>JARGYA010000041.1:0-600000 GCA_029204335.1 Mycena vulgaris | reverse complement strand
TGCAAAGAATCCATGCGCGGGTGGTGCTGCGACGCGGTGGATCATCGCCTAAGGAGAGCTAATTTCGAGCTTGTGGCTGAATGCGTAGCTCATATGCTCAAATGCGACGCGCAGCATCTTTGATATGCGATCCAATTTGAAAGCACGGATATTGTCTCTGTCCTGGTTGGTCAATATACCGTTTCCTGGACACCGAAGTAAATTGCGGGAGCAGACGATGTGTACGACAATAACTCGGCAACTTACGCGCTTCCCATAAATTTGCTTCGTCATCGGGGAGGAGTATGTCATCGAGCTCCTGGCGCATCTCCTCAAGTGATTTTGGATTATCTGGGTCTTCATCCTAGTTGAATCCAACCCAGTCATCGCCGTCCTCAAGCTCATCATCCAGAGAATCGAGTGACGAGGACGAGTCAAGATGCATCACAGGATCCTCGGAGATCGAGCCAGACTCGGGAATCCCCTCCGAGGTGTTGTCGACATCAATCGGCAGATCGAAATTCTGACCCAGAGAAACAGAAGACGGGGACTCGGTGGGTGGGGATGTGGAGTCGGAACAAGAGGAATCTAGGTGCGGGCTCATAGGGATATCGGGCCCACTTTGGTCAGAGCTAGAATCTGACATGTATGATAGACGTCCTCGTTTGTAGTAACGACGGCGAGTGCGCTGTGACATACTCTTCAATTACTCTTCGCGATGGGGGAAAGGGGCTGAAGCAAGGATCAGATAAAGCTTCGGGAGTAGCCAGCATGATCTTACCAACATTTTAGACTGATGTGTTCCTTTTCTCGCCGGAAACAGGTGCTTGAAATCGGCAGAGCAGCGACGCAGCACAGTGCCTAATGCATCGGGGCTGTGTGCACTTCCTGGGTCGAGCTGGACTTCTCACATGCTGTGGTTAGGAGTAGGAGGTCTGGGATGGGCTTATAAAGTAGATGAGGGCCTCCAGATAGCCGCACTAGAGTAGGATTACGCGTCAGTCAAAGCGAATCTGAGATGACCAAATACGGACACATCATCGGTGATTGTCGTGTGCACAGCCTCACCTCAGGGTCGGGGAGACACCAGAGTCAAGAAAGTCCAATAAAAATTAGTATGCGCTAATATGAAGTGCATTGGGAATTAGTACCTTCCAGGTACTAATTTAAAGTGCACAAGCGCTCGGGGGACCGCGGAGCGGTCCCCCTCCCCCTTTATTGATCACAGAGATTGAAAAATGTAACAACCTTGGATTTATAAGCACCACATGGCTGATGTAATGGTGCTGGTTCTTGAATTAGAGAAGATACATATGAAGCAACGTGATTTTGTTTCTATGGAAACTGTGGAGTGGCGAGTTTTGGTTTCGAGATCACATCACAATGGACCTCAGCGGCAGGAGTAAAAAGACACGACGCGACGCGACGGTCACGTGGCATTTTGGACCCCCCGCAGGCTATCAGCTGCATTCCAATTAAGACTGGAGCAAAAGCGGGCTCGATACTGACGGCAGTGCGCGATACTGATAACGGATAGCTAGCGGAGTTTGAATTAGGTCATCAAGTGTAAACTGTGCGCGAGTTCGAAGCCACAAAGTCGCGTTCTTATTTTCCTGCAGTCTGAGGTGCAGTGTTGACTGCAAATGGAACCTAGCGAGTTCTGTTTGCTCATTGAACCTCGAGAAGAGCTCAATCCCATTTATCCAACAAGTCTCAGCTGGTTCCGGCTGCACCGGAGGACAATTTAACTATGCGCATATATGTTTTGGGGCTGGAAGTGACAAGGGAAATAAAATGACACTTCCTCAAGACTTCTTCCAGTGATAAATGGGTGTATGATTGGTCTGAAAGTCTGAGGATGCAACCAGAGTCTGTGCAACAACACAAGAAACATGATTCGTGAGTTGAAACCAAGTGCAGTTGCAGTTGGGTGCTGACCGGGAACATAAATCAGAGGGAGCAGCAAAGTAGAGCAGTAAAACAGTTGATTTTGTTGACCGGGGAATTCGGTGGAAGAGCGAGAAAAAGTCGGTGTCGGCTGGATCCCGGCGAGATTCAAACTCCGCTAGATATCCCTGAACTCCGCTCAGTGTCCGAATTTCCTTCGCGCTTTTACTGGTGAATCAGAACACCTCCAATAATCGCAGAAAAAATTGAGGCATGTATTTAAACATCATAAATTGACATCAAATTTACCATACGACGCCCTGAGCTGCGGAGAGTATCTCCAACGACTTTCTTCAGTATCCGCTGTTGTGGCTGTACATGTCTGCCGAGCTCCGGAAGTTCCCTTCTCGCGCGCAATATTTTTAGTATCTTTATTATCTTTATTTTAATAATTTCACGCACCTCCACCAGTATCGAGCCCAAAAGCGGAGCTTTAATTGGGTGCTAGGAGAATCTTGATGCAGTCCAAAGAACTGCGATCATGTGTGCCGAATACGCGCCAGTTGGGCGCCTCCGAAGATCCGGGGTCCAATGTCCGACACCCTCGGAAGCTCTTTGTTTCCCTTGCGGGTGGGAGAAAATGTCGGCATCCCTACGTCGATGTGGCGCCAGGGCAGTGCCTGTCAGATTGCTGTCAGGTGGTGACGGCAAGCTGCCGTGAGCGGCGCAAAGTGGCATTAGTACGGAATGATCGGACCACTTGTTTAGCACACCGTGGGCTGTGTACCGGCAGCTGAACATCAGAACGGCACATGGAGACATCAGCGGAGCTTAAATAGCCTCGGACAGTCATCGTAATCTTCTAAATCTTCTAAAGAGGGCGACTAAAAGGCACTGATTCCCCAAGCACTACATATCAGTGCCTAGATTGTAAAATTAGTACCTACACCCTAATATATAGTGCTTTTACTGTTTACAGTGTCAACGAAGCGATCATTGCGCGATGGACGACTCAATGGCGCTCCAGCGTTACAGGTCGCGCCCTTCGTCATGTCGACCAATCGGCCCCATCCCTAATACTCCGCTTACCGTACACCGCCTCGATCCCTCGGGAAATGATATCCATCCTGGCGCAGCCTGCGAATTGATTTCTCTAGTCTTAACGCGACAAGTTTTCGGCTACGCCAGACAGACTCTCCGCGATGCGACGCCTGCGGCGGCTCCTCCGAGACCCGAGCTCACCATCTCCTCCACTGCGCGGCCTGGGATCGCTTCCGCCCCCCGTTCTAATCAGCCTCATATGCCACGGGCCTCCTAGGTGCTGCCGACGTCCCATCGCTCCTTGTCGGAAATTTTTTATTTCGGCTATAAGGCGCTGCAAGGCCTTGCAAGGCCACAAGAGGATTTGTCATTATAATGTGCTTACATGAGGAGACAAAGTTGATAAGATTACCGTAAGATCGGGTCGTCTTACAAGGCTGTCGGATCTTGCCAAGATAAGGCGCTCTTATCGGGCCTTGAAAGCGCTCGTGTCTCTGATAAGGGCGTCTAATAGATAAAGGTCATTACACAGGCTTACAATGGTTGGGGTCGACAGCAAGACGAAATAGCGGACGGGAATAACAAAACATATGGTATTCATTAGATAATCTCATCTGATCTAATGCCGACTGTAACGTTGTAATGTATGCCAAGTTTGAGAATCGAACCAGCGATCTCTTGCTAACAGCTAACAATTGAGGGATGCAACATAACATAGTGAGCCATTAGGCCTTTAAAGTGGGACGAAATGTACTCCCCTTATACAGCCGGTCCCACGGCCTTTTCCAAATACAATAGTGGCGAAAAGCTTTCCAAAGTCTTCAATCATCGCACTACGACCTACTACTTGGCTATACGTTCTTTGCCCCTTTGGACCTCGCTGATGTACCAACTTCACTCTGTACCAGCCCCGGCCCGGCGACCTCTACGGCGGGGCACGGCCACAACCTGCTCTGGCTCCGCCTGCAAGTCATCGCTGTCAACGATTACCTGTCTACCGCGGCCCCGACCACACGTCCCACGACCCTTTCCACCACGACCCTTGCCTCGACCTCTTGTTGGGGCGACTGGGATTTCGTCTTCGGTGATTTGATCCAGGTCGGCAGTGTCGGGAACTTGGGCATCCGACTGGGGCTGGATATTGACTTGTGGGGGTTCAACGCTCTCAGCTCGGGTGCCTGTCGGATTATTAGCACCTTTTACACGTCAATATGAATGATCGCACCCCCATCGTGGCCGAATTCCTCGGATTGAGAACCGCTGTCATCTCCTAACGTCATCCCTTCCATGGCCGCCGCAAATTCAGCCTCTGCCGCTGCTTCTGCCTCACCATCATCCACCACCTCGTCATCCATGGCTATGGGTGTTGAGGCACTCTGAAATACTATCTTCGTCCAAAATCTAAGGATATTTCGTACGCCCGGGGTTGCCGCATTTTTCATCAGCGTCTTTTTGTATTGATGGAAGTAGGTGAGATACGGGATCCCAGAGATCTTGCCTTTCTCTTCAAAGTTCGCGTCGACACCTGACAGGATACGCATGATCTAAACAAGTTGTCAAAACATGAACTGAGCGCCACAACTTAGACGCACGATGATAAGGGTGACACATATGCTGCTAATCGTCAAGCCATCAAGCTGCCAAATGTAACCGAGTGTGTTGCTCAGCGGTTTGGCCATCCCTTTGTCCCGCAGGCTGGCCGCACCAAAGAGCATGCAGCGCATAGCCTGTTAAAATTTGCATTAAGGACAGGTCGAGGCAAATAAAAACAACATAAACTTACCATTGGGAGGACGGGATTGAGAAGCATTGTTTCGGTATTCTTCCTGAGACCTCTGTAAAAGAAGGTGGCAGCTTCGTGTCTTCGCCGGGATGGTAAAGCAAGGCGGATCGGTCCTCTTTGATTTCAAATGTGTTCAGAATATTGTCGAGGTGAGTCTTCAATGTATTCGTGGCAGATGATCGGCCCGCATTGAGATGTTTCACGAACTAGTGAACTAATTTAGCCTCAGGATCTAGTGGATTATCAACACTCACATTGTCCGCAAAGTCAGGAAAAGCCGATGAATCAATCAGTTCATGGTACTTCACGGGCACATGGTCGTATAGACACGACGTGAGGTATTGAAGGTAGGATTTTGATGATTTGAACATCGCGTCAATTTGTGTTGGCGTCCCGTGTGGAGGTGGCCCGTCTGGAGGGCGAGATGCAAAGGCTGCCTGAGTTATCCACGGCTCCTCCATAAACCCGAACTTCTTCCCCAGATCTTTGACTACTGCAAGGTATCCATGCGGATCCGCCGCCTCTGACCTTTGTTTCTTGCCTTTCCGTTCTTCCAAGGCAGAAAGTTTCACTCGGAGCTCTCAGTTCTCAACGGCGAGCCGGCCCATCTCCAGCTGGGTATTTTTCAATGCCTAAAGTATTAAATCCCTTGTCAGCATTCTATGAGCTTCAGACATCACAAACTAACCTCCCGCAGCTCAAGTACACTCGCATTTGGAGGCGGCATATTGAGGGTCCGTAGGAGTGCACCGTCCTCGTTGTCGGATGTATTCATATCGGCCATTGTGATTGATTCCCAGCAGGGTGCAGACTAATGTATGAGCGGCTTGGTGACTCAGAGGTTGCGGTGGAATGGTAAGACGATACTTGTTTATTTACTTTTCCATTTCTGGTGGAGATTCGCCGGAGATCAGAGTTAATATTTGATTGGATGGGATCGGCGGAGAGTCTACGATAGTCCATGGAATTCAAAGTACCCCATTTTTCGGGTGCATATGAGAACGAAAGGGGGAGGTATTAAAGTAAGTATATCATATCCCAACATCTTCTAAGTAAATGTTGCGGTCAGGAATACTACGCGCGTGTCAATTCCGACTCTTCCAATTCAACTTCATCGTCGGAATCTTCATCGCTACGAAGGTGGAGCTGCTGGGGGAGCGAGGTTGGTTCGAGCGGAGTTGATTCTGGGACGTCTGCGACGATGGGCTGTAAAGCCATTTGGAACCCTGGTAAAGCTTGGACGGGCGCGATTCTCGTCAAGAAATCCGGTAGGTCCCTGCGGGCTGCTGAACTTGCCGCAGTGGGATGCTCGCCTACTGTGGCCCAGGGGACTGGAGCATTGAGCCTGGATCCGTTGCGGGTCGCAAACTGCTGTTGCATCACAGCGGATAAATCCCGGGTCGCCTCAAGATAATTTTTGAAAAGGAGTCGATGGGTAAAGCTGAATCTCAGTACGTGGAATTTAAATTCCTGAGAAGTTACAACTCACTTAAGATCATCGTAGCGTTGAATCAAAGCGGCGAGCTGCGCTCGGACCTCGTCGAGTTCGAGCGCCAAAGCAGTATTCTCGTCAGAGAGGGTTATGTATTCAATGCTGGTACGCTGAAGCGCGCTGCTTCCTGCACCAGCCAGCCGCCAGAGGGATTGCCACTCATCCATTTGGACACGCTATTCCCAGTGTCAGAATACAATGAACAGCTCGTAGAGAACCAGAGGCACGTACACGGGCAGCAGGAGCATTCCGCCAGTCTGTGTTAGAGTTGTGTAGATCTCCCGGCCACGTATCGCTGGGAATACCAGGGGCGAATGTGTTTGGAGTGTCGGTGAATCCATTGTAGTGGGGAGCAAACCGCGCATTGTATTGAGAGAATCCGCCAGCATACCAATGAGAACCATCTCGATTCCCAGACATTGTTGAGCGCTGAATGGCAATGTGGTGGAGCGAAGGAAATAACGCAGGGTGAGACCACAATTGATTGTTACAGAGCTTTACGTTTATGTTCTGTGAGCTATTATTAGACAGAGAGGGTCTTTATTTGAATTCTGGGAGCGAGATCCACACCAGGAAACAAACAAAAAGTAAGAAGAGCAGTATTAAAGGAATGCAGTTGGCATTTTACTATTAAAAAAGAAACAGAGCACATATTTTGGGCTGAATGCGGCGCGCGGCGGTGTAGTACAGGTGTGGGCCCAACGATGAGGCGGAGGCGGAGGGAGGTAGGGGGAAGGCAGGGAAGAGGCGAAAGAGTTGGAAGGGGCGAAGGGGCTGGGGTGGTGAATGCCATGGAGAACTGTGTGTGCTCGTACTCGACCCACACCGGGAGCGGCGTTGTGCTCGTGTGCGCAGACGCGGAGGTCGACCTGTGGCTGCTGCGGCTCGTCGATTAGCACGCGTAGCAGAGACGCGGCGTGAGCGATCCTGTGACCGCTCGTCGGGTGCGGGAACGGCGGCGTCTGCAGGTACGGCGGCAGCGCGGCGAGGGCCGGCTCCCCAAGGGAATGTATCGAGATGTGCGCCTTCTATTCTTGAACACCGGGTTGCGCGGGGCTGGGAACAATGTTGAGGAGGCAAGGTCTCGGGAAGCGAAACTCCGTACCGCCCACATAGTATGCACACCCCCTCCACCGCGTCCTTCGGTGTCAGCTTCCCACAAGTGCGTGCGATGATTGATTGCTCGTGTTCGAGCGGAGAATCGTGAAGATACTCTGGAGCTGGCGTGTCTGGGGCAAAATGGTGAGCCCCAGATCCTCCAGCTTGCATTCCGGGAACGAAGTCCCAGACCGACTGGCATATAGATGCGGAATGGCTATCTTCTGGCGGAAGTGGTTCGACCGCTTGTGCAGCTTGCGCCGGATATGCATGCATATGAGATCAATAATAGCCACGGCGCTGCTGGACCCCGGAACGATCTGAACAGGGATGAGGATCGGAGAACTGAGAACAAAGAGTACAAATGATGTCGGTGTGACGCTGGGATGGCAATACATAGTTGTCGTATGCGGGCTTGACATATTTCCCGAATCGCGGTGGATGGTGTGCCTTCCTCAGCATTGAGGTTTATCTCCTTCAACACCACAAATTGCGCAGAACCCGTACACTGTGGGCGTGGCGGCCTCGGGAACCTGCAGAAGCGACATATGGGTTCACTGCGAGAAGACAGCTAGAATTCCCTCGCCCCGACCTTGCACAGTGTCGACGCGAGGCAATTCTGAGCTGTCGTATCACAGGCATATGAGACCAAAGGTTATCGTCCAAGCCCGTCACGGCGCGGATAGACCGTGATGCATTGTTCCAAAATGCCGTCCACGCTCTGCTACATCGCGCTTCAGCCACTGCGCTAGCATCAGGTCCGAGTCGCACCGCATGAACAGCTGCACCCAATTATTCAGGTTTAACGCGAGCCGCAAACAAAATTGGGAATCATACCTTGAGGTCGTACAAATCGCGCAGCCTAGGATCCTGTAGTGCTATGATGCCCTCTGCTGCCCGCGTGCATAAGGTGGGTGGTAAAAGACCCATCTGCGAAGGATTGGCTAAATCGAACACATATTGAGGGAATGGGGCTTGCCTTTGTGCAAAGATCGCATTTGACCAAAGGCGATGGTGGAGCGGGTGGTGGCCCTGAGGCGACCACAGAAGACGCTCATAGAGGTGCTGTGGGAGACGACTACATGGGAATTGGTGAGGACGAACTCGTATGGAGTGAATGGGACTTGCCTCGGTGCGAAAAGCAAATTTAGCCGAATCGGGTCAACGGGGGTGGTGGAGGCGGTGATGGCACCGAGGCAACTTGTGAAAGGGGGGCGGGCGTTGCTCGGGAGGATACTACGGGACACGGCTGCAAAGGAATTGGTGAAAGGGGATGGATATTGAGGAAACTGGACTTGCCTCTTTTCAACTCGTAACCGTAAAGAATGAATCAAGACGGGAATCAAGCATGGAACTGCAGTAAATATAACCTGCGAAGGAACCTTCAGCCTCAATACGATACAAAGATACAAAGATATAGTTTAAACTGACCTATGGTTCGCATTAGCGGCCAGTGGCGCAGACATACCACCCGACAGTGATATTGGGGGTGAAATAGTTGATGGTTGGAGTCGTCGAGTATGGATGTCTGCAGCTTGAGGGTACAGAA
Source organism: Mycena vulgaris (assembly GCA_029204335.1). NCBI lineage: Eukaryota > Fungi > Basidiomycota > Agaricomycetes > Agaricales > Mycenaceae > Mycena > Mycena vulgaris. Next base: position 591,171 of record JARGYA010000041.1, on the reverse strand, counting down.
GCAAATGCATTGCTATGCAGTGCTATCGTCGTCCGCGGCAAGGGCTTGGAATTACGCAGGAACGGTGGCAGTAGGAGACGTGGCTTGGACGTGGCAATTTGGCGGTGTATGTCGGCCCGATAACCCAAACACTGGACTCGCAGTCGTCGGTGTACTGGTGGACGTCGGTGGGTGCACAGTTAGTGAAGCATGAGCACGAAGAGAATAGCTGCACCCGGGTGTTGTCCAATAATCACTGAGCACCAAGAAGGGGCGAAGAAATCGGAATTGATTACGGGAGTTCTTAGACTACCTTGGGCCGTGGCGCCAAGCAAGCCAAGGCCCGGGCGTTCGAGTGCAAGAAATGCGATCTGCTTGAGCCAGCAGAGGTGAGGATGGTCGCCGAAGCGTGACATTCCGGGTGACTTGACGCGTTCAGTCACGCAATGGTTTGATTTCCAACTTGTCTCATTGAACGTGTCGCGGACGCAAATGAATCGCACGAAGAGCTGCCAGTATTGTGGTGGTGAATACCAGTCAAAAGGAATCAAAAACCATGAGAGAGCCTGTGGCAAAGCCCGAAGCAACGAAACCAAGACGAAAGCCTTCGTGCAAGAAGTGCGGCAACGCGAGAGTATGTCTTTCTGTGCAGTCAAGAATGGACCTTGTCATGAAATCTCCTACAGAACAGGCCGAATTAAATGAACTCTTACACCGAATGGCGGGTTAGTTACCTCATTGAAACATAATTTTGTAACCTTGAACGTGAAAGAATAGGTGGTCCGCCACATGATGGCTCCGGCTCAAGAATCAGAGAAGAAGGTTCTCATGGGCCTGACCCACAATTTAGATTTGAATTCCGTGGTGTGTAACTATTCGTTGCAAGCGGATTAATATTGTTATTATTTAATCATAATTAAAGATCTGTCGCAGTCCCCAGAACCCCAGCCGCCCCCCGAGCCAGAACCACTCGATGATGCTCCTATGGTCCCAAAATTCGACGATGTAAAGACTGAATTTCATCCACACAGCCGCCTTCCTTCAAAGCGGCAAAGTCTTGAGGAATATTTGGAACTGGAATCATCACGCAGCCGAGGCATCCCGAACGAAGGAGAGCCATGGGTTCCATTTTGCACGCGACTTGATTTCGAGGTTTCAGAATTCGCGCAAGAGAACATGTTGAATCAGAAGGCTACAGACAAATTGATTTCCTTGATACGCCGCTGCGCCGCCAACCCGGCCGCTTTTACAATTAAAAATCATGCAGATATGAACAAGCAGTGGGAGGGCGCTTCCAAGAAGTGCACACAGGCAAGCATGTAAACAGTTTCTTATGAATCTACTGACCAAGTCCGCAGTTCCAACGATACGATGTCACAGTAAAATACAAGGGTGTTGACCAAATATTTGAAATTCATGCTCGCCCCTTGTGGAATTGGGCTCTAGATCTCATACAGGACCCTCGGTTGGCTTCTTTTTTCGTCTGGGATGCCGAGCGAGCCTATAAATACGATGGCTCGTCATTCGTTCGTTTTTATACTGAGCCTTGGACGGCGAATGCATTTTGGGAAATTCAGGTATGTAGGCATGGTTCCGTGACCTGCTATTCTGCTCACACATTGCAGTCTGGATTACCGGATGACCCAAACGCCAAGCTATGCCCCTTCATCGTCTATGCAGACAAGTCAAAGCTCTCGTCGTTTGGGACCGAAAAGGCATATCCAGTTGTGGCGCGCCTGGCAAATATTGTCGTAGGGGTTCGAAATGGTAATGGATGGGGTGGTGGACAGGTTGTAGGTTCGCTTCCAGTGGTATGTTATTTATTTCATCCTCCGCTTCGGCTTATCCATTTTTTTAGGTTAAAGAAGACACGGCGGAAAGCTCTAAACCCGGATACGTGAATTTCAAAAATGCGGTATGGCATGCTTCGTTTTACAAGCTCTTGGAATCCATTGTATCGCACTCGAAGACGGGAATATGGACACAATGTGGAGATGGTAAACAGCGCTGGCTCTCCCCCGTTGTCCTTATCCTAGCAGCGGATTACGAAGAAGCGTAAGACCTAACCTGCTGCATTTTTCTTTGCTGACAACGGTCTGCAGGTCTGTCATGACATTGATTCGCGGACTTAAAGGATTGTACCCATGCCCGGTTTGCTTTGTCAAATCCGAAGAACAGTCGGATCTAGCAACAGTCTCCGAATTGAGAAATGCGCAACGATCGAAAGAAGCTGTCGAAGGCGCACAATCTCTAAGTGCGGAAGAAAGAGAAATTTTGTTGAAAGATTTAGGTTTGCGAAACGTAGACGTGAGTCGCAAGCTGTGCCACATTTCATGCTTTCTTTAATTTCGAGGTAGAACGTGTTTTGGCATGTAGCTCATTCAGACCCTCACCGTGCGATCTCTTTCGACCGTCTTCACTCCCACCAAAGCGGTCTTTGGGGCGATCACCTTTTTGGTCAGATCAAGATTCAAGTCAGCAACCTCGCAGGTCGTCAATCGGCCAAACTCGACCAGCAGTAAGCCGCTGTGCCATTTGATACACATATATTTTTAAAACTAATCACGAACTTGACAGATTCAACAGCCTTCCCAGGTGGCGCAACTTGAACCACTTTCACACAGTTACGAACCAGTCTTTCAACGATGGCTCAAAACATGAAGACATTTCCAAAATGATCCTCTATGCTGTCCATAACATTCTAACAGACTCACTGGGCTTACTGCTCCTTCGATGTGTGCGAAGCTACTTGGTGCTGAATGTGTATGTTGGGCTGCAGTTGCACACTCCGAGTACAATTGCTGCCGGGCGCCAAGAGCTTGAAAAATTTGGGCAGCTAATGAAAGTGAGAATATCTGGGCTGAGCCGGTTCTCATTGCTTACACTCTACAGAAATACCAGACGGCCTGTGAAGGTACCGATCTCGAGGACAAGAACTGGAACTTTCCGAAAATGCACCTTCACCAGCATGTCTTCGATGACATTGAACGAAAGGGTGTGTCCAAGAATTTCGGAACGAAGATCGACGAAGCCATGCATGGCCCAGCACGGGCAGCATACCTACGCCAGACAAATTTCAAAAATGTCGCACCACAAGTATAGCTCTACGTGTTCTTGATGGATCATTCACTTAACAAGTCCGACTAGATACTTAAATCTCTCCACCGTCGCATGGTGGGCAAATACATCCGGGATCAACTGGATGATCTGGACGAATTAGCTGAGGATGATGATACACCGCTAGACCCGGAGCAGGATGAACCAGCAGACCTTGAGAAAGTGGGGAATGCAACTATAGGCGGCAAGAGAAAGGCGATTTCATTCTCGAACCTGGAGAACGAGATGCAAACAGATGCCGCCTTCCATAACTTCCGAATTCAATTCTCGAAATTTCTATCTGTATTCCTTACAGCACACGAGCACCGACCGCAGGGCGCAAAACAAGTTAAATTCACTCCGCAGCAAGAGGTGAGTGGTTTCTCAGGATTTAGGACCATTTTACGATTTATTGGCACCTAGATCTTGCCATACATATTTTTGAAGGTGGACTTCAAATCCCTTGAAAATTGGATGGACGAGACCGATTATCTCCGATGCAACCCGTTGTTCTACAACCATGCACGTTACGATGCCGCCCTCGTCAAGACAACCGGTGGAAATGTCTTTGTTCGACTTGTCTATGTTTTCAGCTGCGAGATCGACAAAAAAGTACACCCATTTGCGTTAGTGCAAGCTCTCGATGTTGGAACCGGGCAACGGACGACGAAGGACAAGGCTTTGGGTTTCCATCGTGTCCGGGAGAGGCAGAGACAGAAGTCCGAATTTATCTCGGTTCACTCAATTATTCGAGGTGCACTTCTGGTCCCGGATTTCGACAAGAAGGGCGACTATCTTGTGGTGGATATAATAGATGGGGACATGTTCTTGAGGCTCAAGGAAATGTATCCAAACCACGCAGCCTCCGATGCATAAATATATTCTCTGATTTTGAGCAGCATTTATAGACAAGCACGGGCGCACGAGTAATATTTCATGATTTCACGGGCCTCATAACATGCCTCGTCGTATCCTGCACCTCGCAAGTCCTTGCCCCCGACGCCGACCCGGCGTGCGTCCCGCCCTCCATGCCGCACACCCTCCCCGCAGGATGCACTAGGGCCGCCGCCGCGAACCGCCACGGAGAGGAACTGGACACGTGCGGCGCACCCACAGCACAGCAACGCTCCGACTCCGAAGACAGGTCCACGTCCGAGGTTACCGATGCTGACGTTGCGTCAAGCCTAGACCAGATTTGGTACCATTTCAGTACCAAATTTCCTTTCAGCATTAGGGAAAGACGCACCTGGAACACTCCGCTTCGGATGGACTGAGATGGTGGACTGGGTACAGCTTGCATGCCTCGAAAGGGCCTTCACGAGTTCGCGGAAAGTTTGATGCTCAATTGGGTGGGCTTTCAAGTTGGTGGACATTTCCGAGTCGTTTGCGTTGAAGTTTGACAGAGTAGCGTGGCAAGAAAACGATGCGGTACTAGCATGCTGCCATGCACAAGTCACAAGACAGGCCCGAGGAAAGCCCAGCTATTGCGAGAGTGCAGCTAGTGTGATTTTGAGCAAAATGGCAAGGCCTTGCAAGAGGCGGACGGAGCCAACAACGTATTGCAAGGAAGCTTGTTTGCTTATGATTGTCTTACAAGTTGCTTACAATGCTCTTATAACGTAAAGCTCTTGTAAGACGATTTACAAATTTCCGACACTCTCCCACCCAAAGCTCCTCAAGGCCCTTATCAAGTTTATCCAAGCCATGGGTCCCTTCTTGCCCTCATGATTTTCTTTCTCTCCTCTTTTCCTCCTCATACCTTACATGTATACATATAATAACTTTTCTCTCTCTATCTCACCGCACCACCAAATGTTTTTCCATTATGTTACCTACTTTCCTTTGGTCTCGTCTCTCTCATATCGCTCCAATCATACCCAGATTTCGAGCCCCTGATAGCCCCATACTACCTTGTAGATGTACTGTCGTGTAGTTATATGTAGCCAGGTACGACAACCAATAGAAGTCAAGTCAAGTCAAGTCAAGGGGAGTCCATGCCAGAAACGACTCGCTGCGGGTTCACCCATATTTCCTCCCGTGTGCAGTCGCCTGTGCATCCTTCGCATTTGCTTTCGTCAACGGGAGTACTGTACGCGTACATCACCATACTTATCTTCTAAATAGACCCTCCGCTGTCGAACGGGCCAGGTAAACAGAAATAAGAGGCCAACGGAGACGGATCCCCAGGTCTGCTCCCGGCGGAGAATGCGCCCCCCACCACAGCAAATATAGCCAAGGAACCTCCGCTGCTAGAACCTCCACACGCAAAGTATGTATGGCATTCGGAATAGCTTTCCTCGCTCGTACTTCTGCCTCCCTCTCCGGGCTATTTTTGCTTGCTGAAACTCGTAGACAGGACCAAAAAACCAACAACTCTGTTCATCTCACGGTCGTTGTTGCAGTCGAGCGTGCTCTAAAAAGACAGTCAAATGGTAGCAATCCATCTACCGAGATCATTAACTCATGTGTTCTCATGCCCCACAATTGACTTGCCTGTTTGTCCGTGAGGAGCCGTGTCGTCTACTCCAGTCCTTTCGCTTGTATTTGTCTGGCCTCATCATCGTTCTCGATCGCCCACATAATTTTTCTCTCGAGGTCGGAGAGATCCGGGAGGACGGGGATGTAATGCACGTACTGTTCGGTTAGAGAGGACGGGGATAAAGCTCGTGGGTTTACGTACGGGTTTCAGCCAGTCGTCGAAGAATTCGCTGAATGTTGAAGACTATAAACAACCTCAGCATGAGTCTTGAGCGAAGTTAAAGGAGTGTTACGCACCTTGAATACTAGCGAGCCCGACCGCAGAAGACTGAAGTAGCGCTGGGAGAAGGAGTTGCCATCCTGAGCAAGGAAAATGAGTCACCGCAGGTAATTCGAGGATAGTGGAACAGCAACTGACCAGGTCAAGCGCGTACTTGTATTTGTATCTGCCGAGCATCTTCGACGTCAGTGTAAGCAGTAGCAGTGAATTCCGCACAGACACTTCTTCTAGTGGTTGCAAAGGAGTTTCGACATTGTATTCGGCCTTGATTTCTTCGTCTGGGCAAACCGCGTGCGTGGGGTTATTTGGGTCGGGATCGCAATTGTGCAGTTTTGTGATGCCCACATCGATGATGTCGGGTCGGCGAAGGCTCTTGTCAGCGAGGCGGAATCGGGGAAAGAGTGATAGGTTTGTCGGTCCAATGAGCCACCTGAGGTACCTGTTCACCGTGAGCGTCAGCAGTACGACCACAGCCCAGGAGGTAAGACGTACTGCCGCGCCTAGAAGGTCTGTCAATGAGAGGTTCGGAGAGTGAAGGAGAGACATACCAATAGATCTGTGATTTCTTATCTTCCCACCGGATATTATCCTCGAAGCCATGTTTAACCCATAAATAGTACTGCGAGAGGATCGAGCGCTCGATAACAAAAGTAAAGAAACACACACGAGGGACGGGACGATGATATCAGCGAAACAAGAAGTCAACCGCGCTGAGCTCAGGATTGGGTACAAGTCTTGTGTGTGTTGGGTACTTCTGCTTGAAAGCAGGAACGCGTTGACGTCGTTGGTAAGGTTACCGAATCCCTTCTCGCTATTGGGCAAAAGACACTGATGGCGAGAGTCCTCCTCGTAGTACTCCTTTGTCGGCCGAGGTCCTTGCCTGAACGGATTTTGGTCCGACTTGTTCAACGCAAATTCATATGCATCAGGTCTGCGAGTGTTGAACAAAACTCGTGGTTCGTCCTGGTAGTTGAAGATCAGGCCCATGTCGGGTAGCATGGGGGCCATCTACCAGAGCGCTCACGTTAGCAATCGTTCCCCTGTGAGGACGAGCAGCGCACCTTGTTCACGATGGGCTCCCAGTCAATCGGTGCCCAATGGGATCCGCGGGTGGCTTTATGGTCCTTAATGGTAAACGTAGTGAGGCAGAGTTCCCCATCGTCGTCCGCAATCTTCATCGCCCGTTCAAGCATATCCGGAAAGAACGTGGGATGATGCTCCGCCAGCTGGTAGAACGGCTCAAAGTCCCGATGGACCTATGAAATTATTGATGCGGTCAGCGAAACGCAAATACAAGAAACGAGTACGCGTGCTTTGTCATATTTATCTATGAGACAGCCATTTTGCTGGGCAAATTCATAAAATAAGTCATACCCCGGGGGCGGATCCCGGTCATTCTTCAGCTTGTATCGTGCTTTTGCCTGCTTCAATGTCGTCGATCGTCGTGCGAATAGTTCGTCGACGTGCTTCCGAGCGATGGCGGCATATTTTGAACGACCTCGCACCTACTGTTTGCATAATGAGGGGCGGCCGCGGTCGTGATAGCGATTTTGCATGCACTCGTACCTGAAACCACCCCAAAATCACGAGGGAAGACCAAGAATACATAGCCGGTTTTTCGTCTTCGAGAGAGTTGCGACGAGGCGGGAAGACACTGGGGATTTCGCCGATAGCTATCTGAGAATAGTGGAAAGCCGTCAACTTGCTGTGGCATTTCCTCGATGAAAGAGATCCCCGTGGTTGGTTGGTGCTTTTATACACCGTGTATACATCGCGATAGCCGAGAGTAAACGGGAATCAAACAGGTCTTCATATGTCGCTGCGCATCCCGTGTCTGCTGCGGAGAACGCCGCCTGAGATTGCTCGCTGCTGAACGAGATGAACAACATTCCCAGCAGAGCATCAGACCGGCTGTGTTGCGGTTACGTCGTAAATGTTATGCCCAGTAATGGGGACGGTCAGAGTAACTATTTTGGATAACTCTATTTAACAAACCCCTTTGTGGGCAACAACCCGGGTTGTTGGATCAATGTTCTATTTAACAACCCCAGGGTGTTGACAACTTCGACTCAAGATGAACGCTGATGGCAGGCCTGAGAGTAGACGAGAGCCCTATGGTTAGGTGGCTGGCTGATACATGCAACATTTCCATGACCTCAGTTTCCGATAGCATCCAACCATTTTTTCCGGAGGAGAAACCATTGATCTTCATCCAGTTCCTCCCTCGTGCTGCGCCGGCGCGCGCACTGTTTGACCCCCACAACCAATCATCTCTGCAGCTCCATACTTCACACCTCTTTCCACAATGAATTATCATGCCCATCCGGTGGCACATGAATATGAGCAGCAGGTACGTAGAATATCTGACGTACCTCTTCATCGGAAATCTCGTAAATTTGTGGGACAGATTGGATCTCACTATCGATCTCGTCTTCACGATTCACATTGGCAATCCTTCGGAACGTGGCATTTTGTTAATATGAGGGCCATCTAAGTTGGTACGTCTGGGGACGTACAATTGTTCGACCTCATTCCTCTAATGACGCGGGGTCAGCAGAAACGATTCAATGATATGAAAACTCACCATCTGTTGGAAGAAGGCGGAAGGGTCAGGCGGCTAGACAATTGAGGTGGAAACTCACCGCCTGTTGGAAGAAGAATTCCGACGGGTCAGGCAGCATAGACACATCAGTGAGGCGGCAAAGACTCACCTCCTGTTGGAAGAAGCAGCCGGACGGGTCAGGAGTGTAGATACATCAGTTGAGGCGGCAAAGACTCACCCTCTGTTGGAAAAAGAATCCGGACGGGTCAGGCAGCGGAGACCCATCAGTCGAGGTGAAAACTCACGAAATGTTGGAAGCACAATCCGGAGGGGTCAGGCAGCGGAGACACATCAACCGACGGGCAAAAACTCACCCGCTGCTGGAACAAGGATCCGGACAGGTCAGGCAGCGCAGACGCATCAGTCGAGGTGAAAACTCACGAACTGTTGGGAGCAGAACCCAGAGGGGTCAGACAGCTGAAACACATCAGTCGAGGCGAAAACTCACGAACTGTTGGAAGCAGAATCCGGACGGCTCAGGCAGCGCAGACGCATCAATCGAGCCGAAAACTCACAGGCTGTTGGAAGAATCCGGACGAGTCAGGCAGCAAAGACACATCAGTCGAGGCGAAAACTCACTATCTGTTGGAAGGGAGATCCGGACGGGTCAGGCCGTGAGACGCATAAGTCGAGGCGGCAAGACTTACCGACTTCGAAGCAAAATATGGATAAGACCTCGCATCGACCAAACAGGAACTCACAATGTCCTATTTTGAATAGGAACCAATGCTCGGTCAGGTGAACGAAATCATTGAATATTCCAACACTGACGATTCTGCCTGGTCTTCTTGCGGAAACGGTTCTGCGAAGCCTTGCCGACTGTCGTTCATGTAGTAAATATAACGACTCTAATCATATTACGCACGATATTTGGGGAGAATAAATTTCTTCAATTCTAGAAACTTGATATCTCGCCCCACATGTGACGTTTGAACTAGAGGAGAAGGGAGGAGTGTTTAGATACTTCAGAATAGAGGTCGATTGCTTACCAATTGACCCAATTACCTTCGACGGGATCTTGGTTGCTTTGGCCACAACGAGGGCACCTCCGGCGGTCCGGAAGCAAGCGCTTTCGTTTTATGATGCTTATCTCAAACACTACCCCCACTCTTAATTGTCCGCCAAGCCTCAAACGCGGGATAATCTCACCATCGCTGGAGACAATGCTGTAATCACCACGCTCGACATATGTGCTTCCCACATCAGGCCGGTTGCAATAAGCCCTCAGAATCAGATCGAGATCCTACTGCAACATGAATTCAGGCCCATAAAAGCGCGAGGGACTTACGTTGAAGTTGCGATATTGGGACAGTGGAATATGTATAGGTTCTCCTAAGGGATTCCTGACGTAAAAGTGTGGATCCGAAATATCAGAGTGGGGCGATATTTTGTGGAATGCCTGCTGGATTGCTTGGACGTCGGTTCGTATCTCGGATTCCATACGGGAGACTTCCGCGAGAAAAAAGTTCATGAGTCTGGAACGAATCATCGCTGTGAGCGCACCGTCGAGGAGAAAGAGGATACGAACACGCCCAAGGTTCCACATTCATCGTGGATGTGTGTTTAACTTCGTCGATCCTGAATCTGACGTCATGCAATTGCATACTGTAGACGACGCGGCACAATTATTTGGCATAAGAAACAGATATCGGAGACGCACATAGTTATTGGACCGAACAGGTCGCGGAGGGCCTCACGACGCTCGGATATCTGAGCTCTCCAGAAGACCAATTCTGTTTCTTCCAATACCGTCATTCGTAGCCAGCCAAGAGGGCCCTCGTATGACTTGATTTTGGCATAGAACTCGCCCAGAAGTGAGCGGCACAAAAGGAGCTCGTCCCGTAATCTGGTTGCAAAACGGTCTTTAGGGAGCACCATAAGCCAAGACAGGTCCTCGCAGATGGCCTTCAACGTCGAGATGAGCTTCTGGCGCTCGGGAGATCCCCCTCCCTTGCGGAGCACATCCATCATGCGCTTCGCTATCCTGGCGGCCTCCAAGATATCGCCGAAGGATCCAAAGGTGAGAGCGGCTGCTACCAGAGGCATGTCCAAGGCAATTGACGACGAGGGAGAAGGTGGAAGGGCAGGAAGGACCTGGCACTTTGCACGAGGCTTCACTGCCATCCACTGCCATGTGACGTTTGTGACACATCAGTAAAACAGCACGTTTGTCTTTGGCGTCTTACATCTTTGAGCCATATCTTAGAGCATCTTTGTCTTTGGGAGCGCGTCTTTCTCTTGGTAGTGCGTCTTTGCGACATCTTGGTCTTGTGGGAAACACCCTAAGTCTTTGGTGATCATCTTGGCGGCTGCTCAACATCTTTCGATGCATCAATTTTGGGGAATAAAATTACAAAACCTCACATCTTTTTGGTGGATTAAAATTGTTTCAGGTTTCGCCTGCAAGGGTGAGGCTCAGAGGCTGAGCATATGTCTGCGTAAGTATTGTGGAGATCAGCGGCAAAATCGTGCTGAAAATCCAAAAGACACTGGTGAAGACATTGCATCAATGGTCAAGGTCAAGTAATGAAATTGAATATCACCAAGCAGTCCAAGAAACGAAAGCATGGTAGGTTAAGGCTAGCAGGCGAGCGATTGCGATTGTCGGATCTGGAGCGAATAATGCTTCAAACTCCGCTCGGATCACTCCGCAACTGCGGATGGTGTGATCACGACGCCATCAAATGGTTCGTCGCCTTTTGCTTTCTCCCTTCATCTTTACCTCCCTGTGTTGGTCCACCGGTCTTCCGCTACTGTTTCTTCAAGCCGTCAACGCGTCAACACTAGTACTATTACTGCCAAAACTCAAGCTCAAGCCCCCTTTGCATGCCCGGTCCTGTGATGTGTTCCTGCGCTGCGTCGCATTTTTGCCGCCTGTGGCTCCTCCTCCCTCGAGTGCTTCGTCGCATATTCTGCCGCTTGTGGCTTCCCGGCTCCGCTCCCCGTGCTCCATCACTCCTATGCCGCTTGTGGCGCTCTCCTCCGCTCATTTCTCTTTGCTAAACTTGAAATCCCCCCAGGCTTTCCATGACGAGTCTGTCGTCGACAACAGCGAGCTGAAGCCCATCAGTCCTAACAACACTGCCGCCTTCGTCACTCCGGGACCACCGCGGACGAGACCCCCGGAGATGAGGCCTCCACAGAGGACATGGTGCGCCTCTTTTTTTTCTTTCATCTTCATCCCTAATGTTCCAATTCCTGCAATAGACTGCCGTCGAAGATGGGTCCGCTTTCATCTCCCTCCAATGGACTGCCACGGATGACGAGTCCGCCAAAGTACCGTCACCGCTCATGCTCAGACTTCCACAACTTCGTTTGCACTTGTAGTGTAATTTAGAACACCCGAATATATATGTTTATCTGCCGTCTTTTGTCCTCCTTTAAGCATCTTTCTTGGGTCTTTCAAACATCTTAAGTTCTCTCAACTAGTCTTTGATAGGGTCTTGCCTAAGACACAGTGCGTCTTGGAAGTCTTTCCCCAGACATTCGTCCTGGGCAAGACACAGGGACCTTCTTAGCCAAAGACGTGCATCTTGGGGAAAATTCCGTCTTACATGTCTTTGGCATCTTGGCCAAGACGCCAAAGACGCCAAAGACGATCGTGTACTTTTACTGATGCATGCACGGCCCTCAAACACCGGTGGATTCCGAGTTCGCTGGATTCCGCTCTGCTGGAGATTAGCAATCCAGCACAGGAATAATTGGGATGTATCCACCGTCCTGGCGCGGCGCGCTATCTTGGGTCATCCCTCCATCGTGCATACCCCCATGGACTACTACAGCCGTTTTGGAAAGTATAGAGTGGTTTCGTAAATCATTTTGAAATCATTGATGCTCGATTTTTGTTTACCTCTGTTTGACACTGCATCGCCGCTCCACTGACCACTCACGGCTCATCATCATAGTATCAACGGTCATTGTCTGTACTATGGAGTGTTGCTATGCATTTATTTAGACCCCACCTCCTCGCGTCCCCTCATGAACACAACCACCCATGTGATCAACTAACTCAACCTCTTCCCACCATCGGGAGCACATCCAGGAACAGGACAGATGGACAGTCCTAGTCCTTCTGAGTCACATCGGTAACGGGTCAGAATCCTGTTCCGCTGAGCTGAGGCCGATGCGAAGGTCGGCAGCAATGTCTGCCTATTTGCGGTGGCAATTATAGTACTGGTGTATAACAGGTTGCTTGGTTGCATTAGAGATGTTATTCCTCTTGTTGGCATGGGCCATCGTCGTCGAGCGTGAAGAACTGAAGGTGCAGGCATTGATGACGACAAGTGGAGTGGCAGGGAGCAATGCAGTGTCAAACAGAGGTAAACAAAAATTGAGCATCAACAATTTACAAAACCCCTCTATACTTTCCAAAACGGCTGTACTACTCTTGGCTCGTACTCCAGCCACTCTTCCTCCGGTCATCTGATATCCGTCCAGTACTTCGCGCTTCGTTTGGTCGTCTCTCTTTTGTGCGTCATTCCGTGTATCATTGCTTACTACTGCTGCGTCAATTAGCTTGTCCTCCATCCGTTTCCGGCCACCCGCCTTTGTATACTTGCCTGCGGCGTCCTGCGCCCCGTGCCCGGATCAAGGGGTGGTTCAAGACTCAACATCTCACCAATATCCCGGGACGGCTTTCGTATTTCCGTACGCATGCTATGTTGACTCCATATTCAAAATAAGAGTAATGCTGTGATGCAATTAGCGGTCGGATTGGCGGGTGCTGGCACTGCGGTGGAAAAACCTTGAGGTAACCCTTGGATGGCGGGGGCTTGAGTCGAACAAGCCCCTCCGAGAGATATATGAGGATAAAGACATCAATTTTTCCCGGCGCACACCGTATGCTAACCCACATCTATCGATGGTAGGCTAAACTGGGATGTGTTTGCGTTTTTGGGGGCAAGGATGGCACTGCCGAAACGTTCTCCCAGTCGTGGACTGAGGAGCATATGATTGTGGAGGTCCTCGAACATAAACGAATCAACATCGTTTTAGGGCGGGGTCTTGAGTCGAATAAGCGCCTCCGGGGGATATACAACTCGAGGGATTTTGAATTCATACTACTATCACGCGCTGGGAACCTGGGCACCTTAAGGGCTTTGACCCGTTAACAACTCCCTCGAGAAGCCTTTTGAACATCTGAAAGTGTTAGATGGTAGGCGCGCATCTCTCGCCCTCCCCGCTTGATCCACAACAGGGACGTCTTTCGTCTCTCAGTTGACCTTATTTGAGCACGGGGAGCTGGATCCCCGAGCGACGGATGAGCGCAAGAGCCGGCCTTGTGCTATGCATTATGCCGGATCATCCCAAACGCCGGAATGAAGCGGAGTCTAACATAAAATTGTATGAATTCTGTATTTCATCTGGCGGTACCTAGGCCTGTTAGGAGCGGCACAGTGTGGCCAAAGGCACTATCCGGTGCCGGGAGAGGCGGGATGGCAAACTGCACATATGGGCCTTGAATGAGCAGCATTTTTTTGCCATGGATGGGATGAACGAGCGAAGTCTTTGAAGGGCGTAGGGCTTCCGCCCGTGGCCGTCGAGACGGTTCGACGGCACCCGTCGAATGGGTGCTGTGCCCGTTCCGTCGATCATTTTGAACCCTCATCGACGGCACGGTCACGGCACGGGTGTGAGCCGTTTTTTGCCGTCGAAGAACGGCCGTCACGGCTGTTCGACGGGTACCCTCGAACTTGGCGTCTTTCAGCTATTTCAGTCTCTGAACTGGTAAATATGGGTATGTGAAACAACCCACACCGATACTCAATCTTGCCTGAACCTCTGTGATCCACCGCGAAGCCAAAAGCCTCGTAAGAAGAATTCCCATTCGGATACGGGGAGTCGAACCCCGTGGACTGCCAGCGAATTCCTGCACATCATCGACCATTTCACTGTCACTAAGATTTTTCGTCCGCCACACATCTCATTCAACTCGCCTCCAGCTGCACATTCCGCTCCTGCCCACGGCTACTGCAGTAAGCACCATCCCTGAGCCGCAGATTCCACTTCATCCATATACAGGAAGTCCCCCAAACTTCTCTATCCATTTTCGCAGTTTTTCGCCGTCGCGTTTTGGCTACTTTCCAGACCCTCGACCGCGTAATATAACTCTGGAGCTCTGCTGGCGGACGAAAGTTTGGTGCGCTGTTTCTCCTGCAATTATCCAGCGCCTACGCTGCGTCTTAGCCTACGATGGATCGGATGATTGCCTCGCTCGTCTCCACTACCTCTACATACCCGGAATCCAGCATGTCCAAGCTTTGGTTTTGGCGACAGAGGCGGAGCTCGCGACGTTGAATGAACATATTCCGGGAGTTCAGCAAGTTCTTGCGATCTCCTGGCGAAGAGAAAGTAACAATCCGTATCGCTTACCTTGAAGCTCCCTCCTATCCGATCACGGATCCCAAGAAAGCACCTCTCGTCCCTGGTCGTGTCTGCGTCTCGTGGCGTAGGGTCAGGCACAATACGCCAAGGCTCTGGGATTCTGTCCACTTCCGGACTCCTCCTCCTCAGGACGAACAGCTGGAAGCGTACGTCTGCGAGCCGGCCGCGAAATCCAGGAATCTCCCATTTCGTTCGCGATTACCGATGTTCTCCGGTATCGGGACGATCGCCCTCATGCTCTCGCGGATCTTATGGCGCCCTTCCATCATAAAATGCAGGAGGTCTGCCTGGATCTCAAACATGATGGCCACGAGATTTCCGCGCCGCCTCTCAATCCTTTCCGATGCTCGGTTCAATTGCCATCACTCTCCGACCGGTCTCCGTCTGGGGATTGCTGCGATTTGAGCCCGACTTTCTCTCGCTCCTGAATTTGTTCGCCGCTTCCCTGATTTACGCCACGTCAGTCTGATCCCCGGGTCCCAGATGGCTCGAGAGATTAATTTGCCGGAGACACGAATTCCGTGGAGACAGCTGACGTCCCTGGATGTGCGGGTGCTACCGGGAGTAATCCCCGCTCGCACCATTTTGGCCGACTGCACGCAGCTGACGACCTGCAACCTGTCAAATTTCGCGGAGGAGGACGTGGGTGTGCCCATTCTTCCCCTCTATACCCGTACCCGTAACAATCTCTCCCCCCGCACTCTCGCGCCGAGTTCCGACAATGTGGACCGAGCAGCGCCGTTCTTCCAGCCATTTTCATTCTTTAGCAGCCGAGCTATGCTATCGCCCAGCCGACGTCTTCCTAGAATTGCACGCCAGGTCTGCGTTCTTCTGCGTTCCCCCTAACCCAAATCACCCTCGAGAACGTGGAAGGGTTCGACGGGGACGACCGCCTGGCGTTCCTCCGCATGGTGCCGACTCTGACGCTCCTCTCCCGTAAATGGTGCGCCTGCATAGCGGACCGGCTATTCACAGCCTTTACGTATGATGGAAATCCGCCGAAGTTGCCCTGCCGTTGCTCGCAAGCTTGAAGCTGGAAGGTGGTGTCCGCATCGTCGCCGGAAATCTTATCGCAGCCATGGCCGAATTTTCCTGGAGGACAGCCGCTGGCGAGCACCCGCATTTCCCATGTTTAAAGAGGATTCGGGTGAGCTTCTCCATGTGTTTCCCCAAGGCTGTTGACGACCGCCTTCGTAAACTCTCCGTCACCGGATTCCTTGAGGATTAGGAGACAGGAGCAAAATGATCATGGTGAGTCAGCTCTTTTCTTTTACTTCATCTCACTCATAATATCCGGAAAGCTCCGGTGCGCTCGCTCTAGCTGTATATGAATGTCCATAATACAATATCCCGCTTTCGTTCTCTCCGCAATCATACGTTCAATTCTGCATGTTGGATGTTTCCTGTGATCTGATGATGCTCAATGGAACCACGGTGTGCGTAAGGAATAATTACATCGGCTTGCAAATGTCTTAAAGGCGCCTCTCTGGTTCGGGCCTCCGCCGCAGATAATGCAGACCCACCTTTTTAGATTCCTCTCGCTCAGTGCCTCTACCTTTATGTCCACGTCTCGAATCTTGTTGCATCGTCCCGAGTTAGGGCCCACCTTGAGCCTGATATGGGTCGAGAGTGTGTGGTATGATAAGGGTGCAAATGCAGGATGGTAGGCGGGGTAGCACACGGTATACAGCGGGAGTGAATAATAACCCAGCCTCATGCTCACCTGAAGAAGCCTGTTCGACTCAGGCCCCCGCCGTATGATCAACTCGATTTGTTTTTAGCCTCAAGAGTCCGTATCCTGCTTCGACTGGGAGCCAACTCTGATCATGACATGATGACGAGGGCGTAGCGAGATCCTTGTGTGCGGGGACTTTTACCAGGCTGGTACATTGGTTGGAAACGTGCAAAAGACTAAGCTGCCACGGCCGCGCTCGTATTATCTATCTCATTAAACCGGTGGATCTCCATCGGCTTGTCCGCATCGAGCCAGGGGGCGACATCTGCGCCCAGTGTCGGCGTGTACGGGTTCGGCACGTGGAAAGACTGGTAGCTCTGAACACATAAATGGTCAGAGTTTGAAACGGAGAGAATTCACAATGCGACGAAGGAAAATTGGTGCACCTTCTCGTCGTCGAACCGCTCAACGAGACACCACGCACGCGGATTCTTCTGGTCCTGCATGACGAAACAGGAGAGCGTTCCCTGGTCCTTGGAATAGACTTGCGAGGCCTCGGCGAGTTTGTGCCTCATCTTCTCCTCGACATCTTTCCCCTCCTTGGTGTATAGGTGAATGACGACGGTGTAAACCATTTGTGATAGATGGAGGCAAGGGTCAGGGCACGATTCCTCTGACTTATAAAGACCGCGGCCGCGGCTTACGATGTGCATCTATGTAAGCAGCGGCCGTTTAGAGAAGCACTATTTTTAATTGCCCGCTACTTGGCGCGCATCATTCATCTATTTTGGGCCAGGAGTAATTGCCGCGGCTGCCGCGCACTGCCGCGGCAATACCTAATCCTGACTAAGCCCGACTAGGCCACATGGGAAATACCTTAATCATGAATTGTACTGCAGAATCAAGTCCTAGAATGTGTTAACTGCTATAAAGCTTACATGGAGTGGTCTCAGTGTAAATTCTGGTCAATTGTGGGTGTTGAGTTCAGATTCTCTCATGTCCAACCCAAGTTGAACCTTAAAATTGAACGAGACAGAGATACATCGTGTTTTGAATGATTCCACGACATGTAGGCCGTTGTTGTTACAATTTTGGACCCAAATGGACACCGCGGCACATCCGCGTCACTGCGCGGCAGTGCTGCCTCGGTGAGCGGCAACACAACCACCGGGTAAAGTGCCGCGGCAGAGTGCCGCGCACACCCTAGCTCTTTTCATACCGCTCCTCCAGCATAAAGTGGAGTTGAAAAAATGTTCTCTAACCTCAGTGGACTCTGTGGGATGAGAAGCTCTGTGACATTCGTGTGAACCATATAGATGAATTTCTGAACAACACAGTAAATTTATATGCTAGCCACTGGCTCAGGAGCATGCCTCACGTTAATTCATACAGATAATCAGTAAGCTAACTCCATGTCGTTACGCTCCCCCCCCCAGAGCAGGTATTCACGGCACCCTCTGTCTCAATCCCATATTCAACGGGCCTTGGTTCAAGCCTCTTAGTTTAGTTCCGACGTCCTGGGTTTTCATGAATTCATCCTCGAGCGTGGATTTCCTACAATCAATCTTACCCGCAGGTGAATGTGTGATTAGCCGCACTTCTCTGTTTATTAGGGTGTTACACAGTAGAGATTTCGACCCAGATTTCGAGCTGGATTTCGATTTTGGTTTCAAACCCAACTAGCGTGACCTGATGTGACTCGCGGATGCGAGATTTCGGCAAGGTCTCCATCAGTGTGGCTGTCACTGGAGCAGCGTCGACGAGCGTGCCCGACCCACGTCCCGCCCTTCCCCGCTGTTTGTCCCCGCCCCTGTAATTCATCGGTCCTAATCACATTTCCGACCGACTAATTATACGACGTGTTGATTTTGTAATGCAGTTGGGGGTTGGTAAAGAATGCACCGAGTGGGGCCCACGCGTAAGGTGGATAGGATAGCTCGTCGTGGTGGGCGATGGGCGGGAGGCAATGGACGCACTCCATCAGAGGATGAGCAAGCAGAATGAAATCGAAATCAACTCTGATCACTCGCTGATTTCACGGATTTCGGAAGTGGCCGAGTCACAACATCATCACACCCTTGCGAAATCAGAAATGAAATCTGGATCGAAATCAGCTCGAAATCGGCTCGAAATCCCTACTGTGTAACACCTGATTGTTTGAGTTCCGATATCGTGGTTTAGGATACATGCAATCAACTGATTCAAACCACCGTCATGGTGGTGCTTTGCAGTTGATCCTCCTGCTCATCCACTCTGGCATTTCAGAGAAACAGGGTGGACCAGCTTTGAACTATCTTGAAGCTACCTTTCCCTCTGGGTGGTTCACTAATGAAGTATCCCACTGCTTGAATATATTTACATCCTACGGATGTGGGGCGAGGAGAAAATGACGCGGCTGCCGCGCACTGCCACGGCAATACCTACACCCGACTAAGCCCGACTAACCGACTTAGTAATACCTGAAACCTGAGTTCTACGGTGGAATTGAATGTCTCCCATGAGATTACGGAGCTGTAAACCTCGAATCTAATAGTTTAAACAGGAAACTTAGTTCAACTCAGCGTGAAAGTCGATATTGAGAGTGGTTTTTTGGGCTGTTCCCTTGAGAATCCGAAAAGCCGTGATAGATCGTGGTTCAAATTAGTCTTTGATCTTCTCCTTGGAGCATTTGACTCGATTTCATGCCATTGCAAGTTGCCAGAGCATGGAACGGGAACGACTGGAGAAGGCGCAAGACGACTGCCGCAGGAGCAAATGGAATTATGCGCGAGGAGAGACGATACAAGGGGGCGCGTTACGCTTTACGCTAGAAAGATACAAGACAGGCACGCAAACCGTCCATTCAGATCGTAACCGACGCCCGAAGTCGAAGAGCGCACTGTTGTGGCATCGGTCAAGACAAGCTGTCGTGTATCAGTGAAGGTATATCGATAAGCATTGCCAGAAATCAATACCTTACTTTCGCCGCGCGATCTCCGGCCACGCGTAGACATACCCTGAAAGCATGTCAGGTGCAGATGGTATTATAGTAATGCAGCGCGGTGGCGGAGAGAAAATGACGACGGATGACTCACCAGCAGAGGGTCGCGACAAAGCACACGCGCATGGCGGATGGGAAGGAGCGGGCGCAGGTGGTATCGCGGTGAAGGGGGATCGGACGGGCGCCGGGGCATGGCTTAGACGTGGTTGTAGTGAGATACAGATCCGGATGGAAGACTGGAGAGTGGACGCACAAGCGCTCCGCCGGCGGACGCAGGGAAGTATCCGCTGGGATTCGGGGCGGCGGCGCGCTGCCGGACATAGGGCTTCGCTCACACCGGGCGCGAATTGAGCGCGGACCTGGGACCGCGCAGGATCGCGCACAAATGGGGCAGCGACCGCGGGGCCAACCCGACGGGGGATGTGAAAGGCGTGAGGCGGACATGAGCGCGCGGGACATGTGGCGGGCTCGGGATGACAAGGAGCGGGCAAGAGGACAGGCTATCAATGTGCGAGAGGCGGCGCAGCGAGGACACCGATCGGAGCAAGAGTACACGCACGCACCCCGGATATCCACACAAGAGAGAAGGCACGACTCGATCACTGCTATCCATTGGACGCCGCGCATCCTTCCAGTGCATCCGCTCGCTGATTCCGTTCCGCACTTGCATTCCTTCTGTATTACTTAAGTGGGCAGGCGGGAGAGCGGTGCGCCGTAGGGTTGTCCTAGGTGCTACGCTGCGTGGATGCGAGGGAGAGCCGTCATCGTCAGATTCGCCGGCGTCGTTGTTAGTAAAGACATAGGCTCGTCCCCATCCGGCTACGGGATAATTCTAATGAGAAACCCGGGTTTCTCAGAGAAACCCCTACGGTATTTGCTGTGTTAGTGAGCAACCCGGGTTTCCCGCAGAAACCCTACCGGGCGGTATCCCCGTAAGGCTCCGAGTTCCGACCCACTCACCATGCACCGATACAAGTAACAGAATTCAATTATTTCGCAACAGAATCCAATCGGTTGAATAGTAAGTACTATTGATTCCACCACAAGTTTTTCTACTCTATGTTTGGACAATGGGAACAATTGTGCCCCTCATTCCGGCACAGTGCACATTTATATGTGCGCCCGGAACGGGATTTCTTCGGATTAGGACCAGAATCCAAGTTGTCCTCATTCACACGGGAGTCAGCGAGCGAGTTGATCACTTCGCGACGGCGAGTATTGATACCGGACTGAATTGTCGAAGTCTCAAATTTAAACTCGTGGGGCTTAAGCTCGTGTGTCTGGCACACCGCCGGGATCGATTCAGTTGCGAAGGCGGGGTCTTGGTACCGCCTGGAACAAATAATATCACCCAATCTGTGCACTCAGATTTGAAACTAGAAGACTCACTGTGGCCGAATCAGAGAAATGTGGAATGGTAAACCTTGAACATTGATCCAAGTGCGGAAGTAGTGCCGGCAGGGAATGCCCATTGAGAGGCATACATCAGTTGAAAATGTAGTGTCCATCAGGAAGTACGGCAAGGTAATGAACAGAACCCATTAAAGTGTGCCGAATATGAAGAAGATGACGAATTACAAGGCCTCTCCTGGTGACCTGTTCGACAAGCCATTGTAGTGAGTACTGCCAAGCGCTGCTCATCACTGGGGCTTTTTGTAGATGCTCGAGAAATTGTGGCAGTCAGTAAATATAGTTGGAACGTGGATTAACCAGACACAGTGACGAAACCATTGGGAGCAAGTTGGTAGGAAGTGGGCGGGCGGCATATTCTGGTGTAAGGCAGTCAGAGTCGGATATATTGCATGGGGTACCAGCTTCAAGATTCGCTTATGAGAGGCGGCTGCGTCGGGATGATCCCTGAGTAGACCGGCCCGAAGCCGAAGTTTCAGAGGGGTTTCACATTAGAATTTTTGAAGATTTCTCTGATGTCCGGGGTTTCTCTGAGAAACCCGGGTTTCTCATTAGAATTTTCCCCGGCTACGCACAAACATCTGCATACAGATCATTCGAGAACTCGCATGTGCTACCGCCTTCCTCATTTGCAACGCTCTTGGAGAGCATGATCCATTACGAGACAGTTGCCCAAGGTACTTCTGAGTAGGTGCGCATCGAATGTCAGGTCGCCGTGGGGAGGAATCCCACACTGTCTGCCTGGGGAGGGGAAATGCCGGCGGAGGAAAAACGGACGCTCCAATTGCTCGCGGTGGGGGACTTTCAGGTTGAGAAACTGGAATCCCGAAGTTATTTTTCCCTGATGCACACCATGTGCTATCCCGCATTCCCTCCTCCATTCTACCCCTCGCGATGTGCAACGCTTTGGATATATAGTATGATACGTTAAGAGAAGTAAACTCAAGGTACTTATGAGTAGGCGCGCATCAAATGTGAGCTAAGCAAACAATCATCCAGATGGCCTCGAGGTGGAATAACGCAGCTGCGCGCCGTGGTTCCGTCCACGCGAATGGTCTTGTTTACGAGCGCTATGCCATTTATCTCTCATTCATATCGGCTGACCCCAGCATGAACACAGGCGGGGTAGGGCACGGTGTGCACTAGCAATATGTAAATCGTTGCAGAGAAGCTATATCCTGACGGAGCTGGTTCGACTCGAGCCCCCGCCACAAAGGCACCAAGCCATCCTTTTTCATTCAACCACTTCGATTAACGAGGTTTGAGGTGGGGTAGCACGCGGTGCACACCGGGATAAATTGAGCTTTGAGCAGGAACACTATCCCTCGGAGGGCCCCTGCGCTTCGGCGGCCGGAGTCCGCCTTCACACCACCGCGACTGTGACTTGATTAATAATCATGAATATTAGTGTCGACTATGTATCAAGTGCAAGCCTATCCTGAAGAAATGGTTTTACGCGAGAACATCCCGGACACGGCGAGCCAGAGTCGGCGGATTTGGCAGAGGGAAGAACTCGTGCTGTTCGATCGTATAAAGGCTCGCAGCGACCATGAATTTGAAGCCGGTATATCATCGAGAGTCCCCACATGAGACTGTAGTGTAGGACTGGGGCGGCTGGGAGTGTGGAGGAAATTCCAATCAGTATCCTGGGTGAGAGGAATCAGCGAAGCGCATGCCCTACGCACCGGGCGGAGTATACCTCCGGCGTCGAAATAGCGCCGGAGGCACTGCAGAGTATGAATGAGGCAAGCGTACAGAGGATGGGAAGCACGCAACAGCTAACGCAAACCCCCACATCCCGCGTCAGGAACTCGGGCAGAGGAGATGAAAATCCGGCGCGGACAGTGAGAGTAAGTCGTATTCGGCGCGGGGACCTCGATAATACGAGCTGGGCGGATAATGCTGATGCCTGCGTTAAACGAACGGAAGAGTGGATGCAGGCGGCATGCAGGGGACACAGGGATAGTCGAGACTACGCATGAGCGCACCGGTGGGAGATCGATGCCTGCAGACTTCGCCATAGACTTGAGCATTCCATTCAGTCTCAGGTTCGGTGGAAGGAGGACCGAACCCGAGTGGGAAGTGGCTGTAGAGAGTAGCCAGCATGGCTCTTCCCACGGATCCCAAGTCCTATTTATAGGAATCCGAGTTCTTTTGTCATTTCTTCTTATTAACCACAGTTCAGCCTCGATTGTTTCCTGCCGCTGAGTGCCAGCATGGGGGCATCTACCGCTAAATGGTATATGCTGGTAGCATCAAGCCAAATGTGCAGCACACCGCTCACTCTTGGGCTTGTGGCAGTAGCCCAGCCACTCTACGGCAAAGTTACATTGCTGCTGCATGAACATTCTGAAGTCGGTTTTGAGATTGGGGCAGAGATCATTGTTTATATACCTAGAGTACGTGCCTGTAGCGTCGAAACCATCTTGTTGTCCATTTCAATGAAGGTATTCACAAAATAATCTTCAATCCACAAACACTCTCCGCGCCATTTCACAAAATAATTCACACAATTGGGGGCACTCTGGAACAATACATCTCAACCACCCCGTTGGAAAGAATCCTAGGCAAACGACCCATCACCCAAGAGCCGGGAACTTGATATTGCTGTATATATTATTTTAGGGCATCCAACATGTCGGACGCGCAGGATTGACCCCATAGAGCTGCATATTCCGTCCCAATTAAATATGACCACAGGACGTGATATCTCCCACCGAATTTGATCCCTTCATCACCCTCTTCGTCCCCCATTAAGCGCTGCCTTCGGTCCTCGTTATAGCGGTATTGTATTTCGTTAAGAGGTCATTTGGCCCGTAGTTTAACCCGATGCTGATTGACCGACTTTGGAAGGCAATGTATTATAATTGATACAGATTTGACCGACACAGAATACACTACCGGAAGGCGTGTGTATGATTAGAACGCGAACAAATTCTAATTCCAAGTTGAACAGCTGCGACTGAGCGAATGGCGGCGGAATACTGTATGTATTTGACTCCAGATTTTGAGTCCAAGATGAGGAATGGAGAACTCAAGTAACTGGTGGACCTGAAGGATTGTGGTATTAAGCAATCCAGCAGTCAAACGGCAGTTCAAGTGTGACACAGCGGTAGTGTGACACAATTGCCGCAGTGCTGCGGCAGTCAGCGGCAATTTGAAATTTTGCAGCGGCAGTCTGCGGCACTTGCAATGTTGAAATGTCACTTTCGCTCTGCCCATAAATAGATGACGGTTATTTTTGTGCGCTGTTTCAACTTTCACGTTGAGCATTTCAAGGCCTGTCACCGCCCGCATTTCATGTAGACCGAAATAAATGGTTTCTCCCTCAACTTGACGTCCCTCCGCGTTGGGTGACAGGCACCGCGGCGTGTTGCACCAATAAACGAACATCGCCGAGATGCCCGAGGCGCTTTCCACGGTTGAACCGGCTCATTCACCTTTGGCCATCCTTCGCGCATTGCCTCCGCATTCTCTGACCGGAATCCTTGCGTCCAACGCTCGCTAATCTCCTTGACACATGAGATTACAAACTCCTTCTTTCCCGGCTTTCGCGGATGGCCCAGAACTCTGTGCCGGCCCTGCCGTCTCCAATATTACTCTCTCCGCCGCTCGACGGTTGAGTCTTCGACAACTCTATTTCCACGTCCAAGAAAGTGATAGACTGATAGCTTTGGATAGATGTGGGCCTGAGAGGGGCGAGATCAAGACCTGGGTTGACAGATGTCTTCCACAACTCTATTCCATTCGGCGTAAGATGACTGATAACTAGTTGGATAGATGTGGGCCTGAGAGGGACGAGATCAAGATCTGGGTTGACAGATGTCTTCTAAAACTCTATTCCATGTCGACGTCTAAGATGACTGATAGCTAGTTGGATAGATGTGGGCTTTAGAGGGGCGAGTAGCTGGAAGCCGCAAACCACCACCATATGGGAAAAAAATTGTCGATGTTGAGTTCGAATGTGGGTCAAGAGACGGCAGATCATTACTTACACCACGCGAGGAACGCAACGAGGAACGACCATGTTTCGTGAAGGAGAAGCATCCGTCGAGATATCATTTCAGGAACTTGAGCCCCCTGCTTTGCAAGTCCCAATTTTACTTAGCGACTGGGGTGTAGCTGCAGCGTATAAAGTCGCACCTTCTTGACCCCGAAAGCCATTGGACACCCCCGACCTCAGTGACAACCGACAATGGCAGTCATCTTTTGGCTTTTCACAGTCACTCTCAGCGCATTCTCTTTCATCGCGGCCAATGCGGCCATTCCCGATCCCGGATTCAGTGTGCTTTATGCGCAAGGAGATCCAGGACCGGGCATAGGCGAGTTCAATGTCTCCCTGCTCCACAATATCTCATGAGGGCTGACTGGTGAAACCGTCTAGGCGGATACGACTTGGCCAGTGCTGCCGATAAGTCGTTCGGTCTCGACTTTTCGTCAACCGGGAAGCAGGACCATATCGTGCTGTATCGACCGGGGGCAGGCGCAATATTCATTCTGAACCCTGCACGACAAGCCGTGGTAAGCGTCATTGACCCAGGTCAGTCTGTTGGCGGCCATTTCGAACCCATTCTGATGCAGTAGTATCAGGCTCCGGATTCGGTGGATTTGATCTTTCGAGCCCCGCTGATTTGGCATTTGCTTTTGACTTCGGTGTGATGGTTTGCTAGTCTGCACTCTATAGCGTCGCTCACCGCCACTTAGGTCATACCGGAAACTTGGACCACATTGTCTTCTACCGACCCGGAACCGGACTCATCACGATTGTCCACGCTGCCACTGGGACAGCTGTGTTCACCTCGCAGACTGGGATCGGTGGATACGACTTGAAGTCTCCCTCTGACATTGGACTCGCATTCGACTATGGAAGCACGGGAAAGCAAAACCATTTGGTTTTCTATCGCCCAGGCGTAGGGACCATCTACATTCTAACCCATAACGCCGATAACTCTTTCTCCGCGGTGTACGTTGGTTCAACTGGCATTGGAGGGTTCGATTTGATGAGTCCCGTGGACCGTCTGTTTACGCTCGACTACGGTGATGGTCACGCAGACCATCTAGCACTCTATCGCCCTGGAACGGGCATCATCTCTATCGTGGCTTTGGAGTCCGACAATTCGTTCAGCGCCGTCTTCACCAGCACTACCGGCATAGGAGGTTACGATTTATTAGGGGTGGGTGACCTCGCATTCGGCTACGACTACGACGGCATCGGCACTCCGAACTACATCGCGCTTTATCGACCCGGCACCGGCGCCTTCTGGATCGCTCAACAAAATGCGCCAGGGAGTTTCGCTCCTGTGTACGCGCAGGGTGACCCCGGGAGTGGTATCGCAGGCTACGATCTGGCCTCTCCGGGGGACCGGGCATATGCATTCGATGCCCAAAGCTTGGGTTTATTGAATGGCATAGCGCTCTATAGGCCCGGAACAGGGGCTTTCTGGATTGCGGTGAGGCAAAGTTGAATTTGTCCCAAACAATCGCCGCTCAATTCCTTCTAGGTCCATGCTCCTTGTTACACCCCGGCCTTCGAGAACCTTGACGCTTCGATTGAGGCAAACGACTTTATCGGCTTCATCCTCACCGACACCGTCGACGGTTCGTTTTGCTCTCTGATAATCTGGAATCGCGTTCGTTCCCAGCTCACGTCTCTATACGCACAGAATGCCTCACCAGCTGCACTGGGGACTGCAACTTTGTAAATGGTACGCCAGAGAAGCTTCCGGTCAAATACATACTCATCGGTTTCTTCACTTTTGAAGTGTACCACGACAATGATGCAAGCAACAAGGTATTCACTGCTTTGTGTCCACTCTTTCATTGAGACTGACCCCGTTTACGATAGGATGATTCGACCATGCTAACTTGCGCATTCTACGCCTCCTGTCACACCGCCGCCGAGGCGACCAACTCTGGGGGACAGTCGAGCTCGGATGGGGGTGTCACAACCATCTCGTCCAGCGCAGGATATTGCCTTCAGGGGTGCTGATGTCGGTGCTACTACGAATAACTTTTGTGATTAGGACCCCATGCCATCTTGTTTGAGACCGTGTATTCAAGCCTGTCGAGTCGAGATCCGCGCCAATATCTAAATTTATTACACAAGTTGCACCAGCCAACCGATGGCATTGTTTAACGAGTCCCCACGCCGGTTAGTCGCGGAACGGGTGTCACACCCATCGAAATCTTGATTACACAGACAGGGGGAACTGATAGACCTTGTGAGAAGACGCTTCCTACTTCGAAGCCAATCCGAAGTTTCAGTCAAGTGTTAGGGAAGTAGGTATAACTCCACTAGCATTGGCATGCCTGGATGGTTGCCCTACTCGTAGTTAAGTAAATGCGCTGACTCCATAATAGCGGCTTCAGGCCGATGGGCTTCCCACGGTTGCAATTAGTTCAAGAAGTTATTTGAAATGGACATCGAAGCACGCCTTGAAGCGCCGGGTCTGCGCCGTTCTCTAGAAGTAATTACACGACTTTCGGGCTTCCAGACCTACAGGCGGCCCCTAATGCGCTGCCAAAATGGCCACCTTAACCTCAAATTGTCAGCTCACATGGTACATGTCGCGTGTTCGCATACTGACCTTGAACATTAGGGTTGGCGCCATGTTTCAGAAGTAGTTCGATCACCGCCAATGTAGGAGCGGCAAAGTCGGTGGAGTCAGACCCGTCAATATTGTGAGGGATAAATGGAATTTGCATGCGGAAGTCGAGATCTGAAAACCTTCAAGTTTGATCGGATCCCTTGAAAGAAAGAGGAACTATTGCCATACCTTTTTTTCCAGCTGTGGCCGCCTGAAGGGCGGTACCATACTTGCCCGCTGTTTTCAGGGAGTTTTAGTGTGGAACAGACAACTTTTGGGTACACATCCTGGAGATTGGGATCGGCGCCTTTCTCAAGGAGGAGTGTGGCCGTCGCCAGTGACGTGGCATAACAGGCTGCATACAGTGCCGCGGCTTGGCGCGGCTCGGCTAGCCGATCAAGCCAAGCCGCAATTAAGCCAAGCCTAGCCAGCCGTTTCCCATGCGGCTATAAGTGGCTCGGCTTCAGCTGGAGCCGGCTTTGACCTCGGCTCAGCCGCGGCTCCAGGCGGCTCCCCACTATTGTTGGTCGCTGCTTACCTCTCCTCTCCTCGCTACTCTACATGCTACCTGTCGCTCCCCTGGATCATACGCTTCCTAAAGTACCACATACAACAATTCTCGGCCCAAATCTCATGGCAACAATGTGATCCTGCAACCTTTTTGAGGCCGGTGACTCCCTCAATGGTGGCGATGACGCAGCGGATGAGGCAGCTACATGCTGCACTTGGGATTTCAGGACTTCAGGCACCTTGAGGCATGTTCTGGGACGTGCCGGATGGGCAGCGTAGCGGCGAGTGGTGTAGCAAGAAAAATACCGGGAAGCCACTGGGAGCCACGGCTGAGCCGAATCCAAGCCAAAAGCCGTGAGAACCAGCCGTTTATAAATGGCTTGGCTCGGCTTAGTCAGTGATGGCTTCCGAAGCCATCAAAGCCGAGCCGGAGCCCGCCATAGCCGAGCCGCGGCAACACTAATCTGAAACAACTCCGGAGCTGAAGGAGGGAAGATATTCAGCGGGTAGCGCACGGTGTGCATCAGGCCAAATTGGCCACATCGTCGCCGCTCCTGACAGTGACGGCTCCTGTTCGAATCAGGTCCCCGTCATGCTACAGTACAGATGCAGTTGGATATCTTTTCTTCTCGCCCCATACTGATCTGAGTCTCCTTGCGTGGCCACAGCCAGGGTGAAAGATTTCCTTCGAGTCAAGTTGAGCTGGAAGAAGTCGCTGTTTGCCGGATCAGCCGGCTTGAGTACGTAAAGGCACGGGCATGCAGCTGCGTCTTTTTCCTCTCCAACACGACGCCGGCGAATCTGATGCTGATGCTCTCCCTCGCATCCACGCAACCGAGTGCAAAGGACAACCCAATGACGCAACGCCCTCCCGCCCGCCCACCTAACTCGTACCGAAGGAGTGCAAGCACGGAACGGAATCAGCGAGCGGACGCACTGGAAGGATGAGCAGCATCCAATGGATGGCAGTGGTCGTGCCGTGCCTACTCAGGGACTCTCTTGTGTGGATACCCTGGGTGCGTGTACGTACTCTTATTGCGATCAGTGCTCTCCCTCCGCCGCTCTCGCGCATCGCTAGCCCATCCTCTAGCCCGCTCCTTCCCTTGCCATTCCGAGTCCGCCACATGTCACATCTGCCCACGCCAGCACACCCGCCTTGCCTTCTCATCCCCCGTCGCATCGGTCTCACCCCGCTGCCCCGTCTGTGTGCAATCCTGCGCGGCACGAGGAAGACCTACGTCCGACAGCGCGACGCCGTCCCGGATACTTCCCTGCGTTCGCGGGCGGACCGCTCGTGTGTCTGCTCTCCACTCTCCGATCTAGATCTGTATCGCACTATAATCGCGTTTAAAGACATGCCCCGCCGGTGATCCGATCCTCTGCGCCCGGTCTTTCCCATGTGCGCTGCGTTCTCAGCGCCGCGAGTCATCCCTTCGTCAATTGGGAGGCCTCCTTGACGATCCCCCATATCTATACTCGCAGGTCGTGCTGCAATGCGTGACGTTGCCGCCGCCAGTCGTGGGTATCCATCTCTGCTATGCTTTAGGCAGATACCCCTGTCCGGCAGTGCGCTCGCGTCGAGCATCACATACAAAAATGTCTCCCCACCAGTTTGCGCCGCCTTCGTTGGTATCTCTCCCTACTCTGTCCCCCTTCCCGGCTCGCAGAGCCAGTAACGATAAAATTCCGTACATATCTGGACATGACATCGTTTCCGGTGTCCCCGGGGCTATAGTATTCCCTCTCCGCTGCCCCAGCATCGCCCTTTAGGCTCACGCATCAACAGCACGCGCGCAAGAACCGGGATGCTCCCCCCCCCAAGTGTCTTCAACCTCCGCGCTGCTCATGTCTCACTGTCCGTCGTCGGATATAAATGTCATCCCCGCTCAGTCCCTCAATCTAGGTCGTTCTTCCCTCGTGCTGCCCTGGTGCGGGCCCCTTTCTGGTTTTGTGCGCGCCCCTCACTCGGCTCTCTGGTCTTTGGTATCCTCCGGCCTGGCGCGCTATCTTGGGTGATCTCTCCATCGTGCATAACCCCATGGACTACTACTAGTCTTCCCTCGTACTCAGCCACTCTTCCTCCGGTCATCTGATATGTGTTGGTAAAAGATTGGGGCGAGTGAACGGCGAGGGCTTGAGCCTCCGAGAGACACATGCGAATGGAGGAGAAGCAAGGTATCCGGTGCACACCGTATGCTAACCTGCCTGTATCCATGGTAGGCTGAGCTGGTACGTGATGGCAACCTTTGAGGGATCGCAGTACTCTGTGAGTTATGAAGATCTTTCCGGATCCTATTCTACTGTCTTAGGAGTGTCCGTGCACACGTGCGCGGCGTCCTCTCAGAAAAAAATCGCACGCTGAATACTACCAGTCCCCTACAAACCGTGAAAAAAAAAACGGAATCTCAAACCACTATGGCGGGGGCCCGAGTCGAACAGGCGCCTTCAGGTAAATCCTTTCCCTCGAATCCATTTGGCGCTGACGCACACCTTGTACCAGCCTGCGTGCATCCATGTCAGATTGAATCAGCTGTGTTCCGCTGCGCTTCTGGTTCTGCGCCAAACGGCAACCGTCAGACAGCTAAAAAGGGACCACGGTCTACGAATGACGGGGGCTTGAGCTCCGCCTGGTGTCTAAATCCTTTGGTTCCTGAACCCGACAAGCCACCTTAAAATTAGCGCCAAGTCGTGATCTGATAGTCATAGGTGTATGTTGTACATGCTACAAATACTATATGATTGTACAAGAGGGACCACCAGTCCATATATATATAGCGTGGCGGCCTCGGGTTAAGAAAATAAATTTATATGAAGAGGACAAGTTCTGCGGGGGCCCTCTCCCACCAAATTGTGTCCCTTAGCCGAATTGGGGGTGGCGCCCTTGTCGAGGAGTGCCAACACAATTGCCTCGTGTCCCTCCGCCGAGGCAGCTTGCAGCGCAGTGCCGTATTTTCCGCCCTCTGCGTTGGGATTTGCGCCCTTGTCAAGGAGCGCCAGCACGATCACCTCTTGTCCCCTCGCCAAGGCAGCCTGCAGCGCGGTGCCATAATATCTGCCCTCCGCATTGATGTTGGCGGCCTTGTCGAGGAGCGCCAGCACGATCACCTCCTGTCCATTAGCCGCGGCAGCCTGCAGCGCGGTGCCGTACATTTCGCCTTCTGCGTTGGGATTGGCGCCCTTATCGAGGAGCGCCAGCACGATCATCTCGTGTCCATTAACTTCGGTCACGAATTCCCGAAACTATTGTTTTCAGTCCAGCCGAAATGGAGTCTTTTTCATTTTCAGCTGATCCATGATCATGGCGCCCCGCTGAATGCCGTGGGAGCCTTTTAATGGCCGGTGCGGCATCACCTCCCATCAGGTCCTTGGCATGTTGTCGGGTTCTCCAGGCGAAGCGGCACATGCCGCGGCCGAATGTGCCGGGTTCCCTGCGATATGCGGTGTGTCGCGGTGGATGTGTCACCTTCCAATGGCGTGTATGGTTTTCGTTGATCCCGCAATTCGACAGCCGTCCGGTGACGGATGAATGTCAAATTGATTTAAATAAATAGTACTGTAAACTCAATGCCCTTTTTCTCTGAAGTAGCTAAGCGAGGTTATAACGCTTTCTCCTGCTGATTTCCCTGACTCCGTTACCCAAGAATATTTCCACGTCGTAGAGATGATCCAGATTATCAAAAATGAACAACCGACAGAATCAAGAAGAAGACGACAGTCATGGACGCCGTACTTGCGGAGCGGCGCGCCCCGCCCGTTTGGGAAGATCCCGCTTTCACTGTCGTGCTCGGCCCACTGGCGCTACCGGACGGAACACCCGTTGCGCTGGTACTAGCGCTGTCGGCTGTGGATGCAGCGGGTGATCCAGCTCCCCCTGTCGTGCTCGGCCCACTGGCGCCACCGGGTGGAGCGCCCGCTGTGCTGGACGTGCTCGCGCTGTCGGTCGCAGATGCAGTGGACGATTCAGCTCCCCCTGTCGTGCTCGGCCCACTGGCGTCACCGGGTGGAGCGCCTGCTGCGCTGGACGTGCTCGCGCTGTCGGTCGCAGATGCAGTGGACGATCCAGCTCCCCCTATTGGGCTCGGGCCACTGGCGCCACCAGATGGAGCGCCCGCTGCGCTGGACGTGCTCGCGCTGTCGGCTGCAGATGCAGTGGACGATCCAACTCCCCCTGTCGGGCTCGGCCCACTGGCGCTATCGGACGGGCCCGCCGCCGCCGAGGTCGCCGTCTCGGGCGCGTTCGGCGCGTTCGTCGGCGTTATCGGCGTGACGGTGATCCCATTGATGGGATGTCCCTCTGCGTTGCAATCCTGCACGATCCCTGAGCAGAAGTTAGCAAAATGCGCACGTACCGGGAGATATGCCGCGTACCGTCGATGACAGACTGCGCGGCGAACTGTGTCTCCCCTGGCTGGGTGATCATGCAGCCGAAGCACGCCTGGAAGTCGTCCAAAGCCGCCTGCGTGCACAGCTGGGAAGGCCCCTGCGTCTGGGGGGGGATGGCGTCAGCGAGGGGTCGGTGCGGAATTGGACCGAGAGTAGACGCACGGCGATGTCGGTCCAGGGCGTACACTCCTCTACGCATACGGATATCTGCGGGAGTGTCCCGCCGGATGGAGCGCCCGTTGCGCTGGACGTGCTCGCGCTGGCCGAGGTCGCCGTCGCGGGCGCGTTCGTCGGCGTTATCGTGTCGGTGGTCCCATCGATGGGATGTTCCTCTTTGATGCAGATCGCTGAGCGGAAGTTAGCAAAATGCGCACGAACCAGGAGATATGCCGCGTACCCTCGATGGCGGACCGCTCGATCGACTGGATCAACCCTGGCTGGGTGCTCAGGCAGTCGAAACACGCCTGAGCCGCCTGCGTGCACAGCTGGGGGCCCACAGGCTGCGTCTGTGAGCGGTGTGGAATTGGAGTGAGAGTGGACGCACGAGGAGGTCGTTCCAGAGCTTACACTCCTCTACGCATACGGATGTCTGCGGGGGCGTTCCGGCCTGCGGGAGTGCGAATACTTTGCGGGCTGACTCAAGTTTTTTTTTGCGAACAGGAGAGCCGTCAATGCATACCTGAGTGGAACGCGATAGGCAGAAGAAGGAGAATGGTGCGCTTGAGAGAAATAGTCATTTTGAAATTTGAACGGAAACCTGTTGCGGAAAGTGCGAAAGGACGGAATAAGTGCAGAAGTCTGCTGGCGGGCCATCCATTTATACGCCCCAGACGTTATTCGTAACCATCACTCACAGCCATCCTCGAGCGCCGACCTTAGCGAGCTGAACACCAGCTGGATCACTATTTGATCAGGCGCTTGCCGCAATTAGACCCCAATGACTGTTAAGAAGTGTATGATTAGCGCTGCCTGGTTCATTCTCGTTTCATGCACATATATTTCTCCTGCGCTCAATTACCTGTCATAGAAGACTTTCTTTAGACACAGCGTGCTAATCAATACAAGCATGGTTACAGTCCAAGCACCCGACGCTTGGGAGGCTCGGTGCCTATCTGTTGCTCCGCTCTTGCTCTGGCGCCAACCAATTTGACATTCGGAGGAAAACCTGTGCGGTTCCAGAACCGTCCACTTTCGTCTGCCGTATGCATAAACCAAGGGATTGGCCCCATGCGATCCCATTTGATTAAGCGGTTCAGGTACCGTTCACCGCCGAAATGCTCCGACTATCGCATTTCACAAAACGCTCCCTGGCCCCAGTTCTCCACCACTCAGCAACGCCTGCACTGTAGCTCATGTTCCCATGTTCTTTTCTGCACACCTCTTTGCCGTCCACTTATTCTGACCTCGGGCGCTGGCGACCCGGAAACGACCCATCCCGTGATAGCACGGCTTCTGCTGTCAGGCATCGCAGAGGCAACAGCCTCTGGGAAACTGTGTGTGTGACCTATTAAAGGACACCGTGCGGGAAGGTTTGCAACCGACAAACTCAAGATTGAGATCATGCCATACAGATCATAATCCACGTGAATGGGTCGGGTCAGGTCAAGTCTGATGAACCTATTCAGCTCATACCTCGCTTGTTGAACGGACAGTAATTTACAGACTTACTGCCACCAGGCCCAGTTTGGCGCGTGCCTAGACAGTGACGAATTCAAGCTGTCCGATTTGCGCCACCAGTTTTGTGTTCCCCGCCTTATGTCCACAACGACGAGCTTTAATGCAAATTGGGGCTACCTCGTCAAGGGACACCATTCAGCAAAGTCAGACCTGAGACCGTTGGAGAATCAGGTCAGGTATCGCGGAGTGCCCGAACTGCCCAATGGCGACTGTTCATCTTCCTCAGGACTGCCTCATAATGTCCGCGATGACAGGTGTCAGCGACCGGACAGCGTGGTTCGCCGCACGAAACACGAAACGTACACACGCGCCAGGGCGCTTGTCTTGGGTGCAGACTTTATTGTTAGTGTGAAACACACCCGGTTCGCGCGCTCCGCGATACCTCATCTGATTCTTCAAGAAAGTTGGCTGGGCATGAGAAGAGCAGCGGTGGATCGACACCTGAACCGCTTCTCAATCAAATGTAATCGCAGCGGCGCCAATCCCTTGGTTTATGAGATATGGCAGACTAAATAGTGGACGGTTCTGGGAGCAAACGCGTCAGGTCAAGACCGAGAGTTATTCATCAACGGCTCCGGGTATGAGATCCTCGGGATTCAGTGGGATCCTGTTAACTGAGCGTTGGGAAGTTTCAGGTGATCAAGGAAACACGTGGAAACTCCTGCCAGCCTCCAATTTGTCAGCCATCATCGATCAGGTTTATTCTGAAAAGCTGTGGACTATGACAAGGCATCGGACGTTCGCCACCAATCACATACACCACAGATGCAGTCAAGCCAACGCCTCAAGTTTCCGCACGGTTAGAGCTCAGTTGGTGCCTAGCGCCGGCTACGTTGCGATTAGCCAGGAACTCAAAGCCTGCCACAGCAACCTGGGCTGCTTCAACTCTATCGTCACGGCAGGCGCGGATCTCGCGAAAAGCCGGTTGCTGTCCCGTCTTATCCCCTGGCCTCTGAAGTGCCGTCAGTTTTCTTCACAAACATGTGAATGGTGGGCGCTAAGACCTCGCGAGCCAGATTCGATTTGATTGATTTGATTTCGTGAGTTACTGTACCTAGCCTGTAAGGCTATGCGGCAGTACCTACGTAAAGTAGTGGGGGGTATCGTACGAGTATCAATTTTTTTTCTAACGCGCTTCTTCTGTACGATCGTCATTCTGGTATACAAGCATTCAGACGGATGCCGCAAATCATTATGGTCCCAGTCTGCACCTTCCGCCTATTTTCTACCCTCTGAGTTGCAGGTAGAGGCGTCTAAAATAAGGAGTTGAAATCCAAATGATTTACGCTACCAGACACTCCTTCTCCCCGCCTCCAAACTGGCTGTGAGTTGTATTCATCAAAATAATTTTGGGTGCGTACCCGAGACATTTGCTTTCCGCTCCAAGCTCTCCAAGATGGGTCTCAACTTCATATGTTTCTCCACGGTGAGGTTTACCCCAGTAGCCGTATTGACGGGCGTCAAAAAAATTGTCTGCGCCCCATCGTTCATTTTCCCGAGCACCTCTGACGCGCCCCCGGATTCCGCCGCCTGCACCACCATCCCCATGTCGTGGATGTGCTCCGTGTTCCCCAAGCCGATATTCTCCGCGAGCGTCAGCGGGGGAAAGAGCTTGTGATCCTGGGTTAGAACCGCCTGCACCCGGCGCAGGTCAGTAATGCGGTAGTTCTTAATAGGCAGACCGTCCACGAGGATTTCGCCAGAGTCGACGTCGTATAGGCGATTCAACAGTTTGATGACCAGGGTTGATTTCCCACTACCGTTGGGCCCGACGATGACCACGAGGGATCCCGCTGGGATAATCAGTGACACGTTCTTGAGCGCGTTGTCCTTGGATTTTCCTCTGGGGTACACGAACGAGATGTTCCTGGCAGGAGTTAGAAGTGCACCCGCAAAAGGAACTCTTTGCTTACTTAAGTCCGAGTTGCATCCCTGTGGACTTGCTGACGCTGAGATTCGGATAAGTTCATCCCCGTCCACGAGTTTATTATTTTTCCCGTCCCCTATGCTGTACATCTTCTTGATATTGGAAAGGTGCTGGGCGGTCCTTGAAGAGTAGCTAGAAAACGTGTAAATGCTAGTCTTCACTCGTTGTGCATGCTGTTGCAAGATCGCAAGGGAGAGGTCACGGTCAAACCTTTCGGTTGGAGGATGGCGCTCGCGGCCCAGTAGAGCTGCTCAATATCAACAAACTCGCATCGCGGAATATTTGCATCAAGACACACCGTGGGCAGATCCCCACCGAGAGGCTGGGGTGCAGAGCGCGCACCTTGCCGGAGCGCAATGAGACGTCTCTGTGAGATAATAGGGAGCAAAAACGATGTATTAAAAGTAGTGAATATGCGCAAATAATTCGTAAATGACCCACAGTGAAAAAAGTCACAATATTGCAGTACTTACCAGTGGTGCGATGATATGTTGCTGTGGGATCTAAACGACCAGATAGGCGGTAATTTCACGCAGATTTGGCTAGAATCACGTAGGTAGGTACAATTACAGGGCCGGTCCCGCTTAATGGAAATTCGGACTTTAGCGAGGCATCCAAATGATGGAGCGTAGGCGCGCCTGAGCGAAGCCTCAGGGAGCGAGGTTGAGGAATCTGAAAGCGGCTCCGCAGATGCCGAGAGCCGCCGGCTGCATTTATGGGACGGACACTTTTGATGTCGAAAATCAGCAAAAAAAAACTTGGGGGGTGGGGCCATGGGATAGGCTGGCAGAACATTGCACTTCTGGAAATATTTTACGGTGTGAACTTCCATATAAATCAAATTGTATGTCCCATCTAGTTCAATATCGGCCAAAGACTGGTACCCAGTAGTGTCCGTAACTATCGGTTAAAAACTTCAGTGTAGACACAGTGTATTTAGAGTCAGAAGGCCACCGGTGCTTTGGTGTCGAGTTCCCTTGTCAGCTTTCCACGTGTGCCAATTTTGGCATTGCTTGAATCCACAATTCCTTAGAGGAGGTCGCTCATATGGTTGAGAATGGATCATAGACTCAGATAGTCATTTTTTGTACCCTCTTTAACCAACACGTCCCCATCGCTTCGTTTTATTTCCCCGTTCACCGTATGGACTTATCACTGCCATCATTTATTATTTAGTTCCATGCTCACCGTGCGTCCCATAGACATTAGTTTCCTCCGTAGCACTTCATATTTGATACCATTATTATTAGCACCACCACCTCCTGACTCCGTGTAGCCAACTTGAAGCTGCCTGCATCCGTAGTCATCATTCTGCAATGTACTACTTGGTACAGTCTCTGTTTTCCCTTCTCTCCAATCCCCCGTGTGCCAGAACTCGGGAGCTCACACTGATTTTGGTAGGCTATGAAGCAGAACAGATAGCTCGAGGCTCGAGATCATGAAATAGAAGCAGCTTCACTTAAGTTCGGAGTGAATTTATCGCCAGCCAAACTTAAGTTGTGGCACCCCCGACTTAAGTTCTGCAGACCCCGCGTGCCGCGCTGTATGGGCCTCCCCCAGTAATCCACAACTTAAGTTCTACAACTAAGTACTCAAGTTCTATTAATATGTGTGCACCAGCGCGCCATGCGTGTGTATGGGGTGCTCTCGGACCACTTATTGAAGTCCTACACCTGAACTTGAGTTCCTACGGGAAACTTAAGTTCCACCAGGCAACTTAAGTCACCTCGATGGCTTAAGTTACGCCCACCCCGCAACTGAAATTTCAATTCGGGTGCGCGGGCAGGCGCGTCAGCGCGGACGAGGTGGGCGTGGGCGAGCTGAAGGAGGCGCGAGGGTGGACACGAGGCACAGACACGGGGCCCAGACGATGCGGGCGGACGACGCGGGCGTGGACGAGGTGGGCACGGAGGCGGGTGCGGGCTCGGATGTGCGGACGAGGTGTTAATTGAATTAGCTGCCGCGGCGCGTCTGGTCACAGAGCGTCGCAATGGAGAAGATACAAGGACTTAAAAATTCATCCCGTCATTCTCCTAGACGCGCGCGGCCTCCACAAGGTGGCAACTTGGGTGGCAAAACCTCCCAAGTAGTCGCACACAGCGCCTGCGAGCACAGCTTATAGATGCCGTGAAGAAAATTAATAGACACACTGGAAATACTTCGAATGGGAAGAGGAGGAGGTCAATTTGAGGTCGATGGTCAGCCGTGGTGTTGCCTTCTTGTAAGACGCTCTCGGAGTACATGAGTGTGGCAACTTGAGGTGGAAGAACTTGAATGGAGCATGAGTTGCAGACCCCGAGGGAGGAAGCCGACTCACCAGGTGCCCGTCTATTCGATCGTCGCGCCGTCGAACTGCGTTGGAGATTGGTCGGAGAGGGGAGGAAGTGCTTGAAGTCGAAAATCACCAAGTCAAGCCGCACGTGAGTGGACAAATATTTGGTGGTGGCACAGGCACTTGGGTGGC
Organism: Mycena vulgaris; assembly: GCA_029204335.1. Classification (NCBI taxonomy): domain Eukaryota; kingdom Fungi; phylum Basidiomycota; class Agaricomycetes; order Agaricales; family Mycenaceae; genus Mycena; species Mycena vulgaris. The sequence goes on along the minus strand of JARGYA010000041.1, from coordinate 552,739 downwards.
ACTGGCACGTCGCTTTCTCCTCGTCTACCTTCTGGCTTCCCGAATCCCTGTCGTGGAATACACCGAGCCACCTGCAATGACCCCACCTCGCTCGACCCGATGGAGAAGGTGAATGCGAGCAAGGATGCATCCTACCTGCCTTCCCCATCGCTCGGATGCTGATTGCGATGCCCGTGCCACTGCGCAGTCCTTGGGCTCCTGCAAAGGGCTGTCGCCTCGTCCGCGCCTGCGCCTGCCTCGTCCGCTCTTCCGCCTCGCCTCGTCCGCCCGCCTCGCCCACGGCCGCCTCGTCCGCCCGCGTTGTCTGGGCCCTGCGTCCGCGCCTCGCTTCCGCCATCACACCTCCTTCAGCCTCGCCCACGCCCGCCTCGTCCACGCCCATGCCTCACCTCGTCCACACCCGGCTCGTGCGCGCCGACGCGCCTGCCCACCCACCCCAATTGAAAGTTCAGTGGCTTGGGCGGAACTCAAGTCATCGACGAGACTTGAGTTCCGGCGTGAAACTTGAGTTCCACCTACGCAACTTAAGTCTCCCGTAGGAACTCAAGTTCGGGTGCGGGACTTAAGTGGTCAAAGAGACACGCGTGACGCAATGGTGCGTGCATATTAACAGAACTTAAGTAGTTGTAGAACTTAAATTATAGATTACTGGGGGAGGCTCTCTACGGCGCAGCAGCAGAACTTAAGTTGGGGGTGCCAAAACTCAAGTTCCGCTGGCGATAAATTCTCTTAGAACTTAAGTAAAGCTAATAAAGTATTTGCGAGATCTCCGCTCGGAAATGCACTGATTTCCTTGGTATTAGGTCCGGGATTTATGTAAAGGAATTCAGAGTCCATCAAGGGGGTGTCGGGATTAAAATTTCGGATATAGGGGGGGGGGGGGGGTCCCGAGGAGGGCTGAAAAAAACTTTTATCATGTAGTATAAGGGAGTTCCAAAACTGCAATATATACCTCCTGGAGCACCACAGGATGCCAGGAGGATGAATTCTGGGTCTCAGAAGTCAAATATGGTGTGGGTATCCCGATTTGGACAGCGGATCATGCTTACACACCATCAATTGGCGCGAACAATATGCCCTGGTTTCCTCTAAGGGTGGTCAGCAGTCAAAAACATGTTCACAATATATATGAGAGTATATGGGAGAACAGATTCATATACCATTTGACATCTGTGTGTGAGTGGGTCCGAGATGTGGTCAAAGCGGCACTCCGGAGACCCTCAGTCAATGTTGAAATTGAATGGTTGGAGCTCCAAAAATATAATTTACTCATATAGGGGGTGGTATGGATGTAATGTATACCTCAAAGGTCTTAGTCACAGTTGAATTGATAGAGATGGGCTGCAACATCTTTGGTTTGGATTTGGATGCTGTCAATGTGGTGGCTGTGAGCCCGCACATGACTCGGAAGCGCGGCCCGCCGCTAGGGGTGGGAACCTCTTTCCTTATATAGGGGGGGAGGGGGGGGGTCTGGCCGAGGGTCGAAAAAAACTTTTCGACCCTATATCCGTTTTTCGAATCCCGACAACCCCTTGGAGTCCATGATCTAATAATGAGTGGCAATTACTGTGAGTTGCCAAAATTTGAACATGGTTTGAATCCGGACCGTGAGTGTATGAGCCTACGGCGCAGATTAAATTGTAACAGGGTGATAAACTCGGTATTACCTGACACGGAAGTTGTCATTGATGTGCAACACCAATCACCGATCGGTGATGACGTAGGGAGGCCTGAGTGAGGCGGTCTTGCTCCCGACGGCCATCTGGCACTCTGGCGCCGCGCAATTTCTTTGGTTTCTTCTCCGTCACTGCTGCTGCTCGGGCTCTGCTTCCCTGGATATCTTGTCTACTATGATGAGGGCTTTCGGCATGACTCCTACCATCCAGGCACTCTGAATGATAATCATATCAACAATACTTTGCTACACTGGTCTTTAACTTGTTAACCTATACCCACTGGCATTGCCAATGGACTCGTGTCTTCTGTTGTTCTTCTTTTACCATGTTCCTATCTATGGTACCTCGATGCTCCGAGATCTCGGTTCCTGTTTCCAGGTACTCCCCCTGCCGTCTTTCCATTTGCAATCGGACTCTGATTGTCTTTTCAACGCTAGGCTCTACCTCAACTTCAGGTGATTGCAACCCCAGTGTCCTTTCAATTTTCTGTTCAAGCATTGGCTGTCACAGCACAATTGCTTATATTCTTACTGCAGTAAAAAGGGTCGGAGGTTCCCTCGGCCTCCAGCGTTTCTTACTATATCAAAATCTGCCTGGAGCTCATCTGCAGATGATTCGTTATCATCCTCATAGTTTGATATTGTATACATCTCAAAAACCAGCACCAATTGTAGCGCACAGATCCCCAGATCTCATTCTCAAGGCCTCTCTTTGCCGCCTCGTGATGGGTGCCATACTTGAAAAGCCTTTTGGATGTGGGTTTATCCCTTCTCTATCAAATGACAGGCTTGGCACACTGTAATGTAATTCTTGTCATTACCTGGGGGCCGTCTATTTCATGATGGTGCTGCTGAGTGACAAATATGTGTCTTCATACAATGTCAAAATTACAGAGACATTGACAACTGGTGTTGAAGAGAGTGGAATACCCGCAAGGGGAAGAACAGACTACAACAAGTGAGTGGGAGCACTTGCCATTGAGGTACTAAGTTAGCACACAGCTTTAATCAATGATATTAATACCTCATCAAACCGGGGTCCTCCCCGGCCCATACATTGAGAACCACAACGGTCAGTTAAGATGGAGAAAGGTGAAAAAGAAATACATCCTGGCCGGTTCGAACACTAGCGCAAATCGATGTCTCTTTTACATCAGCAAACACAGCCACTCGAAAGTCACAGAAAAAACCTGGAGGTCGAGAACCCTCCACACTTACGCAGCCTAGCAGGTTAACCAATTGTTAATTGTGCTACGGTGTCAAAAAAAAAAAAAAGAGAAAGTCACAGAAATCGTAGTGGATTTAAAGGACAGCCATTACTGTATAATTATGTTCAACTCGACAGGGGGTATGATGCATGACCAAAAAATTTGTTTCAAAAATCCAACACCAAGTCAATTTTCGCGTGAGACCTTCAAAATTTTGAACATTCAACGCAGAAAATAGTAAAATTAGGCCTTCTGGCAAGGTTCGGAGTGGGGGTCACACATTTTGGATTCGACAGACCCCTGCGTGACCCATGACACCGACCAAATTTCGACTTCGACAGGGGGGTGCGTGATGCGTGACCATCGAATTGAACGTCATGATACAGCAATTTCCATTGTATAGATTTTTGCGGGCTTAGTTTTGGATAAATCTATTTAACAACCCCCTTGTTGGCAACAGACACTGGAATCCCGAAGTTATTTTTCCCTGATGCACACCATGTGCTGTCCCGCCTTCCCTCCTCCATTCTACCCCTCGCGATGTGCAACACTTTGTATATATAGTATGATATGTTAATGGAAACTCACCTCAGTCCAGGAGGGGAGAAACACTCAAGAGAGACCAGAAGAACAATAAGACCGTTGTATGTCGCCAAAGAAAAGTAGACGAGTACAAGATGGAAGTATCCAGCAAGAAGAGATCGTGACCTGTCACATAAGTGACGGGTCTGGATAAGTCACAGTGTGTAAGCCGCCAGGTTTACAGTTAAGAGAAGAAAAACTCAAAGTACTTATAAGTTATGAGTAGGCGCGCATCAAATGTGAGCTAAGCAAACAATCATCCAGATGGCCTCGAGGTGGAATAACACAGCTGCGCGCCGTGGTTCCGTCCACGCGAATGGTCTTGTTTACGAGCGCTATGCCATTTATCTCTCATTCATATCGGCTGACCCCAGCATGAACACAGGTGGGGTAGCGCACGGTGTGCACCAGCAATATATAAATCGTCGCAGAGAAGCTATATCCTGACGGAGCTCGTTCGACTCGAGCCTCCGCCATAAAGGCACCAAGCCATCCTTTTTCATTCAACCACTTCGATTAACGAGGTTTGAGGTGGGGTAGCACGCGGTGCACACCGGGATAGATTGGGCTTTGAGCAGGAACACTCCCTCGGAGGCCCCCTGCGCTTCGGCGGCCGGACTCCGCCTTCACACCACCGCGACTGTGACTTGATTAATAATCATGAATATCAGTGTCGACTGTGTATCACGTGCAAGCCTGTCCTGAAGAAATGGTTTTACGCGAGAACATCCCGGACACGGCGAGCCAGAGTCGGCGGATTTGACAGAGGGAAGAACTCGTGCTGTTCAATCGTATAAAGGCTCATAGCGACCATGACTTTGAAGTCGGCATATCATCGAGAGTCCCTACATGAGACTGTAGTGTAGACCTGGGGTGGCTGGGAGCGTGGAGGAAATTCCAATCAGTATCCTGGGTGAGACGAATCAGCGAAGCGCATGCCCTACGTACGCACCGGGCGAAGTATACCTCCGGCGTTGAAATAACGCCGGAGGCACTGCAGAGTATGAATGAGGCAAGCATACAGAGGATGAGAAGCACGCAACAGCTAAAGCAAACCCCACATCCCGCGTCAAGAACTCGCGTAGATGAGATGAAAATCCAGCGCGGACAGTGAGAGTGAGTCGTGTTCGGCGCGGGGACCTCGCTAATACGAGCTGGGCGGGAAATGCTGATAGCTGCGTTAAAAGAAGGGAAGAGTGGATGCAGGCGGCATGCAGGGATAGTCGAGACTACGCATGAGAGCACGGGTGGGAGCTCGATACCTGCGCACTTGACCATAGACTTGAGCATTCCATTCAGTCTGCAGGTTCGGTGGAAGGAGGACCGAACCCGAGTGGGAAGTGGCTGTAGAGAGTAACCAGCATGGCCCTTCCCACGGATTACGAGTCCTATTTATAGGAATCGTTCTTTTGTCATTTCTTCCCGCATCCCTGGGGTCGTTTTGCACATTATGACGTAGTGGCCGCTTTTTCGGACGTATCCGGACCAATAGCGAACGGCTGTTGTCTGCACCGCCTGCTACACCACCGTTTTTGATGGATGTCCGACAGCTGATATTTGGCAGCAATCAGCGAAATGTTCTGGGATCATCCAAGAAGGTTCCTGGGACATGCAAACACAGGTTCGCATACAATCCACAAACCCTGACCTCTGTCGACCTCACAGCCCGCATGTCCTTCAGACCTTTTGAGTGAATGTCCATTGGTCGGCTGGAGCAGGTCTCTATCTCCTCTTAGGGAGCATCTCAGATCAGGAACAGAAACGAAAAATAGGCCAAAAAATTGATATTATTGCAATAATATATGTACAGGACGCCTGAATCAGGCAGTAATACATATATACACTAAGCCCTCCGACACGGCATAACTTTGTGGCTGCGCTTGGGTGCACGCGGGTGCCATCATGAGGGATTGCCGAGTCGCCGTTGCCGTGGATACGGCGGGGAAAAGACACCCCTCCAGCGCATCCTCCGGCGCCATGGCGGGGGAGGGTGGGGGAAGTGTTGGAGGGAAATGTTGGTGAGGCTAAAGGAGGTGGCAAGATTTATCGAGTGAATAAATGATGATAATGGTATGTACGCACTGCATCGCGAGCCTCAGTCAGCGCTGATGAAAAACAGCTTGAGGGGGATTGTGAGAGAAATGGTTATCGCGTGCTATGCGATCACCGTGGGACGGATTGGTGTTACTGTATGTAATACCTTTCCAGGAGAATATGACATATACTCGGGTTCAAATACTAGAACCTTTATATAATCAGTCAACACAGCTGTCACCAAAGAAGTCTTAGATTTAAACAAGAGCTAGCGTCGTAGTTCAAATATGTAAGGCTGCTATCAACTAATAATGCAAGTGCAGGACGTTACACCAAGTTGACGATTAAGCTAAATAAGGATGAGCGCTGGTGGCCCAGGTTGAGAATCACGCAGGTAGCGGAGAGTGTGAAGGTTCACGGTTGTAGATTGCAAAGTAAGGATGATGTAGAGTGGTTTCTCTTACAGAAGGAGGACAGGCCTCTTATATACTGCTAGCTATTGAGTGAGTCATAGTTCACTGACTCACATTGACTAAAATTAACTCAGACTGACTCTAACTGACTCTAACCTGCACAGCAAAGCACTGGAAATGCAAGGTCGGGACTGAGTCACAAGGCAGTGTTCAACCGTGGGAAATAAATACTGAATACGAGGCATGTAGGCTAGAATAATGGTAAATAAATGCCTACATACTGTAAAGTGCCAATATCCATCACAGGGATTGTTAGAAGAGATGAAGGGCCTTGGAAGGGCCCGAAAAAAGTGAGACGCACCACACACACCACGAGCATGATCCATCGCGCGCAGAGCATTGGTGGACAGGGCTGAGCAGAGGATGAACTGGTGCAGCCTGAAAGGACAGTGTCAGAGAAGGACAGGTGCTGTGATTTGTGAAAGAACATACTTTTTTAAGTTAACCTTAAATTTTGTCGTCTGCACCAGAACGGAGTCAGCGATAACTAACGAAAGTACCGAAGAGGGTGGAGCTTACCTGCAATGGTACATTGCACACAGCTGGCTTGGGAGGGGAAGATCTTCAGAGGGAAAGTCGGGGGGGCGGGGGGAGGGAGGAAGAGGGGAATGATGGAAGAGGGCAATGATGGAAGGCGACAAAAGTGGTTCGACTTTATGTTGGCGGAGTTTCAATGAGTGATGCGCACGGACATTTGATGCAGCAACCACTTGATTTTACGGATGCTTGGACAAACACAAAGTATTGTGGAATGTCCCACTGAAATGTCCTCGAAGCTATTCCGACTGTTTCTACGACATTCGTGATTTGATCTCCGAGAAACATACCCGAAAAATGTCCCCGATGATCCGAGCGTTGATGTTCCAGTCACATCATGCAAGATTGGTGGTGTATGTCAAAGCGCCAACGCGTGCGCAGCTTCGGATCACATTTCACGGCATCGCGATGGAGATGCCGGTGAGGACAGTCCCGGGAGATGCTCTTTAAGGCGGTACATGCTCTGAGATGCTTGGAGATTTTACCCAGTCTGCTTATAATATCCTAGGCTTGAAAGCTTGAACACTTGAATCTCGAAGCTTGAAGAGAGGTCTCGTGGTCCGTTTGATCGGAACATTGGTCCGCATCAGAGTGATGATCACTGCTTTACTTTTTCGCCGCTCGCGTTCCTGCTCTTCCGCCTTGTGGACTTTTACAGTCGAAGTCTCGAAGAATGCCATCGAGTCTCATTGTATCCTCCCTGCTTCCATCTGTGCTGAGATATCCTGGTGGACTCAGGTTGGCTTTCAGTCCAATTTCACTTGAGATCTTCCCTGGGCGCTTCGGCTGTCGCCCGTCGTTTTCACTGCTCGCCGATTTCCCCCTAAAGGTATGTTCTCACCTGCTCCTCTTCGAATCACGACGCGCGCCTTTTCTGGTGACGCGACGGAGCTGCATGTGTGTCGCGGGTGCGAGTACGCGCTCTGCTCAGCATCTGCAGCTATGTGCATTTGTAGCTCGGCATTGAAGGCACTTATTAGCTAGGTGCGGAGCGCTGGCGTATAGCTTACGTGTGTGTGTCTTCGGATCACGACGCACGGGCCTTCTATCATCTCTGACGGTTTCTGACTTAGGGTGACTCATGTTAATGCTGTGCGGATTGGCTCCCTTCAACTAATTCAGAAATGCTTCCAAGCAACCTGACCTTATGCATTGGAATGCCTGTGTCACTGCAGAACAATGAAGCAACAGAACTTTGTATGACCAAAGGCCAAGAAGCTATCGTTGCTGGATGGGATGGGTTTGTTGGTCCTGCCGGACAAAGGGTGTTGGATACAATGTTTGTGAGACTTGAGAAAATCAAGAGGCCGGTTCAGATACTAGGTTTACCAATAAATGTTGTTCCGCTGACAAGAACCGTGTGTCATATTACTGTTCTCTTGGAAGATGATACCCTTTTGTCTGTGATGCGCGAGCAGGATTTTGCGAAAGCCATCGCGCTGGTATCCTGATGTTGTGTAGTCTAGTGTTTACCGCGGGGGTTGGATCACAGTGCTCCGTTATTACGTAATCGCGGAGTTTGAATTCACGTCGCGACGTGCGCTTTGCGTGGGACGCGATATTTCATGGAACTGCTACACAGAGTGGGTTGCCAAGTCTGTGTATGAAGGTCTGTCTCTTCACAATTTTGACAGAGGCCTTCAAAATTAGGGAAACGGGACGATGATTTTGGCGCGTGATTACGCAATCAACTTTCGACAGTATTTCTCAAATGAGGTAGAAATACCTTTATAATGTCCAGAAATATTACACAGCCTCTTTGGTAGGCATTAAATGGGCTTCAGATGGTCCTTGTGATATTTTAACACCCAGGAGGTTTGCACGATGGGATCGCGGGTTTGGCCGAGGGAAATTCAAACTCCGCAATTCCATAATAACGGAGCACTGTGATCGGACCCCCGCGGTAACTAACAGACTTCAGCAAGTGAGGTACGAGCTTCGTGTTGAAGTGTCTGTCTACGAGAGACTAAATGTTGTGGAACCTCCATCTTGATACCCCGGGAGATCTACACTCGTGAGCTTGGTGTACATCAACTGGCGCAAGTCCAAAAGCGGGTGACTGCTTGGAAGGTCAGCGAACATGGAGTCCATGCTGGTCTTGTAGTCGCGTGAGGCGGCAGAAAAAATAGCCGTGAGGCTGCAGTCGAGCCAGCACGAGTTCGATTTCCAACGATATCCCTTCTCAAATTCTGGAGCTTGAGTTTTGCCCTTGCAACGGCCGAGCAATGCCTTCCCAGTGTCGGGGGGCCGCCCATCGTTCTTGCTGTTCTGCCGGGCGCCAGGTTGGCGCGAGCACTTTGTACGACCGTGGAGCTCCGCAGTAGCCTTCCAGTGTTCACGATTGACGCCATAATGAATTTTAATGCCATCTGAGATCGATCAGCGTCCGAATATGAATTAACAGGGATTTAACCAACGCTTCTTCGCATCGAATTGGGCGTTGTAGTACGCTGCAAATTTGACGAGTGCATTCAAGCCCTCCATCAGTCCTATCGACTTCCCAACTGCAGCGTAGAGCTTCCAGTGCATTGCCTCCTCGGCATTTGTCGTATCCGGGATGGATTCCCACAGGGAGGTGTCCATGACTCGGAAACTGGGGAAAAGCATGCAGGCGTGTGCAGGAAGCATCCACCAGCGAATCCATGTCTCGGCCTTGGGAAAGGCGTTGATGAATTCGTTTGCATGGGCTGTAAATTCATCGACGGTTTTGCATTTCAGCAGCTGCTTCGCGTAGTTTTCAAAAACATCGGTCTGCGAGGGGTCGACAACTCCACTGATCTTCTTGACCCGCGTGATCTGGTTTCGAAAGTGCTGCCCGCAGCCTTTCAGCAATTTTGGCGCTTTCTGTTGCAGCTGATCGACAGTGCGTACGCCAGGAGCCCGTTGCAACCAGAAATCTATGAAGCCCCAGATAAATCCACCGCGTTCGGAAGCACTGAAGTCCATCACCTGAAAGGTAGTTGAGTGCTATCCCGGACCAATTTCGGTTGACTTACGTTGGCAAATAAATCATCCGTAACCTCAATTACCCGTGCGTCGCACTCTTCGGCCATGCTGACGAATAGTTCAAAAAAATGGATTCGGTAGTGCTGAATAGTGCCGCCGTTTGAGTACGAGACGATCCCAGGAACCCAGCACTTCAACTGCACAGGCTCGTAGGTCGAACTGACGATGAGGAGGCTATTCCGTTCGCGCCAGACGCCGTGCGCGGCATCGGAGACGATTCCATTGACAGCTTCAGCATCCACAGAGGCCGATTTAATCAGACGCGCTGCCATGAACGAGGTTTGCATGACGATGACCGAGACCAGACCGAACTGTGAGGTACGAATGAAGCCGGGGTTGGCCGCCTCGAATTTTGCGAACTCCTTGATGAAATTGTCGCCGCCATGGCCACCGGGACCGCGTCCTTGCAGAATTTTGCGGCGCTCGTATTTGATGCGATCGGCGTTAACTAGAACAGGCGAGATGTCGGCGACGGAATCTCCAGGCCCATTGACTCCGGGACGCCCGACCAGAAGCCGCAAAGGGCCAGTGGCAGGCTGGTCCCTTACAATGCGCGTAAACTCCTGCCGCTCCTTCTTCCCCATGTGAAGGCGGACAGTCGGGCGAGAGTGGTCATGGGTACCGCCATTCTGGTAATGAACACCGTCCTGGAAGGTATGGAGGACAGAGACGACGTCGCATGCGTGATGAACGAGTTTCTCCCCACATGCGCAAGGCTGTGCAAGCTGCTTTTCGATTCCCGCCCGGCGAGTTTGAGGTCGAGTTACGACGGCGCAGGCATCACTCTTGCATTCAATGACACCTTGGCATCGGCGCCGGGTCACTTTCCCGCCTTCCCAAGTCGGCGCCTCAGTCGAGCCACCCCTACCACCGAGAGGCGCAGACGCCCAGTGCACGTGGAGATTGTCATGTTGCTCGACAAACGGCATGGAGAATGTAGCGCTGAAATCGCCATCTGGCCATCCATCCCATGCCTGAGATAGCGCTGGAGACTCGTCGTCTGTTGAAGACTCTGATTTAACCCGTCTGCGAGTTTTGTGGACGGACGCGGGGAGTTTGTGATTGTCCATAGGCTTTGGTGGTGTCGGTCTCGGATACGGATGAGGCCGAGAGAAGGACTTGGCGTGTCGCACTGCGGCTGTCTGGTTTTTTCCCTGGCTTGAAAAATCTTCTACATAGAGCGTCAGAAAGAGACGGATGGAATTGACAGGTGAACTCACTCATTCCCATCTTTCTATCACTGTCTTCAAATTTACCGGCCTTCTCGCGTGAAACAAAAGCTATGATGGACCCAGTATCGTCGAAGAAGGGAGTCGCTTGGGCAGGAAGCTCATGAAGCTCATCTTACAGGCTGTTAACTTATTTCACGCGCATTCCGAGGTTACGCACAAATCGGCACATCCGGTTTCTGCCGCCGTGGCCGCCGGAACCATCCGCCCAATACACGTTTGATCAAGTCCTTTGAACTGCTCAGGCTGTGGCATAGGGAGGGATGTGCTCCGCTTACCGTCATCGTCGAAAGTGGGAGTCAAGATAAGGATGTGACACGGAAGTAAATTCGTCGTCCTCTACTCGGTCACAATTTCATCCTCCTCATCGGCATCTGGATCATCCTCCATTTCCTGCTTTTCTGCGTCACCAAAATCGGATGGTGTTGTAATGTCTGTCGTTAAATTCCCGCGCAATACAGCTGTCGCTCATTAGTTAACAGCGTGACCTGAAATTTGTTTTCGCACCATTGTCTGTGATACCCTCCCATTCAGAGGCGCTAGAGCCGTTATCAGAAGCGGGGGGCGAGATATTGAATACCTAGAACCCAACTGATGAGCTCGCTGACATGACAATCTGGGATCACAAACCGTGTCTTGAGGGGCACTTGCCGCAGCACCGACATCTGACGAAATCACGTATTTTGGGGTGAAATCGATGAAGGCCAAGGAGCCGTCGGGAATATGGACCGAAGAATGCGTAAAGGTGGGGTGTGTGTGAGACCCACGGTGGATAAAGAAGCCCCCATCGCGAAACAGGTGAAGGGACGACTCGATCCCGCACGAACGCAAAAACAATGTCTCGTTACAAACGATGCAGTTGCGCTGGAGCTGGCGATGACGTTCGACCCCTCTGGTGGCTGGGGCAAGTCGCATATGGCATGTCTTACCCCGACACTGGATAGCACCCAGGCATTTCCGACGCAATTCTTTACCTTTCTGCCATGTAAGAGCTTGCGCCGATCCACGGTTCTGTATGGTGTCCAGAACCCAGTTCGTCGCGAGTTGACTGGTTGCTTGCAATTCCTCGAGGGAGAAGAGACACTGGAAGTTCCCATCTGGCCAACAGTTCCAGCTCGACGGTGAAGACATCTGCAAAATTTCCGGTGAATCACGCGGGCGTGGTGTTTCTGAATGAAGCATCAGTAGGTGCCGATGACTCCTAGAGAGATTACGAACCTTTCTTGAGCTCAACTGAAGTAATTACTCGGCCCCGATGCAAAGGAGTGTCTGCCTCCACACGGACGGTTGGCCGTGTATCAGGCCGCGGGAGACGATGTGTTACAGGGTCCAATCGAACCATCCCAATTAGAACACCTGAATGATTTAAGATCTTTAGACCGACTGCTTTGAATGACGGGGAGAAAAGCAAGAAAGACCTTCTTGATCAAAATACGGAACTAATACGGGATTTCGGGCTCGGAGGAGACATGAATACAGCCAGCGAAACAGAGACTGAAGTCGTCCGATATTGCTCGCAAGCACACAGATCGTGAGAGCGACGTAGAGAATGTCGACCATGAGGTTAAAGGAGAGGCCGCTGAGGATACAAACAAGACCATCGTCGGTCACGCGTACGCCCCGAGAGCTAAATGAGTTGGACTGGATATTGTGTAGACATTGATTCGGGTAAGGCAACATGTTTGAGGATGTCGCGGGGGTACCAGATAGGCCGGCGGCGGTTGCGGTGAACTTGAATCTTCAAAGCCTTGCATCGGAGATTCGGGACGCTACTGGGTCAGCACAATTAGCTCACTCGGAGAAATCGAGGTGTTCCTTGAGCCCTTTCATTTCCCCGAGTGAGCTAATCATGCTTACCGAGATGCTTATAGTCCCAAGGCAAGCACGTCTCAAATCTTCCAGCACAGTGCAACCCAAGATCCCACCCCCAAGTGCGCAAAAAAATGACATTGACAAGCTCGAAATGATGAGGCCAAGTAGTGATGTTGTTGAGGTAGAATTAACTGGTTTCGGCTAAACCACATCACGAAACAGCCGATGTTCAGAGCTCACAAAAGCTCAGTAAAATTGAGAGATCCGGACCCTTGAATTCAGCGGTCCAGTGCATCCAAATTTACTGAGCATTTGCGACGTGAGAACATGGGGCAGGATCCGTGACAGATATGCCGTGCCAATGGGCGAGCTTGAGACAGAGGAGAAGGCTGGCGGGTTGCGATAGGTGGTGGATGTAGGAGCGAAGAGAGAGGTTGCCGTCATCGGGTTACTCAGGCCTCGCGTCAAGTGTCAAGAGAGTGATCCTTGATTGGATCACAGTGCTGAATCGGCCGGCATGAATTTCGTCGTGTGTAAAACCCTCTGACGACTTTAGGACGATTTACGCCAGCAAGAATCATTGCCGCCACACTCAAAATATTGACGCCAACACAAAAGTATTTGACGCCAACATGGAACATTGACGCCAGCTTGTCACACTGCCGCCAGAATTGTCACACTGACGCCAGGGAAAAGTGACGCCAAGGAAAATTTATTGACGCCCACCTGAAGCGGACTGACGCCAAGTGACGTCAAAAAAAGTGGCTTTGACGCCGACTTGCCGCCAAGTGACGCCAACAAAAAGGGTATTTTGACGCCAACTGCCGCCAACACGAGTGAAATTTTTGTGGATAAGGCAACATTTATCACTCATAAATGAGTGCTGGGGGACGGCGGTACCTGCGTATAGTGTACACTAGACGTTGCGCGGCTCTGTACTCCGGCACAACCGTAAATCATATCTTGATTGACCCCAATTGACGCCAGTGGCGTCACTGGCGTCACTTGGCGTCACTTGGCGGCATAATCACTTTGCCCATATAATATGGGGGGCAAGGAAGAGCATTCTCGACGCGGTTGGGATTGGGCCGACCTGGCCGAGATCGCCGATTATATTCCCACGCCTCCTCTCCTTCTTCCCCCGCGTTACACCTGCGCTTGCATCTCCGGCTGGGACATACCCAGCTGACCGCTCGTTCAACACATAGCTCCTCGTCACTGAGCTGTTTTTATCTAGTCCGTCTTGCTTGCACCATTAGCCGTTTCGCGTTCATCTCTTGAGGAATCAAGGAATTACTGAAATCTCTTCAACCTGGTTCACCTCCGTGGAGTCTTCAACCATGAATACTATGGATTAAACCCAGATCTATTGAGTTGGAGCTTTGGCAGTAAACCAACGTTATACGGGTTACTGCAATGGGTGTTCCTAGTCAAAACTGACGAAATTTGGGCTGGGGCTTTTTGTGTCTAACTGATCTATTGGAAGGGGAAAACATTGCCTTAACTTGATTTACTGCTCTGGGAGCATTCGGTGAAAAGATATGCTGCGCGTAAGTGCCGCGTCAGTCCGCGCCGGTCCGCGTCAGTGCGCGTCATTTTTACCATACCTGATCTAGCCGGATGAAGACGGATCTAGCCGAGTCTATTTCTCTCTAAACGTCTAGATCACGCCAGTCTAGGCCGCTTAGGCACCGCTTCGGCGACTTCAGGCGGAGGATGTGGGAGGCGGGCAGGAGTGGCCTCGATCCATCCTGTCTAGTTCAGCCTGTCTACCTAGTCAGAGTCTGTCGTGGCGCGGCCTATAATCTCAAATGCAGCGACGCCTTCTTGCACCGCCCGTGCGACCCTGAATCTCGGCTATCGGGATGGCGCCACTCTTTTCATTCCACCTAACCATTTCTTCCTCTCTCCAATATTGTACGAGGAATTGCCTGTAAATGAAGCATTCCTATCTGATTGAAGTGAGCCATTGGACAGGAAATTAGCTCAGGAGATTTTGCAGGAGGTGCGTGCGTATCGGGGACGGCCACAAATCGATCCGTTATGTGCGTTCGGGAACCCAAGGAACATGTACCAGCTGCTGCTGAGCCGGAGATTGGCAGCTGAACATTTTTACAGGAATATCTTCAAGATAATGTCCATGGGAATCAACAAAGTTGTTGTCGAGGCGCGGGTGGGCGCCTAGGCCATTAATCACACAGAAATAAACAGCGTCTAGGGCCGCGCTGAACGCAGTGTATCCCCCTTGCAATCTTCGCCGCTTTTCCTAGACTTCCCGAAACCACCATCAGGTTTCCCGTATCTTGTGATGAATATTGGCCCTTTACAGTGTGTATGCATTTATTTACCATTATTCTAGCCTACATGCCTCGTATTCGGTATTTATTTCCCACGGTTGAACGCTGCCTTGTGACTCAGTCCTGACCTTGCATTTCCAGTGCTTTCCTGTGCAGGTTAGAGTCAATTTGAGTCAGTTTGAGTTAGTTTGAGTCAGTGTGAGTCAGTGAATTATGACTCACTCAATAGCTAGCAGTATATAAGAGACCTGTCCTCCTCCTGTAAGAGGAATCAACCTACATCATCCTTACTTTGCAATCTACAACCGTGAACCTTCACACTCTCCGCTACCTGCCTGATTCTCAAGCTGGGCCGCCAGCGCTCATCTCTCTTTAGCTTCATCGTCAACTTGGTGTAAAATCCTGCACTTGCATTATTAGTTGATAGCAGCCTTATATATTCGAACTACGACGCTAGCTCTGGTTTAAATCTAAGACTTCTTTGGTGAAAGCTGTGTTGACTGATTATATAAAGGTTCCAGTATTTGAACCCGAATATACATCATATTCCCTTGGAAAGGTATTACATACAGTAACACCAATCCATTCAACGTGATCACATCGCCCGCGATCCCCGTTTCTCTCACATATCTCCAACTTGGCCTTCATATCCGGGCTACGGGATTTTGCCGCTGCAGTGACATTGCCGCAGGCAGCGGCAGTCAGCGGCAGTCTCATATGCGGCACATGTTTAACTCCTGCCCAACGGCCTCCTCAGCTTTCTTTTGTCTATAGTTATATACCAAGTCGTTTTAAACGTCGTTAGACACCCCATTAATTCCTCGTCGCCGGCGCTGTGAGCGTCGGAGACACGAGATATAATTCCTTGCAGCGGCAGTCTGCGGCAACCAAACAGCGGCATATACTCTGCAGCGCCAGTCTGCGGCACTTTGCAGCGGCAGTTTGGTGTCGGTCTGCGGCACTCCTGCCTCATGTCTGCGCCAGTCTGCGGCACTCATGCAGCGTGATGCAGCGGCAGTATGACTCGTCTGCGGCACTCAAGCGGCACTCAATGCCACTCTTTGTGTATGTCTGCGGCACTCACTACGGCATTCTGCATCACTCCTGCGGTACTCCTGCAGCCGGTGCTCGTTCATATCAATTAAATATGACCATTTCTCGACCACGGTTCAAATTCAAGTTCGACTACAATGTCCTTGTTCCTCTGGATCACAATTACAAGACCTCCCTTGAGAATAACTCGCGGCCCTTTAGGTTGAATGAGCCATCAACATGAAAAATCTCCCCAGAGAAACCCCAGTCTGGCGCTCTGCGGCACTCTGCTGCGACAATAACACAGCCACTCTGTAGCAATAGAACATTGCCGCTGCATTGTTCGATCCTGGTTCGATACGGCTATCTCGAGTGCGCTCTCCTGATGAGCGGCTTCGTTTGTAGAAAAGTGAGTCGGGCCCGGCCACGACTCGAAGATGCTCAACCTTTGAGATTGGGGTCCGCCCCCTTGTGAACAAGGGATTTGACGGCTTCCGTATCTCTTGTGCGCGTGGCTGCCATGAGTGCGGTGCCATGAGCGTCGACTTGCGTTGCCCAAAGGTCAGGTCCCTCCTCCCAGTTGCACTTCACGCTTACGACAAATATTTAGGTCGACACCCCTCTCCAGCAGCAGGTCGACAATTTGTATCTGACCCCGGACACAGGCCGCCAGGAGTGCAGTGCGATATTCTCCACCTGGGATGATGTGCGATTACGTGTTGTATTCAGAATACAAAGGAGAGAGCCGACTCACATTGAATATTGGGATCGGCATCATTTTGAAGAAGCAGAGACACGAGTCTTCGGTCCTTCTTATGGTACGCTACCTGCAATGCGGTGCCATATCGGCCCTCTACGACCAAGGGCGGTGAGGTCACGACGGTTAGGATGAGGAAAAAGTACTCGCCAATGATATTAGGCTCAGCACCACTTTGAAGAAGGATCTGAACGGCTGATGTTTTCCCGTTCTCGCACGCAACGTGAAGGGTGTTCCAGCGTCGGCCGCGGACATCATTGGAATGGGTTCGACCTTTCCTAATTACGCTCTCACCTTGAAGGTTGGGGTCAACCCCATGGTTGAGGAAGGAGCTGATTTTCCGGTTCCCCACCCCACAGGCAATATAGAATGGTGTCCCGGGTTCGCCGCCTTGAACGATATTAGTTCAAGAAGTTATTTCAAATGGACATCGAAGCACGCCTTGAAGCGCCGGATCTGCGCCGTTCTCTAGAATTAATTTCACGACTTTCGGGCTTCCAGACCTACAGGCGGCCCCTAATGCGCTGCCGAAATGGCCACCTTAACCTCAAATTGTCAGCTCACATGGTACATGTTGCGTGTTCGCATACTGACCTTGAACATTAGGGTTGGCGCCATGTTTCAGAAGTAGTTCGATCACCCCCAATGTAGGAGCGGCAAAGTCGGTGGAGTCAGACCCGTCAATATTGTGAGGGATAAATGGAATTTGCATGCGGAAGTCGAGATCTGAAAGCCTTCAAGTTTGATCGGATCCCTTGAAAGAGGAACTATTGCCATACCTTTTTTTCCAGCTGCGGCCGCCTGAAGGGCGGTACCATACTTGTCCGCTGTTTTCAGGGAGTTTTAGTGTGGAACAGACAAATTTTGGGTACACATCCTGGAGATTGGGATCGGCGCCTTTCTCAAGGAGGAGAGTGGCCGTCGCCAGTGACGTGGCATGACAGGCTGCATACAGTGCCGTGCCACGTTCACCAGATTGTAGATCCAAAGCTATTAGTGCGGACTAGTCAAACTACTGACCGTCTTCACGCACCGATCAGATTTGGCTTCGCACCACCAACCAGGGGAGCCTTGGCGACGTCTGAAAAGGTACGCAAGCAGGCCGCGTGCAGAGGGCCGCCGAATGCACCCCCTTTCATTCGAGGATCAGCCGTGGTAGCAGCACGGGGAATGCACCTACCTTCGATATTTGGATCAGCGTTACGTTGCAGCAGAGTTTCCACAATTTCTAAATGCCCCCAACATGATACCGCCTGCAGTGCTGTGCCATCATTTCCGCCTATGTATCTCATCCGGCCATACAAGCTTGTATGATGATGGTACTATAAGCAGGTTTCGGCTTTATAGTAGGGTCATCCTGAAATTGGCTGTCATCCTGAAATCTCTGTCGATTTGAACAAAAAGGTACAGTAGTTCAAGACAGCGGCAACGAAGAAGTGCCGCTGTACTGTGGCTGTGTTGCCGCAGATGTTGAGTTCTTGCGTGGAAAATCTAACCCAAACCCTAACCCGAGATGTATTTTAGTTGTAACATGTGCTCGCCGGGGCGCGAAGCGCCCCGGTACTATCATAGACCCTGATGTGGCCACGGACCCAGAAATGGAATTTTCGGTGATCCTGACCACACCTCTGCATGGAATCCTTAGTAAAAAATAGGATGTAGTTGTTAGAATAATCCCAGCAAGGCTATGGGTTGGCAAGCACAAGGGAGAGAAACCAGCAAACAAAGAGGTAGAATATGTTTGTCCTACATGTACATGGTGGTCGTACGTAGGCAAACGGATGGCGTCCACAAAGACAAAGTGATAGAAATCATGGAAGGCTTACGTAAAGTGGTCCGTGCCATCCGGCGATGATCACGAGCTCCGTGCTGCTCGCAACCAATTCCAGTCCAGCCTGGAATATTTCCAACAGTAGTGGCCATGGGCCATGATAGCCCTGGTTCAAAATTTCGAGAGGATTGAGTGCTCCAGGAAATCAAGATGCCCAAAGAACGCGTTTTCCCATTAAAACCGATTCCACTTGCCCAGTATCTCTTTGTCTAGAGCGCCATTTCCATCAGAAAAAAAGCACCAGCACTATATATGTGGCTTGAAGGGTCCTGGATATTCACCTTCAAGGGAAGGGAAAAGTTGCATGCAGTAAAAAAGCCGCGATGTCGATCCCACTTCAGGGTCCAAATGGGGTCATCAAACCGGCATCGGCGTAGTAGTAGCTCACATTCCTCAAATATTCTGAAACTTCTGCAGATAATGTATCACAGGTCAAATCATCGTTCCAGATAGTAAGCTAGGCAAAGGGCTGGTTTTCCGAAGAGGATGGCTTGCCATCAAAACCGTGGACACATCAGGGTCTATGATAGTAATCCCTTGATGTAGACAATATAAGATCCAACCTGGCCTCGAACGCCTCGCCCTGCGCTGGGAATTCTACTACGACGACCCCGAGAGTGCTCCCACCGCTGATAGGACCCCGAATTTCGCCGATGTACGCGATGCGCTTGTGGCGCGGTGCCCCGCTCTGACCTCGCTCTGGCTCGAAGGCCACGATTTCTTGTTCCAGTGCCGGACAGCAATGGATGGCACCGTGTACGAAGACTATACAGAGGATTTTGGCGAGCGTGGTCTGGCGCTGATTAGTTTTTCATCGCGCTGACAGGAAATACGACGTAGATGCACCGGAAGAGATGCGCGAGCAATTCTCCGAGCTCTAGGGCATTCCACAGTCAGATTCTTCGCTGGTAATAACTGGCCCGTCCCCAATTCAATTTAGAAACCCCTCCCACAACTTCAATATCTGGTATACTGTTTCCTCCTCTGCATCTTTCTAGGCTACTTCCAGCCCCATTGGACCAGGACTCATTGCACGAAAAAAAGGTCCAAAATGCGCACATTCTGGGTGGCCCGTGCTTAATGCGGTTCGATCCCGCGACCCTCCACCACAAAACAGCACTGCCTATCCCTCCCCCCCCACAGTTGGTGACCAACTAACATTGTTGGTGACCATGATCCCTCCTCCCCGCTCAAATCCCATCCCCTGCGACTTTTTTCCGGCCCCCTGCAGCGTGAATCGTTGGTCACAGTCAAAACACGCTGAAAATCATCTATTTTTCAATGATAACGCGCGGGGATATCGAGAGAATTCCGTTGAACCTGATAGATTAATTCTCCGGCTTGTTCCCCTCTACATTCTTTTGAATCGTCGCACTTATCGCGTTATATCTCGGGCAAGGGGCATCGGGCCGGTCAAGCCGGGACAGGGGGCAGGTGGGTGGAGTCGGCCGTCAGGCCCAAAAAAAATAATTACATCTCTCACTAAGTCAGTCCAAATCGCTCCAAAATGGCTTCAGAGTGACTCCGTTGTGTGGCGCCGTGTCTGTATTTGCACGCTCGTGGCGCCGTGTCTGCACCTGCAGTCCTGTGGCGCCGTCTGAGTACCCGTTCAGGGCTCCATCCTCCGTAATTACATATAGCATTCTGCAGCGCAACGCTGCATACCTTAGGTTTCATATTTTTCCTTTCAGTTTAACATCAGGCACGCTCGTAGTATATAAAACCCGTAGTTGAGTCATCTCCCCTCAGACTTCGTTGCACTTGTGTGCGTGAAGACTGAGGTGAGCGGCTCTCTTTACTTTTATTCTCTTATTGACTCGTACCTAGCTACTTACTGTCTCCCAAGTTCTCGCAAATTACGCTTTTGGTAGAGCGCTCATGTGCATAATTGTCATATTGGAACGTCACGTGGTAGGGAGGGTCGCTGAGAAGGTGATTTTGAAAAAATGTGGCCTAAGTGGATTTTTTGTCAGATCAGAAGCCCCTTAATCTCGGGCAATGAATAATTTGCTGCGCGCCCTAAGATATCCGGCGGCGGGTGCGCCGCCCCGGGTCCTTTACGTGATGGTGCATTTTCTCTTGAGGGCCATCATATGACGACACAGGCTACACAGCGCACCCGCTTCAATAAAATCGGTCCCGGGCATCTCGGCGGCCAGGCGGTCGTCCTCCGCAGTGGCCCGCTGCCTAGCAACGGTCCCACCTCATTCTGACTCCACTTCTCGCCCTCCACCCACGCTCCCGGGATATCTTCCCGCTCTGTCCCTTGCGCCTCTCGATGCATGACGAGTCGTACCCACCTTCGTCACTTCGTAACTTCGCTTAAGGTTGCGAAGTTTCGTCACTTTGATGGCAAGTTGTGAAACTGTAAGGATGGCCTCCTCACACGCGACATTAACATTCATCATATTCCTGACTAAGCATCATTTCACTTTACCATTGCCAGCTCAGTTGCTTAGTCATCATCACTTTCCTATTTAACAGTCACACGTCCTTTTGATCTTCTTCACACTTACACCCCGACTACCACCACCTTGTATTTCCCTTTTGTTGCTTGTAGCCTGGAGTCTTGCCGCTTGGAATCTATACCGTGGTCCTGTCTGTTTGCGTGATCGTTGTCAGTGTTCTGTCGATCCGACAACAGGCTTACAGAAACTTCGTCACATTGGCGAGTTTCCGGGAAAGTTCGTGAGATGTACAACCCACACAAATCAAACACATCAATACGGCAATCATTCTCCTCCACTCAAGTCTCCGGGTATTTTTTTCATATAGATACCTTGCTAACCCTAACCACTAACCTCTAACCTCTAACCCTAACCAGCTAACCCAAGCCTAACCGGCCAATTTCGGCAAGCTGTTGATATGCATCACTCCGTGATGTGCCGAGGAGTCGCCGCTTGATACTATCACGAACTTTCACAGAAAGCTATCAAAATCACGAAATTTCACGGATTCCCATCAAAGTTACGAAGCTTCGCAAAACTAAGTGAAGTTACGAAGTGACGAAAATGGCACAGACTCATGCATGACCCGAGGGACTCTCCCACGGCCCGTCGCCCTCTCAGTACATACTGCACACACGCCCTGCGTCGTCCTCCGATTGTTTACCCGTTCATTCTCCGGCCATGGCCGCCGCATCACGCCGATCACTCATCTCCTTCTAGCACCACACCTATTGACTGTGATATAATATACGACCCCCCCCCCTCCCTCCTATGATAGTATCGGTTTCAAGGGAAGATGAAATCACCAATTTGTATGGCATCCAGCTGATTGAATGTAAACGGGCCGCTGTACATTTTCACGTTGGGATTCATTCCGTAGCCTGTGACTATATTGAATTGAAAGTCCTGGCATCAACCGCCCTAGTTTCGGTAAACAGTTGATTGCGACGAATCCTAGCGTGCGATCAAAACTACGGGTACCTTTTTTGTTCTGCGTCGTGTAATGATTGCTGCGCAGAGATTTTCGTTGCATGGGAGGCATCGGCTGATCCCGATCCCGTTGGGAGAATTCACTGTACAAGCTGAAGTGTGTTGGAAGTGTGGGTCTCAGTTTTCCTCTACCACCTGTCCTTATACTATGAACACCCCAGGAACACGATCCTTCTCCTGTCCGGTGCACTCGCCGCAACTGCATCAATCTTCTGGCTCCGGTATGCCCAAAAGGTGCCCACAATGAATGAACCTACGTAGTTATGGAGACGCTGATGGACATGTAGAGTGGCACCATCCCGGCCTTTGCGGGGTTCACGAGCCTCGTCTCGTCTTGAGTGGCGGTGCTGCATTGTCTCCTCTATGGCATCGATGTTATCAGCAAGGGATACTCCCAACACCGTAACGGCGTCTTCCATGTCCCGATGTTATTCCGTTGGCACTATGTTGTCAGCGGCCGGAAGCGAATCCAGGAGTTGGCTTCTGCACCGGATCATCTTCTAGACATTCAAGAGGCCCTTGAGGATGTGTGTTGACTTTCTCTGTCTAATGGAATGATTGTAATACTCCCCTTAGAGTTTCCACATCAGCCAGACGGTTGGCCCGCAGGCCGTCAGAAATCCCTACCACATATTAGCGATACGGGGCGGCTTAACACGTAATCTGGATCGCTGCCTCCCGCAGCTGCAAGACAAGATTGTTCATGCCTTCGACCATGTTTCGGGGTTGAAAGACAAGAGTCTCTGCCGCGCATGCCATTTACTCCCATTACATAATGACTTCATACCAGACTGGAAACTTTTCGGGGTCATGTCAATCTCCATGCAGGTCACCACCCGTTGTGGCAGAGGCAGAAGGCCGAGGTGTGGAAACCTCACTTCTCGCTGTCTGGAACTTCCTCCTCCCAGCGACCCATTTTACAACCACATCCCCATCTTCATTCCTATCCCTCCAAAACCTTCACCCCAACCATACTCCCCTTCTCTACCATTTTACGAGCTAACCAATACTTCTATTCTTTCCATCTTTTCACGCAGGTTTTATTCTCAGTCCCACGGGCGCTTCACCGGCGCTTAACGGACTTATGTTCCCAAAACTCAACATTCGCAGTTCATCGGGCCAGTGCAAAATTGTATACCACAGTTCAACTTCAAGCTACGTCTCGCGTCATTTAGTTTCTTCCATTCCCTTCATTATACTCGCCATCTCCGAGCTGCGCGCTCAGACGTCTTCGCAACCTAGATGGACTTCAGTTATGGGTGGTTGATTTATTTTACCTATAATTATTTACTATCGCTTCTTTGACAGGGGTTCAAGCGGCGAGTTGGTTTTCCAGGTCCATGGTTCGTAGGTCATGCACTGGAGAGTGTCGTTGGGCCCGACACTGAGACGGTTGGCAGGCAGTCTCCTCGCACTTGTTGCCGATTATTGATTGAGTCATTACATTTGCATGCCATGGGCCAAGGGAGTGACTCGACGTGTAGATCCCTGGCTTTTGCCTTGACATGGGCTACTTACATTATTTTTGTAGATATCTGCAGCCCCAGCGGTCTTAGAGTACGGACGCGCCGGGTTGATTAGCTAATTTTTTGTACACCAAACAGCATCTTCTTTCTTGCTTCTCACCATGCCACTCGGGCCTGACCCTCGCGACAAGTAGCATCAAATCGTCTCAACCATCATCCTTCCTGTCACTGAGGTGCATTGGTTGCTCTCTGCGCAGATCTATCCCCTTTTCCCCGGCTGCATCGTAATTATAGCAAGGCAGACTACCGTCATCTGGCTATCACCTTTCAACTCATTCTGATCGCTCTCCTCACTCACTCTTTGTGGTTTCACCCAAAAAGAGACTCTTAACTCCCAACCCACTTGGTTCTGCTTCCAGAGCCGTACCCTACATATCAATCCCTCATCATCCCACACATACTCTATCTTTTCCCATCTACCTCCCTTCCTTCTCTCCAACCCTGCATTCATCCCATTCCACTCTTTATCCTCTTTTCTCCCGTATTCCCACTCTAGCAGTCCAAGGATTCCTTTGGAACCACCGACCCTTTTCCGAACCTCGTGTCGGGAAAAACCCTCTTCTTCACCATACCAGCAACCGTCTGTTGATCGGGCTCCCGCTCTGTAAGCCAAATTTATTGGCGGCAACTCAAGCTTAACATGTCATCAGGTAGAGATTCGGAATACCTCCAGCTCAACATTGACTATCCTTTGGCCATATTCGCGCGCGGTCGGATTATTGACCTAATTCCTAGATTCCTCAGATCGTGGGTTCACCGTCCTCATGATCTCGGTTGATTAACTCGGAAGGTTTATGTCTCAGTATTCTTGATCCTCTCATTTCAACGCGTAAGAGTACCCTCCGCCGCGCGCTGAAGTTGATGGGACCACTCATCGATGAGCGGCTGGAAAACGAGAAGCAGTAGGGAGGTGATTGGCCAGGCAGACCGGTATGGGATCCACTTTTCATACCATGGCTGCTAACGGCAGATGGTTAGGATGATCTGATTTCCTGGCTCCTCGACTTAGCAGAAGGGGAAGAACGCACAACGCCGGCCTTGGCCTCGCGCGTCCTTTTGACCAACTTTCCTGCACTGCTTCCCGCGTCTGCCGTAACACTTTCGTCTCCTTTCTTTGGATCACCAGCACCTGATAAGCTGTCCTATCCAGACTCTGACTTCAGCGCTCTATGAACTTGCGGCGCAGCCTGACTATATTCTCCCTATGCGCGACGAGGTAGAACGTGTGGTCGCCGAAGAAGGCTGGACGAAGGCCGCGATCGGGAAAATGTACAAGGTCGACAGCTTCCTTCGTGAATCGCAGCGCCTACATGGAGTTGAGCCTCGTGTGTATACCAGCCCATACATTTTCAGGCAGCGTTTAATTTGAACTCTCGCATTATCTTCAGTCACCCTTGGACGCAAGGTCGTTGCCCCGGAAGGCTTCACGTTCTCTCACGGGACCACGATGCCGTACGGTTCGTTCGTCAGTGTGGCTGGCATGGCATTACACTACGATCAAGGTACGTGTGCATTCAACCAACCTCGAGACATTCACGGCTCATTGTCTCAAAGAGAACTACGATAACGCTGCTGACTTTGATGGATTTCGCTTTCGCGCGTGCGCGATGAGCGCGGGGACCGTCTCGGCAACGACCAAAGCAGCGCCTTCAATCGCCAAATGGTCTGAACCACTTCTGACGACTTTCTATCCTTTGGCCATCGGCGCCACGCTTGTCCCGGACGGTATGTCTTTCAATCATCTCGTATTGCTCTCAAGCGGGCTCCCCATAACAGGTTCTTCGCCACCATATAACTCAAGACGATGCTGGCTCACTTGCTGATTAACTATGATATCAAGGGCGAGACGCACATCAGGCCACCACATATTCGCTCCGGGTTGTTTCAGTTGCCGAATCCCCGGGGAAAGATTTGGATTAGGAAGAGGGAATGAGTCCAGAGGGACAGAAGTGAGTTTGAATGAGTGGACAAAAAAAGTTACCATTTTGTTATCTACTATAAAATTCAATGGCCTTCGAGATGCCGTAATAGTATGTAGACCGTGATCCCACATTGGAGCTGAACAAAGGTTATCTTCAACGTTTGAAATACCTATCGATTCTTTAGCAAGGTAGGTTTAAAATCAGACGGATACTATTCTCCAAGGCAGGATTCCGACCTGGTACTGTACTGGCAGAATTCCTGGAGTCCCGCCGCAAGCACACACTAGTAAGATGGGTACATGCCTCAAACTCATACCCCCCGGGAAAAAAAAGACGTACACATACCCGATCTAGATATACTCATCCCAGGTACTTGAGCAGGAGACTCTACTAGAGAAAAAGGTGCACATCCAGTGGTATGTCCAAGCTTCTCGCGCGCCCCTTTTGACATCGATCGGTCCCTCCCGGAGAGCGTGGTCTCCGGCTCTCTCCCGTCGAAGGCAGTCATTCCTAGATTCGCCACAGCATCTGCTACCCATCGAACTCTGGGACCTCGTCTTCGACTCATTGTCCAACGAAAGTCTTTAAGCTGTCATCTTACATAGTTGCTGCTTCGTTTTGCGGTACAAAACGAGTGGCTCTGTTCAACCAAGCCCCCGAGGCTATGTACGACCCCTTACAGATTATTTTGACCGCACGTTGCTGGATCCAGAGATAGTGGTGCATATCGCTTGATTTCCTGTGCTGGCCATTCTATAAACGAACGTCTTGACGACCATATGGTCTGTCTTGATCTATACTTTCAGGTCCTCAGCTTATCGATCTATCAAAAGAAAATGCACTTACGTCGCCGAGATTGTAGGCGCCAGTCGAAGTCCCACCTATCGCGCTGTCTCTCCGATCTCGGCGGAGTATAAAGTAGATGGATAGAGCTCGCAAGCCATGGTCCTTGCACAGAGCTTTCACCGGTTACAAAAAGACAAATTTAGAAGAGGTTCGCTAGGAAGAAAGAGGCGGCTCAACCCAGTATACGGAGCTGAACCACAGCGCACTCTGCTAACATCCATCAGAATTATGCGAAGGCTGGAGAAGGAATCACACCGGTATTACCATTGTGTATATAGGCCTGCGGAAATTCCGTCCAGTCGACGGTGCCAGTAGCCGGTCATGGACGGCATTTCTTGGGAGCGGCGAGAATATTGATGCAGAATTAGTGAGGTCGGAGAGAAATATCGTTGATGCACAAAGGTATCAAGAATCGCGAAGTCAATAATGGCCAGGGGCTGAGTATCGCCCGAGGGGGGAATACCGTGGATGGACGGCCCGTGAGCGGCGCTGCAGCTTGGATTTCGGAATCGAAGCAGTTCATTGGTAGAGATCTGAATCTGGATTTACCGGAAGAAGATTTGGAGTCGCCAGAGAGCCAGTAAGTAATGAATAACATCAGTTCGTGCTTGAGCGGAATAAGACCGGGATGAGAGAAACCACTCTGGGATAGCCATCTGTATTTGAGTACAAACGGCCGGGGATTTGAGCGGGAGTGATATCTCATATGCGACCCAGATCCTGGACGAGATGGACCATGGAGACCCAGATGCAGTCTGTGATCCGGAGTAATCGGGAGCATCTCAAGCAATGAGTTGGGACAAAAGCAGAGGAGAAGTCTTGTAACAAAGGTGCAATGGTTCGCAAGTTCACCCAGAAAGCAGAACGACAAAGCGATGCTCGAGAACCATGCAGGTAGGAGGAAGCGGGGAGAGAGCGGCGCGCCAGCTAAGCGCGAAAACGATCCTGCTGCAAAGTCGGCACCAAACCCAGATGTTTCCAGCATATTGAGAATACAGCGCGTAGTTGGGTCCAGACGAGAGACAGGGTCACCCACCAGATAATCCAGTGCTTTCGAGATCAGAATAAGTTCAGGGCAGCCGAGGAATTCGCGATCATGCAGCCTGCAGAGGGCGATGTTAAGACTTCAAGAACGAGATATATTCACGCGAATAGGAGGTGAAGGTGACGGCGTACATGTACTGGTACGGCGACGAAGAACCATTGGGCGCTGGCTAATATGGAGAAAGTGCGAGGTGAGTGGCATGAGATCCGCTCAGCCCGCGCGGGGCGAGGCGGGGAGACAACGAAAGCGTGAGCGATATGAATCCCCCATGCGGCTGCGCAGTGGGAGGTGGAAAGGAAGGGGCGTGAAAGGCACATGTGTAAGACCAGCGCGGGGAAAGCTGGAGGACGTGGAAGCGGGCAACTCGAGTTCCAGCCGGGAGGCAAGATCGGGGAAGGATCCAGAGTGAATCGGGTGTCTTCCCCCTCCGCTGGTAAATCCCCGCCGCCCGTGGACGCAGCTATCCACGCCCCAGGCCATCTAGTGTGTACGTCTCCGCGCCCCCGCCCCATCCGCCGGTCTCCACAAGGCGTGTTACTTCTCCCTCCCTTCCCTTCCGTCGCCCGCCCGTATCTTCCTCCCCTCGTCTGTAACCCGCGCGTGGACACCGGTGCACGGCGCGCCCGCCCCCACTCGCACCAGCCATCGCGCACCACCTTTCCGCCTGCGCCTGCGCCTCCCACATCACATCGCCCTCTACCCGCATGCCGACACACCCTCCCCATCTCCACCCATTTCCCATCCTCGTTCTCCCTCCCGTATTACACGCGCACCCGCCTCCCCCCCTCCCCCTCCCCTCCCGTAAGTCTACGCGGGCCGCGCACGCAAGCCGACCCGTACATCACGGCGCTCTGCTCCTCAGGCGAAGGCGGGAATCAAGCAGGCGGCGTCGGGGACTGGGGCGGGCGCGGAGAGTGTTGGAGGCGCGGGAGGAAGCGGGGACGACGACGCGGATCGTGCATGAGAGCAGGAGCGCGAGCGCTAGCCGCACAGGATGGGGCAATATCTGAGCGCGCGGACCCGCACCACGTCCCCGTCCCCGTCCCCGTCCCCCTCCTCGCCTCGTACGTCATCCCCCTCCCCGCCTCCGTTGTATCACCCCCCGCCCGCGCCGACGCGCCCGCGCCGACGCCCCACGCGGTGTTGCGTCCCATCATCGCGAGTCCCGATCCAGCGTTACTTGCGTGTTGCACGCGCGCACCCCACCCCCCACCCTCCCCTCCCTCATCCACACGCCCTGTTCCGTGACACCCGCTCCATTCTGCTCTTGCTCCTACACAATGCGCTGCCCCTCCCCACACATTCGAGCCCAAGCGCGGGGGGGAACGACTACAGGTACGGCGGGGACTGTGGCCGACGACGAGGAGGTCTCTGGACGCGAGCGACGCACGACGCAAGCGCATCCCCTCTTCCCGCGCCCTCCTTCCGCACGTGCAGGCGGGCCTCGCGCAAGGCTACACTACACGTACACAGCGGCCAGGCTTTACTCCGCCCACCTCCCCGCACACGCGAACGAAAGGGGCCGGGGACTCGGGGAGGCGCGGCGAAGAGGAGGGCGCTGAACGCGGGGGAGGGAGGGGGATGCCGACTTCACGCAGAGGGAGCGTGTGCACGCAAAGTCGAAGATGGGAGCTCGCGCACCTGCGCCTGTACCCGCACCCTCCTCCGCCTCCCCGCCCTTCGTGCACGCGCACCACCCTCCATACCCCCATCCCCCGCCTCCTCCCTATACGCCCCCGGGGCCAGTCTGCTCTTGGTCAGACGGTGCGCTGCTCCTCCCCATCCCCACCCATTCGAGCCCAAGCGCGGGCTGCGGAGAAGACTTGAGCGGTGGCGGGGACCGACGGGGAGGCAGAAGAGGAGGGTGCTGGGCGCGCAAAGGACCGGAGCGGGGAGAAGAGAGTGGGGACGCGGGTCGCACGTAAAGCCGACGATGGGGAGCGGGCCGTGCGCCTCCTTCCTTCCCCGCGAATGCCAGGTCAAGCGCATGGGGAGATGGTGGGACGATTGCGGTTACGGCGGGGCGCGCAGCAGGCTGGCAGTAAGAGAGCGGTGGGATGGGCGAAGACGGGGACGGGGGATGTCTGACGACTACGCCCGTACTCACATCCCCGTCGGCGCGGAATACGCCGCCCATACCATCCGTTGACACTAGCCCCCATCCCTGCGCGCAAGATTGGGGTGGCGAGGAGGAGAGAGGCGGCATCGTGGACGGGCTGCTCGCCATGTGCGCGGAGCGACTCGTATCCCGAGCGCGCGGGCGGGGATACATCCGCATTCGCCCTGGGAGGGTGGAGGGCTGCGATGCGGCGACGTCGGAGCTGTTCGGCAGGCGGGGACGCGAGGCGCGAATGAGCTCGGCGGAGGAAGGGAGAGAGGGCACGCGGACCGCGGGGGGATGCGATCCAGCGGTGCAGAAGCAAGCTTAATGCACGACGCAGGGGGGAGCGATGCGCAGGAGGGGGCGCGGGCGGAGGCGGCAGGGGATAGACATGAGAGGAGCAGCTACGCCGGCGGGAAGGGATGCGGTGCTGTGAGCGAGGGCGCAGGTGCTACTCTGGGAGATGAAGGACGCGGATGGTGGGAGATCCACGGCGACGGCAGAGTAGCACCGTGGGGGAGGGAGCGCTACTGGGGGACGACGTGGACGCGGGGGACGACTCGCCGGCGTAGAGAAAGAGGCGCAAATGCAGCGGGGACAGACGATGTGGTGGTTGAGACATCTCGAGCTACACCGAAATCTTTTTCAGTTAACGAGAATGACGGCGAGAGAGAAAAGAAGGCGTACTCGGGTCCCACAGGTCATGCATGTACCCAGCCAATCCATCGATACCAGTGCAATGCGTGTTCTGAGAGTGCGATTCAAGATCCTGCGTTGGGTTAGATGAGTAGGGAACAATGTCTGAGTATAAACGTACGGCAGGAGTGAGTAAGAGGCATGCTTGGGTCCGGACGACGATTGCAAGATTGGACTAGAGAAGAGCAAGACTGGCTCAGGATTGACGCCGATTAAGATAGTAAGGGTAGCAGACCAGAGTCGGCCGGACTAGTGCTGACTAGCATTGTGCGAATCGAGCTTCGGAACCTGGCATCGTTGGCTCAAACGAGCTGCCAGACGTACGGTGGTTGCGGAGTCGCTGGAGGAGGAGAAAGAGAGCATTGGGCGATCGGGCCGTGATCCGCCGCTTGATGCCGTCTCGATGCCGTCTCTCGCCTCTGCTTTTGACTCTCCGGGTCGCTCTGGCCTGATCGTGCTTCGACAACGGAATCCTACGTCCTGACTCTTCCTCTGCTCGTTGGAATTAAACTGGGAGAGCTTGCATGCTGCTGTTACAAATCACGATTCAATCCCAATCCCAGACGCTTTGCCTATTGATTTCCATCGCCCAGTAGGGCTGCCGCCCGTTGCCGTCGCGACGGTTCGACGGCACCCGTCGAACGGGTGCCGTGCCCGTCCCGTCGACCATTTTTTTCCTCAAGCAACGGCTCGTCAAACGACGGCCGCGACGGCCGTTTCACCGGGTCATATAAATCTACCTGTAAATTGACGCTTTCCGTCATGCATTAGTCCACAGAGACTTCCATCTTGGGCGGAATACACTTTGCTGCTTGCCTTACGTTTTTGCTGGCTCCAAACAGACGGTACTATATTGCTTGTGTTGGGTTCTCGGCAACTTCCGATCATGATTGCCGACGTGCAACCTCAAGGTTTGGGTCGATTTCTCTAGCTGGAAGCACGAAAATATCACGGTGGGCATGTGGGAGTTAAACTCATGACATTGCAGTACTAATCCACATTTTATTCGGGTCAAAAGGCGAGTTAAAGTTTAAATTCCCACCCTACCCGTCGAGACGACCGCGACGGCCGTCCCGTCGCCCGTCCCGTCCCGTGAAGGTTTCGGGAAGAAAAAAAACAGGCGTCGAATCGACGGCCGTTGCCGTCACGGCAACGGGTGGCAGCCCTATCGCCCAGGCCGCAGCACTGGACCAGAGCTCCTGTAATACTTCAAGATGTCTAGCCGTTGGCGGGCAACTGCGGATGCTCTTCCAACTTTATTTAGTCATTCAGCACTGCAGCGTCAACCGTCCATCAGGAAGTGAAGAAATTGGGATATTCACAGGACCTGTAGTCTAAGCGCACTGAGGTCAGATAGAATG
The DNA here is from genome assembly GCA_029204335.1 of Mycena vulgaris. Lineage (NCBI taxonomy): Eukaryota > Fungi > Basidiomycota > Agaricomycetes > Agaricales > Mycenaceae > Mycena > Mycena vulgaris. The sequence goes on along the minus strand of JARGYA010000041.1, from coordinate 521,332 downwards.
AACGTTCGTTCCAACACAAAGCGCCCTCACTCTGTCAGTGGTACACGGTTGACTGGCCTTTGAGTAGTGGGAGTATTTGGAATAACAGGAGTGTCGCATGTCAGAAAGAATCGAGAGTGTTCATCAGAATCACAGGTCAGAGGCGATTCGAATCGTGAGGAGATGGCTGAATTCGACCCATACCGAGAGTACCCGCTAGAGTCTATTGGCCGGACTCGTAGCAAACGATCACCGGGCAAGTCACTCCCAAGCCCTACGCATGCCCAGGGTTACTCGGAGCAATCTATGCTCAGAGACGGGGACGACACCGATGCGATCCTTCTTCAAGGGACGATTCGCCGCTATAACTGTGCCGTCCTCATCCCTGCTTTGCTAACGTCGGTGTTAACCGCTGGAGCCGCGTCGGCTCTGCTCGGGTGATTGGTGTCGCGACGTGTGACCACCCCCGACAATGTCAATAGCGCGTTCCTCAATGCGCTCGTTGCAGTTGAGACGGTTCACAACGATGGCCCCAGCGTTGCGCACGCGGAATAATCTGTTCTTTTCGGGAACAGCTTCGCTGAATTGATTGGGTCATACATGGCAACGCCCGGTGCGCCTCTGCATTCTCAGTGTATCCATTATTGATGCAGGCACCGCTCGTTCAACTTGAGGTTGACCCATTTTCGCAGGATTTTTTTTTTTTTCATTTGCAATGTCAGGCTGATTTAGTCCATTTATACACAGAATACCGCTCGCAGGGCTGGAATCGAGCTCTGAGGTTCTTACTCTCCAGTGTGTGTGTGATTGATTTTCCTACCTCCCATACTACAAAAAATTAGCCACTTATGCAGGGAGAGATATGAGTTCAACAAGGCTGCGTGTCGTCGTTTGGTCATCTAAAATGTTCCTACATCCCCGTTAAATTGACCCACTTATTCAGGCACACATATACGGCCGGCTAGGCTTGGTAGCGCCCGGCGCGCGTCTGTGGCATCTTGAAATTAAAAGCTCGGCCAACAATCAACCAGCTAATCTCACCACCCATTCCAGCGTGGGCGGACAGATATCCGAAGCTCATGATCAACGGCAACCTTCCAATTGGACGCGACTGACTTGAAATACAATTCTTGGTCCTATATCCCTACTCCGCGCGCTGGTTCATTTCTGAAAATAACTGCCGACGTGATAACCCGTGGACAGTCACCTTTTGTATTCCTCTTAGATGGTACTGCTCAGGGCTGCCACCCGTGCCCGTGACGGGCACGGCCGTGTTTGTACGGCCCGTCATGTGGTTTTCCTGAGCTCGGACGGGACGGCACGGTCAACGGCACGGCCGCGACGGCCGCGACGGTTAAATCTAGGTATGAATATTGGTTTAGACGCTTAAACTTGATCTAGTTTGGGATCCAAACCGGTACTGGTGAATCCTGTCCCCGAGATGACCTAGCTGGTGGCACAGAAGGTTGGTAGAACGTGTGGAAATAATTTTCGAGGTCAATTGTTGGGAATTTCCCAGAGGGGAAGAATGGTTCGGCTGGATGCGGCAGACGTCTCGCCTCATATGATAGGCCTCAGCGCTCTTGGGAGACCGAAGATATGTCGAGATCGGAGCCCGCAGCCGTTCCCGAGCTCAGATACCGCTATTTAAGGCAAAAAACGCACAAGTTTGAAGGAAACCCGTATACCCGTTGACCTGCCGTTGACTGCCGTTTTCAACGGCCCGTTTTTCGAAACGCCAGATCTCCAACGGAACGGGCACGGTACCCGTTCGATGGGTGCCGTCGAGCCGTGGCGACGGCAACGGGCGGCAGCCCTAGTCTTGCTGTCGGGGATATAAATCCATAAAATGACTCCGCGCGCCGGTACCGAAAGCCATTAACGAGTCACCACAGGCGCGCTTCCGAGTCATATGATATTAATCGTCGACCCTGAATTTGCATCCATACTTCCACTCCCTCGCCTCGCACACCCACCGACGATTGGAGCCTCCTCGACTTGACTTACATGCCGCGTTGTATTGACCGTATGGGACGTCAGCGGAAGTTGTAATACCCCGAGTCCGGTTCAAATTCCGACGGTCGACCCCATGCCGCAGATCCGCCGTCGGGTCTCCAGGGCTCGTCACGCATTGGGATTCCTATGCCTGTCTAAGGCATATCCGGTTTCTTCCCCTCGTACGAGTGCGTTAACTCAGTCCCTTCGACGCTATAATTATGATTCACTTGGGCTTTAGGCCACTGCGTGCGCATGGCAGAACGAGTCCATGGGCTCGCTGCGCGGCTTTTTTCCCCTACCAAATCAAGTATAAAATATTTAATGATTACAGTAATTGCACACACCGTGGGCTGACCTCTGTCAAAACCCAATGGCTTCCCGTGGGGCTGCGCTGCGTTCGTGTTGTTACCTCGATGGTCAACCCATGAAAAATATGAGAAGCAAAGGTTTTATACTTTAACTGCACTCCTTTCATGTCGTTATCTTGATGGTCAGCCCACGAAATATGACAGAGGTAAAAAGTTTCTACCTGCAGTTTGACTGTACTTCCCATTCCTGTAACCATTGCCATTCTGTTGCTACCACGATGTTCAGCTGCAATGACCCCTGCCATGCTCAATACCTTCCATGTGGGGCATTGTGTCCACGTCGTTACCTCGATAAATATGCACACTCCGAGCAGAACTCGTGCTTCTTTCTTGAATTTCTCCCCGATGTCACGCAGGTTCAAATTTGGGTGCCTGAGCGCAGTCTATTCCAAATTAATCGATCAAAGCCAGCGACACAGCTTCATGCTAACACGGCCCGGCGGGTTTCAGAAATGTGTAGCCCGAGCACAGAGCAGGGCTCTCGCACCTTCTTTCCCCACGTACAAGCTCCTCTTTCTTGAATTTCTCCCCAAAGTTAAGCAGGTTCAAACTTAGGTCCCGAGCGCATACCCCAACGCTAACGGGGCCTTTCGGAAATTCGTAACAACCAAGCACAGAACAGGGCTCCCGCATCTCCTATCCATGTCGTTTCCCCACGGGCGAGCCTTTCTTGAATTTCTCCCTGATGTTGCGCAGGTTTAACCCCACGCTAACGCGGCTGGGTCTCAGAAGCGCACATCATTTTGCCCACACACAAGCTCCTCAGCATCCCCCACCAGGATGCAAGGGAGTACACCGGCCTTGCAACATTTGAAGCGTTGGCTAGATGCTCCGCCCATACGCCGGCTCCTCCTGCACCGTCGCAATTTCGTAGCATGTGTGCCCCACCGGGCAGACCCGCACCACTGGACCGGCTTCGAGAGGCGGCATTTCCCCTACTCGCACCACCTTCGTTGGCAAAGCATGCCGGGTGCGCGCAGCCGCCTTCGTATTCATCGGAACGGCTCAAGCACTGGTGTCAGTAGGAGCACGGGACTCGGAATAAGTGCCACCTCCACGTGTCGAGACCCAGGTGACCGAGCGAGGGAAGATGCAGGCGATGGATGTAAAGGGAGGGACGCCGCCCCATGCGCGCAGGATCGGACGTACCTAGGTGCCCACACGGCCCTGCACACTGTGCATGCCATCACCAACATGAGGTTCGCACCAGCGACTGAGATAACCAGCCAAGAAGAGGGGAGTTGGGGGGACCCGAGAATAATTGGAGGGACGTGCCACATAGGTGCACATTTATGTGCAGCGCGCCACTCGCACACAGGGCGCTGCAAAGGTAGTAATCGTTGGGCTGTACCCCATTGTATCATATGTCGCCCATATAAATACCGCACGGTCGGTCGCCCTGGCGCAGCGTGGTGCGGATGCTGTGAATACTTTCTCGAGGTGTGCAGGTGAAGACAGCGAGCCATGGAGCTGAGGCACGCGGGGTCTACAGGGTCCCACAGTGCGCGCCGCTTTGTGTGCAGAGTGTGCGCGGGCCCCAGTGAACTGTCCCGCTCCACAACTTGAGCGCACTTTATATCCCGGCCTAAACGGTTCACATGCGTGGTCTGTACTGTAGGAGCAGCAGACGTGGGCGTGCGCGCAGCCCGATATCCGGATGGGGCCCTATTCGTGCACGAAAAATATGTCGCCGGTGTAATGAGCGGGCGCCGAGACAGGTAGAGTTAGAGTGTCCCGGACGTACCTACTTGCCCATAATCATCCCTACGCTCGCACGGCGCGCGAGCCAACACCGCGAGCCCCACGTGCACAAAGCCTTGCGGATTCGCGGGCGTTCCTGGACGTGCAGCATCGTCGATACGGTGGTGCCTTAATCTCGAACTCCCCAGCAAGAACGGCTCCATGTGTGATCTAAGCGCTGGAATGCGTATACAACCATGAAATATATATATTTACATCGGCGGCACACTCAGCTGTTCCTTCAAAGTTTGAGCTGCAGACGTCTCACTTCTGTTCCGACGGCTATTTCATTGATGCTTCGAGGTCGCCTAAGCTCGCGTCATCGGTGCGTCTCCGTGTAAAGATTGAAGTGGTGATATTTTGCCTCGGTTCGTTCCCGGGCCGTTCCGAGCCTCGGTCTTCAGACGAGCTTCGGTTTTAACCGGACCTTGGATCCTTCGTCTAAGAAATCAAAGGCAGTTTTTTGTGTGCAGATTGTGTGCAGATAGAAGACGGTGAACAAAGGGAGGATGGGGACGGAAATGCAGAGAGGACAGTCCCCGATCACCCCATCTAATGGTCCCAATCAATGCCAAGGAAAGCCAAGAACACAGCGCGTAATGCAGCAGTGATAAAATCAAAACTCAAAAGAGAAAATTGCCATCGGAGTCTCGTAAAAAGGCAGCGTCCAAAAAGGAAACGGGACTAGGGAAGCTGAAGCAGCAAAAATTAAAGAAGCGGGAATTAAAAGCCAAAAAGACGCACTGAAGAGTGGGAGCAACCCATCAGGAGCACCACAGATAGCGGACGTTGTTTAAATGAAAAAGATGCGACGATCAAAGATACAATGAATGGCCGGCCGGGGAAAACCATGTGCGACAGGAGTCACAGGACTGATAAGCGAAGCATGAGTCATAGAGACACAGTAAAACATATGACCCAAAACGGCAAATTTGCACACACGAACCACGACGTCATCGAACACAAATCACAAATTCTCGCAGTGGAATGGATGACAAAGAACGAGTCTAAAAATTCTTTTTAGGACTCGTAACCTTGCCTTCCTCTTTTTTCTTTTTTGGCAGCACAAAATCCTACTACACTCTCGTTAACTTACACACGGACAGGCGTGACTCCGCACATAAGCTTGACGGCGCAGAGTGTAATTAACAGCAGATGGCTCCAGATGACTCCAGCCCAAGGCCCCTCCCCATTCGTGGTTTTCTTCCGCCCAAAATATTGTGGAACCTACTCAGTTATACAGGAAAAGATACGAAGCTAGCGTCCAGGCCGCGTCTTCACTATGCAAGTTCATTTCTTGTTCGAGTCGACCCCAACCCATTCCTCCGTTGGGTGGGTCTTCCCCCCACACCTCGAATATCACATGGATCGAAATACGAAGATGAAAAGGCTTGATACTGACACTAACTGGAAGCCTGCACCCTCAGTAATCCGATACGCTGCTCGACTCCGGCCCACACAATGACCATCCAGCGCTTATAATTATTTCCCTCCATCACAAATATTACCGAACTAATTCAATTATGCCTAGGCAGCGCAGAGACTTGTAGCGCGCCGATTCCCCGTCGATTCGATCTGCAACTCTCGTGCACCAACTTTTTGACTAGCTTTCCGATACCCTGTTGGTCAACGTCGCCAGAAATCGGACTCCGGACGTCACTTCCTAGTCAAATATTCGCCACGTCATCGATCATTTCACTATCATCTCTCGGATCTGCCCGGGGATTATTGTTTCAATGGACAGTTGACTCACCGCCCTCGTCCGACGGGGTCGTCCTTGTGATTTGCTGCGGATAATAATATCCCTGGTGGATAAATTCGCTCTGAGGTGCGCAGTGTCTAACCCCGCTTACACCACGGGCATCGACGGTGGAGACTGTGGAGCTAAGCTTTCGTCGACCATTTATATGGATCTACATCGCCCAATGGATCAAGCCATATTACGACTCGTGACGGCCGCCGCACCACAGATCAAGCTACTAGTACGTTATAACGAGCTTTACTCGGATTCTTCTTCGACATCGCTGAATAATTATACAAGGGGCTGGCAAGGCTGGGTAGCGCCCGGGCCGCGTCCAGGTCCCATGTTTTATCTTCGTTGGAGCTCCCGACCGTCTCATGCTAGTCCCTCCGGAGCTGTTTCATCTCCCCACAAATACTTACTGCGGAGCTGATGAGAATCTAGCTAGGAAGAGCAGACTCGTCCGAGCCGCTCAGTCTCCGTAACTTTCCCTCCGCTTATATCGCTGAATGAATGAATGCCGGTGTAGCGGGGTGTCGGAAAATCCCAATTTACCTGATCAGGTCCTGACCGGGCTATCAGGACCTGTCAGGCTCAGGCGTGAAGGGTATCAGGTAATATCAGGCTGCATCAGCACTGGTCAGGCTCGATCAGATACCCCCTCTCCAAGCATGTTCAAAATACTATGAGGAGGCTTAGACATGAATCTTACTGCATTGTACAGTAATTAGACGCACTTGAGCGATTCGAAAAGATGAATAAATGAACGGCAACGGGCAGGGTCACATGATTAACCGCGAGCTCGAACGAGGTACAAAACTCAGGTGGTGTCCTGCTAACGTGCACCAACTACTTCACTCCTTAGTATACCTCTAGAAAATCTAATACTTTACCTATTGACTTACATAATTGTGTACTTACTTACATACGTTGCACTTTCCTTACGTCTATTAACACTTCATCATTACAGAAACTACGCCCTCGAAAGAGGGCAAGAGTTTTGCATTTTGCGCCAGGTAACTCTGATCAGGGCTGGTCAGCGTCCATCAGGGGTATCAGCCTCGGTCAGCCTGATCAGCCTGATCAGAGACTTATAATTTCTTTTTGAACCTGATCAACCCCCCGAATACCTGACGGCCTGACAGGGCCTGATATTGCTTGACATGTCCATGTCAGGTAATTTGGGATTTTCCGACAGGTAAATATGAAGTTAGCAGCGCTAGGTAGCGCCCGGGCTGCGTGCCTGTTCCTCGCGGGTATGGAGATCTCACTTGTTTACTCGGAACCCGACCCACATATTCCTCGGGCCAAATTCTTTTCGACCTCACAACCCCACGCTGAACTGGCAAAGACAGATGTACAGCTGGCAAGGGTTGGTATCCCGGGGCGCGTCTGCATCCTATCCTTCAGTTCATTTCGGGATCAACAGCAGATCTCGTTCCGTTGACCCGATCGAGCCCGAGCCATTCTTCTGTCCCGCTGGGGCTGTTTTATCTCACCACAGCTGATGAATACTTAGCCAGGCAGGGGAGAGGTTAGTGCAGCCGGGAGCACAGTTCCTTTCTATGATGAGGGTAAATCCCGCTATCATCATCCGTGCTCTTTGTCCCACTAATCTCATCGCAGAAATGCTGGTAAGGTAGCGGCCATATAAATGCGGTTGCCCCACGTGATTTAGCCTTATTGAGAAGATTCCCTCAAATCGGCCTCTTCTCAGACTGGAATAGAAATTCTGGCGCAACAGTATTGTCTGGATTGTTCAGGCCTACCCGCTGGTGGCTAAAGCATGTTTAAAAGTGGGGAACTGAAGGACTGGTTCCAAAACGATCAAAAATTGATGGTATTGTCGGCCCACATCAATTCGGGAACTCGTACTCCATTTCTCAACCCTTCTCAAAATATGTGGGAACAGTATTCTAATACATTCACACAGGATTGTTGAGCCAGATTCCCTGTTCTCATGGTGCAAGCCCACAATCGCTCCTTTTGGGTAGTCAAATGGGGCAACCGCGTTTGTATGGCCGCTACCTTGAAACGGGGCAAAGGACAAGTGTGGCTGGCATCGGCCCGGGCGTATTTGCGCTACGTAGCCGTCTCATTAAATCGGCGGCGTTCGATTCGAGCCCCGGTTGCGCTCTTGTTTCTCCCACCAATATCGCTCAATCATACAGGGTAGATCCGAAGCCAGGCTTGCCACTACGCCTAAGACGCGTCTGCACATCATAGATGCGCCCACATTTGATGCAGATATATATTTGCTCGCTAGTGCTCCTTTGACCCGAGCATTAGGCATTGCAGTCAGGCACTTCCTTCATTCCTTGACCTTTTTTTCTATTTTTATCAATTAGGTAGGTAGCAGCTAACGGTAGTAAAGCGGTAATATTTGGTAACACCCCAGGTGCATCATGCATTTATTCTCGTTCCTCAGGGGACCGTGCCGCGTAATGCTACCTACCTATCTACATCACATGCTCACCCCGAGCCCGGCTGTCCGAGCCATGTGTCTTCCCGCGGCCTTCCCGCGCCTTGCCCTCGCAATCCCACGCTGCATTGACAAAAGACAGGTAGCATACAGCTGGCAAGGCTCGGTAAGTAATGCTGGGACATCTGCCTTGCATGTTTGGTTCATCCTGGGTTCAACCGCAGCGCGTTCGAATCAAGCGCAAGTCATTCTTTTACTTCTTGCGGGGTAGCTGCACCTCCGCAGGCAAGACCTGGGACCCTCTGGCACCCCGGGCGCCGATCGGCTGGCAGTGCATACCAACTGCCAGGCACGGTTTCCCCCGTATGTCAGGATAAGCGTTTGCCGAAGTGCCGACTTACATTTCGTGTGTGCAGCACATGGTACCATTAAATCCCCGTTATCGTCGACCATGGAAACGTCCATGAGATAAAGAGACTTCCCCGAAGTTCCGGTTCTTCGAGTTCTCTCCTGCTTCTCACACTTTGCCATGAGTGCCTTGAGCGAGAAAGTCCCCGACCCCGTGTCTCTCACCTCGGACCAGAAAATCGAGGACGAGGAGGCCGTCGCCTACAAGAAGGGTGATGACTCCGTCGAGACCGTGTCAGAGATCGATGATGAGGCACAGCTGCGCGAGACAGAGGCCCTCGAGGCCCGTCTTGCCAGCGGTGAGGCAACCGAGGCCGAGTACCTCGTCGAGACGGCCCACGATGTTGCTGTCAAGGTCCTCAGCACTCGGTGAGCGAGCTCTTCATTCCTCTCCTTCGCCATCTCATTTTCTCACAGCGACGATGTCGACCTCCCCATCCTCACGTTGCGAATGCTCTTCCTTGGCTTGGGATTTTCCGCCTTTGGGTACGTGTCTTTTCTTCCTTTTCGTGCTCCTCCAATCTCCCTTTGGCCCCTAGATCTGTGCTCGCTCAACTGTACTACTTCAAGCCCCAGACGCTCAGCGTATCCCAAGGCTTCCTGCTCATCATGACTTACTTTGCTGTGCGTCCCCCGTCCCCTTTCTTTGCCTACTTCCGCTCGTTAACACCTGTTTCAGGGGAAATTAATGGAGAAGCTCATCCCCCGTGTCGGCCCTCTGAAATGGCTCAATCCCGGTCCTTTCAACATCAAGGAGCACGGTTGCGTCATCATCATGTCTAGCACGGTGCGCAGAGCTCTCTCCCTCAACCAGGCGTGCATGTTGACAAAATCAATTTCAGGCAGCAGGCTCGGCCACCGCAATCCAAGTCATCTCCGTGCAGGAACTGTTCTAGTACGCCCCCTCATCTTGTTCCCCTCGCGTTCCTTGAACCTCCCGCCCCCAGTAACAACACCATGAACGCCGGCATCGCCATCTTCACACTCCTGGCATCCCAGCTCATCGGGTACGCATTTGCCGGTATCCTCCAGGAGGCGCTTGTCTACCCTTCCATCACGTTCTGGCCTACCACCATCGTCCCCGCCAACATGTTCCAGGCCCTCCACTTCGACGGCGGCCTGAGCTCGAAGCGGACGAAGCTCTTCTGGACTGTGTTTGTCGCCATTTTTGTCTGGGAGATCTTCCCCCAGTGGATCTTCCCCTTGCTCACCGGTGTCTCGATCTTCTGTTTGGTCAGTCTTCCGTTTGACCACTGGGCGAGAGATTTCCTCATGTCCGATGTATAGATTGACCAGTCGCATTCTGTTATGCGGAATATCTTTGGCGGTGCGAGCAACAACGAGGGTATGTCCCGTCTTCTCCATGTCTCTGTTTTGTGCTAATCCTGGCCCGCAGGCATGGGTGTATGTCTTCCCCCTCGTCGCAGGCCATTCTACTTACCCTCGCCTTCTAGCTCTTCTCGGTCTGCTTCGACTGGAATTTGATTGGTGCGTGCATTATCCGTCGTCCAGATTATGTGCCCATCTCACGTCCAAAACAGGCTCCGCCAACTTGTACCTCCCCATCTGGACCCAGATCAACGAAAACATTGGCATCATCTTCACGTACATTCTCATGCCCGCGGTCTACTACGGGAATGTCTGGCACGGCAAGACGTTCCCGTTCATGTGTCCGTCCAACCGTTCCCCACAATGTGCCTTGGGCTCATCCATCTTTCTGCAGCGCAAGCCCTGTTCAACGCCACCGGCGCCGAGTACGACCAGACCCTCATTCTCACTGATGGCAAGTTCGACCAAGCGAAATACGAGACCGTCGGGGTACGTATGTTTCCTTTGCCTGTCCTTCACCGTATATTCATGATAGCTACCTGCGTAGCCCGCGTTCTTCTCTTCGACGAACACGCTCAGTCTAATCACTCAGAATCTCGCCATGGGCGCGACCACCGTGCACGTTTTCCTGTGAGTATATTGCTTTTTGAACGCCGAGACCATCCGGAGGGCACTAACGCCCGTGCCCACGCATAGGTTCTACTGGCCCGAGATCAAACCTTTCGTCATGAGCTTGAATCCGTGGAACAAGCATGTCCATATTGTGCACGATGAGCACTACGAGAGTACGCAATTAAAATTCATCGCCCATGTCAACAACTAGTCTCACTGTTCGTCAATCACTCAGAGATGAAGCGCTACTCCAAAGTCCCGCGGTGGTGGTTCGGCATTCTGCTGGCGATATCGTATGGCATGGCGCAGGCGACGGATTATACCGGCCACTCTCACTTCACGTGGTGGCAGCTCACCGTCGTACGTTTGCTGCACTTGCTTCATTCATTTCATGGCGTCTAATTGGTATATGATTTATGCAGATCCTCATCCTCTCTCTGTTCTTCACCGCCATCTACTCGACGACGTCGGCGATCCTCGTATGTCCATGTATCCATCGCGAAATGACTGACTGATGCGGCGTGCTCGGCAGGGATTCAAAGAGTTTGGCGGAGGGCTCAACGGTTTCTACCAGGTCATCACTAGTTACATGGCCCCCGGTGACCCTGTGGCGAACATGTACGTTGATCTCCGATGGCAGTCCGGGCCCTGAGTTCATTTACGGTATATCAGGTACGGCGCGCTCTACGGCGGGCAGCCCACGGTTCAGGGTATCAAGCTCCTCGGCGACCTCAAACTCGGTCAGTACCTCAAAATCCCTCCCAAGGTCAATTTCGTCGTCCAGATCCTGGGGTGCATCGTCGGCGCGCTGCTCAACTACGTTATGATGTGGGTTCGCTTGCTGCGTCTCGTCCCGTTCATCATTCTCATGTGATTCGTTATGCAGGCTGTCTATCATTGACAAACAGCGCCCCGCGCTTCTGTCCATCTCGGGCACACGTCTCTGGTCCGGCCAGAACGCCCAGAGCTACAACTCAAATGCGATTGCTTGGGGTGCTCTCGGCAAGGAGATGTTCCGCGCTGGGACCCTCTATCAGTACGCTCCCCTATCCATGTTTAAATGCTGGTTTGCTGACTTTACCTTTGCGCAGATGGGTCCCCGCTGCACTCGGCCTCGGCTGCCTGCTGCCCATCCCCGGCTACATCTTGTGGCGCATGTACCCCAAGAACACCTTCTTCCGTAACTTCAATACGGGGATCGTCATCCAGTGAGCCCCCGTTCATTCATTCCCGCTTGCGCCCGGTGCGTTGTTGACCCTTGTCTGTCCTGCCCAGATACTCGTGCTACCTCTCCGTCGGCATCAACACCTCCGTGAACACATCGACCGCCGTCGGCCTCTTCTCGCAGCTGTACCTCCGCAAGAAGCACCCGCGTTGGTTCACTAAGTGTACGTTCACCGTCCTTTGCCATTCATCCATTACTGACTCCGACTCGGCTCACAGATAACTACATCGTCGCCGGTGCCCTGGACGGCGGAACTCAGGTTATCTCGTTCATCCTTAACCTGGCTGTCTTGTGCGTCTCCTTCCTCTACCCTTCCGAATTCACTTACCGCCGCGGTCCTTACCCTCGATGTGTTTCTTCTCTTCTAGTGGTGCTGTCGGCAATGCACACGCCTTCCCGGAGTGGTGGGGGAATGACCTCAGTGAGTCTCGCCTTGTCGTTTCTTCAGGAACAGAAACTAACGATGTTTAATTAAAGAACTCTCGGCGGACAGGTGTCTGGCGCCGTCGGCCTAAAGTAGAGTACCTCATACTTATCACTAGCGCTCTGTATATCTGTCTTAGTATAATTGATTCGACTCAGTCCCACAACATGTGTGAGGTGTGAAGAGATCTCGATCGAAGGAGCTAAGGCGATTACGGCCGTCAGGGGTGCCACCCGTCCAGTACCCGTTCCGTACAGTCAGGTCAGAGAGCCTGTTCCCGACGTTTCCACCCGTATACGGGCTACGGCCGTAGAAGACGGGTTGTCACACTATGTAAACAAGTATGAATGTAGACCAAGAGGTGCTTGATTGCTGAACCTTTAGGTTTGGCTACCCAGGGGAAGAACGATTTTGTCCATCAGTTTTTGATCAGTTTGTCATGGACAATTGGTCATCACAGTAAAACTCAGAATGCAAGTGCTGCGGGAAAGAGAAAAAATACAATCAAAGTGCGAATAAATATTCCTTGACATGCCACTGGTTGAAGCCTGCATACCAGCCCGTTTCATTGACAGAAGGTAAAAAGATTCTCTAAGTTCAATTTTGGCGCTTAGTCATTTCGGCTTTGTATCCGGTGACGTGAGAGTTTCAGACGCGGAGATATCCGACCAAGAGGCAGGCGGGAATTCCCGATCACACAGAGACCTCTCTAAACAGACTGCCAAAAGGGGATTGCCGAGTGATCGGCAGCTGTTGGATGCCGATATCAACAACTTGTCAATCCTGACCCAACTGTGAGCTTTATGGCTCTGATAATTTTCCTAGACACCCATTTTGTCATACAATGTGGGTCTCTGGGACCTCTGAATATTATATTTCGTTCAACTTTTCGTCCTATGGAATTAACAATATCTTTGATCGGTTAAAAGTGCTGAACAGTGGATCCTACCTCTCGTTTTCTTTGCCATGTCCAGCTCAAATCTGTGTTTTCAGTCACCCAAAATAAAGTTTACATTCATTTCCTCAGTTATTTCATTCTCCCGCCCCTGCGCCCTTGTGCAATCGGGATTTCTATATACGGTATGTACCACCGATGTGGTATTTATCTACACAGTAGGTAGGCTGATTCAACAACTAAGATTAGAAATATACCCTGAATTTAAATATCCGGGGAGGACTTAGTTACAGTGGTTACTTCTGACTAGGCTTAGAACTGAGCATTTGGTTGTACGGTCACTCGAAATGAATTACCGGATTACTCGGAATGGCAAAACACCAGAAGACCGGTTGATTGCTGGGTGGTGATGGTGGGCAATTAAGAGAGGTTGATGCCAGGAATTTGAATCCGCCTACCTCTTGTATCCGACTGCCTGCAACACAATTTTTTTTGCTTTTCTCATCCATGTCGTCCCTAGCTTCTGCGATGTGCCCATATCTACTAGTCTCTCCTAGACAGACACTTCAAAAATAAATCACCTGAACATATTGGTTCATGGCTGTACTGCAAGCTCTTACGGTGTTTTGTGTTTCCCTGGATGGGTCAGCAATTTATATTTCTGGGCTCTGTGGACACGCCTTCCAACTCTCCGGGCTTCTCTATGGGCTTGAACCATGTTTATGTGACTGCCTCTCTGGCTTCACTTGGACTGGCGCCATTTCATTCAAGTTTGTTGGAACTCTGCACCAGAGCTTCTCGTGCATCTGAGTTGTGGCGGCTCACTTGATCTTTGAACAATTGGTACAGGTTGTCCACATATTCCCTTATCCATCATTCTGCCCACTACCGAGACAAGTCATTCTCCTGGGCTTGCTCTTAGACGAGGCTGGGTATTTACCTAGATCGTACACCCATTCTACCCCACTACCATGTTTGCTATTCAGATTTCTATGTGCCAAGCCCAAAGATTAATCCTGTATCTTGTAATAATAGAACAGACTCAAGGGAGCGGTGATTAGAAGAGAATGTATCTTGGCAGTCAAGTATCAGAGTGCAGTCACAGTTTGCTGACACATCCACCTAAAGGTTCAGCACCCGCCTCGAAGAGGCCTAATCCCATGTCATCTCTGGATCGTGCAATATGGTTAGGTAAGCTGATGATCATTCGGTGATCGCCGAGCAGCTATTTAACAGCTTCGAGTTCATGTTGAGGATGACAGACATGATAATTCTAAGATAGACTAGGCATAGATACAGGATATGTAAGAATCCTCAGCAGTTTGAGCCCTCACTGCACGGAAACACTCAAAACTGGAATATGATGAATTGATGGCAACTGATGAAATTTCCTTTTCCAGGGGGGGGGGGGGTCGTGGGAAGTATTGGCTGATCCAGAGATCGAGCACCTCTTGATGTAGACCCTCATGCAGATTAAATAGCCTGCTGATTTCCTGTTCTAATGACTTTTGCTACAGTTTATTGTGGGCTTTGACTCGACTCGAACCGATATTATAGGAAGTCGTAGAAATGGTCGTATGTGTGGACTCGTGGGAGACTGGAGCACACCTCCTCTTCCTGACGTCCACAACCTCTCAGGAATCTGGGGCTGCGACGCTTCTGCTTCTTCGAGCTGTCGATCGTGCCTATAATCTCACAAATCCGAATTCCCCTTCTTCATTCGTCCACATTTCGGTTCCCACCCGCTTGTAGGTTCTTTCTTGATCCTCATCGACGGCGACCGAGTTTCTCTACCACTTACACGTACACACACGCGCAGAGAGCCCCAATGTACACCGGAACAAGGATTCTCCCATTCCCGCATTCAAAATTCATCGTGGCCCAGTGTATGCGCGCATTCTATATCGGTTCGAAGAACTGTCTGAGGCATAGCCGGGTTGCGAAATTATACCCGCGCATTCCTAAATTGGCCTTGCAAGCTCCCCTCGTCGCGTGGATCCTTTCTTCTGCAACAATAGATCTTGTAATTATAAATGTCCTGTAAGTGAATCGGAATGATCTGTCATGGAACACTTTAAAAGCAATGTCAGCGCAACCCTGGACTGCCCAGAGTGCTCTTGAACTCTCCTTCCTTCTTCCCTTTTCGATTTATTTTTCTTGTTTGTCCCCGTTGACACCCAGTACAATGAAATATGAAGGAGCACTGTTTTCCAATGACTAAGGCTCCAACCATTTCTGATTTTAAATGTTTCTAAATGTTTGTAAATGGATTAATAATCCTTTGAGTTTACGAGCCCCGGTGTGGCAGTTGCCGCTGCCCATTGAGTGGCTGTACATAGCTAGATTAGGCGTGTTTGTAGCTTAGAAAGTAGGCTTTTTGGTTGTTCCACGCCCTCTCAGTCTGATCGCCGCGCACTGCCTTCAAGGCGATCCCCGACTGCTCCATAGTGGTGATCAGAGTGCGATCCGTACCCACGCCATCCATCGGCCCCGATTGTCCTGATCGTGCCAGACTAGCTTTTTTTTCACTTTTTACTTTCCGCCTCGTGCCATCTCCCCACCCTCTTCCTCGGTCCTTGTGACCCCAGAACGAACGAACGAAAGACCGAACGAACGAACGAGCGCTGGCCCCCACGACGCGGAGCGCAGCGAAGGGGAAGAGACCCAGCAGCGTACCTCGGACGCGTGAAGAAACTGAGGTTGCGGAAGAATCGGCGCCACTCGAAGAACTACGGGGCCGAACGAGCTTACCCTCGCCGGCTACTACCCCCTTGCGTACTTCGGGACTCGGGCACGGTCTAGGCGCCGCCTTCGTCGGACTCCGGGGGCCCATCTCACCGTCGACCTTTTACCGACGCCCCCATTCTTCTGACTCGCGGAACGGCACCCCGAGCTCTTCCCCACTCCCTCCCCTTACACCTTCGCCGGTTGCGCAGACCGCACCCGCGACTGCGATCACGCCTGCAAAAAATTATATCCCATCTATTCCGCGACAGATAATTGCAAGACGAAAAGATATGTCTACCGGGCCTACCTTCACCGGGAACGGAACGTCCGCAGCGGCGGCAATCGACTTCATCAAAGATGTGCGCCTTGGGTTCCGGGGAGGCACAGCGAAAGACGCGGAGAAACTCGAGGAGGTAGGGGATCGCTTCCGACACGGGTCGCCAGCGGACATCTGGTTCCGCGCGTCGACGTTCACCACGTGGGCTGCGTTCACGCGCGCCTTCGAGGAGCGGTTTGCGGGGATGCCTCCGATCGTGAAACCCCGCGCTCAGCTTCTAGCCGAGTTGGCGGGTATGAGAATCACCATCGAGAATCTTGCCGCGGACTATGTCCTCGTTGGCGGGGAGAAGATCTCCCCCATGCTGGAATTCCGCTCGCGCCTGAGAGAGGCCGTCCTCGACGCGAGCGCGGGGAGTGCGAGCGAGGGCGTATGGTCCTTCCACGCGGCGTTGCCTGTGTTCGTGCGTGTCGCGGTTGGCGCTGTGCCTGCGGACTGGGATGCGATGCTCGCGGCGCTCGCTGCCGTCCCGCAGACCGCGGTTGATATGGAGGTGGAGCAGCACAAGCGGGCCGTCGCATTCGACGCGAAGTCCGCCGCTTTCGAGAAAAGCATGAGCGAAATGACGCGCGTCATGCAGAACGTGCGCCTGGCAGCAGCGTCGCAACAGCAAGCGCCGAGAACGACGGCGACAACTAGCGCGCCAGCGACGAACCAGAACGCGTCGGCGGCGAACCAGACGGTTGCGGGGGGAGGAGGAGGAGGAGGGGGTCTGCGCCTGAGGAGGGACCCGATACCCGTGGGCACGGACGAGCAGCGCGAGCGCCTGCGCAAAATCATGACTGACGGGAATGCGACGCAGGCGCTGAGCAACCCGACGGGCCTAGCGCTCTACGCCACGCAGATTGCGGACTGGAACCGCGCGAATGGTCACATCGCACCGGAGTCGTTGGCAATTTGGTCAACGGGGTACCCGCTTTCGCCTGGGACGGCCAAGCCGTGCAGCGGGGAGTGCTGGAAGTGCGGGGTATGCTCTTACCCCCCGCACAAGACGTGCCCGGCGCCCCTCATCCCGGTCCTCGAGCGCAAATACCGTGCGTACTGCGGGACGTGGTTTGGGAGGCTGCACACGCCAGTCACGACGATGAACTACGTGGACACCGTGGAGATTGAAGGGGTTCCGTGGGTGCAGGGGGGAGGCGCGGAGAATGGCGGCGGGCCGGAGGGTTTTGGACAGGGACTGTAGCGCGAGGCCAGCGTGCAGTCCCAAGTCCCGGCCAACTTGGTGGCTCGGGCGTATCATCTTGTGCATCGATAACGTTTCCAGAAATCGAAATTGTTGACGTGTACTTGATGGACCCGAGTAAGCGTGAAGAAACAAGTCCACCTTTCATGCAATGGATGAGCTTCGGCGGACCGCGAGGGGAGAGGGTGCGAGTGTTGGGTCTGTTCGACACGGGGTGCCAAGTCGGCGGGATGGACCGGAAGTTTTACCAGGAGCGCGCCCGACGTCTGGGGAAGATGACGGCGCCGACGCGGCACTTGCGGATGGCGAACGGGAACGAAGTGGTACCGGACGGTCGTTGGGTTGGCACGGTCGAGATGGGCGGCGTGCAGATACACGGCGCGTTCGATGTCTTCGACAGCAAGGGGAGCTGGCAGGTGCTGTTCGGCAAGCCACTGCAGGCGGCCCTGGGTGTCATTCACGACGTGAAGGAGGACATCGTCACCGTGAATGCGGGGGGGAGAAGCGCTACCCTGCGGAACCAGAATCCCACGGTGGTGAAGGGGTGGAAAGACGTTGCTTTAGAAGCGGCAAGGCGCGAAGCCTCTACGGGGGGAAATTCTTGCAAGAAACCCCCCGCGAGGCGAGTCCATTCCGAATCCGCTCCAGAGAACATTGACCCACACCAGACTTTCGGAGATGAACAGGATGCGGTGACGGCGTACGTGGAACCCGACGGGGAAGCATTAGCGGAGACAAGCGGTATTGTGGAGTGTGACAGTGGAAACGAGGATGGGGGAGCTAGCGAGTGTAACGGCGCTGGTTTCCCCATTCGTACTGACCGACAGCTTGTATTGTTCCTGACGGCTCCTATTGTTCATTTACTTACGGGGTTTATATGTTTGGGGATACTAGGATATATATTCGGCAGCTCGTAGCTTACTTTCCTTGTCTTCGCAACACCAGTAGCACCTCCCGTCGTTGCTCACGTCTCAATCCTATCCTGTTTCTCGTCCTCTGAGGCGTGGGTGACACGCCCCGTTACAGCGAGGTGCGAGGTGGGGATAGGGGGATGCTGGGGGACGCCGTCGACGGGACGGCAATGCGCGAGGCCGCGCTGGGGGATGAGTCTTGCGAGACGTCCCCCGCGAGGCGAGTCCCAATTGTTCTTGATGAGACGAGCAATGGTTCAGCGGATCTTACAGGAAACCTTGATGGAGGTGGCAGCGACAGCGACAATGATGAAGAATTACGCGATGAGGCAGGGGATGGAGGCGGAGTGAACGAGCGCGCGACCGGAGAGTTGGAGGATGTTGATGCTGTCCTGGGGATGGCAACGCGCGTAGCCGCGTCGGGGGAAAAGTTTTGCGAGACCTCCCCCGCGAGGCGAGTACAAGACCTTCCTGGTTATGAGAGCCTTGATCCAGCGACCGTGACAGGAAATCTTGACGTGGACAGCAGCGATGATGAGTTCGAGGACGCGGAGGAGGGGCTAGAGAGCGACCAGGGGAGCGAATGGGAAGCGGTGAATGAGGACAAATGGTTCGAGTGCAGCGCGGAGACACGCGAAGCCTCAACGGGGGTGATATCGTGCGCGATTCCCCCCGCGAGGCGAGTGCCCCCAGCTATACCTCCGATTATGAGCCCCGTTAACCAAGTATCGCAAGCGTCCTCGATAGAGTCCATTTACACGCGCGCGACGGACCCGTTCAAGCCCGAGCGCGTTGCAGCGGTGCTCAAGGCGGTGAAAATCGGTGATGACCTGACGGCGCAGCAGCGCGACGGCGTACGGGCACTCGTGGCGGAGTACCCCGACATCTTTGCGCTGTCCGTTAGCGAGGTACTCGTCGTCGATGGACCGGGGTACGCACCACAAATCCCGGAGGGCGTGGAATTCAGCAGAGGCACGGTGCCGCAGCGGCCGTGGTCAAGGCCGCAGACTGTCGATGTCAATAAGCAAGTCGACGGACTCGTTGCTGCTGGAGTGCTGCGTCGGATGGAGCCGTGCGAGGTGAAGTGCGTAAATCCCATCTCTCTGGCGGAGAAAGACCAGGATCCCGGGCTGTCGCTGAATGAGCTCATCTACGTGGTCGAAGATGAATGCATCAAGCACGGGATGGTAAGGCTCCAACCTTTTAGTTTTCGTTTACGAAGGCCCGTAAACTAAACGGTTAAAAAATCCAAAACCTTTACAAACGTTTGTAAACCGTTTAAAAACAAATATTTTTAACAAGATATATTTATTGGGTGTGGAAGACCGCAGTTCTGACTTCAATGACGAAACTGGGGGTCCCTCACCGTTTGCGAATTCCACGCATAAGTTCAGCGGCATGTTGGCCTGCACAGATCAGCAGGCTCTGCCAATGTAGATGTACTGCCTTCAGGAAACCGAAGTCAGAGATGACCGGAGTTGCTATCGAACCGAGCA
This sequence comes from Mycena vulgaris, assembly GCA_029204335.1. Lineage (NCBI taxonomy): Eukaryota > Fungi > Basidiomycota > Agaricomycetes > Agaricales > Mycenaceae > Mycena > Mycena vulgaris. Next base: position 501,534 of record JARGYA010000041.1, on the reverse strand, counting down.
TGAGGCCATGTGCGGCACAGAACCAGCTTGGATTTGTGTTCAAATTGAAGTCCCAGGCATAGGTACATAGTTTCTGAGTGAAACTGAACAGTGAATCAATGTACATAAGTCAGTTGAAAATGCCTGCAAATATTACCGTTTAAACCATTTGTAAACTGTTTGCAAAACGTTTAACAAGGCCCGTAAACTAAAAGGACTATTAATCCGCTTACAAACGTTTATAAACGTTTGAAAACAAAAACGGTTGGAGCCTTACGGGATGGAACCCCGCACCGACTTACCCCCCAGAGATCCGCCTGCCGAGCCTCGGACGCCGACACCGCCGGCGTGGCGCATCTGCGGAAACTTCGCGGAATTAAACAAACACTTCAAAGTCGTACCCTTACCGCAGGGTGATATCCGGGAGAAGCAGCGCCGGTTATCAGGACACAGATATGTCTCCGTTTTTGACTTTGCATCGGGCTTCTACGCGATCCACGTCGACGAGAAGGTGCAGCCCTACCTCTGCATCTGGATACCGGGGCGAGGGTACTTCGCATTTATGCGGATGCCCTTTGGACTCACGGACGCACCCACTGCGTTCGGGGACATGTGCGCCAAGCGACTCTGGGATCTGCTTGTAGACGAGACGATGGAGTTGCTAGTCGACGACGGAGGTACTGCCGCTGACACATTCGAGGAGATGATAAGAAGGCTGCGGGTGATATTCACTCGGGTTCGCGAGACGCGCCTCTCGCTCTCGGCGAAGAAGACGAAGCTATTCATGACGGAGGCTCTCTTCGCCAGCTCGACTGTTGGGCCCAAAGGTGTTTCCCCCGACCTAAAGAAGCTCACCACCATCGTTCAGTGGAAGCAGCCGACGCAGGCTTCAAACCTACATTCATTCCTCGGACTCACGTCCTACTTCCGCGACCTTGTCGAAAACTACGTCAAACGGGAAGCACCATTGCGCGATTTATTGGCGCTAGTCGACACATCTACGGCGACCAACAAGCGTATTTACCGCCAGCTGATGCGCGCTTTCCGCCTCAGCGACCACTGGACAGAGGAGCATACGCGGGCGTTCCTTCGTCTCAAGCGGATACTGACTTCTGAACCCGTACTCCGCGCGCCGCGTTTTGAGACGGTCAAGGAACACCCGTTCATCGTTACCTCCGATGGCTGCAAAGGCGGATTAGCGGCTATTCTAGCGCAGAAGATGGAGACAGCCTTACCCGGCGGCAAGATCGTTGTGCGGAGGCACCCGATCGGCTACGCGTCGAAGCGCACGTCCCCGACGGAGAAGCGTTATCCGGCGCATGTCCTCGAACTTGCGGCCGTGAAGTTCGGACTCGACAAGTTCTCTAACATCATCTGGGGACAGCCGACGCTCCTCGAGACGGACTGCCAAGCGCTACGTGACGTTCTGACGAACGAAAAGCTGAATGTAGCGCACGAGCGCTGGCGGAACGGGATCTTAGGGTACAACATTGTTGGCGCGAAACACATCAAGGGGACGAGCAACGTCGGCGCAGACGTGCTGAGCCGCAAATACGATGACGTCGAGGAAGAGTCGGGTGATGGACATGAGTGTACGGTGTCGCCGGAATGGAGTGCGGAGTCGGGATTGGTGAACGACGTGTTCGCGGTGTGCGTGGAGGCAGCCGGGGATGCGGATGCGTTCATGATTGTAGAGCTGCCCGCGGGGACGATGGCGCTGCGGGAGCGTCTCAAGGGGGAGCCGCTGTATGTGGAAGTGCTCGATGCACTGAACGAGCTTGACGTAGGGACGTCGAAGCGCGCGAGAGAGAAGGCGAAGCACCACGCGGCGGAGTACTTCGTGGAGGACGGGCGGCTGTGGAGGCTCGGCGGTGGTACGCGGGGGCGCGCGAGGTCGCGGAGGGAGTGCGTAACACGGGCGGAGGCGGTAGAGAAGGCACGGAAGGTGCACGGGGAGCGGGGGCACTTTGGGCGCGACGCGGTCAAGATGATCCTGATGGACAAGATCGCGAGCCCGGGACTCGACGCGTCGATCTTGGAAGCAATACGCGACTGCGGGCAGTGCAAAGCGTTCGGGGCAAAGCACACTCACTCACTTTTGAACCCCATTACTCGGCGACACCCCTACGAACTCCTAGTCGGCGATTATCTCAGTCTCTCGGTCGGGAAGGGCGGTTTCAAGACTGCTGGCGTATGGCTGGATTGCACATCGCAAAAGGTCTGGGGGGACAAGTTCAAAACGGCGGGGACGGCGAAGACTACCATTACCACACTCTCACGCATCGAGCGCGACTTCGGCAAATTCGAGACTGCGATGACAGACAGTGGATCTCATTTCGACAACGCCGAGGTACGGGGGTGGTTCGCCGATCGGGAGATAAAATACCACGTCGTCCCGAAGTATTCGCCCTGGATCAATGGTCTCGTCGAGGGCGCCAACAAGATCTTGCTGCATATCTTAGCGCGACTCTGCGCGCCGGATGTCGGGGAAGACGTCTGGGATGCCACAACGTGGGAGACGATGCCGCGTAATTGGCCGGACCATTTTGATGAGGCCTTGATGATCATGAAGGAGCGGGTGCTGCCGTCCGTCAAATTTACCCCCAACGAGATTGCGCTAGGGAAGATTGTGAATACGCCGGAGACGCCGTTGGGGGAGTTTGGGGAGGAGCCGACAGTGGCGGATGTGGAGGCGCACGTTGGTTACGTGGCGCAGCAGCAGTTGGACGGGTACGCGGCGCGCGTGAAGCACGCGCTGGGCCGGAAAGCGGCGTTCGATCGCAAGGTACTCGCGTCGCGTGCGGGAGCGGTGAGATTTGAGCCGGGCCAGCTCGTGCAAGTCGCCGGTAGTGTTTGGGACTACACCTTCAAGTCGCTCCGCAAGCTCATTCATTATTGGTCGACCCCACATCGTATTGCCGAACGCATTACGGAATCCTACTTATTGGACGACCTACGGGGCGAGCGGCTCAGCGGCGTCTACAGCGCGCGGCGCCTACGCGCCTTCGTTCCAAAGAAGGGTGGGCGCCTTGAGCGCGAGCAGGCCGAGTTTGAGGCTGCGCGGGGGCCTGTGGTGGACGATGATTTGTTGGTGCACGTAGGTGCGGCGGAGGCGGAGCGTGCAGCGGAGGTAGGGGCGGCGTTGGAGTGATGCATTGGGTTTTTGCGCGTTCTTTCTTGGTTTCTTGCGTTGGGTTTCGGCGACGCGGACGTCGCCTTTGAGGACTGTGGCGCATGTGGCAGTTGCCGCTGCCCATTGAGTGGCTGTACATAGCTAGATTAGGCGTGTTTGTAGCTTAGAAAGTAGGCTTTTTGGTTGTTCCCCGCCCTCTCAGTCTGATCGCCGCGCACTGCCTTCAAGGCGATCCCCGACTGCTCCACCGGTACAGTACTTAACGGGGATGCGAAATACACGGGGATGCGAAATACACGGGGATGCGAAATACGACCAAACAATCGGGTTTTCTCCGCCTCCGACGTGGTCCTGGGCAACGTCTTGCCTCCTACCCCCCGTTTTCGATGCCTGTGGATGCGATAGAACACACGGCGAAGGACGAAAGCCCATGAAACCTCGTGAAAACGCCGCTTGGACACCGAATTCGGGTTCTTGCGGTGACTCTGCCCAGGCCGAGCAGGATTCGCGGTGTGCGTCTGCTGAGTAGTGTTTTGCTGGCCCTGGCTTCAAGCCAGAAGCCAGCCAAGCCAAGCCATGGCTTCGTCAAGCCAGGCCAAGCCTTCCCACTGGCTTACCCTGGCCCTGGCTTCTGGCTTGAGATTTTCCAAGCCAAGCCAGGCCAGTCAAGCCATGGCCTGACCTGGCACCCCCTAAACTGTTGATTGAGGAAATATTCTACATGTATTCACTGGGTACGTGTGCAATCTGAATGCATCAGTTTTTTACTGACCAGTTCATGGGCAAATGTCGCGTTATTTCAACATGTCGTCCCAATTAGGCCGGCTCCAGTTCAACCAATGTCAGATCAAAGGCGATATAATTAAACACTCTTATGGCCGGTAAATCCGACAATTTCTGTTCCTAAATTGTTCAAGTAATAGACAGACGCACAATACAACTCATCTGGGCCCCAGAACCTCAAGAACTGCTGCGCGAAAATTTTCCGCTCAAGCCCTGGCTTAAGCCACTGGCTCTGGCCTGGCCTGGCTTGCTGCTGGCTTTGGCCCTGGCTTGGAAAATGCTGAGCCAGAGCCAGACAAAGCCAAGCCAAAGCCATGGCTTCCGGGCCAAGCCAAGCCAGCAAAACACTACTGCTGAGGCCCTCCTCTGGTCCTTGGAACCCACCGGGCTGGGCATAGATACGTCGATGAAGTAGTTAGAGGGAGCGGATCACAATTATACGGTGTGTTTGTGCGTATTTCGCATCCCCGTGATTAGGCCAAAATGACTGATGAGAAAGATCGTGCTCGTTCTCAGTGAAAAGAACGGGTAACCACATGAAACTTTGTAATGAGGGATAGCTAGGAAGACTCATTATAGATCTATGCAAAGAAACAGGGTGATTTAATTGAAGGCTGCTTCATAAATCTCTAAATTCCTTAATCGTTTCGCATCCCCGTTAAATACTGTAAACGTTTTACAAACAGTTTACAAACAGTTTAAACGGTAATATTATTTGCAGGGATTTTTAACTGATCTTGTACCTTAATTACCTGTTCAATTTCACTCAGAAACTACGTAGCAATGAGTGAGACTTCAATTTGCACAAAAATCTAGGCTGGTTTTGTGTTATGCTTCCTCGCGCTCGGTTCGATGGTGACTCCGGGCATCTCGGACTTCAACTTGCCGATGGCAGTACACCTCCGTCGGGGAAGGCAGCCCGTCCATGCAGGCCAACATGATGTGAAAACCAGGTAAGGAGCTCACAAAGGGTAAGAGACCTCCAGTTTCTTTATTCAAGTCAAAACTGTAGTCTTCCACACCCAATAAATATATTTAGTCAAATATGTTCGTTTTTGAATGTATATAAACGTTTGCAAACGTTTTTGAACCGTTTACCGTTTAGTTTACGGGCCTTCGTAAACGAAAACTAAATGGTTGGAGCCTTACCAATGACGCGATTGATGCATATGTCTCAAACGGTCACGCGTCACACCCCCCCTACAAAAAAGTACAGTAGCAGAAGAGATGGAACGGATGCATCAAGAGTTGCTGTCGTCGCGCGGCGCGCCTCGAATGCAACTCGAATGGGTACCATGTAAGCGATCATGGCTGTGCAGTGGGGTGTGGATTGATCCGCCATCAACGGAGCCTTCTCGTCTCTTCTTTGTCGCGCTCACACCGGCGACTGCCAAATTTCGGCACAGCCGAGGTGTAACTCGAAATGTAAAGCTAGGGTTAGGGTTAACCTTATATAGTATATCTAATCTTATCTATTTCCTTATAAGGCTAACCCTAACCCTAGTATTACGTTTCGAGTTTCACCTCGGCTGTGCCGAAATTTGGCAATCACCGCTGTGGCTCATCTGCGCTTGAGTGCGGTCGTCTCCTTCATCTAAGCTTTATCCCTGTTGCTCTTCTGCAGCTGGCGCACATCTGCAATCGCCCTGTCGTGCCCTTTGAATTCCGCTCCGCCCGCCTTCCTTAGTCCGTGCCCGTCCCCGTGCGCCGTTGCTCTTCGTCCGGCGGCCAATGAACTGCCCATCCGGGCCGAGCGCCTCGTGGAACCCCACATTTGGCGGCAACGCGCCCTTTGCCGTCAGCGTTCAGACGGCAATACTATGTGCACTTCGCTGGACCCGCGCGTAGTCCGTGGATATGGGTCCGTCTCCGGGTAAACGCCTGGTCAATCCACACTCGGAGAATCACTCCGTACCTCGCGCCCGCGTCCGGAGCGCACGAGTGTCGCCCTCGGTGAATACCTCGTGCCCCTGCATCTTCTTTGCTTCTCATTGTGCGCCTAGTCCCGTGTCTCCTGCGCACTCACGACAACGCGCGCGTCGTTCGCATCCATCCGCGACACCTCGTCCCCTCGTTTACTGCCCCCGCCTCTCGCGCAACATTCCTGTTTGGAGGCGCCATCACCGTTCCGATCCTGGTAGCGTCGATGTGCGTAGATATTCGCCTCGCCACGCAACAGCTTCTCCTTCCTCTACTCTGATTCTCACGAGAACGCACCTGGGCAGGGGGTGCCTCGCGGGAGCGCGTGTCTCCTGCCACTCTTTCTGGATCAACACCAGTCCACCGGGTTCACTCGCTGCGCCCTCCAGCTCTCCGCACGCCCCGCCATCCGCCTCGGTGACATGCCACCGGGTAGGCGTCCCCTGATCGAATCCGCACCGTCGCGACATCCACGCGCCTGCAGACGGCTCCGCGCACTCGGTAAATAGACGCCCTCGGCGGTGGATCCGTACGCCGTCGCTGATACCGGTGCGCATGCACGCCTTTCCCAAGGCGCTCTCGTCGATAGCGCGCACCCGCGCTCAGCGGATCTGCGCGCCGAACGCGTTCCCTCATCAACGCGCCCCCAAGATGGAGACATGCGCTTCACAGACGACGCCGTCGTCCCGCGCGTCCCATGTGCATCTGTAGATAGCGCAGATACCGCCCCGCTGCACGCGCGCTCCCGCAGTGCCTTCGCACGATACACGCCACTCCGCGTCTTCTATACATAGCCTGAGGTGCAAAACAGCAGGCGCTCACGACGCGCTTCTGACGTGCTTCCGGCCTCATCCACCCTGCACCCCGCCCACGCTACTCGACTCTCTTTGGCCCCTGGTGCGCCGCACCCGGAGTAAATTCTCTCGGCGTCTGAGGCGACCTGTTCTCGTGCGTTGTCGCAGCCTGGAGGATTCCACGCAAGACCGGACACTTTGCGGGGTGTTGCGTTTGTTCTTGGTCATGCAGGACAAGGGGCGCGTCCGCAGCCATCTTCTCACCCTGTGGACCTGCCGACGGCGTCTCCGCCGAATCCTCAGCTCTGGATCCCTCTGGCCGCCGTTGTACGTAGCAGTTTTTTGCACAAAATTGCACATGTAGTTGGGATGGGCCCAATGAATCTATCTATGACACGGCACAGTCCAAGGACCACACGTAATACAACCTCGCGCAAGTCACATTCGTCGCCGGCGCAGACTGGCGCAAGATGACTCGCGCAACAGTACGACGAGTAAGTTGGATTGGAGATAAGACCCCCTGAGAACATTATGTTGTGGACTGCACTTTTGGTCACTCTGTGTGGATGACTACGAAAGACTATACCCAGTAACATTGATCTTCACCAACCTGATAAAGGCTGGTCAGATCTAGCCAAATCCATGTACCAATGGCGTCAACACATACCAGCTCACCTCACTACTAGACGCAGGCGGGTAGCACACGGTGTGCACCGGGTGCATACAGGGTGTAGCGATTATATAACTCGGAGGCGCTTGCTCATCTCAAGCCCCCGCTATAGAGTGTAGGATCTTTTTTTGACGAGATGCCCGAAGTAGTAGACTCCTCATCCCCCGAGTGGGACAACCACACCCCAAATCGTTAACCAAAGAGTGGTGGCGCCCGGATGCTGAATCTTGAACCGCTAGTTATCTTCCCTCGCTCACTATCCATGCAGCGGAAGAGTCCAACGCAGAGCGCTGCAGTTCAACGGTATGAAGGCGGGGTAGCACGCGGTGTGCACCGGGGATATGTGTGTGCATCTGTAATCGCTTGCTTCAGCCCGGAGGAGCTTGTTCGACTCAAGCCCCCGCCATAGTAGCGCACCTATGCTTTTTTTCGAGGTCTCTACACTAGTAGACGCTCCTTAATCACTAATTAATCAATAGCAAGACCATCCCAAGAAATGGTGGCGGCAGCATACTGAAGAGCAAATCAGCCCACTACCTTACATATCACTCACTGCTCGATCCCCGACAGGAATATTCTGGACCCAATTTCGTCCAACACATATCCCCCCCAATCAAGGCTCACCTGGGAAGAACAAAAATCATGATCCGGAGCTCACTTGTTCGTCCGGCCCCTGCCACATACCGAGTGTTGTCCTCAATATTCAATTGGGAATGCCATCTCACTGGTTGTAACTCGCCGCCTCGTACATACTCACCCTCCGTAGCGGTCCACGTATAGGAAAAAAACACATCCCAGCTCGGCCTACCACGGATAGAGGCGGGTTAGCCTACAGCGTGCACCGAGATCCATCCACATATACTCTCGGAGGTGCTTTTTTGACCCAAGCCCCCGCCATTCAAGGGTGGACTCAAGCTTTTGCCATTTTCCACCAGTGACCACAGTACTCATCATTCAGCTTCCACAGCTCCAACCCTCTCGCAGCATTCACTGACAGCCGTCTTTGAGTCCAGAGCGAGCATATCTTAAATATAGAGTCAACATCGCATGGCATGCGTACGGAAATACGGAGGGAGTCCGGGATACGCAGCGGTGAGATGTTGACAAATTATATGACGAGTCTTGATCTTGCACCGCCCATTGATACTCAAAATGAGCACGGATAGGTGGCACGGGGCGCTGGAAAAGTATACAAACGCAGTAAAATGGATGGAGTCCAGGGTAACCGACGCAACAATAGTACATGGAATCATGCACAACACAATAGGATCCGACCCAACCCCGCACGACACCCTGAACGGATATCAGATAGCCGGAGGAGTGATCGGAGGAAGCTGCAGGACGAAGTGGGCGGGGAGTAGGGGTAGGGGGTTCGGGTAGGGGTAGGCCAGGGAAATGGGGTTGCGCGCGCGGAGAGAGCGCCAGGTCGGAGGGTGCGAGATACCAGATACCAGATACCGGGAAGCCAGGTGAGAGGCACAGGAAAGAGAACGAGAAAGGGCCTCGCTTACACCGAGCGGGAATTGGGCGCGAATCTCGGGCCGCGTAGGATCGCGCACAGATGAGGCGCTTCACAGGCGGGGGCGGGGCCAATGCGAAGGCAAGGGGTGGGCACGGACGCGGAAACATAGACATGGGATGAACTCGGAAGGGCAAGGGAAGGAGCGGGCTAGGGAATAGGCTAGCGATGCGCGAGCCCACTGTCTGCACAAATTTGTTGCGGGCGTGGCCGTGAACTTGTTCGTTCGAATTCGGCAGTCGAATTCCAACAATGATTCAGCATCGATCTCGGGCCGTCGATTGCAGCCGCCTCCGATGAGGCGCCGAATCCCCTGAGCACATGGGCGGCCCTCTCCGCAGCCCTCGATGGGGACTCCGGCGTCCTCGCTAATTTAACCACACTCAAAATCCTCCCGCTTTAGGGCTTCGACGCCACGATGGCGTGTCTGCGGCGCTCAGCAGACACTCACCCGAGCCATTTTCTAGTCGACTATTTTCAAACCGAGGTTTAGCTTATAGAGCTTGTTCAGGTTTTTTTGCACCCTCCGTTTGACGCAGGCCTAAGGCATCTGTATATCGGCGTGGCGTATTTGAGTCTCGCCATGTTCGATCTCCTTTCGCCGGGCCTAGCGTACCTCAATCTCGTACTTTTGGAAACCCTATTATCTGAAGCCCTCGTAAGTGCGTCGACTAGATATTCATGAATATTTCCCCTAACGGCACGTCCACAGCATTCCAGCCAATCTGCTGTAAGCAGCGCCATTCACTTCATCCGCCGTCTCTGATTTCCGTCTTCGTCGCAGTCCCCGTTCTGTCTGGGTCTGGTCGGTCACCTCTACCTGGATTGGAGCCTCACCAATATAGGTAAGTGCATATCAGCAATCTCTGACGGATCGGTGTTTGGCTTCAGGAATCTGGGAGAAGCGTTTCGTACACACGCCCATCTCGAGCACCGACGAGAAGGTGCTCATGGAGCACCTGGCACGAGTCATCCCGGGCCTGCTGACCTTCCAGGGCGAGCGATTCACAAAATCCAAGTACGAATGGTATGGAGCGTGAGACATGTGAGTGTATGTCGCACTCTATTCGCCGAGCGTATAGCGGCAATTCTCTCAATTTAACTGCATGCACGAGTTTTGTGATCGGCACAATTACTTATAATGGACAGCGTTGTACATGCGAGACTCCACTGTGCTTGTATAGAGACAAAAGGCTGCGTATAACGTGGGGTATGCACATCTTATGTATCGCGACTGATTTATTCGTCAATTTCCCAGCCTATAGATAACAATATTCAGCGGATCTTCATTCCAGATTCGTGGACGCGCCTCCATTTGTTTAGCCAAGCGTTCTCAGCACGTAATATCTAGCCTGTGGGATTGTAATAGATGAACGACTACAAGACGTACAATGCATGTGCGTGATGGAGCCTCTGCAGGACGTGTACCACCAAACAGCTGACCTAGATAGATATCAGCGGCGTGCCCTGCAGATATGGAGGGATGAAACGTGGACGGCTGATCTCGTCGGGGTCAAAATTTCAATGGAGCAGCGCCAAGTGAGTAATACAGGTCTTGATAACCGCCAATCCCAATCTTAGCGTCGTGAGCACTGTAGACTCTATCTATATCACAAAATACTTCAGCCGCAGCCATATGGGCAACTCAACGGATCATCTCATGACCGTCTTGAGCGTTGAAGTTGAGCGAGCGCTTTCACATCATTGTACCCCGGGAGTCTGAACTCCACCATATTACCGAGCGCGCGTCGAGTACCCGATCCCTTAGCGCCGTTTAGACTCAACTACGACTTTAGCCACAAGAAATTGAGACCTTTCTCCGCGTAATTCTACCTACCTACCTACCTCTTCGTCGATGATTAGACGCGAAACCAGCCGTTCTTCCCCAGCGCTGTTGACCACGAGCCGAGAAAGGGATTCAAAAGCTTAGATGTTAGATAATGGGCTGAACATGGATTCAACCGAACTGCACGTGACCTCACAATTCGGTTGAACCCGATTCGATTATGTCTCACTGCAAGCAGGGACCAACAGGGACCTTCGTCTCGTCTGGTAGTTGGAGAGACCCGCAATTCACCGAAGATGTGGATTGCTGGCCATGCAATTAGGTTTATGAGTCGCGCGATCAACTTGATTCAAACAAAGATCAGTGCATTTATCGTCCAGTATTATGATTGTGGGTGAAGAATAAAGCCATTATTACATCACACGCCACGCCGTCAGGCAGTTAGCCCACACGCCGCCAGGCAGCCATCCACTCCGGCGATCAGATTGGCCGGGAGGTGGGACCTCCAAGCGTCGATGTTCCCGCCGCCAATCGTCTCGGGGAAGCCCAAAGAGGCGTCAATGACGTCGGACGGAAGGTTCCAGAAGCTGGTAGCGATATCGCTCCGTCCAGGATCCTCGTTGTTCAGGGCAGCGAAGAAAACGGCGGGAGAACAGGTCGGATTCTGCTGATAATGAATGTTGCCCATCGGGAACACCGTCCCCTAGAGCTTCCCGAGCTGCGTCTCAATCTCGGCGTTAAACCCGTTTTCCTGCACGAACCCGGTGTCGAGGATCCCATCGACAACGGTGAAAAACTCGGTTCGCACGAGGATGCAAATGTGGAATGTTCAGCCCACAAGGCTCGACGAGGGAAATGGCGCCGGAGATGCCGAGCTCTTCGAGGATGAGGAAGTTATCGACAGTGGCGAGGAACACCAGATTAATATTGAGGCCCCTGAAGTCCTGGTATTCAAATTGGGACAAGCCGGCACTGAGTCATCAAACAGGTACAGAAAAATTGAGGGATAGCAGGGGGTAGCCGGTGATTTGTTCGCACCTTGTCGGAGTCCATACAGCCTTGGATTCCCGCACGACCCCGTCATCTTCCCTATAGATCGGTAAATTGATGTCGATCCTTCCAGCCAAGAGGAATGGGCGAGGAAAGGTTTGCTTGAGAAGGGGTGTAAAGTCGAGGCCAAAATCTCGGGTGCAACTTAGCAGCAGTTTGATTGTTATTTAGCGCACCGCCTTGTTATCCCCCATTAAGCCTCGAGCGGCTTTCAGTGTGCGCAGGCGTGCGCTCCCATCGTTGAACAGCAATGTTCTATAAGGATATCTGTCCCTATTCGGCCCCAGGCACATCACTCGATAGATCATGCAGCACCGTGCCAGAGGACTTCCGGTGAAGAGTCCTAGCCAACAAAGGGGGTGTGGATTTGGGGGTCGATTCCGGAGCTGAATATACCTGAAAAGGTTCCAAATCGAGGTCAGTTTGATTCAGTCCCATCCCCGGTAGCCAGGAGCAACATGGAGCTCGTGACTACGTAATGTCATTATCAGCACCCAGACTCTGGTCGGCGGTGGTTATTTTTGGGCTGCAATTTCAGGGTCGCCAGGAATAGCCTGGGATAACGTGAAATAACCCGGACAATTTTACGACAACGGGTTCAACGTCCGGAATGAATCGGACGAGGTCTTGAAGGAGTTGAGCATGCCAACCTCTGGAGATGGTCGGTTCGCACATAGACCATTAGAAGCCAATAAGAAGCAATAAACATAGTGGAAGAGTTAAATTCCTTACAGTGTCACGGTGAAGAGAAACATGTCCGGATTGAGGGTGTGTCGATGAATTCCATTCTTATTAGCCGCGCGCCGGATGAGAAGCTAATAGCAGACCCTGTCACGAATCCGCGAAGTGCACCCGCTTTCACCATCAGTCTAAAACTAGATTTAGGTCCGCACTGTCCGGTGCCTTCGGTGATTGATTCCAAAGATTGACCGGGGCTTCCTTACTTATCCACGGTCGCACCAAGATGATGGGAAAGTTGGCAATACCGGACATGAATTCCGCAAAGTTCAAGCCAATCCGATGAGAAACACCTTCGTATCTTCCGATCAACGAGTTCAGTAGAGTAGGTTCCGCGGGACCATTTAATTTTGAGTCTCCTTGATGCTGATTGACATAATATAAAGAGATCTACTGCGTCATCAGAATAACATCATGCGGTCTTGTCCCGATATTCAATGGGCCGTCTCTGGCCCGGCGTAGGAGGCCGTGATCATCACACAGGTCTCATCTCCTTCGCATCCGGCGTGTTGTGCGACCTTCGTCGTTGATCGGACTCCATGGAGTCCACAACAGTGTAGGAAACAACAAACCGTCTGATCGCGTTTCAGCCCTTTGCAGAACTTAGGGCGTGGGCCGCGTGGCCCATTTTCTGTTCTTCTATTTTGGGACATTTTGCGGAGAACCACTGCCCCGGTGTCAGCTCAAATCAGAAACTCTCGACATAGACCGTTCGAATCGCGGTTGAAATGCGCAGAGAATGGTCTCCTCAGATCTCCGAGATTGCCTCAGAGTGGAAATTTCGATGATTTCACGGCACTTTGGAAGGAATGTTCCAATTGCCTTCAATTTCGGATATGGCATGGGTACATATGATGTACTCTATATGGTTCGATGGGATCTATTCGTCATTCAGAATGCCACTCTTTGAAGGGTGTAAATGTTGGGCGGGCGATATTGAGCAATACACTCATTACAATGAGTCCGCTGACTATCCTATGAAGCCATGCGTAGAGTAATCACCCAAAACGCTCTGGATCTATTCATACCAAGCATTTCTGCGTTAGAATATTTTGTGCCATCCTGAGCAATTTTTTTCTCTGAAACTGCACACAAGCCGCGAGGAGTCGACCGAAGGTCGGTGACAAGCAGAATTTTCAATTTAGAACATGAGTCTATTGAACTGCTGATCTGTTATCATCGTGGCGTAGCATGGGTAACTGCTAGTGAATCCCTAAAGGTTCAGCTACCGCCTCGGAGAGCCCTAATCTAGGTCATTACTGACCATTATATGTTTCTGCTCAACGATGATTCCGTCGAGCAAAAGAGCAGCGTAAGAGCATGCAATCATTGTCATACATAGGTGACGTAGGGGAGAACAAGATCCTGCGTCCGGATAGGCATGAAATGGTCCAAGAGTTGTGGGCGGAACTGCGCAAATCGTCTTGACAATGGCGAATGGGGAATAAAGATGATCGGCATGAGGTCGGTGAATACTAGCCTTAAGCTGTCGGTTTGACGCACTCTGCATAAATGTAAGTATAGCCCATTTTCATGCCGTGTCACAATATAACCCATTGTCATAGAGTTGAGTTGACCATGAGGGTTAGGAATGTAAAATAAATCCCCACGGGGAAATGCAGCGCTACATTCGTACTCAGACGTTCCGAGTATGGGAGACTCACAGTCGGCCGACATGGCCGGACTGATTCCAAATGAAACAGGCTTGTGTTGTCTGGACTGAGACTAGGGTTGCGCAAACCACCGCCCCGGAACACAGGATTGCGCAAAGGGGATGATGAGACTAGGGTCCGCCTAGGTAAAGATATTCCTGCGCAGTCCCGGCACGGGCTAAGAGTCCCGTCGATGCCTTCCCGTGTCCTTTGGTCGAGTCGATTTTCTCAGCTGTTTCAGGGGTGCTTGGAAGTCCCTTTGATGTCGTCCTGAGGGGACGTCGGGCCGACACACCATCCCCCCTTCTTGAGACGTCCTAGAGCAATCTGTAATTGAGAATGATGTGCCGCACTTTGCCAATGTGCGGCACATCAGATTTGTCTACCGCACTTCAAATATATCTACCGAACATCAATTCTATGTGCGCACTCCGTCTTGTATATCCTTAGGCCAGACACAGGCTCCGTCAAAGTTTTCCCAAACTCAATTTTGACCCGTCTGAGGGTATTTATTCTTGATCGAGACGCCCGCGACGCAAACATATGGGGTTGTTCTTCGGAGTTTACAAGTGAAGTTCAATTATTAATACCACTTGCACGAAACTCGGCAAGCCACAAGATATGTAGGGGCTGCAGCAACTGGAAATCTGCAGGGTAAAGCTCGTGATCAAACTAACTCTGGTATATCCCTTCCCTCCTCAGCAAGGTATTCGGCTCTTTGAATAGAGCCTCGAGAGCCTGTATGTGGTGTGTTCTTTAAATTGTAAAAGACTTTTTCTCTCGTAGCCTACTTATGAGCGGAAACTGCGGTACTCGCAAATCTCAACCCAACCATCTGTGAGATTTAATCACGCATAGTGCCTATCGGCGGACTGAAATAACCGACGGCTTACAGATAGGCCGTGGATGCCGGATGTCTAATCTTGTCTCATACTATCTAGGAATGATGCGTGTCGGGGATTAGTACACCAGAACGTGCGGCGCGGTGCGGGCGGTCCCGTGACTCACGATGTTCTGCATATAAAAGAAATCGCACTTCGTTTCATTTGTACCAACACAACCAGTGTCAACCTGAGGTCCCTCAGTGAATCATAGACAATGTTGTTCAACCTCGCCACCTTGGCCTCCCTGCTGTCCGTCGTCGCGGCATCCCCAGTCAAGAATTCTACCAGTACATTGGATCGCCGTGCCAAGTAGGCCTCATGTCGTCTCTTTGCATATATCCACACTAATCCTTGTCAGTGGGATCAACCTCGGCACTCTTAATGTCAATGGAGATCATGTCGCTTGGTTCTCTGGCCATCCCAAGAGCGATTATACTGACATTGGACCGGTAAGTAAAAGCTCCCTCGTCTTCCATGTTATGATTACAATCAGTATTTTTTTCCCCTCAGAGCAATGTCAACCCCTGCACCCGTACTTTCAGTCTCAAGACAAGCAATGGGGGGACCACCGGTGTTTACCAGGAAGCGGGGTGCGGGACTTCCGATTATTGGATCAACAAGAACGGAGTCTACTACGCGCAATGCGTCAGCTTCTCTGAGCCAGATGACTTCGGCATTCATTCTGAGTTCCACTGCTCCTAGGTTGATTCGGGGGGGGGAGGGGGGCTGAAATGATGTTTGACGCATACAAGGACTTGTGGATTTATTTGGGGATTCACATTTTATTTCTCTTTCGACCCAATGGAAATATTTTTTGTCAACCCGTCGGATCAGGCTAGCATGCGCGACTTGAAGTCCCAGCAGCTCGGATATCCCTGAACAGGCTCACAATTTATCGCACCTACAGCCAGTTGGGTTGTCGGAAAGACGGAGAAGGGGTCGTGATCGCTGAAAGTCGCAAACAAACATCATCATACTTTTCCAGAGGATAATCCAGCAGAAGAAAACATCATTACTGTCGGAGACTGGGTAGTTGACCACCCTAGGTAGTTGACCACTTTTTTTTTTTTTTTTTTTTTTTTTTGTGGAGCGTTTGGGTTAGCAAAGAGAAAAGATATTTCTATCTCTCGTCACCGCCTCTTGTGCTGCACAGGCCAGCACCTTCCGACGGATCATCCGAGCCGACCTAGTCGTCCCCTCTTCACCCGCTAATTTGAGGCCTTGGATTTTGAACCCGGCCAGACGACTACAACCACCCGAAGAAATGCTCAAAAGCACTGGTGCCCGATTCCTCGCGGCACCGCGTGTGGGGTTTCAGCATCATCGGAAATTTGGTCCGGCTAGCAAGCTAGCCTTCTCTCATTCCCTCAGCCGACACCCACTAAAACTCCGGTTCCCCTAGTCCAATCAGCAGGGAGTGCGTCTTCATCCTTCAGAACTTTGCACCAGGTTTTCTTCATTAGTGTCTTTTTTATGGCCTTCTTGCCGTACTTCATCTGGTTTGTCAGTATGCAGTCTAAGTTCAATCTATTATTTATTGCCTTGCACCATCTGTTTCGGATTTCCCGCTCTGACGCGGCATCTTTCTCCTGAATTACCCTTTCGTTACGGAGCTTCCAGATAAGGTGAGCAGATTCCGAGACTACGATTCTGAATAGGCGGGTCGTGCCTTGGTCGTCGCGTTTGATCACGCCGCAAGCCATGATCTCCCCCATCGTCGGGCGGAGGTCTTTGCTGGTTTTGAGCTGCCACAACTCGGATGCGAGGTTCCAGACGAGTTCCTGGCCCGGAAGGTCGCATTGGGTGAGTATATGGTCCATGGACTCCGTGACTTCGCAGTACGGGCATGTCGCCTTCTGCTGGTGTCCTGGGATATTTTCCCAGTGCTGCCCAACTTTGTATCCTCCGTGCACGAGCATCCACATGAAGAATCTGATGCTTCGGGAGAAGTCCTTGTGTCTCGGTAGTTGACCACTTGGCCAATAGAAGCCGTTAGGCTGCTGGATACTCATAGGTTGTACTCGAGGGAGGGAATAGGACCTCTGACGCTGGTCCATGCCAAATTTGGAGGTAAAATGATGGGCTGATCCGTAGTTATGCCCCGGCCGATCACGAGCCGAAGGGTGATGTCATCATTTCCTTAACTCCGACCGGCCATCAACAGACGTTCAAGGCTCTTTCTCCATCAATTCTTCGTCAATTCAGGACTTCTAGGGCTCGTTCTTGAGCCCTGACTCCAGCCGTCGATTTAGGCCATCTTTCGGGTCTATGGACCCGCACTTGCCCTTGCAGGGCTCCCAACAGTGATTCCAATCTGATATTCAATTGCCCAAGTTGACCACCCGTCTCCGAAGTGACCTTTCTGGGATACATATCAGGGACTTGGGAAGCAACATCATACTGAGCCATAATTCAGTGTTAGTAGGTTGTTCATCATTATTTGCATTTTATTTGTCTGTCACGGCTGCCAATTACCCCAGATGACCCGAATTCTGTGGTCCACACCTCCGGATTTTTTGCAGAAACTGAATGTATCAAGGGACCAAAGCATACACTCAGATGTGTGTGTACATGCCTTATGAGTCTAACCATAGCTTGGTTTATCTTACTCAGAAGATGTATGCCTTCGTCTTAGACCCCGCCGGGCGTCAAATGAATCACAGGCATTGACTATTGAGCTAGAACACTTAGGTGGTCAACTACCCGGTCTCCAACGGTACCTCAAAGCCATCTACACCCATTGTAAAATCTCATACACGGAGGGCGGGGATTGTCTGACCTAGAATCATGAGATGTTGTACCACATTGCGATGTGAAGCATCACGGCGGGCAGCCCACGGTTCAGGGTATCAAGCTCCTCGGCGACCTCAAGCTCGGTCAGTATCTCAAAATCCCTCCCAAGGTCAATTTCGTCGTCCAGATCCTGGGGTGCATCGTCGGCGCGCTGCTCAACTACGTTATGATGTGTGTTCGCTTGCTGCGTCTCGTCCCGTCGATCATTCTCATATGATTCGTTATGCAGGCTGTCTATCATTGACAAGCAGCGCCCCGCGCTTCTGTCCATCTCGGGCACGCGTCTCTGGTCCGGCCAGAACGCCCAGAGCTACAACTCAAATGCGATTGCTTGGGGTGCTCTCGGCAAGGGGATGTTCCGCGCTGGGACCCTCCTATCAGTACGCTCGCCTATCCATGTTTAAATGCTGGTTTGCTGACTTTACCTTTGCGCAGATGGGTCCCCGCTGCACTCGGACTCGGCTGCCTGCTGCCCGTCCCCGGCTACATCCTGTGGCGCATGTACCCCAAGAACACTTTCTTCCGTAACTTCAATACGGGGATCGTCATCCAGTGAGCCCCCGTTCATTCATTCCCGCTTGCGCCCGGTGCGTTGCTGACCCTTGCCTGTCCTGACCAGATACTCGTGCTACCTCTCCGTCGGCATCAACACCTCCGTGAACACAGCGACCGCCGTCGGCCTCTTCTCGCAACTGTACCTCCGCAAGAAGCACCCGCGTTGGTTCACTAAGTGTACGTCCACCCGTCCTTGCCATTCATCCATTACTGACTCCGACTCGGCTCACAGATAACTACATCGTCGCCGGTGCCCTGGACGGCGGAACTCAGGTCATCTCGTTCATCCTTAACCTGGCTGTTTTGTGCGTCTCCTTCCTTACCCTTCCGAATTCACTTACCGTCGCGGTCCTTACCCTCGATGTGTCTCTTCTCTCCTAGTGGTGCTGTCGGCAATGCACACGCCTTCCCGGAGTGGTGGGGGAATGACCTCAGTGAGTCTCGCCTTGTCGTTTGTTCAGGAACGGAAACTAACGATGTTTGATTGAAGAACTCTCGGCGGACAGGTGTCTGGCGCCGTCGGCCTAAAGTAGAGTACCTCATACTTACCACTAGCGCTCTGTATATGTGTCTTAGTATAATTGATTCGACTCAGTCCCACAACATGTGTGAGGTATGAAGAGCTCTGGAGCTCTGGAGCTAGGGCTCTAATCCGTAAGACCCGTACTACGGAACGGGTGTTTGCGGCCGTCAGGGGTGCCACCCGTCCAGTACCCGTTCCGTACAGTCAGGTCAGAGAGCCTTTTCCGGACGGGTTACGGCCGTAGATGACGGGTTTTCACACTGAATTTGCATATGTAAACAAGTATGCATGTAGACCCTCATGCAAATAATAGCCTATTGATTTTCTGTTCTAACAACTCTTGCTACAGTTTATTGTGGGCTTTGACTCGACTCGAACTGATATTATAAAAATGGTTGTATGTGTGGACTCGTGGGAGGCTGAAGCACACCTCCTCTTCCTGACGTCCACAACCTCTCAGCAATCTGTGGCTGCGACGTTTCCGCTTTTTCGAGCTGTCGATCGTGCCCGTAGTCTCGCAAATCCGAATTAGACAAAATTCTCGAAGGCTCCGCCGGTGAACCACGCGACTGGAACGTGCAGAGACGTGGAAAGCCAGCCCTTGCAACGGCTGACCGGTCTTATCACTCACTTCACAGGAGTTTAAACTGGTCAGCATTTTTGGACTCACAATTAATACGAGCCGCTGAACAAATGTGTATCGTGCCCGCCAAATTCTTGTACAGCGACCATCGCCGCCAGCCCTCCCTATCCCTCGTCGCAAGCCTGTAGCATCCTTGAGATTTATTCCACGCACTTTCCGTGTCTCGGATCATCCCTCCCCATATCCATTCCCCTTCTTCATTCGTCCACTTTTCAGTTCCCACCCGCTTGTAGGTTCTTTCTTGATCATCATCGACGGCGACCGAGTTTCCCTACCACTTACACGTACACACACGCGCAGAGAGCCCCCAATGTACACCGGCACAAGGATTCTCCCATTCCCGCATTCAAAATTGATCGTGGCCCAGTGTAACTGTGTATGCGCGCATTCTATATCGGTTCAAAGAACTGTCTGAGGCACAGCCGGGTTGCGAAATTATACCCGCGCATTTCTAAATTGGCCTTGCAAGCTCCCCTCGTTGCGTGGATCCTTTCTTCCGCAACAATAGATCTTGTAATTATAAATGTCCTGTAAGTGAATCGGAATGATCTGTCATAGAACACTTTAAAAGCAATGTCAGCGCAACCCTGGACTGCCCAGAGTGCTCTTGAACCCTCCTTCCTTCTTCCCTCTTCGATTTCTTTTTCTGGTTTGTCCCCGTTGACACCCAGTACAATGAAATATCAAGGAGCACTGTTTTCCAATGACGCGATTCATCAGCAAACCCTGGGGTTGCTGGGCAGCACTGCGTAGCACTACGGCAGTGCTTTGCAGTGCTGTAGTGCGGTAGTGGGGGGTACCCTCTGTGCAGCACTGCGTAGTGCTGTGTAGTGGACCCCCTTGCTGTGTAGTGCCGTGTAGTGGGCACGTGCATCACTCCGTAGGGTTAGGGTTGCTGCGTAGTGCTCTGTAGCGCTGTGTAGCGAATCTATATATAGTGGTTGTATTATCTCGTATTAGACACTATTGCTTGTTCAAATCTCTCATTTTCAACGTTCAAATCTGATACATTTCTACTACAACAAACATAATGTACCTAAGTCTCTAACACCCGCTCACTGTCATCATCTCAAGGTCCAATTCCACTCTGATGGCATCGCGAACACCTGTTTGAACGACTCAAAACGCGCCTAGGCAGCCGAAATGTTACTTACCGTTTCCAGCTGCACACTTGCGTAGAACGTGAAGAATATACTCGTTGTTGAACGCACTGGCCTGCACGTCATCAGCTCAAGGTACCATCTACAGATTGAACACTGATCTTACTCGACGTCATGGATCCGCTGTGGCTGCTGCGCCCCATTCCCTACGTGCCCGCGACGATCGCACACCTGCCGCCCCCGCAGCGCGCTCCGGCCCGCTAAGATCAAACATAACGCTGACGCGCTCGACGAGCTAGGCGGCGCGTGCCGACGGGCGTCGCGGGGATCTGGATCGAGTACAGGTCGCGGTAGCGCTGCACCTTCGCGCGCGCCGCGAGCCCCGGGCCCACGCTCGCCGACGGGGGACGCCGGGTACGGACTCGGGCTCACGCGGCCGGAGTGCGGGTTCGGGCTCGGGCTGACGCTGATGCTGGCGCGGCTGGAGAGTGGGTTCCCGGCATCGAGGTGGCGTGCGCAGCCCGAGGTCCTGGTTGATGCTGCGCAGGCGTGCAAGGCCGGGCGTGGGATCGCGTGCGGCAGACGGCAGGGGGCGCGGGAGTGGCCTGTTGGGCGAGGGGCTGGGCGGCGAGATGTCGGGGTACGCCAAGACGTTCGGCGAGGGCGGCGGCAGCAGCGAGCCGGCGCGCGAGGAGACGATGTAGTCGCCGGAGGAAGACAATGTCGGTGTGCACAGGGGAGGGCGCGCGCGAAGGCGGGGGCCCGCTGGTGTTGATGGGGGTGAGGAGGACGTAGGGGGAGCCCATCGCAGCGACACCCGCCGCGCTCCCGCCCCCTCTCGTGCGCTTCGTCGCCGCGCCCTCGCGCTTCCCCGCGCCGCCGCTCGCCAACGTAGGCGTCGTCGGCGACGTCATCGCCGGGCCCACTGCGGCAGCGGTCGTGGAAGGGGCGGTGGCGGAGGGTGTGCCACCCATGGACGTGTGCAGGCTGGTGAGCTCTCGCATCATCGCCTCGTTGAGGTTCGTCTTGTCCGCGTGCACAGTCTGCGCGTGCTGCCGCAGGCTGTCCAGGCGCGAGAACTGCTTGGAGCAGTGGCAGGTGAAGGGGCGCTCGCCGGTGTGTTTGCTGGAAGTGTGTTAGTAAGGATATAAACGAGCAGCGACAGAGAGGTAGGAGAGAAGAGGAGGGATGAGGAAAGGAGGGAGTACATGTGGGGGTTGCGAGTAGGGGCGGGGAGAGGGCGATGGGCGAGCGAGGAGGGAGGCGGGTAGGGAGTGGAGAGTGGAATGGAGGGGAGGAAGGCGGAGCACGCGATGGGCGGTGGGGAGTAGGGAGGGAAGGAAGGAGGGACGGCGTGGTGTGGCGTAGAAATTGGCGAAGGGAAGGGAAGGGCGGGAGTAGCGCGGGTGGATTTGAAATTGGGCGGGAGGGGTGCGGAGGAGTGGACTAGGGGGCGGGAGGAGTAGGCGCAAGGAAAGACGGCGTGGCGTGGACCGCCTAGTCTAAGGGCGGGGCTTGGATACAAATAAACTAAATCATGGGAACATACTGAATATGGCAGGTGAAGTGCCCGCTGCGGCTAAAGACCATCCTGCACTCCCCAACCCCGCGGCCCTGGAAGATCTACGCCGGCGCAGGGCAGTAGCGCTTCCCCACCCCCGCCCCTCGCCGCGACAGCGCCGTGAGCCCGAGATTCTATAGCAGCAAAGACCCAGGGCGTCGCGTGCAGGAGGCATATTCAAGATGCAAGTCATTGCTGGGAGCACACAGGCTGGTGCGTACTTACAACGAGTGCACGCGACAATGATTGGAGGGTCACAGCTGCGAAGGGAAAGGTCGTCAATGAGATAACTGGAAGAGACTTCATCATGCACCAATTCTACGATCCCAAGTGCGACACGTAAATTGCGGCTTGTGGAACGGCTCGTGGCGGCAGTGAAAGAACTCCAATGTCGGCGGCACAAGAAATTGAAGCGGGCAATGGGCACACAAAGATGCCGGACCACTGAAATGCCGCTCAGCAGCCTGACAGAGCACGACGTGTGGGGCGTAAAATTGAGAGAGGATTTCCGTTTGACAACTACGCGCCAGACGGATGCGGAAAGACGATGGTGGTCGAAGAGAAAGAAAACAAACCACGAGCAAATATTTGGATTGTTCTATCATCACGTGACAATTTGCCTCGAAATTTCCCACAAAGTCCTTCTTCTCCCTTTATTTCGTCAGCTCGCGCCTGCACCGTCGTTTTCTTCTCCTTGCTGCGCTGCTGGCTAGGAGAAGACATCTGCCCTGGTCTCCTCGGACGTGTCGTCAACGTCCCCGGTGATCCCATTGATGGCAAGGGCCTCATCAGGCATTCTCCTCCGTTGCCCCGTCAATCAGCCCATGATGACCAGTCTCAAGCCCATCGACGCCATGGTCATCAGCCGTGGCCAGCATGAGCTTATCATCAGTGACCGGCAGACTGGCAAGACCGCTGTCACGGTCGACACCATCCTCAACCAGAAGCGCTGGAACGACGGCCAGGCCGAGTCCAAGATACTTCACTGTGTCTATGTTGCCATCGGCCAGAAGCGTTCAACCGTTGCCCAGCTCGTCAAGACCCTCAAGGAGAACGACGTGATGAAGTATACTATCACCATTGCCCCAGAAATTTTATTTTATTCTTGGGAGTCCGCGAGCTGGCACTGACTATGGTATGTGTTCATTACCCCCAATCCACGCTCACTAGATGTCCCGCAGATAATCCTCATCGGTATTCCCGAGTGCGCGTAGCACCGCCGCGAAACTTTGATACTATGTTTCGCGTTCCCACGAGCAAAGTCGCGGGTACGAGGTATGTTCCATTCCTGTGCGCTTTTCTTCATGCTCACCTCTACCTAGTGCCCACCGGCGCACTCGATGTCCCCGAGTCGCAGTGGCCCTCGGCTATCAGGCCGCTGAATGCAGTGAATCACCGCAAGCCCTGGACCCCATCCACGTCTAGCTTCTATCGGGACTTGTTTCAGCATCAACTCCATCAAGCCCATCGTCAAGTCGTGAAGCCTCGATTCGTCAACCTGCAACAACCAACCGACCGTTCTCTTGTCTAAGACCCATGCAAGGCCTCGTCCACTTTGCTTTGGCCGCAATATTGACCTCCAAGTCCGCTGTAACCATCCTCCCTTTCCTATTCATCCCCCGCCCGCCTCTGTCTCTTCCATCGTGTTCCGTACGCATGTCGTAGATAGCGTCTAATATGATGGCTTTCTCTCCTAATTTGCATGTTCTGTGAATTGAGTACAAAGGTAATGTGCCGTACAGATATGTGTATCGGGGTTGTAAACCTCATAAACCATTGCAGACCACGTAATCTAGGTGAGGATTGCAATAAAATTGGTGCCCGGTAAGCACGGCTGAAGTACCACCGAGGTGGTGGAGGTTTGCAGTGGATTACGATGATTACGACATCTGCCATGGTATGTATGCTCTTGTAATAAGTTCCCGTTTTTGGTGATGACACCCCAAAAAAATTCCAATGAAATTTTTGGTGTTCCCGCGAGCGGGGTGCCACACTCTAGGTGCGCGGCATGCTGTTGTGTACTCTGACTCATGCTGATATGCTATTCACAGCCCCCAACGCGTCCCAGGCGCGCGCTGAATACCTTATAGCCTTCCCATGTGTCACCCTTCAACGCCGACGCGCCCCAGCACCCCAGCAAATTTCGACTCGATTTTTGGACACCCCGCGAGCGGGGGGCACGCGCTCGAGGTGCGTTCTATTGTCATGTTGAATGCACGCGATGCTGACGCATCCCAGAGGTGCGCTTCACATCACTCAGGGCACCCCCCAACATTTTAATTTGATTTCTGCCATTCTCGCGAGCTGGAGTGCGCGTTCGAGGTGCACGGCATGCTATTGCATACTCCAGCTGATGCTTACACACTATTTACAGCTCGACGCGTCCCAGACGCGCGCTAGACACCTTACAGCCTTCCCACGCGTCCAAGCCCCGCCGGCAATTCCGACTCGATTTTTGGACGTCCCGCAAGCGAGGGTACGCGCTCTAGGTGTGTTCTATCGTTGTGGGGAATGCGCGCGATACTGACACATCATCTAGCTCGCGATGCCTCCAGAGGTGCGCTTCACATCACGCACGGCACCCCCAACATTCTAGTAGGATCTTTGGTGTGCACGCGAGCGGGGATACGTGTTTGAGGTGCGCGGCATGTTATTATACAGTCCCGCTGATACTGATACGCTATTTACAGTCCCCGACGCGTCCCAGACGCGCACTGGACACCTTACAGCCTTCCCACACGTCCCCAAGCACCCCGATGTGTCCAAGCCCCGCCGCCAATTTCGGCTCGATTTTTTCGCGTTCCCGCGAGCGGGTTGGCGCGTCCAAGGTGCGCGGCATGCTATTATAAACTGGATCCGGTGCTGACACGTTAACTGCAGCCCGCGACGCGTCCCTACACAGTATACGGCTCCTCGGTGCGCCGCCGCCACAATGTTCGAACTCAATCTTTGGTGGCTGAGGTCTGCTCTCTCCTCGTGTTGAAGGCGCATGACGCTGACACATTTCTTACAGCTCCCGCCGTGTCGCTGCAGTCATCATCGAGACCCAGGGCGGTGATATGTCCGCCTACATCCCGACGAACGTAAGCCCTTCCTCCCTCGCCCTCCTCCATCACTTGCTGATCCTTGCCTGCAGGTAATTTCCATCACCGACCGCCAGACCTTCCTGGACGCCGAGCTCTTCTTCTGTGGTGTCCGTCCCGCTGTCAACGTCGGTCTGTCTCTTTCCTGTGTCGGTTCCGCCGTGCAGACGTACGTTGACACTCCTAAGTGTGTGTGGATTCGGAACGATAAATACTTAATTAATACTTAATTCGGCTGTCCTTGCGCGAGTGGGAGCGGGAGGTGAAGACCAGACCTAAAACTAGAGTGCAGATGCAGCGTGCATGTATCTCTTACTTTGCAATGTGCACCGTGCGCGTATGACCTCCCCCGCCTTACTTCACCGGCTCGCGTCAGTGAAGCTAGGCCAGCTTTTTGCGTACGACCCATGCTCTCGCGCACACGCACATTTTCTGTTCATCCGCACGTACTCGGGTGCGCCGTTTTCCCCGTGGATAGCCGCCCGCATACTGGGGCCGCGGCGCCCAATGCACCGCGGTTTACAGACCTGGCCCATGCCCATGCGCCGCGTCCTCTAGCGCTGCAACGCTCGCCGCCCTCTTAGTGCTCTCGGCGCGAACTGCACACCGCGCGCCCGCCGCGCCCGATAATCGGGCGCTTGCGCTTGCAATGTTCACCACGCCGCGCGACAGCCGTCCTTTCGATGGACATGGGTTGGCCTGATGAGGTTTTTTTACATTGGTGAAGGAGAAGATGATTGTATCAAGCCAGGATATGTACTGGGACCTCGACTCTTTCAATAATGTATCTGTTATGTTTGCACGAAAAATTACAAAAGTTTGAATGATGAAAAACCCTTCCAACTGAAATCAAAATCCGGATGCCCACTCAACCGGCCCTGGTCCTTCATATTTTGTTGTTTACATACTCGTTAACAGTTGAAATCAAGTTGAAATCGCACAGATGTCCATTTGTGTAGGATTAGGATTAGTTGAATGTGAATCCCTATGCAAGCACAGGCTAACTACCAAGAACTCCATAGAGGCACCAGACTATGCAGTACTACACAATGACCCCGCCACTCCAGAGCACTATGTAGTGACCCCGCCACTACACAGTGAGCCGCCACTACGCACCACTACACAGTGCTACGTAATGACGTCGGCTACTACCGGCACTACGGCACTACGGCAAAATCCCGGTTTTGCTGATGTTGATGGATATGTCTCAAACGGTCACGCGTCACACCTCCCCTACAAAAAAGTACAGTAGCAGAAGAGGCCCCCGGTCATTCGACCCTAACTAGGTCCGCCGGAGGCCCGAAATTTTCGTTGATTTATCTTACGATTTTAGGCCTCCAGGGCGTTGATTTACCTTATGTCGGACCTAGTTCCAGGTGGTAAAATGACCCAAAATTCCGATTTTCCCAAGGGGTTTCGGCATTAAAATTTCGGATATAGGGGGGGGGGGGGGTCCCGAGGGCGGCTGAAAAAAACTTCTATCATGTAGTATGAGGGAGGTTCAAAATGCCTCCCAGAGCATCATAAGGTGTCATGGGAGGGTAGGAGAGTGAAATCTGGGACCTAGACGACGTACATGGTGTTGCGCTACTTCGTTGTCCCGATTTGGACTACTGATCACCCTCACGTGCACAGATCAGTTCTCAGAAACACTTGCGTGCCGGCTCTAAGGGTGAAGAAATATATTCATTGGTGTCCAGAATACATATGAGAAATTAGCACTACTGTACACACGATCAGTGTAATTTTTGGGACAGTGCAGACATGCCTTCACGGCTGGAAATTTCCGAAACACTGCCAGTTCATGCCCTCAGTTCTTGCTCAGTTCAGCATTGAACTGCTCAAAGAGAGCTCACCCATTGGGAATTGAGTATGAAATAGGAATCATTGAACTAGGAGACCTCAGAGTACAGTAGAGTGCCAGACAGGTGAGTAGTAGCATAGTTGGTTGGGTTAGGAAGCTGTCAATACAGTGGCGGTGGCCCGCACATGACCCGGAGAGACGGCCCGCCGCTAGGGGTGGGAACCTCCTTCCCTTATATAGGGGGGGAGGGGGGGGGGGGGGTCTGGCCGAGGGTCGAAAAAAACTTTTCGACCCTATATCCGTTTTTCGAATCCCGAGTCCCCCTTGGATTTTCCCTCCATGATCTGAAATTTTAGTAGCTTTTGTCCGTATGAGTTGTGGGTCGCATTCAGGATGAAATTCCGCACAAGACTCATCGTTTCTGGTGGCTGGCCATGTTTATTTTACAACGGACCTAGTGGCTTGGCTTTCGGGTTGATTTACCTTACGATGCGGACGCGCGAAGGCCAAATTTTGGGCGATGATTTACTTTACAGCGGACCTAGTTAACCCTGAGTGACCGGGGGCCTAGCAGAAGAGATGGAACGGATGCATCAAGATTTACTGTCGTCGCGCGGCGCGCCTCGAAAGCAACTCGAATGGGTACCATGTAAGCGATCATGGCTGTGTAGTGGGGTGTGGATTGATCCGACATCAACGGAGCCTTCTCGTCTCTGTCGCGCTCATCTGCGCTTGAGTGCGGCCGTCTCCTTTATCTAAGCTTTACATATCCCTGTTGCTCTTCTGCAGCTGGCGCACATCTGCAATCGCCCCGTCGTGCCCTTTGAATTCCGCTCCGCCGGGTCCGCCCGCCTTCCTTAGTCCGTGCCCGTCCCCGTGCGCCGTTGCTCATCGTCCGGCGGCCAATGAACCGCCCATCCGCGCCGAGCGCCTCGTGGAACCCCACATTTGACGGCAACGCGCCCCTTGGCGTCAGCGCCCAGACGGCAATACTATGCGCACTTCGCTGGACCGCGCAGTCCGTGGATAAGGGTCCGTCTCTGGATAACCGCCTGGTCAATCCACACTCGGAGAATCACTCCGTGCCTCGCACCCGCGTCCGGAGCGCACGAGTGTCGCCCTCGGTGAATACCTCATGTCCCTGCATCTTCTTTACTTCTCACTGTGCGCCTAGTCCCGCGTCTCCGGCGCACTCACGACAACGCGCGCGCCATTCGCATCCATACGCGACATCTCGCCCCGTCATTGACTGCCCCCGACTCTCGCGCACTATTCCTGTTTGGATATGCCACCACCGTTCCACTCCTGGTAGCGTCGATGTGCGTAGATATTCGCCTCGCCACGCAACACCTCTATCTCGATTCTCACGAGAGCGCACCAAGGCAGGGCGTCCCTCGCGGGAGCGCGTGTCTCCTGCCACTCTTTCTGGATCAACACCAGTCCGCCGGGCTCACCCGACCCCGCTGTGCCCTCCAACTCTCCGCACGCCCTGCCTTCCGTCTTGGTTACATGCCGCCGGGTAGTCGTCCCCTGATCAAATCCGCATCACCGCGACATCCTTGCGCCTGCCGACGGCTCCGCGCACTCGGTAACAGGCGCCCTCGGCGGTGGATTCGTACGCCGTCGCTGATACCGGTGCGCATGCACGCCTTTCCCAAGGCGCTCTCGTCGATAGCGCGCACCCGCGCTCAGCGGATCTGCACGCCGAACGCGTTCCCTCATCAACGCGCCCCCAAGATGGAAACATGCGCTTCACAGACGATGCCATCGTCCCGCGCGCCCATGTGCATCTGTAGATAGCGCGGATACCGCCCCGCTGCATGCGCGCTCCCGCAGTGCCTTCGCACGATACACGCCATCCCGCGTCTTCTATACATAGCCTGAGGTGCAAGCGCTCACGACGCGCTTCTGACGTGCTTCCGGCCTCATCCACCTGCACCCCGCCCACGCTATTCGACTCCCTTTGGCCCCTGGTGCGCCGCACCCGGAATAAACTCTCTCGGCGTCTGAGGCGACCTGTTCTCGTGCGTCGTCGCAGCCTGGAGGATTCAACGCAAGACCGAACACTTTGCGGGTGTTGCGTTTGTCCTTGGTCATGCGGGACGAGGGGCGCGTTCGCAGCCATCTTCTCACCCTGTGGACCTGCCGACGGCGTCTCCGCCGAATCCTCAGCTCTGGATCTCTCTGGCCGCTGTTGTACGTAGCAATTCCTTTGCCCAAAATCGCACAAAATCCTTCGCGTGGCCAACCCCAGTCTCCGTTACGTTAAACGCGGCCTGGATGCTATCGCGGGCACGCCTTCACATTTTTCATGCCTCCTTCATTTCTTCCATCATGTTCATTTTCCTTTCCCCCTCCTCCAATACTACGCTCATCTCTGTTCCTATGTATTCCGCTTCAGATGGCTGGCGAGTTTAATTTTCGCTTTAATCTGCCCATTTTGGTGCGCGGGAGGTCCGCCTCTGCGAGACGCAATTTCCTCATGCGTTTGATGTACGCATCGCCGAGAACCGCATAAAAATTCCGTCCGCGGTGCGCATGCTCGGACTGTTGTGGAAGCTGGATCGCGGCTCCTGCCCTCGCGCACCATCCGCGACTTCTTTGCCTATCAAGTACTCATTATTTCAACAGCGGCTCTTCAGCGCCGGGTTGGCCAATTCTATCAGATTCTACTTGGAGCACCCGCTGCAAGCCGAATGTATCTGGTTCGCGGGTACGTGCCAACATCTCGTACCTATCTCCGGCCATCTACTTTTCATTAACGACTAATTATTCGTCCACAGCCGGTGTCCAGAGTCGGTATTCTCGACTTCCTCGTTGTCTTGCTCTTGCGATGTGCACGTGTACAGCTACTTTATTTGCACACCCCGCGCGATGTAGCATGAGCCGCTGGCACCATGCCAGATCAACGCCGAACATCGGCCTCCGGGTTCTGTGGCAATTTTCCTCATCCATGCGTTGGATTACTCCCCATATGTGTCCTCATATGTCCATCCTTCCCTGTCCCTCGCATCTTTACCTAAGATCATCTCCTTCGCCCTCGGCCTTTTTCTCAATTAACTTTGATATTTACACAGCCATTCTTCTGCGAATATCTTCTCGTTCCCGCTGGTAATCATTCTACCTTTGGTCCACACACCTAGGGCGACGTAGTTCGCTGGAGGTCAGTCAGCTCGCTCGCCTCTATTCCCCTCAGTTCACTCGCGGGCCGTAATTTACTTTGGTTCTCTTTAGCTCTTGAGAGTGCGGCGTGCAAGGTGCATATTTCGTCAATCCATCGCACCGTTATTCTCCATAAGCCAACCCTCGTGGGCGCTCACAAATGTCTCCGCTTTCATAACCTACGCGCAGGCAGGGTATCGTTACGCGATACGGAAACGAGAGGTAGGTGTTTTTCCCGTTCTCTATGCATCCAACTGACTGGCGTTCATCAGGCCTGCGAGCTCGCTATATAATTCTCACGCTTCTCGCAGGCTCTCTTCATGCGGGACAGAAAGTTGCGCACAGTAATGGACACGAGGTGGACCTGGTAAGCATAAGCACTATTCATACACGGTCAACTTACTTTTTTTCCTGCATGTTGCAAGACATATCAACTCCGCGCGCCGTTCGTTTTCTCCTTGCTTCCATTGGGAAAGTGAGATAGGATAGAATTGTCGCCGTCGATGGACAAGGGGCCGGAAAAGATTGGAATTTTGTACGGCGAAGAATACGAAACTTTCCTTGGAACTCAATCGACAAGAGCGCATTACTGTACTAATCCGACCAAGTGTTCATGGGTTGTCACCAAGGTGTTCATTCTGACAAATACCATCAATAACCTCCATAAAAGGCATGTCGGCGAATGCCGGCCAGATTTTTGGAGTGTTTTTAGACCTATTTGGGCCAGGAAATCCCGCCGTCACCGCCTCCCACGCCCCAAGTGTACACCCGTCACCTGAACACTTGATCGAATTAGTACAGCATTGGATGTGATGATAAATGTGCCTTATAAAACCCCAGCTCGTATGCAGCTCAGTTTTGGTGCAGGAAATTTTCTCGGACCCTCTGAAATGCCACCACGCCTCCTTTGAATTGTTGGAGACTGGAGTGATCATAAACGTCTAGACATAACAAGGGCAACAGAAGGCACCCATCAGTGGCAGTGCGTACCTTGCTCCTGACCACTCGAGTCGCTCACGCTATCCTGGATCCATGCTGTTCTGTGTCCGTCTTCCCTGCCGCTCATCGAAAACTTCTGAGGCCCTGACCCGACCTCTACTGAGAGTAGAATGGGCCTTGTTTCCGGGCTCTAAAAGTACTCCTCGGGAAGATTGACTCACGACCGGGCCGTTGTCTCTCGCATGCCAAACTCCCGGAATCGCGCTGCTTTTAATTGTTAACAATTTCATACTATTTCTACACCAGCGTCTCCTTACTCGGATCTGCTTACCTCAAATCTCTGCGCTCCTGAAATAAACCGGACACAATCCGCTCACCGGACAAGGGTGGGACTAGTTGGGCGGCATCGACAGTTGGAGACAGCTTTTGCATGGACGAGAATACTTCTGGGACCCGTCTATCTTTTCTGGGTCGAATGTGGACGTCGGTGAAGTGTCTATCAGGAGTTGATCATGACAGGGAACCTGAGTCGGAATTCGCGGTCTGCATCCAAAGACCCGAGTACAAACGCGGTATGTCTGGTTCCAGGTGTGCACCCTTGATAAAAATGCGCGGCTGACCATGGCAGGGGCCCAGTCTCACGAAGGGAGATCCGCCGACTTGCGATGTGCATTGTTGCACACACGCTGACACGCCGATAGATGACTGATATCACAGAAGCGCATGGCATACGTATATCATTCCGAGTACAAAGGTACGACCACGGGAGCCAGACCCGCCTCAGTTCTGATGCCCTCACTTGCCCCAGATACCAATACCCTGCTGGATTACACCAGGAGTGCAGCTCGCGTCCTCCAAGATATATCCAACACAACCAATATCCCTCTTCTGAAGACAGTCTCAGTGGTGACGTTTCTAGTGCTTCCGATTGTCCAGGTAGACGGTGCAGTCAACTTCCGAGTGAATATTACTCAATCTTGTCAGGATATCCGGGCGAACAAAGAGCGGTGCATGCGAATGGTCGACAAAGAGCTCCTGTGCATCCTCGCCCCTATGTGCTTAACTATTCGGGCTGCAGTGTCCCCTCGCGTCCTCGACGACATCGGCCGCTTCGCCCAGTGTGTCTCTATGTTCCTCATTGAATGGCCTGTGCTAAATAGACGATAGAAACCTTCACAAGTTTTACGCATGTCTCCGTTCCGAACAAGAACTTGGAAAAATCAAGCGGTTTTTCAAGCAAACGGAGATTAATGCGCAACTGGAGGCCTGCGAAGGTGAAATGGGATCTCTATTGGAAACGTTCAAGGTATGTTTCGTTATTCCTTCTATGCGGCGTCTGAGGCTCAATACTTGACAGGTACAGTCCAGCATCGGAGCTACTGTAGCGATATCAGAGCTCTGCACTTGAGCAGAGCAGCGTCAAAAAGAGATACTGAGTCTTTTGGAAACTCGAAGCATTAGTGAGTCGTCGGACGCGGCATCTCTGGTACGTGCGCCTCTCGAAAGTTCGTTCCTGTATATCAACTGTGCCGCCCAGGTTCGAAGTTCTGCTCAAATGAGCGGCAGGTGTGAGGACCGTTGACTTTCATGCCTGAGCTAACGAGCGGATTCAGCTCGGGTGCCTTTTCTCTGCTTCCGGCCCCACCACAAATCTTTCACGGACGAGAATCCGAATTGGAGGACGTCGTCGACGTCCTTCTCCGACCCTCTGCACGTCTAATCATCTTGGGAACGGGCGGAATGGGGAAGACTAGCTTGGCTCTCGCGAGTCTTCACCACCCAAGGATTCAAGATCAATATCCTCGCCGCCATTTTGTATCTTGCGAATCGGCAAACAATGTCCGCGAATTGATTTCGATCGTCGGATCTCACCTCGGGCTCGAGCCGTCGAGACTTCTCTCGAAGGCAATCATCAGCCATTTGTTGAACTCTGGGCCGGCCGTTTTGGTACTGGACAATATGGAGACGCCATGGGAACCACATCCCACTCGTGCTCAAGTGGAAGAGTTTCTATCCCTTTTGGCGGATGTTCCGCATCTTGCGCTGCTGGTCAGTATAGCCTGTGTGGCGTTCTCCTGAACTGACCACCGTCATCAGGTCACTATGCGTGGAGCCGAAAGGCCCGTGAAGGTCAAATGGTCTCGACCATTTCTACCCCCACTCGAGCCAATCTCAGCCGCGGCTTCTCGGCGAACCTTTGTCGATATCGCGCAGGAGCCGATGCCCGAGGAAGAAACCGCTCTCGCCGAGTTAATCGAGCTAACTGGCAATCTTCCTCTGGCTGTTGGATTAATGGCTAATGTCGCCTCCTTCGAGGGCTACATTGGAGCTCTGTCTCGATGGAACGAAGAAAGCACCGCTCTTTTCTCTGACGGATATGACAAAAGATCGAACCTCGAGAGATCGATCACAATGTCGCTCACCAGTCCGCGGATGCAATTCAGCCCAGACGCGCACGAGCTCCTCAGTCTTCTTTCCTTACTCCCGGACGGGATCTCCGAAGCGGAGCTGCTCTCAGTTGATCTCCCCCTTTCAGGGATTCCGGAGTGCAGATCGGTGCTCCTTCAAACCACGTTGGCATTCCAGACTGAAGGGCGGTTGAAGGTCCTAACTCCGATCCGCGACTATATACGCGCCTCACACCCAGCATCCCCCACACTCACTAGCCCGCTGCTAGCGCATTTCCAGGATTTGCTGAAGGTCTGGGACGCATACCAGGGCCTAGGTCCGAGCGAGCTGTTCCCAAAACTTACGGCTCGGCTCGGAAACATTCAAAGCCTCTTTCTGAACGCACTAGATACCGAGGATTGCGCAAAGTCCGAGATTGGCCATGGGATCTTGGTCCTGAACTCCTTGTCCGTCACGATGTTGAAAGGCGAGAGTGCACTGATGCAACATTTACCCGCTATTCTGGATTCAAGTCGCGACAAAGAGTTGAAGTGGCTGTATATTGGCGCCCGCGTGGAGCAATTCGAAGGCGCCTTTCCGTCTGAAGACGTAGAGGCTCTTCTCACCCAGGGCGTTCAGTATTTTATTGACCAAAATAATGTAGCTGGTCAAGGTGCGACCGAGACACGCAGGGCGATCCGGTACTAATGTCTTTTCGTCCAGCTGGAACGTACCTGACGCTGTCGGGGTACTACGAGAAGATCGGGAACATCCCCAAGTCCTTGGAGTTCAATCGCCTTGCCCTGGAATTGGCGAGTAAAATCGAGCATCGTCGGTACCAGCTCCGCGCATTGCGTACCAAGGCTATGATAGGGAGCACCATTGGCAACTATCACGGGAGCCTTAAGGGCCTCCGCGAAGTCCAGAAACTGGCACGGCTCACCGGCAGAGTCAACGAGGAGTGCGAGAGCGTCGCCGACGAAGCCATTCCATTGTGCCGTCTGGGTAACTTCCCCGAGGCCCTGGAGCGCGCAGCGCATGGCCATCAATTGCTCGTCAGCAACGGGTTGCAAGGCTCGATTCTCGAGCTGAGCTTCCTCGTTCGAAAGGCCGAAATCCATTATCAGAAGACCGAGTACGCTGAGGCCCGCTACTTCCTAGGGCTGGTCGAGCAGGGTGCACGATTGCGTTCGCCGTATTTCCACGCCAACGTACTCCGGAGCTTGGCTCAAATTGACAGGATGACTGGGGTGGACGATGCTACCGTCCTCGAGAAGCTGACGAATGCCAGAACCTTATCAGTTCAGCTCGGATTGGCTCGTGTCCTCTCCTTGTGTAGCATTTCCCAGTGTGCCTTGGATCTTCGGAAGGGGGACGTAGTGAGCCCCCACTCCGTCCTCAGAAGTCTAGTAACCAAGGGCGAGTCCGACGCTGGGGTCATGTTCCTCTCGCTGGAACTCCTGGGCGATGTTTCCAACAAGATGTGTAGTCTTGGAGAGACATCTTTCTGGGCCGGGATCTACTTTGCGTTCGCAAATAAAACGAAAGATCTCGGACACACGTACCAGGCTCTTCGGTACCTCGGGGATATATTTCTGGCTGAAGGCGATCAAGAGACAGCGTTGAACGTTTTTCAAGCCGTCTTGGATGGATCCACGGAGATGGACGTGCATGGGCGGCGCGCGGACTGCATGTTGCGCATGGGGGATATTTTCCAGCACCGCGGGGAGCTCGACCGAGCAAAAGAGCTTTGGGAGACGTCACGCCCGCTTTTCGCTCGGTCTTTACAGGGGAAGGACGTCGACTCTGTGGAAGCGAAGCTGGCTAGACTTGCGCGTGGAAATTTCGGATGTTTTTGAGAGGGGCGGAACGGGATTTCTAGCGTTAATTGGGGAGAAGCCGGAGGAGACGGCTATGGACGATCGTCGGGTTATCTCGAACATGTGGAGTATGCTTTTATCTTTGCGTGTGTATATTGACTACGTTTTCCGTGCCCGCGATGACTTGGAAGGGAGAAGAGGTATAACTGAGTGCTCTGGTGCTAGAAGGGAATCGTTACAAAGTTTTAACCCAAGGAAGGCATGGTGGAACATGATGCACGCTGGTTCCGAGTTACTAGTCCAGACAGAAACGAAGAACTGGACGACCGGAAGGTATTTCGTCCGTGGAGATTTTGAGGCGTCCTTTCCTGTCATCCAAGATAGCATAGTACGAACGGAGATGAGGAAAGCTGTGTCAGCTCAGCCCGGGGACAGTAGCAGCGGCGCAGGACCGGTACTTCAAATTAACAGGGAAAATCGAGGTATTCGAGAGACCAACGGAGATATAGCGCTTGCGGGTGGCATAGTAAAGACGGTTTCGCGCTCAGCTAACCAGCTGTAGGGTCGCTCGGAGTCCGAGTGAGATGAAGAGAACGAAAAGAATCATCGCTGCGCGGGCCGTGATCACCGGTAAGCTCAAGCGCCATGTTCCATGCGCCGAGCCCACTGGGATGCGACGTGGCGCTCATTCCCGGTCCGATATTGAGCAGCAGCCAAGTAATTCATGGAACGATGGGCATGGTTTGGGACGAAAGGAATTGATGGGTGTGCGTCTATTTGCATCAACAAACCCTGACCCCACTACGTAGCGTAGGTTCGGAACAAGCCCCGTTCTGACGATGCCGTGCGATGCCGGGACAGAACAAAGAGAGGCAAATACAGAACAAACAGACCAAACACGCCTTCGTCAGAAGGGGCTTGCTTCAAACTCCGTCAAACAGAGGACCTAGGAGTTGCCCTCTACTGCCACATCGCGCCATCCTTCGACCTGGGTCAATTGGTAAAAAATTTAGTTCATAAACCTGGCTACAACATTTGTTTAAAGTTTGTATCATTCGACCCAATATTCATCGTGTTCTGGGCCTCCCAAAAGTGGCCTATATCGCTCTTTTTTTCAGGTCCTCCGCAGATATTTATTATTTGCAGTAAAAAAGAACCCGGATCAGGAAAACATACCTCAGTATATACCTTTAATTTGAGCACCGACCCAGGTGAGCCGGGTAGCCATGCGCAAAGATATGTCGCATCGATTCCTCAAAATCACCCGAAACGCGTACATCGTGATGCACTGTCACATACTGTCACACAATGTGACCGACGCGTCTCGGCAGCGAAAATTCTTTCCTCAACGCGATTATGAGCTCCAACACACGAAATATCCTCGGCAGCCTCCCTGTGGTTCCAAAGGGCACTGCTCATCGGATCAACGGCGTGGGCAACAGCGTCCTTCGAGAGAATTTCCTTGAGCCTTTCGATCGTTGTAACTAGGGATCCCCACCGTACAGTATACGGTTACGACCGTAAACTTTACGGCCGTAAATGTGGTCCAACCGGCTTTAGCCGTAACCGTAAAGAGCTCTCAGAGGCTCTTACGGTTACGGTACGTCATTTTTACGGTCCGTAACCGTATTTACGGCCGTAAATCGGTGAACGAATTCAGCTCAGCCCCGACAGCTCTTAATGGGACAGCTAAGAGAGAAGGTTTAAATACAGGTTGACTCAGCCATGTTTTGATCCATTGGGAGACACTGTGTGGCCAATTTCGAGGCCCAGGTCAGTTGAGCCCATATTCAACCGACTATCCATGCGGTGTCCGAGCCCCCGCTTGTTGAGAATCACCTAGTCCGATAGTCTCCATAGTCGCTGCCACTTTATCATAGATTCTCCGACAGAAAGAGAGGGACATTCTGACCTTATCCTCCTTCAAAACCGCAAAGTTTGGGTGCTAAATTTACGGCCGTAAAGTTACCGTAAACGGCCGTATTCTTACGGATTTCTACGGTTACGGCCAATGAAGACCGTAACCGTAAAATGTCGGCCAGAGGGCCTTACGGGACGGATACGGTGACCGTCAGACCGTAATCGTACACCGTAATTACGGTTACGGTGGGGATCCCTAGTTGTAACAGACACGCAAGCCCCAGCATTGCTTAAAGTGCTCAAAATTCGGGAGCTCGTCCCGCCGATCTCAAGGAAGAGCCCGAGAATCATCGGGAACAGGTTGGTGCCGCTGTTTCGGGTGAGCACCATGATGCTGAAGACGAACACAAGAGCCTGCACTAGATGAGTAAGGAGATGGAGGAAATTTAAATGAGCGACTCACAAACGTAGCTTTACGGGCAAATCCCATATTTTTCCAAAACCCGCCAGTTTCTCCAGCAAACTCGTCACCGTCATCCGCCATGCCGCCATGCCGCCGCCTGTCCCCTCCCACTCGTCGTCCTCCGGAGGCGCAGTCTGCTCGCCATTCTTCCCCATGCGTGCCCGTTTTTTTCGCCATTCATTCGGAGATGTGGTGAAGACCGTGAGGTATTCCCAGGTAAAAGGGGCTAGGAGAGCATAGCGTGCGGCCAAAATCCCGGGTTCAAGACGTCCATGATCTGCTGAAGCGTGCAGTTTTTGAGCCTAACCTTCAGTCCGGGGTCGTTTATACAGGTGTCGCTTTCCTCGAGTGCTATCTCCCGCCTGCAGGGCCGAATAAGCATGTCATGCAAATGTGGGAGACATTTGGGAAAGCGCCGATGCCATGCTTTGAAAACTCGTTCTGGACCGAATTCTGTGGTGCTATTGTATCCCATGAACATTCCGACCCGTTGTTTTACCTCAGGGATGGCGCTTTCGAAGAGGAAAAAGAGGAAATCCCGAATGGACAGATTGAGAAAGATGAGGAGTGAGGATCTGAATATTCTTCAGGTTGGAGGTGGTTTCAAGGGGTTTGAGAAGTGTATCCCAGTCAGGTTTCACGCCGAGACTCTCTTTTGGAGGTGGTACGGACATGCCAATTAACGCGACGCGCTGGGTGACAAAGTGTCACAAGTGTGAGCGAACGTCACGGATCTCACTCGCCATCTTGGCGGGCATCGTTATGTGTCGCCAACATCAAGAAAAAATCGGATAATATTTCTGGGTGAAGGTAATCAACCAAAAAGCATGACATAATGCAGGGCTATAAAGGTCGGAGCAACGCCTAGACTTAGAGCGAGACATCTTCAAAACTACAAGAAGGCGAGCCGGAGGTCAATATTGTGAAACATTGGAAGCAGGACTGGGTAAGTGGTAGTGACTGTCGTATAGCCATGTATATCATGTCGGAGCTCCAGCTGAGATCTAAGGAACGGAGAGGAAACTGAGGGTATGGTGGAGCGAAAGATAGGTCCTTTGTTTGACGGAGTTTGAAGCAAGCCCCTTCAGCGAAGGGCCGGCTCGCCGGGCCGGAGCTGCGCAGGCTTGCTCCGAACCTATACGTAGCGCTATGTAGCACTAGGCCTGATTCGATGTCATGATCCCTTCATAATGCGGCTTGCTCCTAACCCCCATCATGTCCCCGACGTTCGTTCCGCCTGCTTGGCACCCCGTCTACATTGTACAGGCGCCACACAAAAGAAACACCTCTCAGATGGACATCGGCCACACTCGTTCTGGGTTGGTTCTGGGCTCGACCACCGACAATGCTTTGATAGGCGCTAGATCCTCAGAATTGCTTCAGAGCCTGGCGTTGGCCTGGCGCGGGATTAAGAATCAAGAACGTGAATGCATCTCTGTCCCCGCCATCTCTGCGTCCATAAATCAATTCGCCCTGCCCTATCTTCCCAGGCTGTTAATTTCACGCCGGCATAATTTCTAGAAGCCGCATGGGAAGGGCTCTAATGCCGTGGACATATACACTTCAGTGGAGTCGACCTGCTCACACTGATCAAGTTTTCAGGTTGTACTACACCCCTAAAAATGCTCAGAATACCCCGATAGTTCGCTATTACAATTTGAATATAAAAACCGGCTCCCGAATCAGAGGGCCCATAATAATGGTCTGGGTCCTGCCAACCAAGTAACTACATAACACATTATTATTGTGGTTCGGTGGGACCGTGGCCTCAGCCTTTGACGTTCAAATGCATCCAGTGGCAATGAGTCCATTCTGGCTCGAACATCAGAACCGAACTTGACAGATTTATGAGTACTTACGAAGGAGTTGTTCGAGCAGCACACGAGCCGCGCAGTGCACGTTGTTGTGCCGTCGACTACGACCGCCGGTGAGCAAGTGACCCCACTGGAGAAACACTGTCAGATACCATGCGAGCGGCTGGGAAGGCACTTACACGTTGCCGCTGATGCTGTTAGGGTCAATACCAAGAAGGCCGAAGAGAAGAATGGCGTCGGGATCATTTGGCTACGTCGCACGGTAATCGAGTCAGTGTGGATTAAGAGTAGCAATGGAAAAAGGACAGACCGTCACCACCCGATTGCAGCATTCGAGGGTGACAGAGTCGCCGCAGAACGCGTCACTAGAGCTCGACAATGAGCCGCGCAGAGCGTATAGACGACACGCAGACGTACCGCGCAACCTCCGTACTAGGAGCAGCAAGGGCACTGCTCGCGAGGAGTGACGCAACGACGAAAGTAGCAGGGAGACGGAAGAGCATTGAGAAGTGATTTGCGAGGTACGTTGGGACTTGAGATGACTCGAAGAGTGAACGGCTGAAGTGAAATCGCGGATTGCGCTCACTTTTATAGTCTCTCAACCCGACGGGGGTGCAAGCACCATGTCATCGGAGGATTGAAGGACCGCGACATATCTGTACCATGCACCAAGTTACTTTGACGTCGGTTCCGTTCATTTCCACAGATTCAAGCGCCTTGAAGTTCGCTGGTGCTGAACCGGGATGTGACAGCGGATGGCTGAATCTTGAGTCCAATCATTAAATCGGGCCTTTCGGTGAAAGCCCTTGGGAAGTTCCTGAGAGCAGTGAGCCTTCTACACGGCAGCACATCCAAAATAATAGGGAAGGGATGGATCATCGAAGTCAGTCTCACGAAGATAGACGCGGCGCTTCAGCGCAGAGTTAGACAGGCAGCATGCTTGGTGACCATGATTGGCGCTCCGGTTAACACTTGTTTAACGCTATAAATGGACGAATCACCGCAGTAGACGCCCAGCTGACTTGTCCTGAAGTATCTCCGAAAAGACGCGCCTTCGCTTTGCTCCAGCAGTTGCGGAGATGGAAAGCACAAAAATAACTGGATTTCATTGTAATCGGAACGCGAGTAAATCTCCCTCTTCAACACAACAGGAGGTCATCTGCGCCTGGAGCAGTAGGCGAGGTCTTTTATGGGAGGCTCCAAGGCACTGTTTCAAAGCAACAGTGCTGTCGTATCGCCTCACCCAGCGAGGGGCAGCTTAAAAGAGACACAGAGGCAGGGGCCTCGGAGCGAAGATAATCCTAACCCTACTCCGCAACAAGACACCGGATCACGGGCCGAACCGGTGCTTTGACTTTTACCTCGTCTTGGCATCGCCTCTTCAATCGAGGATGGCCTACTTTGACCAATCTTCGAGTCTCGCCGCACCATTCTACTCGCGGGGAAGACTGACGCAGGGACATTATGTTTTCTGGATGTCTTTCTCGCCCAATTCTCGCCACTCCTTCGTCGGCTAGTGGATACTTCCTTTTACACACCCCCGAATAATCCAATGGATACGCACCATCGCCCACATCGCGCAGTGTACTCAGCCCTCCACACTGTGAGGATTAGGCCCGGAGATTTCTGACAACGATCGCGGTGTCCATGGTATGCCCCTTTACCACTCGAATGCCCCACCATTGTCAACCAAAGCTGATCAGCCACGATTTTAGTACTCCCCTCGTCTCCGGGCAGCGCGATTCCTTTCGACGCTCCTCACATCGCCTGCGCGGCAGCGGCACATATCATCCAAGCCAAGTACCAATCCATCTCCGATCCAGCAACCTCACCCTAACCGGCGCTCTCACACGTAGACGCAGTCCGATCTGAGCCACACGTCCCGCCACTAATCCATCCGTTCTGTACGACGCCCCGCCCATCGACCCCAGCAGAGGTGCCGCGTCATCGTCGTCATGCACACCAAACGACGCGCGTCTTCCCCAATGCACGCTGCCTGCCGCCGCTCCTCGCCTCGACGCCCTCACACCACTTCACTCCGCTGCATGGCTCATCGCGTGCCTATCCCCAGAATTGTGTGCCAAGTCCCGCGACCGATAAGGTGCCCGCCGCAGCATCCAGTCTTGGCAGTGTCATCGCCAACGTCCACAGCCCCGTCGAGCTCGCCCCTCCGCTCCCGCCTCGCGCGCGTGTTGCTGCTGCGCGTCTAACCCTGATCAGCGCCCTTCCCTACGCGCCCACTTCCTTCCCTTCCGTTCCTCCGTACCCCTTCCAGTCTGGACCAGCGCCTAGCTGGCCATCGTCTTCATCGTCCAGCCCGCCGCGCCGCCGCCGCTGCCCTTCGCTTCCGCGCCTACACCCCCGCCGTCCACATCGTCCACCCAGTGACACGTTCGGCTCCTCTTCTTCGTGGCAGCTCGACCCCATCCTAGAGCCTTCCCCGCCCAGCGCCCTCCGCAACGCGTGGATGCGCCGCGGCGGCCGCACCCTCCTTTCCCGCCCCTGCCGCCCACGAAGGCTAACCCTCCGCCACGCTCCGCCCGACGATAGCTCCATACCCGCCGTGCTGTACTCGCCCGTCGAACCCCAAAGATGTGCCGAGTGGGGTCAGACGCCCGCAGCGACTCCAGCGAGGAGAATCGAGCCGCACGCATCTATCCCGTGCACCCTGCTCGGTAGCACTGCTTTTCCCGCGCGCCCGTTGCCTCCCTAGTCGTCCGACCGCTCAAATTCAGACCGCTGCATATGTGCAAAGAAGCGACGCTCCCGGAAGCAAACTTCTGTCTATGTACCTACCTACTGCCGTGTCAGCTGACAGCCTTCGAGTTTGACAGCACGCTGTCAGCTGTCTACTTCTGGTCCTCGCCTAGATCTATCGGGCCGAGCACTGCCAAGCGTGAGGTCAGCATGAGGCTGGGCGCTCGATAAGCATCGCCCTCTTCTTTCCATCATGTCCGCCGCCCCAGCTCCTGTAGCATCCAGCGCCCCACAGCGAGGGTCCCCCGCGCCCACTCCCTCCGAATCTTCTAATTGGCTGGCAAACTCACTGCTAGTAGCAAAAACAATTACCGCGGCGGCAGAATGCGCCCCGTTTCCGTCCATCAAGGGTGCTTTTGGACTGGTGGTGATTCTACTGGAGATGGTGGAGGTTTGCCCTTTTGATTGTTCTTTCCTGGGATAACATTGACTTTGGTTGGCGCAGAAAGTCAAGAAGAATCGTGACAATCTGAAAGAGCTGTGCGAGGACGTCATGGAAATCATGACCATTGTTCGAGACCAACTTGTGGCCTATGGGGACAAGGCGGCTGTCAACTTCAAGAACGACTGTGAGAAGCTTGCAAGGCGAGCGATTTCATTTCAATTTGGATGTGGTATTGATAATTGTCTAGTATGTTGCAAGACATTTTGAAGGCCGTGAAACAGTTGCAAAAAGACCCCAGCGGCTTTTGGAAACCTTACAAGACGGTGCTCCAGTTGAGCAGCAACACAGATCAGATTGGAAAACATCGAATGAAAATCCAGAACCTGCGCTCGAATCTCAATGCACGTACATTCAATTCCCCATGGTCCCGTTGTCTAATGCAAGGGTCAGCTTTTGGCGACTATTGATACAAACTTCAAGGTAGATCAGATCCAAGAGACTCTTGCAATTGTGCTACCGAGTATGTTTCTTGTGTGTCCGCATGTGGTAATCCAAGCTCAATTGGCTATCTGGCAGAGATCCCTATTGCTCAAGTTCCTAAAAGCACCACCAACTGTCCTCCTCCATCTAGGCACTTCCATGGCAGAACAGGCATCCTGGAGAAAATGCGTCAATTTTTCAACAAGGTCTCGGGAGAACAGCACATCTTTCTGCTCCATGGATTAGGAGGTTCAGGAAAAACCCAGACGGCTCTGAAGTTCATACAGGAATCATCTGCACAGTGAGTTTGAATTTAATATATACCAGAATTCGGGTATTGAGTGTTATCATAGGTTCTCTGATGTGTTCCTAATTGATGCCAGCACAACAGAGACAATTGCTTCAGGCCTGCAGAATATAGCCATGGCAAGAGGTCTTGGAAACAATTCAGATGATGCTCTTCGGTGGCTTCAGAGTAAACCGTCAGACTGGCTACTACTCTTTGACAATGCCGATGATCCCAAGCTTGATCTAAATAAGTTCTTGCCAAAATGCAGCCATGGAAGCATCCTCCTTACCTCACGGAATCACGGTCTCCGAGTTTATGCAGGGAGGAATCATGAAGTCAAGGATATGGAAGAAGTTGAAGCTGAGGAGCTGTTGCTCAAGAGTGCTGAGCTGGAGCTTACCCCTGCTAACAGGAAAGTTGCCGCTGAGATTGTGAAGGTCAGTTCAGTGATATTCATTTACAAGTCGGAAATCTCATGTTCTCACAGGTCCTATGCTATCTCGCCCTGGCAATCATCCAGGCTGGTGCCTTCATTGCAGTGTCCGAGGATCTCACTGGCTACCTGGAATCCTACGCCCAGAATAGAGCTCGACTCCTGAGTGAAAAACCGACTCAATCTCATGATGACTATGCTTGGACAGTTTACACCACATGGCAGATCAGCTTTGACCGGCTCAGTGAACCTGCAGCAGCAATACTGCGGCTCTGCTCTTTCCTTCACCACAACAAAATCTCGGAGGGTATCTTTAGCAATGCCTCCAAATATAAATGCAGAGCATCGGGCCCATCCCAAGATGAGCTGGAGAAGCCGTTCCAGTTTCTCTCCCATTTTCTAGGCCCCACTGGATCCTGGGACTCGCTCCGCTTCAGAGATATCACAAAGGAGATCCGAGGCTATTCTTTGATTTACTATGACCAGGGAAAGAAACTATTTTCTATGCATCCACTTGTGCATGACTGGTGCCGTGATACACTGTTGGATCCAGGAACATACCAGTATTGCATGAGTGCCATATTGGGCATGGCAATAAAAGAGATACCAGACTCAACCAAGGAGGTTGATCGTATCCAATTGCTGCCACATGTACATGCACTTACACGTGGAGATGTCGAAATCAAACCCGACTTTCGGCAAG
The DNA here is from genome assembly GCA_029204335.1 of Mycena vulgaris. NCBI lineage: Eukaryota > Fungi > Basidiomycota > Agaricomycetes > Agaricales > Mycenaceae > Mycena > Mycena vulgaris. The sequence continues at coordinate 457,071 of JARGYA010000041.1, read as the reverse complement.
AGTATGGAAATGTTTACTGGTCTGCAGGGGTATACGAAAACGCGGCACAACTTTTTGCTATTGTGGTCGAAAGGTGGAGGATGATTCTGGGCAGGGAGCATCTAGCCACCCTGGGTGCTATGAATAAGCTTGCACACACATACTCCAAGCTGGGCCGATCACAGGAGGCTGAAGAGCTCCAAGTGGAAGTCCTTGAGAAGCGGAGGAAGATTCTGGGCGGGGAGCATCGAGACACTCTGACTGCCATGAATAACCTTGCAAACAGATACTCTGAGCTGGGGCGATCACAGGAGGCTGTAGAGCTCCAAGTCGAAGTCCTCCTGAAGCGGAGGAAGATTCTGGGTGAGGAGCATCCGGCCACCCTCGGTGCCATGAATAACCTTGCACACACATACTCCAAGCTGGGCCAATTACAGGAGGCTGAAGAGCGCCAAGTGGAAGTCCTCGAGAAGATGGGGCAGGTTCTGGGCAGGGAGCATCCAGCCACTCTGCGTGCCATGAATAACCTTGCAAGCACATACTCTGTGCTGGGCCGATCACAGGAGGCTGAAGAGCTCCAAGTGGAAGTCCTCGAGAAGCGGCACAAGATTCTGGGTGATGAGCATCCAGACACCCTGGGTGCTATGGAGAACCTTGCAAGCACATACTCTGAGCTGGGCCGATCACAGGAGGCTGAAGAGCTCCAAGTGGAAGTCCTCGAGAAGCGGCACAAGATTCTGGGTGATGAGCATCCAGACACCCTGGGTGCCATGGAGAACCTTGCATGCACATGCTCCAAGCTGGGTCGATTACAGGAGGCTGAAGAGCGCCAGGTGGAAGTCCTCGAGAAGATGAGGCACGTTCTGGGCAGGGAGCATCCAGCCACCCTGCGTGCCATGAATAACCTTGCAAGCACATACTCTGAGCTGGGCCGATCACAGGAGGCAGAAGAGCTCCAAGTCGAAATCCTTGAGAAGCGGCGCAAGATTCTGGGTGATGAGCATCCAGACACCCTGGGTGCCATGGAGAACCTTGCATGCACATGCTCCAAGCTGGGCCGATCACAGGAGGCTGAAGAGCTTCGAGTAGAAGTCCGTGAGAAGCGAAGCAATATTGCTGTGAATAATCTGGCCTCGAAAACTCATTACTTATTATCCTTGGCGGAAGGTAGTACATTCGTGGACTATGTAGATGCGGGGAAATAAATACCAGCCATATCGACAATATTTAATACCTGGTCCTACTGTACTCGCAAATTACAACTGTCTTAGTTTTCGTGTATATGTTCGTCATCGATTTTATCAATCCTGTACTACCTTGGAATCATGCACACCCAGCTGCAGGTTGTGACCCCGCAGCTCTGGGTTTCCAGCTTTTTTGCGTAAGATGATATTCTGTTTAATTGTTACTGTAAACTGCACCTACGTCGATGTTACTTGGACCCAATTATGGTGGTGCCGATCCTGAGCTGCGTCTTGAACCAGATGTTCTTCGATGGTGTGGATTCCACAGACTTACATCTCCAATCGCATCAATGAACGCGAAAAACTGTGTGTAAATGGTAAAACAGCCGAGGTTCAGGAATCGTAGCGCACAGAGTTCGGCGGGGAAATTGTGCAGCTGGAGGAAGGACGGACACAGACACCGCCATCTGTGTCCCTCTCCGCACCCAATCTCCAGCAGCACCCCGATTCTGCCCCCACCGCCGCGAGAAGAGGGGTAGATAGGGAACGTACTGACAGAGCGGTATACACTTAATTTTCAAATTTTACAGTAAATTGTTGTTTTCTGCTCATGTTTTGCACTCACATGTCCGAGCAATAGTGACCCCGGGAGAGGGTGATTCTCGAGCACGGGGAAAGGTTGTCCCGAAGCGGATGTGGCCGCGATGTTCGCATCAATCGAGTCCCTCCAATGTCCTTGTCCTCCGTCCGCAGCGCCCACTCAAGCCGACCGTCCGTCGCAAATAGTTTTCAGCGCTGAGCGCGCATCGTCTCTTCCGCTCCCCCCGCCGCTGTGGTATCGGATTCAATCGTGTGGATGACTCTGGGGTCGCACGCGGAATGCCTTCCATGGTGTGAAAATTCAAGAGATTGCCCGCCATGTCCCCGGGTGGATTCGAAGCACCAGCTCTTCCAGATTAGCAATAGCGAGAAAGCCAATGGCTGGGAACGTGTTTCATACCCCACGAGGATCTGGTACTCATCTCGTCTCGATTTCTATTCAACTCAGAATGTCACGGTATCAACTCTTGCGCCTCAACTCGCTGTAGCCTCCGAGATGGGAAGATACACCGCGGTCCACTGAAGTTCTGTAGGTTATTCGTTCAGATCGCGCATCGTAGATGGGATGACTCTAGTAGTATTACCGGCTTCTACAGGTTAAAAGTTTCCAGAAAGAATGTGAGCCCGGAAGTCTACCAAATGTCATCGATTTTCCAAGACTTCGTAGACTTGGTAGCACTGCATTCAGGCCCTACCTAAACAGAGCCCGAGACTAGGTGACCTGAACCGATCTACACAGATGACCATGGCTAGTTGACCTAGACTTAACCTTTTGACCTCTGTGCAGATCTGGCTAGCTCTGAGTAGGTCTCGATAGCTCTGTTTAGGTCAATGTAGCTGAATGTAGCTCTGTGTAGTCCCCTACATAGAGGGACCAAAAATGTGTAACACCAAATTCGACGTTCTCAAATAGGGCATCAAGCCGTCCCGTATTTTTACGGAAATACGTCCGGTAGAAACGGTTACCTCCCCGTACCGTCGGCGAGGTTGGATCTACTTCCAACGGTACGGGTTAAGCCTCAACTGTGTCTAGGGGCGCTCTGGATGCAGTGTAGACTTACGGCTCCTCTCGGTGGACCAGGGGTAATATATTTATGATTCACACTCCGCCCGGATCAACTATTCGGTCTACATTCGGAGTTCCCGTGATGCCGCATCACAACCACCCTCGGTCCCTCATTGTCCCTGATTTAATCCTGAGATGAATCACGCCGTCGGAAACACTTATCCCCCGCTGTCGAGGAGTTGGGCCTTGGGGCAAGTGTAGCGCGCCCTAACTCCGGGTATCGGCCGTGGCGTCCCAATTAGGTTATGCCGTCCCGCCACCAGAGGTTAGAGTTGGGGTGAGGATCAATAGAAAGCGAGAACGAGCCTTTAGAGTGCGTTCCGAGCAGGAGAATTTCACCTTCGCGCACATGAAAGAAATAGTAAGTGCATGCCGAGGTTGCCGCATATTGATCCGCGGCCGGCATTGGAGCGTCGGTATATTTGTCGAAAGTCTGCAAAATCTATTCCGGCGTCTACCAAGTCTACCAAGTCTGCGAAATTGACCTTATACACCGTAGAGTTCTGGACCCACGTTCGTTCTCAAAGATTCACCAATCCTAGGTGGATTCGGATTTCGAACCACCGATTATCCTGAGTTTCACGAGGGATTGCCGAATCCTACATTGGAGCGAGTTTCATGACTCCACGAGGATATGGGTATGTCTGTCCCTCACCTGAATGTGTTGTAGTAGTTTTCTTCTTTTCGCCCTTGGAACTCCTTAAAAGGCAATGATCTTTTGGGCCCGCATCACCGGCAGGCCGTATATTTCAATGTCCGTCGAGGTATTTATTAGATCGCGTCACAGGCCACCGTCACTCAGAAGCGAGCGCGCCAAACACACTGAGTCTAAGGTAGGCCAAAGAGCGTCATCGAGCTGGTGGCAAATTCAGAGATAATACAAAAAAGATATTACATTCAAAAAGTACGGTAGTAAGAGCTGCCTGCAGGGACATAACTAGTCTCGTGGTAGTAGGATGTAGGTCGCGGAGTACCAGTGTCAACGGGGAACATCTGGTTATAAAGGGAGAGAGCTTCCCTGAGAAGATTTAAACGAGGTGGATTCGACGGGTGGCACGACTCGGGGGGGAGCCGGGGGGGAGTAACGCAAGCCCTGAATGTCGAGAACGACGGTGCCGCTGGCCGTTGGCGGAGGGTGGTGGAATGGAAGGCAGATGAGGAGGTGCTCAACAGAGGCTCGGCGGATGGAATAAAGGCGCGAAGTTTGAATTGTGCCATCCCAATGGACTTATGGCGCGTGAATACTGATCGAGGCGCGCGAACAGCGCGTCGGGAGCGTCGGGAAGGCTCGAGAAGAGGTCGCAGTGGTCGCAGCGGGTCCGTTAGGTGCTAGACAGATGGTTTGAAGCAAGCCAGATCCCCCAAAGCTCGGCCACCCAGAAATACATTGTTCTGCCCAACTAAGTAAGCGTGACAGACGCGACGGCGGAGAGGAATATATAAAAACAGTATTTCGTCCGGGAGGAAAAGGTGTGCCGAGATCGCGTGCATGCACCTTCCAAATAAGGAGATGCTTAGTCAGGAACCCAAGGGCGAAAAGTCAAGAACTTGTTGTAGTTCCTCTTCGGTGGCATTGCTAGTGCGTGAGTTTTAGTTTCAGTTTCAGCGAACATGACCTGCGCCGCGTCAGATTCTGCGGGATGTACATCCCGGTCCTTACTGATTGTGTCTGGGACAGCATTCCAGCACGCATCTTGTCCAAAGTCCAAGCGGATCCGACAAACAGGGGTTCCATCACGGTCATCATCGGAGTTCAAACCGAGCTGAGCGGACGCTCGGCCCGAGATCCGGTTTTCTCTTCTTCGCTCTACTTGCTCTGCTCTATGATGCGTCCACAGTGCAGGAGCACACCACGCCGCACCCGTAGGATCACCGCGCAGCTCGGTAGCCTGGTGACGCGCGTGAAGTACAGACCGGCGCACCGCACCCACCCTGCGCAATTTGAAATCGCGCCACCGACACTTCCTCCGCACCCTCCATGCCACCGCACCCAGCCCCCCGCCGCCTAATCATGCCCTCTGAAGATCTGAATCTTCTTCTCCTCTCCTCCAACATCGCGCTTGTCCCCACCCGCGGCGTGGCGGTCATCATGGCCGCGCCCGGGCTTCGCCTTCGTCATGTAAACTACCACTCGTCCCTCCGCCTCGCGCTAGGTCTAGTCTATCGTCCGCCTCCCGCGTACTCAGTGGGCGGCTCGCGCGCGTCGCTGCCGCTGCCCCGGTCGCTTTCTGCCGCCGCCCAGGCGCTGCATGACGATCCCACGCCACGGCCCCGAATCAGCGCATCCTGCGGCCGCACGCCTTCCCGCCTCCCTGTTATTTTCCGCGGGCCAGATCCCCACGAGGCCCGCGCTGGAGCCCACTCCTCGTCCGCGTCTCGCATCGCACCCGCCCCGCACACGGAAGGTGGAGCCATGGGCGCCACCGCCGGGCGTCTGCGTCGATTGCGAAGGTGCCACTTTCCGATCGATACAGGGGCGCAGCCGCCACTCCGCTACCGCCGTTCTATGCACCGCGTCTGCTCGCGCGCAGCGCTTCCTATTTCCCACTCCGGACCGAATGCACGCCCGCCGATCTCGAATCTTCCGCGGGCCGCACGACACACGCTGTCGCTGCCCGCCGTCCGCATCCCACATCCCCACGCGACTCGACCTGCGGTGGACATTATTCCCGCGCGCGCAGCTGTTCCGTTGCCGATCCCTCGTGCGTGGCGGCGCGGCGGAGGGGATGGGGCGTCCGCGAAGCTGCGCGCGCTCGTCGGTGCCCCCAGCTGCAGCGCGTTCGTGCCTTCGCGGAAAACGCACGAACAAGTGGGAGGGGCCTGGGGTGCGCTGCGGTGGGCAGAGAGGGGTGCGTCTGAGGAGGGGGAGGGAGACTTAAAACGGATGGTGTCACCCGCCTCGCTGCGACGGGCTACTGCTGGTGTGGTGTGTCCATCTAGCTATCTCCCCACCACGCACCGCTGATGTACTCGACCTTGCCTTCACCGGCGGCATCCACGCCGCCGCGATCGCACACCCCAGCCTCCTCGTTATCCCGGACGACCTTGAGGTACGCTTCCCTTCTCTCCGAGTTTCAATTCAAACACACCCTTACGCTCAGAGATACCGCACAACGGCGACCGCGCCGCTCCTCATCAATAGCTGCGCCGACGACCCACCTTTCCCACCGCCGCCCAGGCACAGGCCGACCTACTCCTCAGCGGGGGCCGCTTCTCGCCGAGCTACAAGGGCACGTTCTTCGACGGGTGTGCGCACGGATTCGCGGGGCACGGCGACACGCCCGATCCCCCGATGCTCGCGGGGAAGGACGGCGCATTCCGCGAGACGGTGGAGTGGTTACAGAGGCATCTGCAACGGCTTTAAACTCTCTACTGAATGTTGTATGGACAGAGCACGCTACACGCGATGGATTCCCTGTCGGTTACAAGACGCCCCGTTGAAGTTTTGATTCATCCACGTAAATGATTTGAACGAAACCACCATTCATTTCGCCAGATTCGCTTCCCTCTCAGCCTACACGCAAACGAACGTCTCCCCGTCGAACACGCTCCGCATCGGGTATCTGCAGTGCGTTCGCACGGTGCCATTCGCGCTGGAGCCAATAATTGTGCCAGGCCCAACGCCGCCCTCGACCCAGTCCACCAGTATTATGCGAGGAAGCGTTCACAACATTCGAGTCCGGGCTGGTTCCCTGCCCGAACGCTGGCGCGCCAAGCCCCACGCCGCAGTGGCTCATCCCTGGAATGAGGAAAAGGCGGTAGAAGTCGTCGACCGACGGCAGCGCGAGCGTGTGCGAGATCAGATCGTACACGCGCTTGGAGTTCGTTGATGAGATGAGCTGGTGGGGTACATGATAATCAGCAATCGCTCAGTCTCATTTGAGAGGATCAACGTACTGGATCGCGCCGCCCGTGGTATGCGAGGAATTTCCCGCCGCGATTGCGGAACGCAGACAAATCACCGGCGAACGTGGCGATTCCGCCGGGATTGATCTTGTCGAAGAGCGCTAGGCAAGGCTCCGCGCACGGTTGGCTACAGGGAGAATTGTGAGAGTGGAAGGAGTCCTCTGCAGCTGGCGGCGGGGTGCTTCGCGCCGTCGACAAGTGAAGCGAGAAGCAGATTCTCGGCGTCGTCGGTCATCGGGAAGAAGAAAGGCGTGCAGGCCCGGGCACAGCCACGTAGCTGCCTTGGGCTCCTTTCAACTCAACTCCGAAGGGAATATCGGACAGTGCACGAGGCGGCGCGAGGACCTTTACGCATGTAATTTGTTTAAAAATGGGGGAAAAAAGCTCCCACAGGGTTCATAGTATATGGCGGGGGCCTGAGTCGAGCAGGCGCCTTCAGATCAACGTCCAAACACCACAATTTTGCCCTGACGCACACCCACCGTGTGCTACCCCGCCTTCTTCCCTCCACTCTGCCTCCGGCGATGTACAACCACTGTCTACTGATAAATTGAGGTGAAGGTTCAGAGAGCGACCCTCACGAGCAATATATAGCACCAGAATGGGAGCTGGGTAAAAACGCGGCTCGCATCGGTTTTGAATGCGGAACGCTGCTTCTCGTCGGGGCCCGCAGTATAAGGACAGACAAGTGCTAATATATCAGCCTCACTAAGACCGGGCATGTCATATCTCTGATTCATCCCGGCTCAACCCAGCACGAACAAAGGCGGGGTTGCACACGGTGTGCACCGGGGATAAGTGAGCTGGTATATCGCCCACTATATCTCGAGGCCCCGCCATGAAAAACACCCGCTTGGTTTCGTTTGCTGAGTCAAATATCCGGCGCACTATGACGCCGTCCAGCTTCACTCAACATGTTAGGGTATTCCGCTCAAATTGGATTTACGTGCGGACATTCTAAACTGTTGAACAGGGAATCTCGGCGCGCGCGCAGTAAAACGAGGGTTATGAATTGAGCTTTTCAGGTTGACCTGACTCGAACAGCCTTGATCAGCTCCAGTGAGATGGGTTAAATACATCAAGGAGTGCCGGAAGCTTGTTGCGCGCAAATAAATAGAGAGTTTGCAGGAGTCATCAGCGGCACCCAGTGGCGCTTTTGCAGTGCGCTGATATATGGCTCCACCCTCCACAAAACCCCACGGATGGCTGTTGGAGCCACTGGGGCCTATTTTTGGCTGGTGGAGCCACGCGCCAGCGCACTGCAAATCGGTCACTGGATGGCGATGATGGCTGCAGCGTAAACTGGCTGATGGCGGGACCATATCATTTGAGTTGAATTACCCCGGAACTCTAGTCGTGAATATTGAGTATGGACAAGTAAACACTGGGGATGGAACTCTGGTGTGCTCCAAGGCCAGTCTAACTTGAATACTATCGTAATAATTGCAGAAGGCCCTAATTTAACTCGGAATTTGGCGACAATGCCCCCTCAATGTGCGTCAGTGCGCGTCAGTGCGCGCCTGCCGTGTCATCCTCTAAAAAGCTGAGCCGAGCTAGGCGTAGCCGTGGCAACACTAGCCCAGGCCACTGCCCAGAAGCACCCGAATATCTCCATTGACACAAGTGCTCCCATGGGATGTCAAGCACGCCCCCATAGGAGCGTATTTTTGGTGCACATGTGCTCCTGCGCAGTCACCTTTCTTTAGGACCTTTTGATTGTAGTCTAACTATCAGCAACCCGTGCTACGCTACGGCAGATTCAGCTGTGTGGTATCCATTGGGCCTTGACGGTCAGCCAGATTAAATTTCACACAAGTGTACCATCGTACTTAACACACCGCTTGTCGTCAACCTTTGGTTCATCCTCACAGCCTCATAGGCGGTTAGATCTTATATTTGCTCGCAGTGACCCATTTCGTCGCCCCGGACGTATATTAAATTGAAAATGATCCAGTTCTCTCCGGACGCGAAAGATGCCGTTCCTCGCCAACCTCCGGTTGGCTCCTCGCGGCCTCATGTACACTGCCCAACTTGATGAACACTGAATATAGTCACGTATCCGCCTTCAAATTCAGATATTGTGGGTGACCCTGATTCAGAATGGCTCCGGCCTGGTCTGTGACGGAAACACGGGAGGCAGTGGCCGCAATCTTTCCTGGTGCTCATAGCCGAAACACTTGTTGAACTGAGCAATCTACTCGAAGTGGCCAATTTAACAGCTATAAATGGAAAGTCGACAGTCGAGTGGAGTAATTGTGCAGAATCCAACATCTCGGTGGAACTGTAAAGCACCGGACATCATTCGGAGACTCAGTATTGTCCGGTAGTAATTGTCATTTGTTAGCCACTCAGCTTTCTCGGTGCAAATTGTTCGATTCTTATTTAGATTCTTACTTAAATAACTTCTAGCTTTTCCGGCTGGGGTTAAGTGTTCCACCCAGTGCTTTTAGGTCATCGCTGTGCAGTTCCTCGGCTTCACACGGTAGTGTGAAACTGATGGGTTGTGCCTCACCATACTGGACGCGCTCGCCGTGTATATCCGCATTCGACACGTGCTATCCAAGTCGTGGTCGCTACTGGCTGTCCGAGGAGCCGGTGAATAGTCAACTTTATAGCACCACAATATAGATTTCTTGACATTGTTACTTACCTCCATGGTGTTTTTCTGCTCTCCACAGTATGCGGCAGTGTCAGTCCCTTGCGGAAGCATTGCCGTTATGGACGGCCAACGTACCCCGCCGTGAGAAGTAGGTGCTCATCTGAATATGTTAGGAGGCAACTTTGTCATATTCCGCAAACCATCGGGAATAGTGGTATGCGAATGACGACAAGGAATGGTCATGGCCAACCTGTAGATTCATCTATATAAGGTGTGGTAGGGTCTTTCGAGAGACAAACACTTCCTTGATCTCGTCTTTGGTACGCATTGGACTCACCATACCTCGCCTTATTCTAGGGTGCCTATACTGATTGAGATTGGACAGATAAACAACCCAACAATGATATACTCCAATCTCATCAACATTGTACTCTCCGCCATTCTCTTCTCTCGTGCAGCAGCACAAGTCGGTCAAGTCGTCGTCTACAACAGCATCAACCCAGGATGCACGGGAGAATCGTTGCTCGAAATCGACACCGCACCTGGGGCATTCTCTGGCTGCGAAGGTGTTATCAGTTGAGTTTTCCCTTCTTTTGTCGTTTTAGAAATGTGTCATTAACTGCCTCAGACGCCGCCAGCTACACGTACAGCCTGCCAGACGGGTGCGCTGTGAACATCTATACTGACTTGAATTGCGCTGACCTCATTGGTGAGACGAGCTCTATTGATATCCCACTTGATAGTATGCTCATCTATCTATATGACTGGCAGGCGGAAACCAAGGGCCTGGAAATGGATGTGGCGGAAAAGTCAACTTCCAGTCGATCTCAGTTCAGTGTTAGATAGAGAGATATTGAAACGATGTAACCGTGAACCCAAATACAAATGATGTATACATGTTGTCAAGTAAACTCCGGTGGTGTTTTTCCGCCGACACCCACCTTCTGTCAGACTCTGCATGTACTTAGTAATTGGGAGAGATCATCTGGAGGCGCAACTGATCCGGACGCATCGCAAGGAGGTCCTACGACTCTAGGACAGCTAATACCAAATAAATTAAAGCTCTGTCAGGCCAGTGAACTGCCGAGCATGAGTGGAATTTCCGAGAAGCCGGCTGGCAACACGTGGGTCAGTCAGGGATACTTGAAGGGGGATAAGTGAAAAGAAAACGTCGGAGCAGCGATGAAAAAACAAGCTTACGACTCATGATGGATATTCGACCACACCCGCTTGAACCTCGCAACATTGACTGCGGCGGCCGTCGAGTCGTGGCTGACCAACTCTTCCAGCAGCTTGCGTGCCCATCCCACTTGCTCTGGCCTCGGTGAGTCAACCAGTTCCACCACAGAATCCAACAGATTTCCATTCACGACAGCTCGTGCTCCCTGCGGCGATTTCGTGATCCAATACAATGCCTCCGCAGCATTCTCAGTAACTCTGGAATCTCGGCCACTCCAAACAGATCAGAAGACCAGTGTCCTGAACAGGAAATGGGACTCACTTCAGGAGTGAAAAAGGCGGGCGCAGGGTTTTACGGCCAGTAACATCGTCACTGTCGACTGGTCCGCCGCCCAGTGTGTCCCCAATACCCTAATCAACTCCGTCGCCGCCATTGATCACATCACTGTCGAACCGTTGACTATTTGGTGCACCGGACCCCAATCGAACTGCCTCGTCGAAGTCTGGATCACTTATCCACCAATATCCTGGATTTCCTTCCGCCTGGTAAAATATTAAACGGCGCTGGATATCGGAGAGGCGAATGGAATGTTTGAGGATACATGCAAAATTATCCGGCAATGTGCATGCGACGACGTTAACCCCATCCTCTCTCCTCTCCTTCAACTGTGGTTTCGTGCTTCTTCACCATGTGTTTTCTCATTTGGTGAAAGTTTCTCGCCCTCTATCCTCGACCTGTGGCTACATTGGGATATCCCAAAGATATCCACATTGTTGAACCGAACTAAATTGTGTCCTCGACCTCTAGTGACTGATATGGTCAAGTCTGAATATGAGAATAAATTCAACACGGAATTTTTCAACTTCGAGGTCATCAGACAATGGCAATGACAAACAATTGAGGTACGAGCTTCCTATGTTTGTAGTGTCTCCGAGAGACTAGGCAGTGACCAAGTCAAAATTAATGCATATAAGATCATACGCAACCAGTTCTGTACAGAAATAGACCATTCTTCAATATTTACTCATGCAGAAAGCCACAAGTTGAAGCCAATTTTCATCCAAAGCACGTGCCAGTAGGAGTACCCAGTATAATAGAAGGTCCTTAGAGGCATGTTAGAAGTACCTGAGCCCAATTCAACGATGCCTTCCAGAATTCCTGTTGCAAGCCACCATCCCCGCCGCGTTTGATGGCATCAGACAAAATGGCTTGTGATGGCTTATGTAATGTTCAATTTGGGTTCAATCCCGCCCAGCCTGACGTTGATTCACAAAGAGCTCGCTTAACTGGCATGGTGCTGACCTTTTATCGTTTTAATTTCAATACTTTTCAGTGCAAGCCGTGGTCACGCCCTGTTTGATGGCATCAGACAAAATGGCTTGCGCACGCCATTTTGCCTATAGCGAACAGGGCTCGAAAAGCAAATTAATTGAGGATTAAAATGAGTTCATTGAGATAATATGCCACTGTAAGTGTCGAAATAAAGATTTGCAAAGGTTTAGTTGAAAAAAAGTAAGCTCACGCCAACCTTGTGATGGCATGTGACATGTTCAACTCCCTCCAACCTAAGGCTAATTCAAGATGAATCCATGCTACAATGATAGGAGAGGATGAATAAGATATGAATGGTGTGGAGCTGACCTTCTTACTCAGTTACTGTGCAAATTCGCATACTTCTCGACACAAGCCGTCCCCACCCCCAATTTGATGGCATCAGACAAAATGGCTTGTGCACGCCATTTCATTCACGACGAGCAGGGACACCTCCCTCGTGGCTTCGCCACCTCATACAACCATAAACCACTGTACAAAGTCCATTCAAGCCATTTATATCAACAGGTTTAACTTATTCAACATTTTGTTTGATCTGCTTGATACTTAAAGGTTGAACCAAGTCGACCATCGGGCCGGCAAGCGCGATATTATGATCTGTAGTGGTTGTATTGTGTGTGGTAGAATATAAGAATCTGTTTATGTGAAGAGATGTGGCCGAAGTCGGTCTGGTGTCCAGATACTATTAAGTGGGCCAGAAACCGTGTGACTTCGGTGCAGATCCGATGAATTTCTTTGTATTACTTTTTATATGGATGAATACCTGGAAGCATAATCTATTGGTCTGACTTCACAAACCGAAGTAGTACCACAATATTCCCCTTTGTTCAACCTCCCTACCCTCGCTCTAGGCACCATGGTTGTTGTCTAACTGTAGCAGGAGTGAATTAATCATTTGTTGATCAGTGTCGGTACAGTCATTGAGGGTATGGCGTGGTGCGTTGTGGCTCGTTTCAATAAATTGCATTTTCAAGCACGAAGAATGGTCCCAAAAGGCGGAGAATATTGATTTGTACTCAAATTCCAAATGACATACAACGCAGAACTCCAAGAGGAGTACACTGAGCGCGACAAGCCCGTACTTCTCTGTTGAATTGAAAGAGTTGGTCGGGGTCGTCCTAGCGGCGATGAGTGACTGTCCCATCAGTGAAGAAAATAGTTGGAAAGCATCGCAAGCCCGTGAAGAAGACAGTTATAGAACGCACTGTGTGTAATTGGATTGAGCATAAAGTATCCAAGGCGCGTGGAATACGCACAAGCCATTCCAAGATTTTGGCTGGTGCCAAGCCGGTAGAATGGCTTGCAAGCCGAAATGCCGGGCGTGGGCGTGTGATGCCACCAAAATCCACGCCCACGCCCGAAACAAGCCAATCGGCGCGGGCGCAAGCCACTTTTGGAGGCCAAAAAGGTAACTCTCATATGTACATAAAGTCCCTCCTTGTGGGAAATGCGAACAGTAAAAATTCCTCGGCGTTCCTGTGCTGGTCCGTGGAAGACATGGCCAGGAGTTGTTCTGTGGTGTACCCATCCTGGGCGCTGCCTAGTTGCACCGGATTCGCCGAGTGGTTTGCGACACTGAATGCGACGGGCATGACGAGTCGAGTCGGGGGGGGTATAGCTCTATATGCGAAGAATCGAGTCAGATTCGGAGCGTGCTGGGAGTGTCAAAACTTAATCGATTCGGAGAGACCGAGAGAGCAAAGGATGTTCGTCGTTGGGGAACTTAATCTGTAGAATTCGCCTACGCCGCAGACACTCCCACTAGGCCGCACTAAACCTGCAGTTGTATATGCGCTTTGAACCGCAATGCGCGGTTCGGGGTACCCGGAAGAGTTAGGTGTGAAAAATGTTGCGTCACCTCGCAAGACGACGCCGTACCGGGCACACTCGCAGTGAATGCTGCTGTTGCGGCACAAAAAGAAAGGGGTGCGCTCTCCAAGTGAGTGACAAGAACGCGGTTGGGATTCAGAAACTGAGCTGGACAGAGCAACAAATCGTGTTGTGAATGTCTACACTTGAGGATGTCAGAGAGATGTGTAGAAGGACAACGAGGACTTCAAATTATTATGTTACGTTACATGCACATTCGTGTTTGCACCCGTTGCGGATGTGCGCCGACTGCGGACTTCCCAGCCGTAGGCCGTTGCGCGGCGGCGGCGGAACCGTGGGGTTTGGGACGATACCCACCGTCCTTGGGCAGCTGCGATCATAGTGAGCTGAGGCGCGAGATGTCTGCGCATCGCGCGTGCATCGGCGGCGCGCGCGCCCCCCTCTGTTTTACGCGCTGTGGCCATCGTGAAGCTTCCCTCACCAGGAAACACTTTGGGGCTCCGCACACGCACCCTTCACACTGCTGCCCCGCATGCGCATGTACGGCCCTGGTCGCAGCCCACAGCCCCACGCTCTCTCCCCTTCTTCATGAGCAACGATGCCCGCATCGGCGTCGCGGGGAAGCTTTGCCCTTGCCGGCCACACTCTCCTTCTACAAGCCCGCGCGTACACGCACACACGAGACGACTGGCGTTCCGCGACACCTGCCCGCTCGCCCTTCGCGACATGTCGCCGAGCGCTGAACCCGCTGCCAGGGATTGGCACCGCACACTGCGCGCACCTGCATGCTACGCAGCACGATAATTCCCCGGTTAGGGTCCCGTGACAGTTAGCGTTTGGAGAAAATAATTAATTGTCAGGCTGACAATCAGGCTGACTGTCAGTTCTGACAGTTGACAGTTCTGACAATTGCGAGCTCGGCGTACAGGACTACTACGCAAAGTTACCAGCCTTCCCAGAGGTCTTGGTTGTTCGAACTGGACGCACCAGCGCCAATCACCACTGCAGCGCGGGTTTTCGGTGCAGACGGCTCATCACTGAGAAGCTCCTTGAGTCCAGCTGAGCGCAGGTTGATGTCTGGATCAACGACGAATGTCGTGGGAGACGGAAATACTTTCTTTTTCCCTTTTGTCTTTGCCGCTCGCTTTTTACGATGATACCTGTGACGGATTCTGTCAGCCTCCTCGTCCTCACTGTGCGATGGCTCCTCTCCCACGGCAGGAGCAGAGACGACGGTATTCGAGGGAACAGATTAGTCAGTTTCGTTCGTGGACTTCAACTTGGATTTCTTCTGGGCGGTGGTGGTAGTGGATGCCGCGGAGAACACTGGTGCCGCATTTGAATCGGTGAGAAAAACAAAAATTGGGTGACTCACCGTCCATCTTTTTCTCGTATCCAGCGTCCTTAGTAAATGACGGCCTCGGATCCGCGATCTTCCCTGCCGGTTTCGTAGGTTCCCGGTCACCACCACTATCTCGTGTGAGAGCCGAGGATAATAAATAAGAAATCACGCACCACAGATAGTCTAACTCATCTGCGATCCTCGCCAGTTTTCCCTGAGCAAGGTTCAACGGAATCTTCGCGGACTCCCAGTGAATTGACTCGAGGTATTTCACAACACAGTCCATGCCAAGGTTCCCACGTCGCACGTATTTTAGGCGGCCGTCAGAGTCGCGAACATGCTCTCCGAACAAGATATCAACTCGGCGATTGAAGGCGCTGGCGACCGTGCCTTCTTCACCTTCCAGCTCGAAGATGCGACGCGGAATATCATCTTCCTTTGTGGCAAGTGGTACAGTCTCCGGGAGAAACAACGTGAGCTTCGCAATTTTCTTGACCAAATCAATGATAGGTTTTGCTGTCGGCAGTTAGATAATAAGAATCATCGGCGTGCCGTGAGCAGCACACACCGGACAGAAGGTTTTGAGCAGCTGCACTGAGGCCTACAGAGTTGTCGTCATTGGCAATACGGGAGGAGACCTGGCGATTCCGCGCCGGGCGAGTGGGAGCTGTGGAGGTCATTCTCTGCAAGTCGGAGCAAAAAAAAAATTGGTTTTGAACTGTCAACTGTAAGATTCGACCATGCAAAAATAATTAACTGTCAGTCAGATTCTGACAGTCATCCTGACAGTTACTGACAGTTGACACTAACTGTCACCGGACCCTATCCCCGGTCGTACTTCCGCGACATCGTCTCGCGCGCTTGACGAAGTCGTCTGCAGAAAAACCCGCGAGCGACATATTCAGAAGCGCCCACGTAGGCCAAGTTCTGTCTTCTATCCGCGCCTTCAGTACGTTGCCCCGCACAGCCGCACCAGGAGCCTGCGACGCGCAGCCACCGTCCGCGGGGAGTCTTATACCCGCCGTCTCCAGCACCATCGCTCCCGCAGGTACGCAGGCCAAGGGAAAGAAGCCCCTCTTGCGCGGGCTCCAGCGCGAAGGAAAGGCACGCGTGCTCCCTACCTCGCCCCGCCTTCGTCTTAAACCCCGTCGCAGGCATCACCCACGGGTCCCATACATCCTGGAGCGCGCAGCACCCCCGCCGCCCGCGAGGAGCCCCAGCTCCATCTGGATAACACTGTCAGTCTTGCTCGCGATGTGTAGGGCTGAGCAACGCAATCCCGCATAATTGACGAGCACGCCCACCTCCAAGGGCTGCGTCCATCGTACGTGCGCCGTCGTTATCGGCACCCCGCGCAGGTGGATGGCGCCGGTGGATGAGGGCGAGATGTCGTTTCTGAAGGTGGGCGTCAGTACATCAGGCCCCTGCGCGTAGAAAGGGAGGGAAAGCGAGAGGAAGGAAGAAGCGGAGCGAGGCACGCAGCGGGCCGCAGCAGTGGAAGGGGTGGAGCGACGTATTTGATCGCCATGACGACGAGGGCGCCATCAGCGGGCAAAGATAGACGGGAGACGCACCTGGGCGAGGACGGGGCCGTCACTACCTCAAAGTACACATGTACACGGGAGGGGAGGTGCGACAGGATGTGAGCGGCAGAATGACGAGGATGCCCATCGGCTGCAGCGGCCGCGGTGAGCGCAGGAGGCGGGGATGGCTTCTGTTTGGCTTCGATGCGGCCGAGTGGGTGAAAAGGAACGAAGCGAAATACGCACCCTAAAGCCCGCGCGGGGATGGTATGCGTTCCGCCAGTGTTCAGCTGCGGAGCGGACGCCTGGACAGAGATCGGGATCTTCCAAGGCTACATAATTACATCACCGCGCGCGGCGGCGGGGTGTCGTCTGTATCGAGGAGCGGAACCTACGGTCGAGGCCGTTAATCCAGGGAGAAGTCGGGAGGTCGTGGATGGAGCGTGGCTGAAGGGCGGGACAGGCTGGACGAGGGCGGGGCGACGAAGAGAAAACCAGATTTGAACAGGCGACTCGGACGATCATTGCCGAGAATAGCGTTGCCGCGCCGGAGGGGGCCAGTCCAATGGTAGTTTCCAGCGGCGGGGCGGTCCTACTAGGCCTGGGTAGAGTATTTGGTCGGTGTTGGCATGAAGAAAACGTGGCTAGTCATCAAGAACAAACAACTGCTTTGCGACGGAAAAAGAAAGTCGCTACGTCCGTAATTGCATCTTTTTCCGGTCTTCAAGGAGACGCTGAATAGCTGGAAAAGGAAGGACGCTTTGAATGAGTGCGCATTGTCCAGTTCAACTCAAGGTTCAACTCGAGGGTCTCATCTCGACCACGGCTGGCACGCATTTGCTGGCATGGATCAGCATGGCTACGATATAGATAGACGAGGATAATATATGAGGTTTATTCATACACAAGTACCTCCCACAATCCGCGCAACCCCCTGTTCAATCGTAACCAAGTAGTGCAAGTTCGACAATCCAAACTCAAATAGTGATGTTCTGGCCTTGGCTTGGCCTGAAAGCCATGGCTTTGGCTTGGCTTTGGCCTTGAAAATCCCCGAGCCAAGCCAAGGCCAAGCCAGGCAAAAGCCGTGGCTTTGGCCTAAGCCATGGCTTTCTGGTGGTAATTTGGACGAATTTTGGCTTTGGCCTGACAAAATCCCAGGCCAGGCCAAAGCCAAACCTAGCCGAGGCGAGCCAAAGCCAAGGCCAAGCCAAAAAGCCAGGGCTTTTTGGCCTCAGGCCAAAGCCAGAACATCACTAAGTTACTCAAAGCATAATAAGTCGCCTAGCTACCACGCACATTATGAGTGACCAATATTTCGAAGTCCGGTCTCAAAACTTCAGCTCAATCTGAATCAAGATCAGTGAGCAAGACCACACGACGTCGCTGTGCCAAACCTTGTCCATTTCCTCCTTGATTTTCACCGGCAATTGGCGTGTTGCGAAGAGGATGAATTGGTCCAAACCGCTGCAGTGGCCGCATCTCGCTTTGTTGATTGCTGTTCGGAAATACCCTGTCTCGCTAATTTTTACCCCTGGTGTCACTACCAAGAGTGCTCCAACTCCTTGGAGAAACTCCGTGAACCATGGGATAATTCCCCGGTACTGTGCATCTGCGAACACACGGTAATCCTGCAGTCCGCCCGTCGGGCTGCATTGATTGCAACCAAATGCGACAGTCGTTGTGGTTATAGGCAGGGCAGCCAACCACTCCAAGTTGAGTGTTGTGTTCTGCGCAGCGGCCCCACATCGATAATGGTAATGGAGTAAATTGTGATATGCCACCGCGGTCGTGCCGTGGAGTTCAGGTGGTGCTTCCGTGTTGAGCGCGCGGAGTGGACGTTTCAAAGACTCCGTCGCGGCGGCCATCGCCACGTCCTTCCATGAATACTTGAATGCCACCGAGAACACCGCGAGGGACTGGTCCACGACGTATTTCTCGAGGTGCTGTTTCACCGTCGGAATGAGGGACTCCATCAGAAATTTGTCGAGGAGAAGCTCGATGAGCTCCCGCAGCTCGTCCATGGACGCAATAGTCGGCTGCGTAGCGGGATAGAAGAAGCGCAGCAGTCTGTCCAAAGTCACTGCATCTTCATCCATATCCATCGCAGGGATGGCGGGGGTCCCCTGGGGCTGGGGGAGACCCAACGCAGTTTCGAAAAACCGCGAGACCAAAGATAAGATCATGCGGTGCACATAGAATTCGGCACCATCGGAAGATCGCAGGATGAAATCGGCCCCAGCGACGTTGACAAATGGGTACGCGGGCGCGAATACCGGTGCGTTTGAGCTGGGTTCTGGGTTGGGTTCCGACATGCTGGTGGTGGGATCGATGAGGAGGTCTAAATCCGGCGGGCTGTACGTAAATGCACGGGGTCGTGAGAACGGAACAAGATCTGCGAACTCGGAGGCTGGATTAAATATCCTCTAGGTCATCCAACAAATACAGTGAGATCGATCAGGGGAGCTCACCACGACTGAAGTCGCTTCGTCGGATACATGACAAACCACACCTAGAGATTCGAATAAAATCTGTTTCCGAATTTTCGAGCGAGGGTCTGTTAATCAACTTGGCCCAACATAACCGTACCTGTGACGATACATTCCCACGATTCGAGGAGGAAGCACCAATCTCGGACTCAGCCTGATGAGCTATCGGTTTCCAATAGAAATGCAGACGAAAATAGAGAACCCTACTGCAAGCCGGAACCTGCCGTTCCGCTGTGAACTTGAATTTTTTTATGGAAACGAGGATTCCACGGATTCGTGAAGTAATGGAGAGACGTCTTGTGATTTCTGCGGCCTGCCTAAGTACGAAGTCCGACGACAAATTCCCCTTCAATACCCCCGCGCCAGTCCTTGAAAGCGGACGCCGGAGGAATCGGCGGCCATGGAGACAATGGTCTGTGGCTTCAAACGAAGGCTCACAAGTGAGACGAGGAATGCCGATGTGAAACGGCTGAACGGACCAATGGGCGTCCTGGAGAGGAGAGCGGAATCCAAGCTGCGGGACGCCGCCGGGCTCGGGACCAATTCAAGCGGGCTAGGCGAAATTGTCAGCGCCGCCGAGATGCGGCGTACGAAGGGAGACGTCCGCGTCCTGGTGCAAAGCAATGGTACCGCCGTATCGAAGCAGGCGCCGTAAGGCGAGGTAAATCAGGGTATATAGTGTACCCCGCTCGTAGGGGATCTGCACAGGGGGTTAGCGTGGTGGAGTGGCGCATGTGCGACGGGAGGTGCAGTACGCCATGGACTACGAGGCTAAGTGTGGGAGTACGCGCAGTGAGGACCGGTTGGGACGCACTCATACCGTTCAAACGGATCGCAATACCTCGATAAGATTTGGAGGGCAGATGAATTCAGCATGAGGACATATACAAGCCTGCATCCGGTATCCAGAGTGCTCGGGATTAGAATCGATGGGGCATCGCGCGGGGATGCGGAGAAATGCAGGATCAAAACGAATCAGCGTCCACGGGCATGGGCGCGTCAAGTACAGACACCGGAAAAGTACCAGCTGCAGCAAGGGAAGCGAGGGGAGCGCATGATAGAAAAAACGGGGCTATCGAAGCAAGCGTGAGGGAAAGATGCCGATGCAGCGCGCACCGGCGGCTACCAGCACAAGTTTAAGAGCGGCAAGGGTGATAAAAAACAGGGACAACCCCATCGTGTATATGCACCCATTGAAACGGTCCGATACTATCCCTGCGCGCCGGGAGCAGCACATCCGGCGGACGTCCGCGGATCCAAACCGTCAACGATCTTGCAGCCATTGGGAGAGGACGCAGTCATCCCGCGGTTGGCATCGCATTTTCCTCGAGAGCTCGGCTGCCTGCATGCCACGACTGGAGCGAGTAGAATCGTCGTGCGTTGAGCAAAGGAAGACCACGTGGGCGCTGTGCCGGATCGATATTTGCCGATCATACGGGCTCCTTCCTTCCCATTTGCGACCACTTGACTTGCAATGCGAAAATGAGGAATTATTGGGGCTTGCTGGTGGGAGTGAATTTTATCCAGCGACGAGAAACAGAAATAAGACCAAACAGCTGTCAAGTAACACAGTAGTGGTGGGAGCCTGAATCGAACAGACACCATCAGGTAAAACGAATAAGCACGATCAAGATGCCTTGAGGCACATCATGTGCTACCCGCCCTGAAAAGCCGCTCATATCCGCAGAGCCATCAAGAAAGGGGTGATCTTCACACCAGTCGAGACTTCCGGGGTCCTCGAATTAGATCAAATGGTACGCGTTCATAAAGACACAGCCCTCTCCAACGCTGCCCTGGTCGCTCTCGGAGTGAAATTTGGATCCATTGAGCTCACACAGATGGAGGTTGTGCCATGGTTCGCCTGATTCTGGTGCTAATACTCGTATCCATATATATGTACAATGAACCGGCGAAGGGTATGCGTTTGTTAGGCATTGCCCCAGCCTCAATCAACCGCAAACTTATTTTCGTCATTTCCCCGCTCTAAGCCTAACAGCTTAGTCTTACCTGCGCACCCGAAAAGCCAACAATCGGAGCTGCTTTTCTCTTATAGGTTGGATTGAAATGATTCCCATCGTTCGCGGATTTAGCTTGACCGCAACAGAAGATCGCCCGGTAAGCTCCGAAACACCGTCTGCCGTCCACGTACTGAGTTCGTCGTCATCGATTATCCTGAGCACATTCCTAAGTAACGGTCCCGCGATTTCTCGGGAGTTTGCAAGCAGCTGGCGGGCGTACTGGATGCCGGCGCGACTTGAGCGCCGAGCAGAAGACAGTGTGTCCGACCCTTTGGATTCCTGATCGGCCTTGTATTCAACATGACCCCGCCCCGCGGCCTAGCATGGATGACGATGTTGAGCGCTGCGCTGATATGTGTAGGGATGTCCGCACATTACGCTCAGTAGGCCCCTTATTTGATCAGACATACCCCAACCCATTGCCTTCCACTTCAGTTTGACACTTGTTCGATTTGGACCCTGGCCGAGCTACTCGTTTTTTCCATGTAGCCAAATGTGAATCCCGCGGCACTGACTGCTTTAACGACTGGACTCGCCAAGTTCACTACCAGAATAAATAAATAAATGAGCAGATCGCAAGCGGATTACGGAACATGGCGTCTAGAACATCAAGCATCCAAGGGATGAGATATGACCTTGGACTAAATAATCCCGCTTCCCACTCATATCAGTTTTTTTTTGGCCTCAGATTTGCCTCTTCGCTGGTGGATCAATTCACTTCATTCTGCGGGCGATCAATATCAATACATATGGAGGCGTCTCAGATATTTACGTGATATGAGGACATCGTCGCCCTGGATAGTTGGCAGGAATAGAGTACTGAATATAATTCGGCTGACAGGCCGGAACTTGCCGTGATGCGCCATCACCTTGAACGGGGGTATCACTCCGCCGGCTTGCCGGCGGCTTTGTTCCTTGCCACCACATCGCTCCGAACTTTGCACGGCCCAAGTCTCTACAACTCCGCATGGAGTTGAAGCTGAAACTTGACCCTGGTGTCCGAGCTCCTGCCAACGTCAATCATCGCAACCGCGAGGAGGAGACCAGGGAACACAAGTACTGCCCCTGGAGAGCCCTGGGCACCAGTTTTGATATACAAGACGACTTCCGCAGGGCCATCATGTACCATCATGAGTATGCTCATGATGATCCCGTCCTCCTCCGATTCTGCCTCAAGAATAGCTTTATAATGTGGCAGCGACGCAGACTCGCCCTGTTCTCAGCCGTTCTTTCTGCTTGACTCTCGAAATCAAGGATGCGCTTGCTCTTCATCAATCTGGTCCTATTGGGCGGCTCAATTTTATCCCTCGCTTCTGAACCACTCGTGGATGGGCCAAACTCATCCTTAGTAAGTCACGATTCTCTTTCAATGTACGACTGTCTTGAATGATACCCAATTCCACAGGATCCTTCACGGGTGGCAGACCGTTCCGCCAGAGTATTCGAATTCTTTCCATATATCTCATCGGCTCAATATGATCATAGGATTTTCTCTCCGCACGCGGCCAGGCAAATCAGTTCCGGAAGCGCACCACTGTACGTGACGACTATCACTCTTGACGTTTTCACATTAATTTCCTCCATGTAGGCCAGTTGCCCGTGCGTACGTAAATCCCCGTCATTTATGTTTTTACTCACTGAGTGAAATTATCGATAGTCCTTGACGAGTCAATCTTCGAGCACAACGGCCCCGACAACCTCGCATTCGTCTACAGTTAGTTTGCCATGAATTAGTCACGCTTCATTCCACCGATTGTCCGCAGGTTTCCTCCTCGTCTTCGGCCAGTATTACCATCGGCTCTGTCACTGTCACGTCAAGTGTCCCAGCTTCATTTTCATCTTCGTTTTCATCATTGTTCACCTCCGTGACTTCCACCTCCAGTGGGTCATCGCGGTCGGCAGTCCAACCCTCATCGACATCTGTTTCGTCCTCAAAATCAGTGACCAGCGGCACTGTTTCCATTTCCTCAATTCAGCCGCCGCCTCTTTCGTCCTCGACTTCTGCAACGTCCTTCATTTCTATCTCCGTGGTTTTCACCTCCAGCGGGCCATTATCGCTGTCATCAGTTCAACACCCACCGACATCTGTTTCGTCCTCAAAATCCTTGACCAGCGGCACGGCTTCCTTTTCCTCGATCCAGCCGCCGCCTATTTCGTCCTCCACTTCTGCACAGTCCTCCATTTCTACGACCGGAAGCGCGACTTCGATCCAGCACTCACAGATATCGTCCTCCAGGTCTGAGACATCGTCCGGAATTTCCACCTCTCCAAGCAGCAATGCGAGCTCTACATCGATTGCTCCACCCCCTACATCCGCTTCATCGGGCCCTTCATCCTCGGGGACGAGCATCATCTCCTTTTCTCCATCTTCGAGTCACCCTCACTCTTCCTCCATCTCTGCCTCTGCTTCAGTTTCCCTTGGTTCCATTTCTACGACAGGCGGCACCCTCTCGCCCATTTCCCCACCTTTGACTTCCTTTTTCAGCTCGACTACATCCAGCTCGGCCTCGATTGCGACCTCTGTGTTCGTTTCATCGACCCAGTCACCAGCGACATCGGCGCCATCTGCGTCAGGCCCCTCCAAGAGCGTCGGCTCTTCCGCCTCTATTCAGGCCTCCTCCCCATCCTTCAGCTCTGTCTCGCCTTCTTCGTCTATACCCACTCCTGCTTCGTCGATCTCCGCTTCTTTCACCTCACCGCCGCCGCTGTCCAGCACCTCAGGCTCGTTATCCGTTACCGCTTCCTCTATTACCACGGTGCCTGCACCCATATCTCCACTCTCCCTCTATTAATGTTTTTTTTTTTCAGTCCGTCGTATCCAGCCTCTCTTCTAGTTCCGTAACTGTGCGCTGCTCTCGCTTAAGTTGCTCGCAAGGTGCTGACTTCTTCTAGTTTGGAAGCGGGACTTCTGTACCGGTGTCTTCGACTCAGCCTCCGCTCTCCAGCTTCGAACCTTCATCTGTTTCCAGCTCTCCGACCGGAAATGCAACGTCTCAGTCTATTACACTGCCTGCCTCAGGCTCCGCTTCGGCGACGAGCATCGGCTCTTCCTCCTCATTTTCGAGCTTGTCCCCGCCTTCTTCATCTTCAATCCCGGCGTTTTCTTCGTCGGTGTCTGCTTCCTTCACCCACCCGCCGCCGCTCTCCAGTACATCGGATTCTTTATCGTCGTCGCCGTCGGCTGTTTCCTCGGTGGGTACAGCCACATTTCGCACCTCCATCTATTAATTCTCCCCCTAGTCCGTCGCATCCGGCATCTCTTCGTCTAGCTCCAGTATTGTGCGTGCCCCTTCAGCCTGCTCGCGACAGTGCTAATTGCCTCCAGTCGGGAAATGTGACTTCTGTGCCTCTCTCGTCGACCCAACCTCCGGTCTCCAGCTCTGAACCTTCTTCCGTTTCCAGTTCTCCCACCGGAAATGTGACGTCTCTGTCGTCTACTACAGTACCGAGCTCCGCTACATCTGCCTCGGGTTTCTTTTCAGCCACAACCACCGGCTCGTCCTCCTCCTTCCAACCCCCACCCTCCTCGTTGTCAACCTCGTTTCCGCTGTCTTCGTCTTCTACTCCGGTTTCTCCTTCTTCGTCGACCTCATCGCCGCTGCCGTCCAGTGTCTCAGACTCGTTATTCTCGACGTCCTCCGCTTCATCTTCTGTTACGCCAGTGGGTGGCAGTAGACTTTCCTTCCTTGCATCTATTAATTCCCGTGCAGTCCGTCTCATCCAGTATATCAACC
Source organism: Mycena vulgaris (assembly GCA_029204335.1). Taxonomy (NCBI): domain Eukaryota; kingdom Fungi; phylum Basidiomycota; class Agaricomycetes; order Agaricales; family Mycenaceae; genus Mycena; species Mycena vulgaris. Next base: position 432,292 of record JARGYA010000041.1, on the reverse strand, counting down.
AGCGCGATTTCTTCTTCGAGCGCTTCAGCTGCATCTTCTACGCTGTCATCTGTTACCCCAGTGCGTGCAAGCTGAGTTTCCTGGTGCATTTGTTGACCACCCCGCCAGTCCACCACATCCAGTGTATCTGCCAGCTCCACCATTGTCTGTTTTCCACGGTGTCCTCGTCGAGCGTGAGCTAACATACTCCAGATTATCACCGCAAGTGCTTCTCAGACGTCACAGTCGAGCTCAGGTGCGGTATGGATTTTTTCCTCGAAGCGAAGTTCGGTATGAACTGAGGTTGTCCTCAGGCCGGGAATTCCGATTCAATAACATCGTCGAGTAGTCTGGATACCACATCATCTTCGGTGTTTTCCAATACTCTCACATCGCCTCCGTCCTCTGTAGCAACGAGTGCTACTAGTTCCCCGTCAACTGCTTCCACGACGACGATTGTGGGCGGTGGAGGTGGCGGGGTGGCGGAGGGGGCGGAGGCGGAGGCGGAGGCGGAGGTGGAGGTGGATCAAGCCCGCCCCCTCCGCCACCACCGCCGCCGCCACCACCGCCGCCGCCACCACCCTCGGGCCCAGGGGAGGCTCCAGGAGACGGAGGCGACGGCGGCGGCGGCACTGGTAATCCTCCGGACCAGGACCCCACACCAACGGGTCCTACCCCAACACCCCCAGACGATCCCACTCCAACAGGAACTACGACGGACCCCGAGAACACAGACAGTACCACCTCTACATCCAGCACAGAGACCTCCACTTCCACGTCTTCGTCATCGTCTAGTTCTTCATCCTCATCTTCATCTTCACAATCATCTTGCTCGGTATCCAGGACCACCTCGCAAAGCATGACCTCCGGGCAGTCTTTTTCCTTTAGTTCGACAGCTGCACCGTCCAGCTCGTCCTCCCCAACGACTTCTTTTTCGCCTTCTGCCACTGCATCTTCCGCCCCTGTATCCCCCTCCGGTAATGGGCCCACTTATACAACAACTGTTACGGTGTATCAGTGTCCCACCTCGATGATATCAGCCTCCATGACCGCTTCTGGCAGCGCCCCCGCGGCGCCCACTGGGATCGCCGGACCGTCTGTAAGTCTGACCGTTTTGTTCGATGAACCAGCGTTTATTTGGGATAAATCCAGGCCTGCGCCGTCCGCAGTCAGTCCGGCAGCCAATCTAGTGCATCTCCCACCCTCACCACTGATCCCTGCGGTTCAACTCCGGTCCATCCCCGCGACTTCGCCCTTTCAGTTCGAGCTCCCACCGATCCCGCGTCCGCAAAACTCAAAGGGGAGCAGATATGGGCCCAAATTGCTGCCGCCACCGCCGACAAATCACCCGCATTGACTACCGACAAATTCCGAGCTTCCTATTCGGCAATTTTCACAGTCGCCGATGAGATACCTACGAACGTGAGGGGCGGGGAAGGAATGGATATCGCGTCACTTTTCAATACGGTCACGGTCGGTGGGCCTGATCTCCCGAAGCCTCTCTTTTCTGCCCTTCCTGATACACTTCACCGGGTTGAGAACGAAGGGACTGTGGCCTATGAGCTCATTTTTACCCCGGGCGTGATCGTTGCCTCATACTCCTTCAAGGAAGACGACCCGATCCGTCCTAGGACGGCGCAGGTCAACTGGGACGTCATCGCGATGGAACTGTACAAAGATTTCAAGGGAGTAGATGGCCCCACCGATCTCAGATTCGTAATGCGCCTCCACATCGTCAACCCGGTCACGATCGGGGTGCTGGAGGAACTGTACGCGAACAGTCAGATGTCCGCGCAGGCGAGCGCCAACGATATCGAATGGACGCAATGGGATGCGAATGACGGAAAATGCGGTACCGATGCCGTGTTGACTTTGTTGGGCACAGATAACGGCTCGGGTGCTGGTTTCATGCTCATTGATTATCACGCGACACTCGGCGGGAAGAGGATCATCAATGTTTACACCAGGCGCCAGAACGGATGGTGGGGCATAGTCACGGAGTTTGCATGAACTTCTAACATATACACCCGCGTTTGCTTAACGTCCTACTGGAATTCTGTATTTATGTTTTTCTTTCCGCATGCTGTCGAACCGGGTCGTACAGTCTCTAAAATGGATCTTTTCCTCATCGCGCGTCTCTGTATCCTACCCCGCTCGCTCGTCCCAATGCTATCACAACTTCCGCATTAATTCTGTTCTTTCGGATGCGCGCAATTACCCCCTTCTCTCGGAGGTGCGCAACTAAATCTGGAAGGACTTACTGATCTGTGCGGCAGTACACATTGGATTCCAGACGTAGACATAAAGTTGGAGGCACTGAGCGAGCGGAATCCAAAAAGGTGGGTCTGCTTTACCTACGGCGGGGACCCGAATCGAACAGGCACTTTCAGGTAAATGTAAAGGCAAGCCGATATAATTATTCCTGACGCACGCCGTGGGATATCCTACCTCATTCCCTTCCGATTGAACTTCATCAGATCATAGGAAAAAAATAATATGTAGGATTGAACGTATGATTGCGGAGAAAGAGAGGGCGGAGTATTGTATTATGGATATGCATATGTATACGCCTAGAGCCAGCGCACTGGAGCCTTCCGGAAATTATGAGGGCGATGAAGTAGAAGAAAAGAGGCGATTCACAATGACATCACTCTGCTGCTCTCCTACTCCTCAAGGAATCCGGTGGCGGTGAGTTTATCGAGGCGGTCGTTAACAGCCGAGGGGAAGCGCGTCGCAAGGCGCAGCCGAATGCTCTTCAAAAATGGGAAAGACGGGTGCTCTCCATCGGCTGCCCTCCAGAGAGACTCGGCCATGTCTGCGACAAGATTTCCGTCAAGACCACGAACAAGATCGCGAACGCCGCCTTCTATTTTCAAGCTCGCGAGTAGCGGGAGGATAATTCAGTGGATTTCGAGGTCATGTCATACGCGAAGGCTGTGAATGGCTGGTCCTCTATGCAGGCGCACCACATGAGGGAGAGGAGCGTCAGAGTCGGCACCACGCGGAGGAACGTGAGGAGGCCCTCCGCATCGAGCTCTTCCACGTCGCGGAGGGTGAGTCGGGTTAAGGGAAGCGCTGAGCGGCCGTGGAAATCTATGAAGACGTGTGCTGGGCATTGGCATAGGTAGACTGACAAAGAGTCAAGGTTGAAAACTGAAAATGGCTGGAAGAACGACGCTGCTTAGTCGCCATTGCGGGGACTCAGCGTGAAAATGAGGGAGGAGAGATTGGTGAGGATAAAGAATCGGTGCCCACTCGTCCTGCTCCACGAGATGCGACAGGTTGCAGCTCGTCAGTCGCGTGCAGTTCGCCAAAATGACGCGAGCGGGAATGATGCCTTGCAACCTCCAGATAGGCGGCGCGGAAATCTCGTGGCCATCGTGTTGGAGATCCAGGCAGACCTCCCGCATTTGTGGCGGAAGGGCGCGTTAGGATCCGCGAGAGCGTGAGGGCGATCGTCCCGATACCGGTCGCGAACGAAATCAGGAGATTCCGGGATTTCGCGGCCAGCTCGCAGACGTACGCTTCCACAATCCCGAAGTGGACAGAATCCCAGAGCCTTGGCGTGTTGTGCGTGATGCTACGCCACGAGGCGCAGACACGACCAAGGACGAGGGGTGCTTTCTTGGGATCCATGATCGAATAGGAGGGAGCTTCAAGTCTCACTGCATTCAAGCGCCTCATAGCCACAGACGATCAAAGCCAGCATTAGGCGAGCTGCTGGGCGAGTCGTGGCAACCCGCAGTCCAGCCGGCTCCCTACGGCACCACGAATCTGGCGAGCCGGCTACCGTTACCTAGCAACATGAAGGTAGCGCCAGCTTGCCGAACCTCGCCGGGCTGCGGCGAGATGGCCGTGGCGAGCCGACTGGAGCCGACTAGTCGGTGGATAGCCGAAGGTACCGGCACCTGGCCGAACTTTCCCGGGGCCGTCGGGCGCTGAATGCAGTGGCTATTTTGACGACAGTGTAAGAATATTTTTGCCAAGATCTCGGCAGGGACCCTGCGCAGAGGGGACAAGACGGCCCTCAGGGAGAGTTCTTGCAAATTCGCCGCAAGCACAAACACGCGCCGAGGCAACACCGAGCTCGAATGAGGGTCTACCTCTGCACTCGACCGAAGTGCACCCATCTTCATTTCGCGCGCCACTCGACAGAACAGTCAGCAAACACGTCGGGGTCTGGATTGGATGGACGCCATCAGGTAGCACCGAGCATACTGCATAGACTATACGGTAGTAATGCACAACGTGGCTCACCTCCCTGCCCTCATTAAGCCCTCCACCGTGCAGTATTTGGTAGGGAGTCCGCGCCAAATATAGTCAGTACACATTCGCAAAACTAAATATTAAACTTAACTGAAGCCGTAATCGCCAAATCCATGGCAACGTTTGTAGAAGTCCCATTGAAGGCGGCGTAGATACCCGCCCGCGAAGATTCTCAGAAAACCCACTCTACTCCGCATTGTCCAACGCCATCATGCGCATCAATGCGCCCCTTTGTGTCTCCCGGCAAGTTCTGCCATTCGGAGCTAACTCCAAAGTTGGTCAAAGCGTACCAAGTATACAGGGTGGGTGGCTTACAGTACGTCTCCTCCAACCACGACCAGCTCACTAAGAAGTTCCCATCTTCTGCAGATCCTTTCGTTGGTTTTCTTCATACGCATTTGTGTGCATTCAGATCACGCACCTCCCTCTATACAACGATACTACCACGTCCGGGCGTAGAAATACGCATGTCGCAGACAGACAGTCAGATTGTGGAGTTTCGGGCAATCTTCCAGGTATTTGGCATTATCAGTTGCGTCGCAAGGCCACAAAACTAACGATATATCCCCAGCCTATGCGCACGACAGAATCGTCTTGGTACTCTGAAGTGCAGCACCAGTCTTACCTCTCCGCCGTGGGCGAAGGAAGGGTGGCATCGCAGGTGAGCATATCTCTGAGTAGTAGGGCCTGAACCTTGACTCACCCAGATGCCACAGCTCGACGCGACGGTGAATGCAAGACCATATTCCATGGCTGAGCTAAACGCTGGCAGCGCCCCTCTCCCCAGACATCGCGATGCCACCGGCGCACGCCGCACGCCACTCGATGACAGTGTCCTCTCGTCCCCGACGACGGTGACGCCCTTCTCCATGGCCGAATTAAACGCAGGGAGCGCGCCATTCTACCCGGACCGTGCCCGCGGTGGCATGCAGTCGCCCAGGCCGAGTGGACTTGAGCGCCGCATCGAGAAACCTGCATATTATCAACTTCAGCAGGCCGCGCACTACGAGGAGCCATTCTACCACCTTCCTTCCGGCTCACTCGACCACAAAATCCACAGTGCGCGCAACGCCTGCTCCCCTACCTGGTGGTCTTATCCCATTCCTGAGCCACCCGAGGCAGCTCCCCTGTCTGCGGAGGAGTTGGCCGTTAGGTTCCCCCCGTACATGACCATGGACTCGTGCCACTACCCGTTCGACGCCTCACCATTGGCCTCCTGCAGGTCTAACGTGGCGAGCTCTGAAACATTCTTCAGCCTCACCTCATCCACGACCTCGGCTTCCCTGGCTCCGCCGCCCGTCCTGTTCAATGTCCGCCGCCGCAAATACTACGGCGCCTTCGAGGCGTGTTCCCGCCAGGACGTCTTCCCCGAGTTCAGCGATAATTACGCCCCAGGTGCCGAGGAAGAGCTGCTGCCGGATCTCGAGTCCCGCTGGGCGCAGCTGCGTGCGCTCGCCAACTGGAAGGCAGAGGTCCAGGATGGCGAGCGCAAACAGAGGGAGGAGAACGCGAAGAATGCCATTGACGACGGCGATGAAGCAGCGAAGGGCTGGTCGCTGCTGGAAATGGAGCGCCACACGACCGGCGTGCGGAATAGGCTGCTCGCCGCGTACCATACGAATCCAGCAGCATCTGGACCGGCGACGGCGCTGCGCGGGCTGCCACTCGTCGTTGAAGCGAGACCCGTGTACCCAACGAAGTTCTGGCGGGGGATCTTGTTGGAATTGGAGATGAAAAGCGAGTGGATGAGTCCGATGTAAATTACTGCATGTATTTGAAGAAGAGTAGCAAAGAGGACGCGCCGTAGGTGGCAGCCACACTGTGAATTCGTTCCTGAGTCATCCTGTTCTGGGTTCCGTTCCGCCCCTGAGATCAAGTGTACCGCGACGGAGGAGCATAGGAGATTGCCGGCATTCGGAACAGAACACAGAAATGCGCTATTTGCCAATATGCCCAGAGAGCTCGCCGCAGTGCTGTACTAATCCGACCAAGTGTTCAGGTGACGAGTGACACCGACCTGTGAACTGAACACTTGGGAGATCTACGGGTACGATTGCTTAATAATACTGCGGGAGGACCTAGCTTTTGTCAAAGCAAGGTGACTGGTCACAGCGCCGGTTGAATTGAAGGCTGTCCAAATATGTTACAGGTCACTGAGGGCCTTGAATACTTGGCCGTTTTATCCAGCTGCAGGGCCTAAAATTCGAATTCTTTTTTCGGCCACCGGCCATTCATTTGATGCCGATACAGCCCAATCGGGTCTGTTTCTCCAGGAAATTCAGGCCCCTGGCCGATTGTGGCGCTTTCGAGCCGAAATTTGAACTGAATACTTGCGAAATGAATGTTGAAAATAGTCGTCACAGGTCTCAACCACGGTTGATGATGGGAATGAATACTTACGGTCACTGGTCGCACTTCCTGAATACTTGGTCGAACTAGTACAGTAGTTGGATGGCCGAGATGCGGTGCCGGAAGTCAGTGTTAACATGTGCCGCAAACCCGACTGCCGCTGACTGCCGCTGGGATTGCCGCTGCATGCGACAGCGGCACTGCAGCGGCAAAATCCCTTTGCCCTTGCTGACAGACTCGGATACATGTACATGTGCACGTTTTTCATTTTCGTTGAACTCGCGAGGGCAGAGTTTTTTCCAAGTACATATACTAGTCATTAGAACGTCTTCCTCCTATCAGTATCATGCTTCATCTCGCTTTTGGCTTCGCCTAATAGTCGTGTTAGAACATGTACAGCGAAAGGTCAAGCTTTTACGAATGATGCACCTGTATACCCCGTCGCGCGCATCCAATCTTCGACAGATTTAAAGCGCTCCGGGTAGACCTCGTCTGCCAGCTCTTGTGCATTTTTGATTGCTTTTACGTCCGGCCGGAGTGCCTCTGTATTTCCAAGTATGAAAATTTGCACAAAAGTTTCGAACGGAAAACGGCTTACTCCAGATGTTCCACCACCCCCCAAAACTCTGCCTGAACGTAAACCTTGTATCGTCCTCTTCCGAAGCGGCCGGTATGCTGGTCGGCTGCTTTGCATCCGGATCGACATAGCTCTTTGCAGCCTCGAACCACACATCCTGCGTCACATCTTTCGCAACAGCTTTCTTTCCCGTCACTTTCTCAAACGCTTCTGCCACCCCCTTCAGCGTAGTCGGATACGTCGGGAGCGTGATACGTTTCCCGACGGATCGAGACGGGTTATCGAACGCCCAACGGACGTACTTTCCGTAGGTGGCGAGTTCGGCAAAGGGGATGGAGCCGTCTCCTATGGGGGCTGCGAAGACGTGGGTGTTGTCCGGGAGGACGAGAGGACGGAGGAGGACGGAGAGCATTTCGGTGTAGACTACACCGTTCAGGATCGTCCATTCGATTAGGTCGAGGGGTTGAGATTCGAGCCATTCGGAGAGTCTCTGTTTTGGGAATGGTTAGTTAAGAACAAGGAGGGGGGAAAAGAACTGCTTACGCCGCTTGTGGCTTGATGGGAGTTGCGGTATTCTTCGGCGTAGCGGTGGGCTTTGGGTCGGTTGTTTCCACCTGAATATATTAGCCTACATAGTATTTCGTGAGCAGTGGATCGAGGATGAGATTTTAGGATTTAAATATACCGTTTGACACCACTCTGGACAGCTATCTCATACCTACATGGAGAAGTCAGTCTCGTGATATCATCTTTGGAGAAGGACAACCGACAGCCTAAACGTCCAAAAGTATTCCATACTTTCAGTCATCGCGAAGCTATTGAAGTTGACGTAAACGCCATGCTGCCCCTTCAGAGCCTCTCTGAGCCCTTTCTCGGTCTCATACGAACCGGGGATGAGAGTGACGTTGCCGAGCTCACTGAGGGCGACGGCGCTGGTGCTGGAGACATCGCGAGTCAGGACGGTTACGGCGTACTTCTTGTCACGGACGAGCTCTACAACAGTGTATAAATGAAGAAAGGGCGTGATGAGACGCGAAGGAAGAGTGTACCTCGAACGACATTCCGACCTTGAGCACCGGTGCCACCGATGACCAGTATACTTGGTAAATTGGGAGAAGTCATAGGAATTACCTAGATAGCTGCAGATGATACAAGCGCACATAATTGCTTCTGTCTTTTATGTGCTTCGCTATTTCAAAGGCTGTGCTGCCATTCGTTCGATACCTCGGCGTTCGGAGAGGGTTTATAAGCCGATGAATAACTCGATCAATGTCTTGGCCGGCATTGGATCACTCTTGGCCAAGTACGGCAACACATCTTCGCTTCAGCAGGATGCTTCTATTCAGGAACCCGGCTTTCAACCCTAGCCGAGGAAATCCTTCAAGGCATCTAATTGGACTCTCATCCGGCATCACCGCCGGAATGTTTCTTTGACTGATTCTATTCACACGGGGATAACTCGTGATCAGCGCAAGCTAAATTCAGATACCAAAAGTTTCAATTGCCGAATTAATAACCCCAAAATCCAAGCCGATATGTCCCGTATCATCTTATCGGTCGTGATCGATGGGTGTCCATTGGCTGGTGATGGCATATCGGCCCTGGTTTCGGGCCACTTTATTCGCCAACCGAAACTTTCAGTAGGGACCTTCAGAGTAGAGATTTCGAGCTGATTTCGAGCTCGATTTCGTTTCAGATTTCGCCATCCATATTCGTGACCTGATGTGACGCTCTAGATCTTTGATTTCACCCGCGTATCTGCCGTCGGCCACACGTTGCTCGCTGTCGTCCGCCTCATCCCGCCCCCATTCCCGCCCTCCACAAATTGCTGCAAATAAGGTGATTAGACTCATGCTAACAATACAGCATGTTGATTGAGCAATTCGCAAAGAGTATTCTCGAAGGCGCGCTGCATATATGTAGCAGCTGCACGAGCACGTCGTCGACACGATGGGCGGGACAACGAGCGGGGTCCCGACCAACGATGAGGGCAGATGGGCCAGCGGTGTCAAATCAAATTTCAGCTCTGATCGTGATTCGAAATCTGGATTTCGGAAGTTGCCGGTCACACCCTGGCGAAATCTAGGCCGAAATCTGAGACGAAATCGAGCTCGAAATCGGCTTGAAATCGCTACTCTGAAGGTCCCTAGTATCTGAATCTATCTGAATCGATTTAGCTTGTGCTGAATCAGGCTGAATCACGGGTTTCCCCGTGTGATTCAGGAACCCGGCTCTCAAGAGAAACCCCAATAGCCGAGGAACCCTTCAAGGCGTCTAATTGAAAGCCCAGGATCGCCGGCTGATGGCCAAGGTCCGGATCACGAGCAAGCTGAGATAAACAACGCGTCGTGCAACCACGATTACTGCCTGGTCTCGCACTGGTCTCGCGCGACCGCGTGCATGTTATGTGACCGGCCTGCTGCTGCTGCTGCTTTAAGGACATCCTCTCTGGGACTCACACTGATCACTGCCAGCCCTCTCTTATCGTTGTCCTGCGCCGTGATTTAGGCAGAGTCGCTGAACCGCTTTGGCCCTTACGGTGCACACAAGTCGCGACAGAGCTCGCCTTATCCTGTGCTTATCTAGGGCTGTGGTCAACCTCGATATTTTGGACGACCAGGCTCCCAGATTTTCAATGTTCTTGTCATTTCATCGGATATCCTACTTCCAGATATCCACGCGCCCATACTTAGTTCATGTATTTTTGCACACACAAATCCGATGCATTGAAGCTCGTAAACTTCAGCCTTCCTAAACCCAACCATCCCGGCTCCATGAGATTTAATCAGTCCGGGCTGTCCACAATTTTCAAGTGTCCAAGCGGCTGCTGTGCAAATGGTGGTGCTTCGCATGCGGTCATCTCGCAGCGTGCAGGACCTCCTGCATCCAGATTCTCGCTCTATGGCAACACCGAGGGGTCGGTGGGTATTTCACGGTCATTGCACCGCCGACCACTGAGGTAATATGTGCTCACCATCTTCGGCAGCAATGCATCGAAGCTAACTAAGTCTACCAGCAAATCATGGAGCTATGCCTTCCACTTTCGAGACTTACTCGAGCCCAAACATCTTCACACTCTACTCTGCGACTTATTTCACTAAACTGACCTTTAACCAGGCCACTGTGCTTGTGTTCCCGACTATATGTGAAGCTCAATGCATCTCGGCATGGTCCTTTACAGACGAGATACCCACCGACACCGAAACAAATATTGGCATTCCCAGTAATGCCAACCTCATCCCGATCTTGCGGGAGATGGAACAGGTGTTCTCGGACGGTGCTCATTCGGTCGCTGTTTCGCTCCGCATCGCAGGATAAACGATTGACCAAGTTTATCACTTTCGAAGGTAGACCAGAGACTGTTCTGTCTATGGAGGTGAACCTGTCGATAGACAGACCAGTCGATCTGAGTTTGAAATCCCATGACGCGCGAGATTCCTTTTTGGGCCTATTTGTAAGCATTGCGAGGGCTGCAACCCTGAGTCTAAAATCAGTCCAATTACTTCGGGGCCCGTCGAAAGTATCTAATGGCAGCTACAGGGCCTGTCTATGTAAGAAGAAAAAAAAGCTCTGAGCTCGGGGGAACAGTTTTACAAGATTTGCGATTGTTAGGATTCGAACCCGCACACTCAAAATTTGCTTACAAATAGGCCTAATCGGGAATAGCGCGCGTTATGTGATTTCAAACTCAGATCGACCAGCCTGTCTATCGACAGTTTACTTTCGATACGACAGGCTGGATTCGAGCCTATTTCGAAGGTAACATTGTTTCTATTTCAGAACAGTAATCTCGCCGCGATACTCTTAAATTCGCCTCTTCGTCCACCTCAAAAATCACAAATTGCAGTACAATCTAGTCCTGTTGTCACCGCGGGGGTCCGATCAGGGTACTCCCTTATTACCAATCATCGGAGTTTGAACTCCTCGCGCGAAGTTGAATTCATACCAGACGCGTTTTTTCACCATATTGCGACGCAGACTACTCCGCGGAACCTGTGCACGATGTTCTGGCACTTCATAATGTTTTTAGAGGTGGTGAAACGGGCGAGAAAAAAATGGTGAAAATGTCATGTGACCCAGGCGTTTGTCAACCAGAAAACACAAATATATTCGACCCGTGCCTTCGGCGCGGAAAGTCGCTGACAGGTTTTTAGAGGTCGTCACGGCGGATTCCGAGAGAGGCGCCGCACTGCCGCTCGCTAACGCTCGCGGCGCGCGGCGCTCCCCGTGGGATCCGTGGGAAACGCCTCGTGACTTTCTCAGGTGACTTATCAAAAAAGCTGTGCTGTCCTCTCTTCTTATATAGATGACAAGTCGAGATTTGAGCTCCATAAAATTATGAAAAAATTGCTGGAAGGCTTCCATTGATGCTCAAACATGTGTGCATGTACTCTGAGTGGCTGGGGTTAAATGCAGTGAGTTGCAACCAAAATGTATCCAGATTCAAACTCCGATGATTGGTAATAACGGAATACCCTGATCGGACCCCCGCGGTAACCAACAGACTTCAACAAGCGAGGTACGAGCTGCATATGTTGAAGTGTCTGTCTAGGAGAGACTAAGTACAATCTGGTTGCTCACTCGTCTCTCACCTGATATCTATACCCCTTATATCTCCACCATGCTGGACCGCTTCTTGGACCTTCCCATCTTTTTGCCAATTTTCGGCTTAATGTCGTGCCTGGTGGGGAGGAGTGGCTGCACAAGGATGTCCTCCTCTACTTCTCCCAAATCACGTGATGGCGGACGCCGGAGTACAATGTCCCTTTTGGGACCGCCGCTGGGGAGATAAACCCTTAGAATTCGGGTTTCCAAATAACACAACAATTGTAACAAGGGTTCCCCTTGAAGCCCGGGTTTGTCAGTTGAATAATCCGCCTCACCAGTCTCGTTATCCCTCCATCGGCTTTTTGAGGGATTTCGTGCTCACGTCAAGCAAGCACAATTCACAAGCTCATCCTTCTTAGGGGGGCTCGAGAATTGGGTCACAGTCTGTCGTACGCCTGAGAACTTGCTAGTAGGATTTGTAATCTTTGCAGTTCAGCAACGTATTCGAGGGTCTTGGTTCAGCACATGGGCACATCCGCGGAACGCGGAGCAAGGATTGCTCATTCGTTAGGCGTCGCAAAGTTGTCGTCTTTCCGACTCCTTCGTGGTGGCCTCGGTCATCGCTGAGATTATTTCCCTTAATTGGCTTGCCGGTAACCGATCTGTCTAGTCGGTAGACAGACCGGTCAATCTGAGTTTAAGTTCAGGTGACTAGCGAAACGTCATCATGTAAACCACGTGAAGTGCCCATCAACCCGCCTGAACCCAAGCAAACAAGCCTAATTACAGTCCAAAATAATCCAATCTCCGCTCCAGATGGATAGTAAGAGCTCAATAATTCGCCGGCACCTCTGCTCTACGTATAGACCGCCTGGGCCACTTCCACGGCGTTATTCCCTCATTTCGTTCTTGAAATACCTGTTTGGTATGATATTAGAGAGAAGTCCAACATGGAGACCTGTAGAAAGCGGAACAAGAGTTGGAAAGAGATGGGTCGGTCAGTATTAGTTATATTTTATTCTTGTTTATTCTGAAGAATTGCAGTCCAAGAAAAGCTACGTTTTTATCGTGTCACGCCACTCGACGAAATAAAGAGGCAAAACGAAATCCAACAAGAAAGGTACCCAGTGCCAGAACCTTTTCTGAATAATATCCAGGCCCAACAGGTTTTAATCTTTAAGCTGGGCACAATACGACGACGGGACGCGTTGGCGGTGGTAGACGGCAACTGCTGAAGAGTGTAGGGCAGGTTGATGAGCACTGCACGTCATCTACACGATGACGTTCCCTCGTCATCCAAATTTAAACTCAGATCGACCGGTCAACCTAAGAACGATCTGTCTACGTACAAGAAATCGTCACTGGTCCAGGGAGCAAGGTTAACTTGAAATTAAACCAGGAATGGTTTGGAGGTCCGATCCGGAGGCACGCGGCTCCAATCAAAGTGCAAACAGGTGCAAACTTCCGCCTTCCTTCTCTCATCGCGCTCATGGCCCATTCTGTTCAATTGCAGCTATTGAACCTTCCACCTGAGCTTATACTCGCCTGTCTTGCGGAAGTCCCGTACGCCGATCTATCATCCTGCTTAGCCACTGGGAATCGCCTTCTCCGCGACCTCATCATCAACTCACCGGTTCTGAAACGGTATCACCAGGAGCGAGAAGCTGCATGTGTGGAGGTCAACCCATCCAGCGATGCAGCTGTCTCGGATCTTCTCGCGGACCTCCGGCGCCGTGAGGAGGCTTGGCTCCACTTCGCACCGCAGTTCAGGCATACGATTCCCATCGATTTCGTCACAAGCGGGGTGTACGATCTTGCGTCCGACGTCTATCTCGTGGGGGACACGCCTGCCGCAAATACATTGCTCTCCACGGGGCTCAAGTACGTACACACATCACCGGGGGAAGCGCCGCAATGGCAGCGTCTTGATGCAGGGAAACCCATCATCGATTTCGGGACAGCGTTAGAAGAGCATGATCTGATTGCAGTGGTCACCTAGTATGTTTTCTCATTATAGTTTATGGGCAGCCTTCCTCAACCTCTAGTACACCGCATATCGACGATCCGGAGATGATATCCGTGGACGTCTTGCTCCTGAAATTTTTGACGGGAGATCCTCATCCGCTCGCCGCTTGCCCCTCATTGCACATTCACGACGTCGAAGCCGACCCTGGCCGCCCGGGTGTCACCATTGAAATCGTCGGAGAGAATCTCGCAATTTCTCTCGTTTATTGGCAAGATGATGGTCGCGCTCTGGACAAGCTCTATCTTTTCAGGTGGAAAAGCGGGGTTCAGACAATGGTATGATCCCATCCAACCCCCGTCGCTGCTGACATGCATTTCTAGGCTCCGCTCCCCGTAAACAATACCGGACTTGTCTTCCTCACCACGGATCTCTTGGTCGTCCCAACCTCCATTGACGCTGCGCTCGATGTCTACCAAATCCTGCCTCCCACAGCCGCAGACCCCGCACCGTCATACCTCCGTACCACGTTCTACCTCCCCGAGCTCGCGCCCCTGCACATGGTCATCACCTTCCAATGCCGCGGCGAGCCCAACCCCCGCGCCGGCCCGCGCGTGCGCCCCAGTCATGCCCAGTTCCTTCCCGCCCCAGCCAGCGCCCTCATCCTCTTCGCGTTCGAGGTCGGCAACGCGTTCGGCTCGTCGGAGCACATGTTTGTCGTCGACCGCGCGCGCTTCGCCACAGCCGTCGCGCTCTGCGAGCAGGAGTCCGAGGTCGAGTGGAGCGCGTGGGGCCCGCTGTGCAGCCGCTGGCTCGACGCGGCGCCGCTCGCGACGAGCTACATCACCACGACGTGCGGGACGCGCATGGTGAGCATCCCGCACGACGCACCGCTGCAGCCCGCGCCGATCCGCATCCTCGACTTTAATAAGGAGCATGTGGAGGCGCAGCGAGGCGCGCCGCCCGTGGACGGGGCGCGGCTCGTGGAGGCGGAGAAGGAGGAGGGTGCTGTCGCCCACGCGCCGTTCGCGGAGCCTGTCGTCTCGCTGGTTCCTTACGTGGAGACGCTGTCGACGGAGCTGTTCACTTACAGCGCGGTCCTGATCAACGATGAGAGCATCATCGGCGTGAAGGTTAGTAGTTTCTTCGCCTTCCTCATCTTGCCTTTCGTGCGCTCATTTGCTTTCACTCACGATACCCCCAGTTTGGCAATGCAGCGGTCGACTCACTCGAAGTCCTTCACTTTGGTTGAGCCGGAAATGCAGAGGACGTTAATTACCCACTTAGACTGATTTTCAAAAATATTATTCATGCTCTATCTCGATCAATCACGTCCGAAAGTACTTGGCCGAATGGATCTCATTTGAGATTCACCGTGGCACGGGGTCCTTGGGCGTACAAACTCGATACGGCCGCCGTGAACGTCGTTCCCGGGCTCCGAGTCCTTTGGGAAACGTCAAAAACGCCGTGACCGCTGATATTTTGGCCGACGAAGTCGTGCCTCGTATGATATTATACAGAATCAATATATCTGATTGCGATCTATTGATTCGGTCCCCTGCGCCACTTCTCTGATGTGAGTCCGTAGTGGAGTGTTAGAGCTGCGATCAATTCGGAAAAAGTTAAATGGCGGATGCCGGCACCTGCCGACCACTTTTGGAACCAAATGTCAAAGTCCTCTCCTTGACCTGTATTACTCGTTACAAGACTCAGTGCTTGCCCAGTCTTTTTTTTTTTTACATAAAACAAAGCCGTCTGAAAAAAATGACCGCGCGATGCGGCCGTCTATCGGCGCATGCCAAATCAAACTCCACCACAGAGCCATGAATAAATCACTTCCTAGGTCGTTTCGTCCAAAATTTTGTGTAAGAGAATCCGAATTTTCTTGCGTAGTTCCTACAATTCCGTCCCGGCAACGCCGTTGTTTCACCAAGTTTTGAATGCAGAAAACTTGTTTCAGCTCGGGGCACCGTCTGAACGATTCCATACCCAGCCGGCGACATATACAGTATTTTACAGAGGGAAAAAAACACGAGAACTATTTTCCTCGGTGTTTTCGTCTCAGAGATGCCAGGAACTGGCCTGTCTGATCTGTTTTAGGAATTTCCTCGTCATGTGCGTTAAGAATTTTGAAATTTCAATTTGCCAAAGCTGAATGAACCCAATAAATAAGACTATCACTATCATTATCACATAGGTCCAACACCTGGAAATGTACTTGGTAGGGCCGCCAGGACCCGCCAGCATTAAGATCTAGGCTGCCGAATGGGGGTACAAAAGGGGCTAGATCTGATGGGAGTTCTAACAATCCACTCAACACTGCATTTTGCCGCGGCAGTGAGTTTCTAACTTCCAGTAGATCTCTTCCACCAGCTGGTATGCTGCCGCTTTGAATCCTATCATGGTTAGATTGCAATGCTCGGAGTCAATCAGTCGGTGAATTCAGGGCAGATAGACAGGTCCGAGTCTGTGGTGCGTAAATTAACGACGTTCCAGCCAGTAGCAATGGCAATCATCTATAGTAGATAGGCCGCCTTTACTCAGGACTGTATTCTCCAGGCCCGCGGCATCGATGAAACATAAACATGAAATGTTGTCATAATTGTGGATAGCCCGGAGCCGTTCCCTGGGACAGAGAGATGTTCAGAATGGCCTTATCTACGCGGTGCAAGAGCTCCTACGTGTGGGCTGATGGACACTGAATCCCGTCGGGGAATTGCCTTTGGGTGGGACCTTATCCGAAGACACCGTATTGATATGGAGAATGGGGTTTCGGAGGAGGGAAAAAATTACTTTCCAACTGGGAGATAAGTAAGTAGCCGTGAGCAGTGCTTCTGACAGTGGGCGCGCAGTTCGGGAGCTGGGGGTAGAGCGGCTGATGCCAGTGGACACTGAAAACCATGGCGGAATCCTCATTGGGCGCCGCCGCCGTTATCCGAAGCCACCGCAGCCTGTGACGGCAAGAATATCATTGTTTAAAAAAAAACCATTGCTTTTGATCCGGAAATAGAAGCGGCCATGATTGATGATTCTGACAGCGACTTATTTCGGTGTTTTGCGTTCATGCACTGATATATGTAACTTTGTTCGACCTCGAGAAGCATGGGACCATTACCAGGCACAGTGACACGATGAAAACTCGAAGTTCAGCCAAATCTCAAAAGTACATCCGTGAAATGTAGGTTTGAATCCATACAACATAATCCGGGTAAAACTTCTCCCTGGTCACCGCCCACATCCTAGTTGACGTCTTCATCACTGAAAATTGTGAATCAGTGTGGGAACATAAAGTAGACACCAAGTGCTACCTACTTCGAGATTACTTCTCATTCGATGTCCTCGGGTTCTTCAACCCTATCATGATGATCAGTATGAAGGACACCAATCGTTGGCAGTCGCCTACTTGGGACGGGGTCCCCAGCCGAAAATAATCCCTGGCTTCACCCTACTATCATGCCGTTAGCAGGCGGAGACAATGCACAAGGGAGGCATACACTTCGGCCACCCCGCCTGGCCCCTCGAAAAGTTCGTCTCGTGCCGTCACCCTAATATCATCCCGTTAGCAGGCGGAGGCAATGTACAAGGGAGTCATACTCTTCGATAGCAGAGGCGGTGTTTCCTACTAGGATGTTAGGATGGGCCAGTTTTCACGGAAATACCCTGACCGATTGGGGTTCCATAGACTATCCAGGAGGTCAACAAGGGCAGTATTATCACAGTTACACTAACCGACAATGGCCCTCGTCAAGGCTGCAATGGAGACGACGATGCGAAGATGATTCTTGGCGGCAAAATGCATTCTTGAAAAGTTTGAGTGAAGGCCTGAAGAGGTGTTCATAATCGAAGTTGTCGGCCGCTTTTAAACCACCTGCATGCATTCTATTGTTAGGGTCTGGAATCATTCACGACGAATCGAGAGGTCTTTCTGGAATGAATGCCCCTGACACGCATGGAAGCAACCATCATGGCTGTTAGATAGATGACTATCTAGGGAGGATTCTTCTGTCCATATATCCTCAATCGAACAGCTGTGGTAGGAATCAGATCAGAAACTCGTTTCGCACGGTCCTATAAAGGATATTGGCGTTTAGAGGCTGGACCTATCGGCTTGCCCCTCCACGTTCGCCGGCCGGACTTATTCAGCCGTCGTATCAGGCTGAAAAGAGACAGGGCCGATCGTCTCGAAACTGCGTGCCAGGACACTGAAAATGACGAATGAATCAAGATCATGAACTGTGCGGGACTCCGTTGTCTACTATGCCTGGTATCTAGAATGAATCAGAACCAGAAACCGTCACAGAGAATCTGACAGACGGAAAGTTTGTATGGCATGAAGCGCGCAAGACAGGATCATTGCTTGTTCAAAAAAAGACAACAGCCAAATACTATAATGTATATTTGGGTGCTGAGACGGGATTCGGCCACAGTGTTGTGAATCCGATTCGATGTCGCTCATATTTGCCCTGAAAGCGAGTCCTGTTTTTTCAGAGAACTGGAAGGGTGGAAAGGCAGAAGAATCACTTGCAAGGGCCGTGCACTCTCTTTTGAGTTGACAAGCATCACCCCCTGTCCATCCGTTGTCCTCGGCCGTTCGAACGCGAGGCGAGGAGATCAGAATGATCTTGATTGCAGTCATGCATGGTGTCCCGGAGAACATACTGGCGCTCAGGCCTGTTGGGTGCGGGTAAAACAAGCCTGGCCGAGATGTGGCAGCCGGGATTCCGGATAACCCTCCAGTGGCTGGAGGGTTACGTACCACGGAAGACTGAGGAGGCTATATCTACTTCAGGGCAAGCCGATACTATTTGCGGGGCTTCTTGCGAGCGAGATGCGATGTGACATTTGGGTTCTCGAGGTCGTTTATATTTTCGGATTCCGGGCGGGTTCGGACACAGATCTAGAATAGGTCGTACTCGAGTGTAAAACGATTGTTTAGACCATTGTAATTCATACAGCATACTACGCGGGAATCAGCTCCGAGTCGGACTCCAGAGGACCAGAGTCACAGAGCTTGGGGCGTCCAGGGGTGAATGCTGCGTAGGACCGTTTCTGAGGGCACCTGTGTTTCCTCTTGGAGCACCGTTTGGTTGCTAGTTGGGAGGTCCATTGCCACGCAAGATGAAAACTGGTGGTGGCGAGCGAGCGAAGGGAGGTTGATCGGATCATTCGAATCGTTCGTTCCCGAGCTGCTCAGGCACAGGCTTACCTCGTCTCGCGCCGCATCCGTCATCCTCGCAATTCTTTGAGCGCTTGTGCCCTAAATAGAGTAGCATTGGTAACAGGACTCTTTCAGCTCGAGCCGGACATGAACTGAAACTATTCTTGGTCTCGGCTCTCGCTCTTCTGCTTGTCTCTCTGCGGTACTTACATTACGCATTTCCTGGTCACGGAGGCCCCTTCTTACCCAGTCTGCTTACTGCCACTAATAAATTATATCAAGAAAATAATACGCATGTACATGATCCCGGACCCGATCCTCGTACGACCCTCTCGAGATAACCCCGATACCAGCGCCAACTGTGCAAACTAAGTCCCGCCATTCTCGTTATCCAGGTACCAGTCATCCACAACGTAGAGGGTCTCATCAAAGTCTTCGGGTGGATAGGTACGTTGGCTCGCCCAGTCACGGATCCGGTCGTAATCGCGACAGACATGCACAACGTCGTCTCTCTGTTCCACCGACTTCAGATCGTCCGACCACTGCCACACGACACTAGTGACATCCACCGAGCACATCAATGCTTGTCTAATGGCGCCAATACAATGCCGAATATGGAAGGCAGGCGCTCGGGTGTGGTTTTTGCCTGGGTGGAGTTCTTTGCGCAGAGTATCCTACCGTACGGAGTGAGCCATTTCCACCTTTTATGTCAATGGTTACGAACCAGGCAATGGAGCTGATGGAATACATCGAGTGCAAAGGTGTAATATCCCGGGTAAGGGTCCAGGGGCCATGTTCTGTTGGGCATCTTCACGGCCTCGGACCTCGGCATCTTGATTTGAGCGACTGCAAGTTGGTGAGCGATCCAAGTGAATGCGCTTTGCTCCCAAGCTCACCGGAATAGAGTGCTTCCCAGGCTGCATCGACGGCGGGCGATCGGCGGCGTTCGTATATCGGCACATCGCCCGCAAGACCTCGGGTGAACTTGAGGAGTTTATATGAGACAAAATCCTCTGCAGGAGCTTTGGTTGCGCTTTTGGGTGAATTGAGCGCGCTCGATGGTGATATGGTAGCTCACAGTATATGTACGGTTCATGTGTGGGGCTTTCACCGGCCAGGTGTACGATTCCCAGCAATAGCAATGACAGGTTCAGGATGGCCAACAAGGTGCAGAGAACTTGCAGGCGCCTGGACGAGTGCAGGCCAGATTTCTCCGAAGCCCGGTCGAGTGACTGGTAGTAGTAGACCATATCTGAGAGGTGGGTGGGGTGTTTGGCGCACATGGCTCCTTTAATCCTGTGCACACCCTATCGGAACCAGAAGCGTAATTGAAAGTTGAACAATCCCCCTGGAATGGCACCGCACACTGCCTCTTTCAATTCGGCTTATCCCAACTCCTCCCGAACATCCGACAACAGCGCCAGCGGAGACAAATGTCAACTCGAAAGATTGCGCACGACCTTGTGATTCTGCCGCCTTCGATCACTCCAGATCTCTCAAACACATCATCCAGCTGTGCATCGATGGTACTTTAGAGCTCATGGCTGTTGAAGACACCTCGCGACTTCTTTATAGAGGAGGAACACCGATTCTGACCGATTCTGGAGTGACTTTTGAGCTGACTTGAGATGGGAATCAACATCCGAATCGAGTGAGTAAAGGCGGCCTATCTACTGTAGATGATTACCATTGCTGGCCGGAACGTCGTTAATTTATCATCGGTCTATTGAATTCACTGACTGATCGACTCCGAGCATTGCTATCTAAACATGATAGGGTTTAAAGCGGTAGCATACCAGTTGGTGGAAGAGATACGCTGGAAGTTAGAAACTCACTGCCACGGCAAAATGTCGGTCCGACTCATCATTTCGCGGTATCTGCCAAACCCAAGGCTATTATTCTGCAGTGTTGAGTGGATCGTTCCCATCAGATCTAGCCCCTTTTGTACCCCTATTCGGCAGCCTCGATCTGAATGCTGGCGGGTCTTGGCGGCCCTACCAAGCCAGGTACCTTTCCGGGTGTTGGACCGATGTGATAATGATAGTGATAGTCTTATGTATTGGGTTCGTTCAGCTTGGCAAATTGAAATTTCCAAATTCTTAACGTACATGACGAGGAAATTCCGAAAACAGACCAGACAGGCATCTCCGAGACGAAAACACCGAGGAAAATAGTTCTCGTGTTTCTTACCCTTTGTAGAATACTGTATATGTCGCCGACTGGGTATGGAATCCTTCAGACGGTGCCCCAAGCTGAAACAAGTTTTCTGCATTCAAAACTGGGTGAAACAACGGCGTTGCCGGGACGGAATTGTAAGAACTACACAAGGAAACTCGGATTCTCTTACATAAAATCATGGACGAAACGACCTAGGAAGTGATTTATTTATGAGTCTGTGGTGGAGTTTGATTTGGCATGCGCCGATAGACGGCCGCATCGCGCGGTCATTTTTTTCACACGGCTTTGTTTTATGTAAAAAAAAAAAACTGGGCAAGCACTGAGTCTTGTAACGATTAATATAGGTCAAGGAGAGGACTCTGACAATTTCCAGTTCGGAGGTGGCCAACATTTGGTTCCAAAAGTGGTCGACAGGTGCCGGCATCCGCCATTTAACTTTTTCCGAATTGATCGCAGCTCTAACACTCCACTACGGACTCCGGACTGGTTAGTCTGTCGTTTGTTTGGTTTTTTGGTTTCAATAGTCCTGTTATGGCGCTGAAGGTTCCGTGGCAGCCGCGTGTATTGGTAAAAATAGTCTTCTAGACCGAGATGTCATTCTTTCTGCGCCGTAACTATCTCTCTGTCGTGGTATGTATTCCCAGCGCGGGCACGCAAAAAATATAAAGCTGCTATGCTGCCCACGGAATGAACAAAATCCTTCGATGTCCTCAGACTCCGCCCTGATCGACGCCTTTCGTCCGCTGCGTGCCGCTCTCATTCCAGCAGCATACGTGGAACTAGTCTTCAATGGTGAGACCCTGTCTCTTTTCCTCTGCCAAACTCACCGTTGTTCATCCAGGGCTCTACAGTGGCCTATACATCATGACGCTCTATGCTTTGAGTACGCCGTGGCCCTCCTCCAGCAGAATCGACCTCAAACTAATATAATCGGGTAGCCTTCAAACGGGGACCACACGGTTTTAATTGGGGAATATTCTTGGCGCTCACGTCGATGTACATCCTCTCAAGCATCCATGCTATCAACGGGGCCGTACTTGTACAGTTTGCCTTCGTTGAACATGGCGATACCATCGAGTCTTCTATCGCCTATATCGCACAACCCTCGTTGCCCCGGGCGCTGCTTGGGGCCATAGCCCTCACGATAAACACAATGATTGCGGATTTTGTTCTGGTAAGATCGAAATTATGGTTCATCCCTGACATCGCTCTTCACACGAACACACAGATCTGGAGGTGCTGGACAATGTGGAATCGTAATTGGAAAATAATCACTCTGCCTCTTACCTGCACCTTGGTTGGCGCAGGTGGGTAACATGACTCCTGAAATATGCCTTTCACCAGTTAATCTCATTAGGGCTGGGATTCCGAAGCATTGCGGCACAAGTAGCCTTTGTGCATGATCCACTTTCTAGCCCGACAACATACGTCAATTTCGGGAACGCGTACTTCGGCCTGATCCTGGCCACGACGACCTCGGCAACTTTCCTGATTATCTTTCGGATCTACAAGATGAGCCAGAAATCCACCAGAAAATGGATGGGGTATGGCCGTGTCATAGAAATGGTCGTGGAATCTGCGGCCCTGTACCTTGTGGCCTTGGTCGTGTACATCCCGCTGTCGGTCCAGGGTTCAGCCGACGTGGCGTATCTTCAAGCACTGGTGGCACAGCTAACGGTTGGCTGTTTAACTAGAACCAACCTTCCTAATCCTGAAATTGCACAGGGAATGGCCCCAACGTTGCTGGTGGCGCGAGTGGCGTTTGGTCTGTCACGTCCCGATGCAACGTGGCAGGCTGAATCCACAATGATTGCCTTCCGTGGAAATGGAAACTCGACATCCGAGCAGCCGAGTACGATCGTTTTATCCAGTGTCTCTCGCTCCGACCACAGCGGGACCAAGTTTGAGGCTATTCACGACGTTTGAATTTGTATATACGACGTAGGGCCCGTGTAAAGTGTCACCTACGATTTATTTATTCAACGATGACTCTCTTGAGAAATGGAGGCAAATTTCCAAACGGAGCCCCACCTGACAGGCGAGCGAAAAAAATCCCATGCTGCTGTCGTGAATCACGGGGGCGTCGGAATGGTTGCCGAACGGGATCGCGGCCCCAGCAGGCAGATACTCGCCTCGGCGATAACTCCGGTGTTTTACTAAAGTCTAACTTGCGGCGGGTGAAATTGAATGGAGGATTAGCCTCCTTCCGAGACAAGCGAAGGGCCCACGCGCGTCGCGAGAAGTTGAAGTTAGTTGCGGGCGACGACTGCTCGGATTGAAAATGAGTCTCGTGCGCCGTGGTGTATTTCGGGTATGCGATGAAGACAAGGGAGCGGCTGGCGATGATGAAGGCGCCGCACTGCGTAGGCCAGATCTTTGTTGAACAAGACGTTGACCAGACGGCTCAGCTGTTAGACGGGTTTACCTTCGTGGATGTGCATCAGTGGAGGGATGAATGCATGGCTTGGACTGGATTCCCGAGACGTCAGCAGCAATCTCTCGGTCGCGTCAACCAGTCCCTTGCAGTCCTCTCCAGCTAGGCACATACAGATAAGTCTCTTTCCAACCCAGAAAAACCCCGGAATTTATTTGTTATACTTTTACAAGAATAAACGTGGAGAGGAAAGAGGTTGACCGTTGGTTGAATTCCAGTTACAGAATTATCCAAAGCACAACGATTGCGGGCTGATGCCAGTGTCCATGTTTCGCGAGTCGGGATAATTACAGACCGAAGCGCCCAGTTTGACGTCTCCGCCCGCGCTGGACCGTATCGTCTCATGTACTCATCATTCACAAAAGTAACCGGAAATCTCGGTTGTACAAGCGAAATATGTGGTTTTTTGGAACTTCAATGGATAGTACATGTTAATAGCGAGTATGTCCCCCCTTGGACTCAATTACAGCGTCAACCACCGCCGACATCCGGTCCACAAGTTGATTAATCTCGGCAACTGTGATTTTGTCCCACGCCTCGCGAATCGCGTCGCTCAGCTGCTCATACGACGTTGGCTGGGGTCGGATCGCCCGAATATGCTTCTTGAGAATATGCCACACAGGTTCAATGGGTGAAAGATCGGGAGAAGTTGGTGGATGGGGGAAAATAACGATGTTGTGATCGGTGAGCCATTTCTGCGTGGCCTTGGCACGGTGTGATGCCGCGCCATCCTGTTGGAACTTGAAATTGGGCCGCTGCCTCTTCATTTGGCGGTGGAAAGGAAGGAAGGGGCCTTCGAGGACCTGCTGGATGTATCGCTGAGCTGTCATACCTCCGCCCTTTCCACCGGGGTACTGGAGAACAACGAGGGGCCCCTTGAAGCCTTTCGTGATGATTCCCCACACCATGGCGCGAATCGGGTTCTGGGGAAGCACAGGGACACAGTATTCATCCAACAGCTCCTCCCCCGGTTTCCGGGTAACCCAAACTCGGCCCTTCTTCACTGTAAACAGTAAAAGCACTACATATCAGCGCCCAGGTACTAATTTCACGGTTTAGGTACTGATATTAAGTGCTTTGGGAATTAGTGCCTTTTCATGCACTTTAAATTAGTACCTCCTAGGTACTAATTTCCAAAGCACTTCATATTAGTACACACTGATTTTATTGTCTGTTCTTGATCTTATCGTGTTCTTGGGCCTGTCTTGACGCTGTGTACACGTCAAACACCGATGATGTGTCCGGATTCGGCCACACTTTGACTTCCACGCACATCCTCCTCTTCTGTGTGTCCCCACCATCTCACGCAGCACAGCTAGCTCCTGAAAAATATAATATGTTCCTAGACACCTGCCGACTATATGAAAGGTCAAACTCATCCCATGACAGCCTAGTCAGTGCCATTCCATTTCCCTGCGTTGGCTTCTTGAAGGGGCCCAAAAATCCATTGATGCTACTTATTTTCAGCTCTCTGCTTGCAGCTGTATGCTAATTTTACATGTGTGTCCCCCGACATAAGCTTAGATGGTGTCTCATTCGCTCAACCTTGCCAGGCTTTGAGCACGTACAAACTGATCGTTAACTACGACGGCTGGGACCTACATTTGATCTCCATCTGGCAACAGCATCGTCTCTGATACAGTATGAATTGAATTCACCCTCACGGTGTCTTCACTTAGAATATCTCGACGTTCAATTTCAGAATGGATGGCAACACTGTAGGCATCGGACGGCAAGCTGATGAGTTCCAAATTCTGTAACTTGCCAGTGTCCTCTCCCATCCATAATCGCTCCTGACCAATACGGTGTGGCAGCGCGACTTGCCTCGCTCGTCGCCTGCGGGCTTCGGGTCGAGCTCACGTGCCAGCCAAAGGAAACACCACAACACGTCCAATTTCCGCACCGCTTCCCCAACACTCCTTTCATACATATTCCTCTTCCAACCCAGAAACACACACTATTTTGCATCTAGATTTCTTCTGTGATCATACCACCGATATCATACCCTTTCCACTACCAAGCCATCTCATGTGCAACATCGAGAACAATTCTTCGATCACATGGGAAATATTCATAAGGTAGACTATGTTTGAGAGGACTCTAGAGATGAGACAGATAAGCAAACAGTCCACAGTAGATTACGATAAGTAATAACAGAACGAGTCTGTCAAAGATTCCAAAAATAGGGAGAGTTTATCGGTTTGCCAAGAATTGACTCTGCCGTCCAGCGCGAAGCTAGACGGCCCCGATCCAGAACATGAGCGACGAGTCTGCAGCATTGAAGCTGGTCGACGAGAGGCTCAGATGTTCCAGCTCTGGATCGCGAGGTCAATTCGAACACAAGGCACTCCGGGGTCTTCGGGAGATGAAGATGAAGCCCAGAAATCCCAAACGGGAGTAACACTCCCTAGAGCAAAGCTCGCTTGAAGGGCAAGTCAAAGAGGCGACCGAAACCCCAAATGGGAGTGGTGCGAGGAAAGAAGGGAGAGAAAGAGGTTAGGAATAAAATATTCCCTCTCAATGAGAAAGTAATCCAACGAAATTCAAGACCAGAGATTATAGTGCACCGATTGGTAGACACTCGGCAGATTAGAAGGTGCACCCGAAAGAATTCGTCGGTACAGTTTCGTGCCCGCAAGCGCGTCGGCACGAAACAACATGAATGGACCTAAACCCGAAAGAATTCGTCGGTAAAGGGTAGCCCGCCAAAGCGTCGGCCACGGGAATAAAACCCCGTCAGAGGACAGTCAAGAACAAATTGGTACCCGAAAGAATTCGTCGGTACCGTGCCCGCAAGCGCGTCGGCACAAATAAATATAAAAGAAGACCTAAACCCGAAAGAATTCGTCGGTAAAGGCTGTGCCCGCAAGTGCGTCGGCACGAGAACAAATGCGCGCCAAGGCGTCGGCATATATAAGCCAATCCGCACGATGACAATTATCACCGGACAGACAAATCTCAAGTCAAGAATTTTGATTCATCGCCTCGTGAGAGAGCGATGACAACGCGGGAGCAATTACATATAAATGAACGAATATAGCACTCAACAATCATCCGATGCGACTCGAGGGTCCGAAGAATTGATTGATGGATTCCTGGGTAGATATAGGATGACATGAGAACAAGGGCAGTGAAGGATGTGGATGGCATAGAGCTGGTCCCAAGTTAAGTGCCCCCGAAGATCAGACCCCAAAGAAAAGCCGCGTGCGAGCGACGAGGCCGGCCAGCGACGTGGATGTCGTGAGCAAAGGAAAAGATGTGACTTGTGACCGAAGTCACAAGTCATGTGCAGGTGAGGCGCGTCCTCCATTTTAGTCGTTTACCTTATCTTACGCTTATGCTAGCCGGAGCAAGCTCTCGTAGCTTCAGCTAGCGATTATTGAGCTTTTGGACTGTTGCACATTCTTATACTTACCTATCTGACATTCTACAGACTTTTTGTTCTATCTCTATGTACCGCCAACACGATGAGCCAGACCCGAGCCGTCGGCCTTCTCGGACTGCGCCGGGGATTGAGCCGACAATGGACTGGGCACCCATTCGTCAACAGCTTGCGGGGGGACGTGCTCTCCCTATTTCGTATTTGCGTAGCTCCCGGAAGGTTCGTGCAACGGAGGTTTTTCTCTTAGCTGCGGCTTCCTGAATGGTCATTCTACGTACATTGTTCCATTAGTTTCCATTCCCACATTTCGCTTAACCGATCCTTACCTAATCACCCTCCCTTTCTCGGGGACCACCACGACAGACGAATCGATTTCTTGACTCTGAAACTGCTTACACTTGAATTCCTCTTGAATATTAAGCTGAGTCGATCCCTTTTCTTGTAGTACTAACTCTTCTACATCTAGAGCTTGCTTCGTGATCTCAGGAGGGAGATTCCTATCCTACGACTCGGCGCCGTCACCGGCACGACCTAGACAGCCTTTGGTCCCCCAGCGGACCAACCCTTTCTTCTTCAACAGAGGACGCACCAGGATCTGGACAGTCAATACACTGCCAATATATATCTGGGACGGGAGGAGTGTTGTACCGTTGGCGTCAGCTGTCTTCTCTCCCAAACTCAATTCAAACATTCAATTAGTTTTATGTGTTACCGGGGCGGTTCAGCGCATTTCCGTTCGTTCTCGTGGATTGATTGCCATTTATTGCACTCAATCCTGCACAAGGGCCACCGAGGTACACTTCAACCACCGGTTCAGCTCAACTTGAAGGCTTGAAGCATAAGTTCAATTCAACTCCAACTTTAATTGTGACCGAGGCCGTCGGAATTCGTCACCTGGGGATCATGACCCATTCTTTACATCTTTAGTAGCTCTTACACTTATTTTGGCCTTGCGCTTGCGTCCCACGATGGTTTGTGGTGGTTGGTTGATTCCATTTGAGTGGTTGCAACGCTATTTGGCCGTGTTGTGTCACACGTGATATCTGTCACATCTCTTCCTAGTACCATCGCTGCGCCCTCTCCATCCTCATCCCGCACCAATATCGCTTTCTCTTCTATCTGAAATGATATTATAGAGCCAACCATGCATCTATACGCCGTTTCTATACCAATTCTGGTGCCATTTCAACGATCAACACGTGAATACACAATTTCCCGATTTTCCGCCAAGAAGGGCGCACAAGGTTCTTCCATGCTATCATATAGGCCTCAAATGCTCCCAAAACGATAGTATTACATCTATCCGACCCCACCAAACTGTTTTATTGGCTTGCCTGCTGCTACATGTCTCAAACCTGGGACATTGGCGGGCCGGTCGCGAAAACAGTGTGTTAGTGGGACTATTGCCACAAATTCAGTACTAACTCCATCCTATTCTGACTCAGATCTTTGGTCGCTGCGCGCGCTCCGTTGGTCCGTAACTCAGATGCTTGTATGGTCGCTTCCTTATCCGCTAAGAGCTACACAGCCCAAAACTGAACTCTCCGCAGCGCTGCAGGCACCGTTCCTGGGCGTAGACGCAGGGGCTGGATTCATGGGCGTGCGGAAGATGTGAATCTCGTGGTCCACACCATCGCTCTGTTCGCGCATCGATACCGCGGGTGTGTTACGTTGTTTGCCCTCCTCCCGAACCACACGCTAGCTCCTCACAGACGACTCCAGTCCAGCGTCACCCTCGCATGTTTGGCATCGCCGCAGGCTTCATTGACAGCATGTTCCTCCGTGTGTTCCTTCTCTCTGGGACTTTCTTGACCGCTGATGAGACTTGACGGCGTTCGCGACCGCGATCGATAAATATCGCCGCTCCCCGACGGCCGCCGGTTCCGGCTTGCGGATGGGCACTCCGAGCAATAATTATCTCCCAGGCCCACGCTGCGGTCGCATATTTGCGTTACCGCAATTCCGCTGACCCGACCAGCGTGAGCTCTCTGTGACCGCGACCGCGCTGCCCGCGCTAAATGGCGCGTTGTCCCGGGTCTCATATCATATCCTGTCCAGACAATTCTTCTGACTTGTCTTTCTGTCCAGATCCCAATTCTCTGTCCGAATGTAGCCCTCGAATTCAGTGCGGCCGCGCTTCGGCTTCCCATGCCCGATGGCACCGTGTGCGTTTCGCGATCTTCGCCCCCCAAGCCCGCACGGCGGTTGTATCTCTCCGTTGCCATATCTTCGTACCACTGACGATATCGCAGGAATACTCATTGTGCCTGCACCGTGGTTGAGTATGCGCTCACAACCACCTGCTGTACGCGTCAGGTTAAGTTAGGTGCATAGCATCCCACGTACACCAAGCTGCACGAGGACTCAGCGGTTTGTTCCCATCTCCCATATCTCTACGCCGCTGACCCACGCTCAGGCAATAGCAATCTGTTGACACGACCTCGCTCACCGCGCCGCCACGCAGCTACCAAGTAAAACCATATTTTCTGTTTGTAATCCCGTGCTCTATGTTACCACATGTATGTTACCCATCTATCTTAAATTATTCCGCCTTGCTGACGCCCAGATTCGCGCAATCGCCCCCATTGTTATCTTTGAAAGGCCCGGTGCTTTATCTGTCTCGAGTCGACTCTAAACATGCGTAGTCACCGATTACTTGACTGCCCTGCAGGTGAGTACATTTATCTTCTATTACCCTCATCCCTCATACGAGCGTTTCGTAGATGAATTTTAGATTCTGCATCGAGGTACATAGTGAGTCGTTATTTCCGTCCGTCGTTTGACCCTATCCTGTTTCAGATCGAACCATCGCGTCGATGTCGAAGAGCCGCAGGCCATTTGATGTGAGTCAGGCTCATCCCGGTCCTTTATTGTTCACTTACGAGCCGTTCATGTACCATTTGTCGAGCCGGAGCAGCAAAATTCCCAAGTTGAGTATTATATTCCTCGCTTCTGACTTGTCTTTAGGTATTGTTGAGCGCACATTCATGTGAGGTGAATTTGTTCAGTCGAGGGTTCACGGACTAACTTCTGGTTCTAGCTCGTCTTACCTTCACGCCGTATCACGTCGATTAGTTCCTACGATGACTGTACATTAGCTAGCTATCTATATGACCCAATTTAAACCATTCTGAACTGGTAAATGAGTACTCTAGCGCACTGGAAATCGGTACCCCAGAGCACTTCAAATCAGTGCCTGAAGGCACTAAATATTACTCAAAGGTACTGCATATGAGTGAAATTTTGGCCACAAGTACTCCATATTAGTGCTTCGAGGTACTAATTTACTGCGGTGA
This sequence comes from Mycena vulgaris, assembly GCA_029204335.1. Lineage (NCBI taxonomy): Eukaryota > Fungi > Basidiomycota > Agaricomycetes > Agaricales > Mycenaceae > Mycena > Mycena vulgaris. Next base: position 402,162 of record JARGYA010000041.1, on the reverse strand, counting down.
GGTACTAATTTATACTGTCTCAGGCACTATTTTTCAGGGGTGGCGGAGTACTAATATGAAGTACCTCCGCTTTCTGCAGTGTCTTGTCGTCGAGGCAGACGTAAGCTTCATCGGACCAACCGATGTTTTCCCATTCTCGGGGATGCATTGTTTTCTCGTCTCTCTCGAGAGCCCATGCCATTCTTTTCTCTTTTGTGGCTGCGGAGCGGTAGGGGACCTTCTTTGCAACACACCGGTGGTATCCCTCCTCAGCTGCAATGTGTCACACGGTCTCGGCGCTGACAGATGGTGTAATTTCGTTGGCGATCTCGCGGAAGGGTGTACGTCGGTTTTCGACGGAGATTTGGGTGATGAGAGCCTTCTCCGGCTTGCAGAAGGTCGGCGGGCGGCCAGAACGGGGGAGATTCGTGGTCGAACCAGTCTCCTGGAAAGCGAGGAAAGCTCATCAACGTTCCAGAGATCATGGCCGGTGGATGATCGGATGCCGTGATCACGACAGGCACGGCTGATGTTTCCGTGCGCCTGGACAGCACCAATGAAGCGATTTTTGCGAGGTGAGTCGAGGCATCGGCGGGTAGTATCCTTAGGCATATGGTGGTAGGTGGAGGTTGAATTTGGAGCACGTGGTTATGATGTCACAGCAGATTTCCGGTTACTTTTGTGAATGACGAGTATACACATCTGGGTAGACTCCTACATCTTCGCGTTAGTCACAGTCTAGATCCGTACTCAAGTAATGGACTCACGAAGTCAGACCAAAGCGGATCCCGACACTCACACGGTGGGCACAGGCAGCGCGTGCGCTTCTCTCCGGACGCGAGCCCCGTGAAGGCAGGCAGGAGGCAGCGCGGGGGCGCGTCGCGCATCATTGGGATGGGCGCAATGGTGAGGAAGTCTTCAGGTGTAGGCGGAGGGATGAGTGAGCGTTTGCAGGCGAAGTATGTGTCCTGTGATGAATTAACACGAGGAAAGGAGGGACGGAAAAGAGAGAAGGGGACTTACAGTCACAGCGGAGAGGCAGTTGCGGGGCAGAGCGCGGAAGCAGATGGGTTTTGGGGTAGTAGTTTCCGTGTCCGTCTCGGTGGAGGTGGCGGCGGGATGATGATGATGCTGAAGATGAGGAGGAGTCGGGATGTGATGGACGACATTGACAAGTGCCGCGAGAGGCATGAGGAGAATGAGCCGACAGAGTCGATGGAGGCGTAGGCGAATGAACGCGGCGTGCAGCCCTCGGGAAGCCCCAGCGTGCTCAGCGTGGACAGGCCGAAAGTCGAGGTCAAACGAGGAGAGCTCCGAACTGGTTTGGAGAGCGATCGGCGTCGAAGGGAGTGCAGGCGATGCAGTCCGCTCGAGCGAAGGCCTGATAGATGGTGCCTTTGTCAGCGGCGAAGTGTGTGCCGTCCGGGCGCTCTAGTCTACCGCGGAAACTATGGTGCGTCCAGAGCGGCGAGGAATGAGTCGACGGATTGCTCAAGTGAACAGTGCGCTTGAGCGCAAACCGGCGAAGGCCGGTTTCCTCTTCGGAGGAGGTGGATGCAGCGGGGGTTTACCGATCAATCAGCTGGGCATTTATCTGCCATGTGGCTGTGCAGTTATCTGCCATCCACCCATAGCTCTCGATGCAAACCTCCCAAAATCATCGAAATATTTGAGAACAAGAATAAAAGAATATGGATCGATTCTGTCAACTCAAAAAAATTGTGAATTGTGCCATGGGGAGGCTGATAAAGCCCAATGGCAGATAACTATGTGACATGGCAGATAACTCATCACGGTCAGGTGGCTGCCCGTCAACCGTGTCCTCTTTGTTGCTTGAGGACGCGACTTTGATGTGTCCGGGCACCAAATTGATCCATAAAAATATTCATGTGTCGGGTTGGACTGGAGACATTTGCTTTTGCCGCAAAAGTGAGATGCTGTGCCGACTGCTATCAGATGCGGGACATTTTTCCGTTTGGCCGTGATTTAATGCCGGGAGCTCATTTCAAGAGCTTTCTGAGTTCTTGTGAAGCTCAGATTACAGCCAAATAGCTTTAGATCTCCGTCGAGTGGTTTTACTACTACGATAAGCAGACAGAATTTTGATCTTGCCCACTCACTCTCAGTTCATTTCTCGACTCTTGCGGGAACGGTCCATGACCCGGGAAACTCTGAATGTCAGCCAGAATAATGCAGAGGAATCTAAACCAGGGATACGACAGCGACAGATACCGAGAGCAGCATGTTTGCCAGCAACATTGATGTTTCAAAAATAATCATTTTTGAACTGTATAATGGTTTGCAGTGTTCCGTTTGAACTTGGAGAATGCATAGGTGTTGGAAGGAATTAAACACTCATTTCTCTTGCAAATCGTTGCCTTGTATTGCTCACAGCCTTGCTCAAATGGTATTCGGAGTTTTCCGGAGCCTTCCGGACTCTTTCCTTTTTCAATTTCTTTTTCCGCGTTCTTTCTCGTGAAACACCCAGTGGAATGGTCCGAAAACCGCAGCGGGAGCCGATGAGCACTTGGAAGTGTTGCTGCAGCTCGGCGAGCCGATCAAGCTGAGCCGCATTTAAGCCAAGCATTTCCCACGCGGCTATAGGCGGCTCGGCTTTGGCTGGAGCCGGTGAAACAGCTGCTCAGGGTCTAAGGCTGCACATGAACAATGAACAAAACCCAACTGTCGAACGAGTGAGACTGAACCAGACTCTACGAGAGAGACTAACACAACTCAAACACTCAAACAATCAAATCCCAAACACTAAACACTCCTTTATATGCCCCTCAGGGTGACCTGACGAGAAAGACGGGTTTTACTAGACCTAGGGTTGTAGTATAGGTCTAGGGAAACTAGGCTTTTGATAGTTCAAGTAATTGGTTGTATGTGAAGCTTATTCCGAAGGAAAGTCTTCAAGTCAACAATACGACACACGCTCTTAACAAGTCAAGGTTACAATGCTGATTGATTGTAAAGCTTCACAGCTATAGTGCAGATAACGGCGTGGATGGCCGGTAAGGTTTGGTTTGGACGTAAGTCCGTTTTGGAGACTAACAAGCCTCAGATACAACACGATACACAATACGCAATTCCGTAACTGAGCCAACTCTTCTGTATCCGCACAAATAGTACTCAAGACAGGGGTCACTGCCTATGGGACAAGGTACTCAAGACAGGGATCACTGCCTATAAAACTCAAAGCAGAACACTATTGCAGATAACCAAAAGCCTATATTCGTTGGACAATATGGAGTCCGGAACAAAGCCCTAAATGTGACCGCCTGGTTGTTCGAGATAAACTCTAACTGGGGGGTAATTCAGTGCCGTCCTCGCTCTTTCTACGCTAGCTTTATACTACTCTAATTACGCTTACACTACGTGATGACACTATCGCGGGTATATGTTACTTAATGCGATATGAAATCTGGTATCCTAAATTGCCTGAGCTATTTAATGTGATTGGCTTCCTGGAACTCCTTTATGTCGCTTGTTGACATATTGGCCCGGCTTCAGGCCTATGGTCCCCTGGTTTCAATCGGGTATATGGTGCAGCTCCTGTTGAGCGAACGACCACTAATCTCTAATATTCTTCTTCCCTTCGTCCTGTTTCGTACTAGGCTAGCTCGGAAATAACCGTAGCTTCCTATCGATACCCCAAACTCCCTGGTTGGAAGCTTGGTTCCCTCGTTACTCTCATTGCGAACTAAACCCCTTAGCACGGACTGAACTGCCACTCGAAATAGGCCCAGGCCCGGTTAATCCCGATGTCGACCGGAGCGCGGTTAATGGTTTTCGACTTCCGGCCGGTCACGTGATGGGTCGCATCGCGTTGTTACAACAAATAATAGTCAACATGGTAGATATTCGCGTGAATATATACTATTACAGCCGCCCATCATTCACAGAGTGGATGATAATTATCCCCTTGATAGTAGGCACCATTTATATGGTTCTAGCCCTTAGTTACACACTCGGGTCTCGTGCTAACTCTAGATGCGCGCTAAAGATCGCAAAATGTGTGTTTGCAAGGCTGGCCTTGTAGACGGCTTATCACCGGTTTTAACGTCGGCTCAGCTGCGGCTTGCCCTTGTAAGCACCATCAGCACGAGGAAACTAGTTTCGGAGACCTCCGGTCTGAGCTCGTGAGCAACATGGGCCCCCCATCGACGACGCGCCCCGTCACCCGGAAGCAGTCCGCCCAGGCGATTGTTGCGCCGGCCGAGACTCCGATTACTGAAAACGACGTCACCCCAGTTACTGTTTCGACGTTTGACCACTTCGGCTTCATGGGTCCCCCCGGCGGCAAGGAGACCGTGACGAACATGTCGCTCCGCAACGCACACAACTTTGCCATGCTCGCGGACATCGTCGGTGGAATCGATGGACGTCTCGAGCTGCTCCAGCGGGTTGTGATCAATCGTGAGACGGAGGAGGATCTGCGCAGTGCGGGAGACACTGCCACCGCCCCCAACTCCCCTCGCGCATCGGACGCGGGCAGCGTCGACTCCATTGATCCAGCGGAGGCTCTTGGAGAGCGCGTGGACGCGCTGGATATTCGGGCCGACGCTCTGGAGGCAAATCTCGTGGATCACGCTGCTCAACTGGAGGGCTTGGATAGCCGTGTAGATGGCCGGACGGGCAGCGTCTCCCGAGGCTCTGCTCAGCCTTACTCACTCATCGAGATGAGCAACGCCGTGGGGGCCCAGTTCAAAACAATCAGAGCTGACCGCGACGTGCTTAACAAAACACTTGACGCACAAGCGATGGCACAAAAGAAGGTCAATAAAGAACATGCCAAGATCACCAGCGAGCTTCTGGAGACCATCCGCAGGCTGGAGGAGACGATGACGCGCATCGAACTCTCGCCGGCGACCCACGCCTTCATTCCACGTGACCGCTCGCCCTCGCCTGCCAGCCGTGTTCACCCGCGCTCCCTTTCCCCAGAGCAGAGCATCAGCAACTACAAGCGCGCTCGCTCCATACCGGTGATCGAGGCGTCCCCCTACGTTGTCATGGGACCTGTGATAATCAACAGCGCGATGACACCCCTCGAGACGCTCCAGTTCTATATGCACTCGGCGCTACCCACCTACACCCTCCCTGAGTCGACGAATTTCGACGTCATCCTCGACCCATTCAAGGCCGGCCACTTGCGCATTAGGATGGTGTTCGCCGCGGAGGCACGCGCCCTCGCCGTCGCGTGGGCTAAAGGGGGGAATCCGACAGTCCACTTGTGCTTTAGGCCATTGCATGCGCATGGCAGAACGAGTCCGGGGCGGGGTCTTCATTATATATTTTTTCATCCACCCTCAACAACCAATCACCATTTGTGGAAGGACTCGAACAAGCGATCGCGCAAGTCATTGTATTCGAAGAAGGTCACACCTCTGTATCCCTCGCATACATATTCGAAGATTTCCAGCCAAATTTCGACTGGGACGGTATCTTCCCGCGTAGGCTTGAAGAGAGAAGGCCAGTTCAAGGCCATAAGAAAAAGAGATGAGGGGATGGAAGGGTGTGAGCGAAATAAGCAATGTTCATATGGAATTATTGCAAAATTCATCGTCGCGCCGCGTGGCAGGAGAGAGAAGAGACGACCACACAGACATTGATGGCACAGGTACTCGCAGAGAACGCGAGCACCACGACAAAGAGGTGGGAGGGGGGAGTTCAAGAAAGCTGGCAATGGAATGAACCGGCTGTCGTCCTTGGCGAACCGGGATAGGATAGCAAGCATCCTGGGGCCGCCAAGACTTTCCATCCAGTTCAGGAAATCCCTAGATATCTGACTGAGGCCGCGAAAATATGTAAACAGAATGGGGAAGCAGAATACCAAGGAACACGAACGTTCCCAGGTAAGTAGACACCTCACCATTGTAGATAGCATCAAATAGCATGGCGATCCGTGGGGAACAAACGTGTGATCTAACCATGAAACGCTGCATGTACGATGCGGCAGTATCAAATTCACACAGAATGGAGTAACCGTCGGCGAAGATGCAAGGACCTGAGAAGAGGGAGGAGGATGTAATTATTGAAGAAATTGTAAACCAGTCAGCCAGTGAATAGAACACATTCGGAACAGGCACACTGACCTTAGACTCTGACATTAAAACAACGGGGTGTACAGCAGGGACAATGTCGACGGCGGGAAAAAGGCAGGGATAAAAACAATCTGAAAAGGTATCAGATACCCTCGAAAGACTCCGATATAATCAGGGAGACACGATAGAACACAGATACGGCTGCCGCAGCAACCTCAGATCATAAACCCATGCATCCAAATCCCCACCCACAACACGGGCCAACGCACCACACATCTCACCAAGCAAACCGTTTAACCGGGGAACAGCGAGACTGCATCTGAACAAAAGATACACCCAGATGGCGAGCGATAGCTGACCGAGCATGCGGAACGTACCAGGATCGCAAAACATATCGCCGAGCCTCGCAGTAACCATATACAGAAGAACAGGTGGAAAAAGGAAAGAAGTATACGGGTTACAGAATAATGCACGTGAGCACTGATAACGATAACGGGTATCTCGGGAAGCGGAACGACATCCGAGAACCTGGAACAACAAAATAATCAAGAACAGGCAAAAGTATGTACGACGAAATTAGCCCATAAAGGCAATGATTAAACTGCCCAAACATAAATGGAAAAAATCTATGCAGAGGTTGAATTAAAAGAGGCATGGAGAAGAAGAGCCATTCAAGAGGCTCCGAGTGCTTCCGGAAACCGAGCCGATGTCCATGAAGGCAAAATCTGGTACAGCCTCGCCCAGAGCCCACCGGCTATCCACGAAGCTGCTGAGTGACAAAGGCCGCTCCACCTGCAAAAGACGAATCCCTGCTTCGCCCGCCGAAGACACGACACTCTCTTTTACATGAGTGACGAGCAACGCCAAGACATCAAGATCCACTCTGCAGAGATACAGCACGACAAGATTAGCGGCATGATTAGGCTCTTGAAACCGCAGGCGAGAAATGGCCCAGTCACAATATGTCATGAACACGGCGGATATTGAATGGAGGAGATCGAGGGTGAGCCTGAGCATGGGAAGGCAGGTGAACAACTGATGGAGGAATACAGTGTTCTGCGCATCAAAAGGAAGGGCTGAACGGGTAATCCTTGACAGGAGGGACACACATCCGAGGAGGGAATGTTCGTTCGAAGAAATGCGGCGTAAGGTGAGGTCGGTGAGGTGGGGAACATCCATAATGGCTAGATGCGAACCCACTAGATCCCCCATGTAAAATTTGATGTCGATAGCTCGCAACAAGAGGGATATGAACTTGAAGTCGGGTGGAAAATCAAAGTAAGGGATGGCGCCCAATCGCAGCGAGCACATTTTAAAAGCACACCGGAATAATGTGGCCAACACACTGGCATCGAGGGGAGAGGATCGTGAGCGGTCAGAAAGGTCCACGGTCTCCAGGTTGGAATAGAAGTCGGGAGAAGGAAAGGCGAGGGGAGCGGAGGACGAAGTCAAATGCACGAGGTGAGGGAAGTGCCCGTTAAACCACAGGGTCGGGATGGTGGGTTTGTCGTAAATAGTGTCCGACTCCGCGTAATAGCTGAATCCGGGCATGTATAAATAAGAGATGCGGAGGGTTTAAAGGGAAGGAGCTGGGAGGTTTTCGTAAAAATCGTTGACGAGGATGAAAGCGGCGGGGTTCTCTGTAAAGAGCTCAAATGACTTCCAACGAGAAGAGGTTGATGATATGCAAGCAAAAACATCGGGGATTTTGCTCAGAACGGAGGACGCGGGGTCGGCACCCTCCGTTGCGAACAGTTGAATATCGCGGAGAGCAAGACATATGCTAAGATCGCTCGTGCCGCAGTGATCCAAGACAAAGTCAAGGTGTTCGAGATCCAATTATTTGGAGATGAAAATAGATGACCAGAAAGATGGAGTGGAGTAGACATAGAACTGCAGTCCACCAATAAAATCATTACAACACCAGGACATCAGAAGTAGAAACACGTCCGTGCCGCCCTTCAGACACGCACGCAACAATCACCCGATACATAGCTGACTCCAAGAAGAGGTCGTAGGTGCCAAAAGTAGGTCTTCTATAACCTGGATCCACAGATCGAAACCGAGGGGGAGGGAGAAATCGTAGCCAGCAGACACAGGGGCAGACGATGCAGCACATTACTTCCATCTGGAACACAATATCAGAGCACAGTTTCGACCATCGAGAAAGAGATAAAATACATATGACACAGACAGTGCACGTATCGAAACAGAAATATCAGGGGAGGGAGAAGGGGGAGTTTGATGGAGAGAATAAAAAAGACTGAGCAAGTATTATTCCTGACGAAACAGGACCTCGGATGCAGAAGCAAAGTGAGGCAGAAATCCGATTGGTTCGTTGAAAGGAACCCCAAATAGCGTGAACGCGATGTGATCCATCGAACCCACAAGGATATAACAACACGAGGTATTGCCCAACACTGTAGCCCCCGGAAAAACGGAAGCGTAAAGCCGGACTGTTCTGAAAAGGGAAGAGCGAAGAAGGGGGCTTGAATTGCAAAAAGTACCAAGGAGAAAGCGGGGCAAGCCAAACGGGAAATAGCGAAACACCACTCACCGCGGAAATGACAAACTCCAGATCTCTGAACAGAGCATCTAAAGTAATCGGGACTACTCTAAGTGCAATAAAAACCGGTTGCGCACCTGCCCCGGAAGGACACTGCCAATCCTCGAGACCAGCTGGCAGAAAACACCACAACACATCTCGCTGGAGACGCCACAGCCATGGAAATAGCCCCTACTGTGCGTGACGGTGTCGACTCAGACGCTCCAACTCCTGACCAAGCGCAGACAACGCCTATGAACATGGAGAGCAGCCAAGAACCGTCCAAGGCAGCTGGCAGCAAAGCCAACATGGCCAATGACACAGGGGTGGCGAAGGATAAAGCCGAGGTAGGACATGCCAAAAACGCGTCGAAAGCGGCTGATACAGTGTTTGAACAGGACAAAGTGGAGAACACAGAAGATCAGAAAGAAGCTGATGAGAAAAAGGTAGCAGGGCTTCAGGCAAGCACATGAGCAAAACCAAAGACGAAGATAACTGATAAATTGCAAGCTGTTCCCTCGCAAGTACGTTCTAACAAGGATTGAGAGCGAGACCCACGCCAATGCGGTACTCCGTGACGTTATTGGAGGCAAAATCGGGTTCGACACTGAGCTCGCAGACCGGAGACCGACACCAAAAGAGGAAAGGATTGAGGAAAGTATCCCAAAGGGTGCGTTACGCAAGCCGGTGATCTTGGGATGGCAGATTGTAGAACTTCACGCCACCGAAGTGTTTCCCGTTGCGTGGAACAATATCGGTGTCAGGCTCATTCAACTCGTGCGGGGCGACAGTGTATGGGTCCTAGATATGTGGAAAATCAGAGGTGCGTGGCCCTACCAACTAATGCATCGCGTAACTCACCTGTCCAGCCGTGCCAACCGAGTTAGTGCGAATTCTCACTGCGACCGATATCGAAAAGACGGGGGGAGGGCTCACTAGGGATATCACTCTCATTTGGGACGACCTGCACATCGAAATGAGAAACCTCGTTGACCTGGGGATGATGATGAAGCTTCTGTTCTCAGAGAAGTACCCGAAAATGGGAATTTGGCGCTGAAGACCTGTGTGGAAGAAGTGCTCGGGTACCAGCTGTCCAAGGACCTCAGCGCCAGCTGGCAGCAACTGAAAGGCGGCGACTCTGGAAGACGCGCAGATCGAATGTGAGCCTGCCGCCGCCTAAAAATAATTGAAGCTAACTAACCATACCGCTACGAGACGCCGGGCTCAATGCGAAAGTCTATCTCAGGCTGTAAGAGCTACCGGTAGACGCCCTCACGCCGAAGAGCATTGAGATCGGCCAAGACATTCCAACGGCGTGGTATATGTTCAATAGCAAATTGGGAGAGCCGACGAGAGCAAAACTTGGTGGGACGGAGCAGAGGTTGCCTGGTGGACAAGTGATTGGACATGGTATGGCCAGGGAGAGTTCATAGGATATCCTTAGAAAACGCATGAATGAAGGACAAGAAGTACAGCGAAGAACGAAAGAAATCCGAACATGTCCGAAATAAACAAGGACAACCAAAATGAAGCGGTGAGAATAAACAAGCCCAGCCCAACCCGGTAGATTAGTTATAATAAAAATCCAACCAATTCCATGCGGACACTACTGGTTATCTCAGCCAATATATTTGAGAAGACTCTTGCCAACCATTGGATTTAGATGTCCCAAAGTCCGGTTAGTCAAGGTATATGACGAAACGGTCATATACGTTGACAAATGGACGGAAAAGATACTAAATAAGGAGACTAAACTCCCACGTGTCTTTGACGTCACTGATCAAAAAACGATGACCCTGGCAGAGAATGGAGAGTAAAAACGAGTCTAAAATGAAACATTTTAGGACTCGTAACATGGTCGCTAGCGGTGATGCGGCAGCGACGGGAAGTAACACACGCGAGATGAGCACGGCGCCTAGCGGATATGGGACGGGGAATCCGAGCCAGAACCAGGCCACCGTCGCGCACCACGTGCATGGTACCACTAGGTCTACGTCCACGTCCTCGAGATACGGCCGCAGGGGATAATTATCCGACGTCTTGGAGTAGTACGACTTGTTAAATCATATTCTGGAACCTCCCCCATCTGGCTGCCCCGCGTTAATGAGTGCTACTAAGATGAATTTCCTCGGAGGGGAGCCTTGTGTTCGTACATACCCAGGGACCCCGGATCTCTTCCTTGCCCCGGTTTATTGGTGCGGGTTGGCCAATTTTGTAGTTGTTCCTGGATACCCTATTTCTTTCGGTGTCCTACGCAGGTCGAGCGACTTCACGGTCGCTCCTTGCTGCAGCATCTCTTTGGAGGGAGACCTCACGGTCTTCCCCTCTGCGCCGCTCCCTCGGGGCGGTGCCTACGACGGCACAGATTTCTTCCTTCGGGGAGAGATCTCGGCTGTTGTCGCATGCATCTGCAAAGGGAAAGACATACGACAGTGTCTGTGTGCTGGTGGACTCCGGGGATTTATGCTGGGGAGGAGAGAACTCCGAACTGGTGCACAGCTTTTATCCGGAGGTCCTGCCTTTCACGGCCGGCCAGTCCACAGATAACCAGCGTCTTGTATGATTGACCCCCTGGAATGATGTTGTGCTCGGTCGGCATCTTGTAGAAGTCTGTAAGGATAACCACCCTCTACAGTACTACATGTTTGTCTTCCGTAAACTCGTTGTTCAGTTTGTGGACCACGCGAGTATAATATACCCCCCCCCCGTTTCCTCTTCTTTCCTGTTCTTTCCTCTTTCCTCGCTACTCTGCGCTTTTTTTGCACTACGTCTGGCGCTCTCCCCTGCGTACTCCGCACTCTGATTTCCCATGTCAACGCGCGGGATTGTTCGCCCTGTTTTCCATGCGCCACATCGGGTGTTCGCCCTGTTTTCTGGTTTATTACGCGCTGCATTGAGAGGTCACACTGCTGCTTTGGAGGAAGCTATGGGGGTATCGCAAGGGTAAGATATGGAGCATTTCCATCGCCATGCCGATTTATCTATTGATACTTTTGTGGTGTTTTCAATCTTTTTTAGAGTTGGGCGCCCTAGGCCCCCTAGGCCTGTTATCTGGTTTATGACGCGTCACATCGAGAAGACACATTGCTGCTTAGGAAGAAGCAATGGGGGTATGGCAAGGGTAAGGTATGGAGCATTTCCATCGCTATGCCGATTCATCTATTGATACTTTTTTGTGGTGTTTTTAATCTGTTTTAGAGTTGGGGCCTCATCTGGCGTCGACGAAGCTTTCTCTGGCCTGAAATGGGCTTCCACAATTCACGGTGTATAATGGCCGTCTCGCAAACACAATCTCGACAATAGCCATGCCCTCACAGCATCAACAAACCGTTCAAGATGAATCAGACAGTAATCCATCCATTCTTGTCTCGACTCTGACTCATTTTGACTATGGCACAGGTCCTCCGAAACGTGCCAGCGGGCGCACACGAAGAGCGCCCCCTGGACCCGACAAGACTCCACCTCCGCCTTCCACTCCTGTACCCAGACGGCCACGGTGCCAACCAGCACCGCCATCCGAGCCCGCTCCGGCTCCTACTAGAGCTGAGGATCCACCTGTTGATCCTGTCCCCATTGGTGAAGTGCGTCAGCTCTATTCATTTATCTGAATTTTTTTGAAGCTTGTTTCAGCCCCTCCTCGCGCTCGCGATGTCTTCGACAATGACGACAATGTTACTGCCAGTCCAGTGCCTCGCCCCAGCGTACGCTTCGCCGGCAATGACGACGACAGTGGGGAAGACTTCGCTTCACCACCTCCTTCAACTCCATCTCAGCCTAGCCACTCGCCGATCCAACCACTGTAATGATCACGCCGCCGCCGACATCGACAATCACCTCGGGCTGGACCGCATCTGTCGCCGTTGCCGATCCCGCAAAATAAACGAAGCGGCCGATCCGGGTCCACACACGAGACGTCTGGACGTTCTTCGAACCCAAGGAGCCAAAGGGGACCGAGAAGAGGGAGTGCTTGTTCTGCAAGTGCGTGCCATACTTCATTCTTCTTACCTTGCCTCCGATTAACTGTTTGCAGGCAACAGCATGCAGCAGACCCTCGCACCGCATCGAGAAAATTCGCCGCCTCAATCAGGAGTGGCGTCTACCGCAAACATCTGTATAAGAACCGCATCGAGGCGTGGGTCGAGGGCTGCGGCAGCTCATGTTCCCTCATACTACATGACATAAGCGTTTTTGAGCCGCCCTCGGAACCCGCTGTATCCGACATTTTAATGCCGAAACCCCCTTGTCTATGTGAGAGAGGAGAGCCTGCGGTGGAAAAACTGATGTAATGTCAATAAACGTTTGAATAAAGTAAGGCTCCAACCGTTTTTGTTTTCAAACGTTTCTAAACGTTTGTAAACGGATTAATAATCCTTTTAGTTTACGGGCCTTGTTAAACGTTTTGCAAACAGTTTACAAACGGTTTAAACGATAATATTTGCAGGCATTTTCAACTGACTATGTACATTGATTCACTGTTCAGTTTCACTCAGAAACCATGTACCTATGCCTGAGAATTCAGTTTGAACACAAATCCAAGCTGGTTCTGTGCCGCACATGGCCTCACGCTCGGTTTGATAGCAACTCCGGTCATCTCTGACTTCGGTTTCCGGAAGGCATTACATCTGCATTGGGAGAGCCCGCTGATCTGTGCAGGCCAACATGCTGCTGAACTTATGCGTGGAATTCGCAGATGGTGAGGGACCCCCAGTTTCTTCATTGAAGTCAGAACTGCGGTCTTCCACACCCAATAAATATATCTTGTTAAATATTTGTTTTTAAACGGTTTACAAATGTTTGTAAACATTTTGGATTTTTTAACCGTTTAGTTTACGGGCCTTCGTAAACGAAAACTAAAAGGTTGGAGCCTTAGAATAAAGGGGTCCCGGCTTACCGACAACTAGGTGACTATTCCCAGTCCGGAAGAGGAACTTGTTGGAAATATTCCGGGCTGGACCGGAATTGGTTGCGAGCAGCACGGAGCTCGTGATCATCGTCGGATGGCACGGACCAATTTACGTAAGCCTTCCATGATATTCTATCACTTTGTATCTGTGGACGCCATCCGTTTGCCTACGTACGACCGCCATGTACATGTAGGACAAACGTATTCTACCTCTTTGTTTGCTGGTTCTCTCTCTTGTGCTTGCCACCTCATAGCCTTGCTGGGATTATTCTAACAGAATTCTATCTGGCGAAGCATGCAGATAGTTACAGTAGTCAATCTAGTAGAAGCTGGGAAAAGTTGAGACGTCTAGCGAGAAAGCGTGGTGAAAACGCCACTGATATCGTCAGTGAAAGAGTATTGAGTGGAGTAGCTCGATAAGTTTAATCAGAGCTGAAAATAGGCGCATTGGGGATTGTAGTGGGGCTAAGCACTCGGAAGCGTGAAAGTCGGATTCATTTGGGATTTGCTAGGCGCAGTGAGGCACGAACGGAACCTTGGAATAGGGTTTATGTCCGCATTGAGCGATCGCTAAGAAATTCATTCTTAGCGTCCGCATACATGGCCCGCTCGCGCACACGGGCTTCTGGGGCCCCTCGGACTTGATTGTTTTTGCTCACCCACCCACATCCTTATTAACAGGCTCTTTGTTTGTTCCTTTCTTTTGCAAGGCTTGACCAAGCTTGATAGGTATCGCACTCATTTGGATCCCACCTCACGCTTTTTGGTGGAAGGCAGGAGTAAGAGGTGAGTGCAGTGCCACATCACCTTGCTTTGTAAGGTCCCCCACGTTCACTATTATTAATGTTATAGGGCATCATTCCTGCCGTTTCCAAACACCGTCTGTTTACTTGCCCCCTTTCATCCTAACACCAACACATACTAGGAGGACTCCTGCGCTGATGGTGCTGATCTGCCGTTTCCAAACACGACCACATTCCGGACCCCAGATGTTCCTGTCTTAGGTTCGGAACAAGCCCCGTTCTAACGATGCCGTGCGAGGCCGGGTCAGAACAAAGAGAGGCAAATACAGAACAAACAGACCAAACATGGCTTCGTCAGAAGGGGCTTGCTTCAAACTCCGTCAAGCGGGGGGCCTGGGAATCACCACCTACCGCCACATCGCGGCCTCATTCCGCCTCGGTCAATTAGTAAAACTTTTAGTTCATCAGCCTGGCTACAACATCTATTAAGACTTTGTATGATTTGGACTGATATTCATCGAGCTCGACACCTTCGAAAAGTGGCTTAAACACCACCGTTCTTGACAGGCCTCAAAGATATTTATTTTGAGCCAGGAAAAAAAGTTTGTCCCTGGGCCGGATACTTCCACCATATATCTTGGAGTCAAGCATTACTCCAATGGATTCTGGGCCCTGTGTTCAACGTTATATCACATCGATCCTCCAGAAATCAGTGAAATCACGTACATTGTCACGGACTGTGACCTATCCATTCTCGTCACATCCAGTCGCTAAATATTCACTATGCCTCGAATACAAGCTATAGAATCACTTTTCGAGCGCAGATAAATGGTGGATGTTCAGGGATATGCTAGAGATGCAGTTTCCATATTGAATGAGCAGAATATAGACGGAATGGCGTCAATGGAGAGGTTTGGCCTCCAAACATATATGCGGGCTCCAGTTGAATCACAATTGGCCAGAATAAACCTCCAAAATATTGCAGATTACATATTAAACATTGAAGGCTTGGTTTCCGGGTACTGAAGTGCTTTCCTCTCTTCCTACAAGAAGATGCCGTGGATTTAAGGAGGCGAGGAAATCCAGCTATCTTGATACCTCTCAACTTCGTTTTTTCGGGTCCACTACGTGACTTTTGTGTAGCATGCTCCTGGGATTGTGCCGCAGGTCAGCAGAGGACGTGTCGAGGTCCGGATGATGAGTGTGACAGGATGTGACCGTCTGTTTCCCTCACTTCGGTGAGCACTGGGTACCATGGGCCATCACCTTAAAAATGTAAGAATATTTGAGGTGATTCCGAGGATGATCCTGAACGATTCAGTCTGCAATAGCCCATTGCCCCACCTCGTTCCTAGACTTGTAGAGGATGATTTCCAAAAATAGAAGAAGATGCGATCAACACGTAGATTCAAGAACAGTGGTCGGCTTAATCGGACATGTAAATGTATTCTAGACGGCCCAAAGATATGACCGCAGAGATCCAGTTTATACCTAGCGATTTGAGGACATATTGAGTGCGTTGTGAAAGGATTCATAAGTCCTTTGTTTGGCGGAGTTTGAAGCAAGCCCCTTCAGCGAAGGGCCGGCTTGCCAGACCGGAGCAGCGCAGGCTTGCTCCGAACCTATTCCTGTGTTCTCCTCCGCCATGGACAATGCCTCTCTTTTTCTATGCACTAGCCGTCGCGGAGGCATGGCTCCTTACGTCCACGTCGCACCGCCTGCTGTGATTCCTCCGTTGTGTCAAGACGCCACAATAACTCCCTCACAGCTCACTAGTGCTCACTACCGTTCTTCAAGGCCACGATACATGCTTTTCCGCGTCTGCATCTCTCAGTGTCCACTTTTATCGTCCTTGTCAACAAAACTTCAACCATGACACATTCATCATCTCGCCTACCGAGGTCGAGGGGGAATCGGGATTCGAAAATCGGATATAGGGTCGAAAAGTTTTTTTCGACCCTCGGCCAGACCCCCCCCCCCCCTGTATCCGAAATTTAATCCCGAAACCCCCTTGACCGAGGTCTGGCCTCACGCCGTTTTCCTGCGCTGTTATTTTCAGGAAGATTGCTACTCTGCCTGTGCGCGTTTTCCTTCATTCTTTTGCACCGTGCTCATTAATATTCTGCTGTCAGGTTCGCTCCTGGAACCACGTCTGGTTTACCGTTCGCCTCCCCAATTGGGTCGCGCTCGGTTGGGATCCGAGTTTGACCCCCTCTATCACTCTCAGCTCTGGCCCCTGCCTTGGCGCTGCGCACTGATGACACCAATGCTGACCTCGACAACAACCTGGTACGTGCCTCTCCCTTGCAGTATATTTTCTTTCTCATGCCTCTAGTCACCGAATGTGCGCGCCTGGACGAACAACGCGGATATGATCGTCAACCTCAGTGAATACTACCGTTATCTGGAGTATCTCGTCGCGGCCGACAGCAGCGAGTTTGCCCCCCCGCTGGGGCCGACGACCCCCGGTGCTTTCCTTACGGTCTCGGAGACTCCGTCGTCCTCGAAGTTTCCCTCCAATTATCTGAAAGTATATTCTCGTCGATGGACCACAAACGGGTGTGTACTTCTGCATGTCATCCATGACTCTCATGCCACCCTCTCTGCAGGATTACACCAGTATGAAATCCAGCAAGCGCACTGCACCACCTACTCTGCCTGTCCCAGACTCAATACATAGATCATTCTCGCCGCTATCCATCCTGATGCTCCACCAGCCTGCCTCTGATGATATGACATTGTGTTGAGCCTGCATATATTATATGCTATGATTCATATATTTGTTCTCAATTTATATCTCCCTCGCGTTCGTCTGATTCCTTTTACGCGCACATACACCGAAATAGGGGGTCAAACTATCCTGTCCCCATCTGCGCATTGGTGCCGGATGTCTCTGCCCTGCTCGACATCGACGAATCCTGCGCCCCAATCACCTGTGCCCCATGTGGGTGGGCCCCATCCAAATGTCCCCCATGCACCGGATGTTCGGAGCCCTCACAAACAGCGGTACGACGACTGACCCGGTGGCAACTGTGCCCGTTCCCAACGGCGGCAACGGCGGACTTCAATTGGGTGCGGCTTTTGAAGGCGCGGACACTACTGGTGCATATTCATTTAACACGACTGTTTCTACGCTGAATGAAGGCACAGAATGTGGAACAAAGCGCCCGGCCTCCGGCGGCGTTGAATCTGACGTGCGGAGTAAGGCTAAGCCCATCCCTGCCGTTGTCCCAGGCCCCTCTTAGGCGTAGCCTAATTGTCGTACTTGAATATTTTTTATGAATACCAATTTTTCTATTTGTTACAGTCCTTATATGTGAAGGCAAGGCCCGATGATAAATAACAAGCCAAAGCAAGGTTGCAGAAGGCTCGGAGCCTTCGCCTAGTAACGGTTATCGATGATTTGTAATAACGGCCTAACCTGATCGGACCCCCGCGGTAACAACAGGACTAAGTTCCAGCGTACGCCACGGGCGTGTGCCAGAAGTAGAACTGAGATCACGACTGTCTGCTCGACGGCTGCAAATCGAGGAGTGAGAACAAATGGGAGACTCTTGCAAGTCTGTTGTGGGATTCGGATTCCGGAAATTCGGGTCCGCTCAACCGTTTGTCCATATTGTGACGTGGATCACATGATATCCAAGCTTGGCTTAACACCGCCATCGTAGCTCTCCGTCAAACCACGATGAGCTTCTTCCGTGCATGGGCGGTGCGACCCATAAGCCGTCCTCTGCTTCCGCGACCATCTTGTTCATATCCCCGCCATTATGTCGTGAAAGAGCCCCGTAGTTCCCCCTTGTGCGTCGAACATACGAGACCGCCGCGGCTGCATGACTCACATAAGTGGACGTTCCAGAAGTCGACATCGGCGGGTGGTTTTCACGTTAAATCCATCTCTCATAACATCCAGCGACTTCGTCGATATATCTGGGATAGGGAATGCCGCGGTCCAGTTTCCTGCTTCACAGAGCCCCCGCGGGCGCGGCCTCTCCTACATGTACAAGAAGGGGCGAATGATTCCATTCCCAGACGACACTCGTGGATTCATGTACTACTTTTCTGTGCCTCATGCTGGGCCACTGGAGGGATCCCTCCGCTTCCGTGTCACCTCCAACCATCAGCCATCGTCTTTCCACAGCGGACACGATTTGCTGGCCCCATCGGGCTTCCCGTGGCAGATATCCCTGGCGCAAGCCGCGTGCCTTTCCACATGTGCCTATATCGGCGAGCAGCTCGTGCATGAAAACATGGTGGCACGGGAACAGCTATCACGATGTCAATCCGTCTTCCAAGCCCAAGCCCGATTCTTCCCCCAGTACACTTTGTTTCGCTTGGATTCAACATTTCTGATCAATTTTTCGTCTTCACTGAGTCTGACTATCGTTGGAAAACAACTCCACCGAGTGCAGTTAGACTCTGTGTTCCAGGAAACCCTTGAGCACTATCATCCGTGGGCTGGTGCGTATGTCCACTGTGAACGATGACATGGTACTCAAACACCACCCAGGAAAAGCTGAGGCTCGCTTCGAGCCCTCGACGCGGCCAGAAAACGTTGGTCGCAGGGTCCTTCACCTCCGCATCGTGAAAATTATCGAGCCCGTTGCATCTACCACAACCGGAAATGGTCATGTGTGCCGCCCCGAGGAAGGCGAGCTATTCATGGTCAAGGACGCGCGGAATGGGGTACGGGGACCTTGGGCGTACGATATCGATCGTGCCTACCACGTTGGTCGTGCGCTCCGAGACCTGTGGGATAACTCCCAGACGCCGTAGAGTCGACGTTCCCACCGCGTCTGTATCTCGTACCTAAAATTCCATCCGTTCCTGTACGAGGTCACTACGTGCATGTCCTCGGAATATGAGCCATACGAATGCGTCCAAGGCTGCCCGAGTTCAACGTTAACATCTATTCAATTTTTTTTCCGGCATCCAGCGCCGTTGAAATTACTCGGTCCGGTTATTTGATGTCGGACGATGGAGGTAGAAATACCGACAGATATTCGATTGAGGCTTCTCGATAGTTGCAGAGATACAATATAGATGCACATTTCGTTGATTTTTCCCCGCCTGGTGTCTAAATCCTTTGGTTCCTGCACCCGACAAGCCACCTTAAAAATTAGCGCCAAGAAGTCGTGATCGTCTGCGCTCCCGATGCATTCGTCGTCACGCTCCTGTTGGGGTCAGATTCCCAGACGACCTGACACAGAGCCAGTGTCAGTCTCCAAACCAAAATTCCAAGAATACAACGCACGCTCCCGTCCGTCTCCTTACGAATGAACTTGTACTGAAACGTTGTGCCAGGCGGAAGGTTGACGGTTATCGTCCACACGGGGTAAGTGGCAGATGATAGCGCCAGCTGCATAAATTTCCAACAGGCACGTTCAACCACGTCCCACCAATGATTCAAAGAAACCACATACCGAAGCGGCGGGGTCCCAAGTCCCCAACTGCGAGATACTGCCGACGAGGAAGATGTTCTGTGGAGCAGATCAGGCGCAACGAAATCAGCACAATCTCCGAGCCAAACAGACCTCTCCGAAGGTTGTCGTCGCCATCTCAGCAAAGCTCACGGCCACCGTGGACGTGCCCCCTCCCGTGCCGCCGCCCGTGCCCGTTCCCGTTCCGCTCCCAGTTCCGAGCGCGCCCGTATGGATGGCGATGGCACTGCGCGCTGGAACCGTCGCGCTGAACTTCCCACCCGAGACGGTGATTCTGAACACACCCCATTAGAATTATAAATCAAAATTGACGCCGACATACCCAGTTCCCGTACACGCGCCCGAGACGCTCTTCCCGCTGATCACATCGCAAAACGCGCCGTTGGGGAGCGAAGTCGTGAACGTCGCAGTCCACGCCGAGTCTGCATTGTTGATTGCCACGAATCCCGCAGAGCCTAAGTATCACTCATGAGCCAGTATCGCAGGATTGACCGGAGAAAGAGTACATACCTCGCCCGAATGCAATCTGCTGTGCCTGCGGCGAGACCCAGTTGGTGATCGCCGCGGAGCCCACCTGGTTGCGAAACCCTACCATGCCGGAGATGGCGACGAATCGGTGCTGACAGAGCCAGCCGCCTGCGCCGCCCGTAGCCGAGCAGGTGCCGGCGCCACCGTTGGGCGCGCCGTCGTCCGTGGTGCCGAAGGAGTACGAGCTGAGGATCGTGGGTGTCCCGTAGGAATGCGCGAGCGAGAATATTGTCGCCGTGATGTAGGTGTTGGAGGGCGAATTGATGTTTAGGGAGCCACCGTTCTAAAACTGGAATGTGAGTAATCCTGTGGGAATTGAAGGGAATAGACGCACCCGCTCGGTATCGTGGTTCGCGACGAAGACGTTTGCCTGGTTGCCGGCAACCCAGCCTGTACGACCAGTTACTCAGCACTTTCCTCTCATAGGAAACAATCCTAACCGACCTTGGTTTTCCAAGTTCTGCAGACTCGAGATACCTCCGCCAGAGAAGGCATTCTTTATGGCAGTCGTGTATCGGAATCTTTGAATAAAATCAGCACAACCGGAAAGTCGATTCTGAACATCGTCGACGTACTCCTGGACATCCCCTGAGTAAATCCGATTAGCATGTACCCCCGTAGAGAATTATCGAGGCTCGCCGTTTCCAACGTATTCGGAGGGCTGAATCGGTTCGCCAGCGCCCCAGATGACCTCCTGGCTGATATAAGGCTTTGACGTGAGCCTACTGAGAATGTTCGCGATATCGGCCGCGGGCATGTCTTCGCATGAATATCAGTAAATTTCTGGCATTCGAAAGTACTACAACGCACGCTTCGCCGCATCCAACCGGAAGCCGTCGACGCCGAGCGCTATGAGGTGGTTCCCGTACGCAGCAAGCACGCCGCGAACGTAGTCCGTGTCGGTCGCGAGACTGCGGAGAAGATACCATGAGCAAGCAATTTTCGCTCGGACGAGACATGAACATACTCAGCGAGGTTGACGAGTTCGCACGTCTGCACCTCCACGCGATTGCCATAGTTGACGATCTCATCCCCGGATTCGAGACCACAGTGGTGGAAGTCCTTTAAGATGAATGGGATTAAGACTACTCGGGATAAGGGTTCACGCCCTTGATAAAATGCGCACCTGGGTCTGGTATATTCCAGGGTAGTTGTAGTGCGTGAACGCCGAGCCCGCCGTACCCGTGCCGCCCGAGTCGGACCCTGACATATGATTGAAGAGTGTGTCTGGGCGAAACCCAGTCAGTCTCATGGATCTCCTGCGGTGCGGGGAATGGCGCACCCGAGATAACCTTCACGCCCGCGGCGTGGCACGCAGTGATCATGCTGTTGTCAAATATTGAGCGGGCGTTTATGAACGATACGGGGAGTGTACCTCTGGAATTGAGCCTGATTTCCGCGCTTTGAGGTCAGGGTGTACGAAACGGGTTGATAGTCGGTCCACCATTGGGGCCCTGTGACATGTTCCTGCGGGGGGCTGACTGGGGAGGAAATATGTGAGCCGGGGAAGGCGTTGTATAATAGTGGGACGAGCCTTGAACGAATCCGTATCCAGCGGGACCGATGAAGTTCGTACACTCGGCGGCAACGCTATTCCTGTAATCTTTCGTGTCAGAAAGTGAAATGTAACGTCGCCCCTGGAAATTACCAAGTCCATTCAAACATCTGGATGATCACGGTTTTGGTGCCCGACGGCGCGCGGCTGTCCAGC
This sequence comes from Mycena vulgaris, assembly GCA_029204335.1. Classification (NCBI taxonomy): domain Eukaryota; kingdom Fungi; phylum Basidiomycota; class Agaricomycetes; order Agaricales; family Mycenaceae; genus Mycena; species Mycena vulgaris. The sequence goes on along the minus strand of JARGYA010000041.1, from coordinate 380,271 downwards.
GTGGAGTTGGCCGACATCGGGGATCCGAGTGAGCTCTGAATAAACCATGTCAATAGCGGGAGGAGGGAGGAGGACCGCATCGGAGCCTTGACGACGCCCCCTGGACTGTGCGTCATTTTAAGAGGATTATACAGATTTCGAAGCGTGCATCATTTGGGTCAGATGCTCGGATGGCATGCGTAGGACTTAGCGCATGATCCTGCCGTCCAATAATCAGATTGTGATTGAACTGGACCGCAGAGACGAGAGGAATGAATGGGACGCTCACGCGTGCCAAGAATGGGGCATGAGAGTGATGATATCCAACCAATCTGGATTTTACCCTTGGCTTGGGGTATTCGTGTGTGTATCAACCACCCAAAACCCATAATCACAGTCTGATTCACAGGGTGTGGTTTTGTCCTGTGGTGGGGACACGTGGCCCAGGAGACGGTCACCGACTTTGCCGGAACGGGATTCGCAGGTCGTTTATTGGGATTTATCTCCAGATATGGTAGTCCTCCCCCGGTGTCCCCGAGAGTCCAAGTGTAAGTATGTAAGCTGAAGCGCGAGCCCGGCGGTATAACCACCGCGACCGTTCGAATCAGAGCAGGATGAATTTGAAGTTGAGGCGCCTTCTCAGATGGCAGCAATAGAAGTGGCTGCGAGGACAAGCGAAGCGCTGGGGACCTCTGCCGTGGCTGTTCCAGACGTGGTCGTTTACAGCAGAAAAGTGAGTGTGACGTCACTGATGGGGGATCAGTCTTGACTTCCTCATTCGGATAATGGCCCGGAAGATGCCACGTGTAAGAGTTTTTACTGAGTCGGTCATGTCTACGGGAATTTCGAACATCCGGATGCAAATCCTCCGTGCGCTTGTTTTTTCTGTGATAGATGCAGGCCATTTGCGATATGTTTTTGGATCACTTTCAAGCACTGCTTCACTGGCAGTGCTTGCGCCAACGCGAGGCTCGGGAAAGGCTGTACAGAGTTCATTTTCTATAAAAATGGAGCCCATGCCAACATATCATTGCATGTCTAATATTTCCCTGAGGTCATCCTGCGGAACTCAGGGCGACATAGTATTCTCAAGATATGACATTGCACGTCCACCTGTTGATGTTGAACCACCTGCTTCAGAGTATGCCTATGGAAGTTGTCCTGGTACCGGAAGGTATGGGTGACTGACAGGTTTCTACCTCCATTCTAATGCAGTAGGGATCCTTTCGCCGTGCCAAATGGAGCCCCGAGATATAAATCAGAAATGTTAGGTATGAACCGGACCTAACCCGGCGGCCATTGATTGGGCAACGATGAAGGCGGCCTTCCGATCCTGTGGTCCGGGGACGTTACCACATTTATATCCTGTCATTATGTCTCCCCGGGTGGTGAATGTGAAATCTCTGCGGTTCAGAGTGCGCCGGGACGCATGGTGCTCCGGCCCTTCGCCTTGACTCTTCGTGAATCAAGCGCATTCGAGTGAGGCCTGGGCGGAATTCAGCTTCGGAGACTTCAATTTTATAAAGAGGATCTCCCAAGGATCTCCGCGTATCCCAGCGGTTGTAGGCATTCTTTGACCGCTGAGGTTGTAGAATGTGGCATCCATGATCTGATTGAGCGCAACTTGCCGGTTATCGCTGAATCTGTTATTTGGTAGGGATCGTCACCGTCCGTCCCGGCCGATGGACGGCACCAAAGCCGGCCGTCCAGTGGACCGTCCGTCGACGGTACGGTGGGGCAGAGTCTCTCGCGACGCCTGACGGGACGGGACGGTGGACGGGACGGCCGTCGACGGTGGACGGACGGTTAGTATGCTGCCGTCATCACCCAAATTTTCTAAATGATAACTTAACTGCGTGCAGCAGGCGAACCTGGTGATGCCATGAAGTACAGCCTCCGCTGTTTCAATCTTGGAAGACACTTCAAGTTGGGACTGCGCAGGGTATCCTCCGCGCTATGATATGTTGCGTAGTAGCCGTTTGGATGGTGCTGCGACCTTGAAATTCTTCGTTAACTTCGATTATCCGCTTCCTAAATTTCTTTGAAGACTGAGCGAGATTTTTGTTGGCGGTGGAGATATGTTGTACAGAGATCAGTCCGTTGACAGCCAGATCATTCTATTGACAGTTGCTGTCCACAGAGTGATGCGCCTTTGGCGCGGTCGTAGCGGTCTAGACATTCGTTCGAGACTTCGAGCAAATTACTGGCGAGTGAGAGCGGCGGATGCAACGGGAATGGAGTTCAAGATTTTCTGTATTCCTATGAGTAAAAAGCTGAATGATATGTTGGTATCATGATGAACCTAGAGGAGCGCTGCGTCGGACGCCGACTCAGAAGACGGGTTGGCGCTGGCAAGTAGCGCCGCCTGATGTCCAGTACTAACGCAATATCATATATCAGCCCCTCTGGTGTACGTCCGCGGCCCTGCAAGTGGCAGTCAGGGGGCAGGGGGGGGCGGCGGGAGCTGATGGGCATGCGACAGTGGCACTGGCGGCGTTGTATGGTGCGGGTCACCTAGCTGCCGCTAGCCGAAATTAGTGGCGAAATTGGCCGGAGAAAAATTTTGGGCCTATTATTATTATTATTTCCATTATAGTGCACGCGGGCCCCTGGGGGCCCATGTGGCACTTCTACGTAGTACATGATAAGTAACTGGCTGGCGTACACAGGAGGCGTGGAGGTACGGCGAAGTGATTTTGGGCCTATACACAGCCACACTGGACTACATTTCTTGTTTTTCCACCCGCTTGTGGCCAAATCCGCGGGCAGGTTTTTTTTTACGCATTCAGTTTTGATTTAAATAAAAATCCCTCTTCCAGATGTTCTTGTATTGTGAAAAGAAACACTTTTGGAAGAGGGATAAGAAATCTGGGCAAAACTTGGCCCGGAAAAACTCAAGCAGGGGGTAGCGGCAGCTAGGCGACCCGCACCATAGGCGACGATGTTGATGGGAATGCACATCAGCTGAGCAGCATAAATTACCCGCTCTTACTCGTTACCTGCGCCTTCGTTGCCGACGTCAGGTGACGTGGCAGAGCGTTGCAGCCGTCCGTCCATCCGTCCTCCGGTGGACGGGACGCCCGTCCTCACCACCGTCCGGCGACGGGACGGGGGGTTGAGGGAGCCCACAGCCCAGCGACGGGACGGGACGGTTGTCCGTCCGTCCGTCCGTCCCGCCGTCCTGGACGGGTACGGTGACGATCCCTATTATTTGGGTGCTGGGGGATTTGAGCGCAACTTTGCCGGTTGTTACATTATGTGGGTGACCGGGTTTTGAGGTTCCCATTGATGGAAATTGGCCGGTAGAAGTCAGTATCGAGGGACGGCAACTTCTGACATTTATTCGGCGCCCTAAAACCTTGCTTTAGTAGCGGGAATTCTCTTCGGATCTGATCACATCATCGAAATGTGACACGAACGACGTGATTGTCACGTCTTTCCTCTTCCTACCAACGGCCAGCAGTCGAGCTGCGTCTTTCCTTAGCAAATGCCGTTCAGCACAAGCACTGTTGCCGTACTCAAACATTTCACCGCGCATCCGCCGGCTACCGAAGACAAATGGTCTGTACTGTACCCATCGCACGTAGGCCCACATTGCGTTTTCACTTACCGTTGTTTGAGGTACGGCCCATGGAACAGTATCTTGAAAGCGCTCTTTCGGGATGAACATAATTTTATCGTCACGCCTCAGCAGCGCATTCCTGACGATAGCGAAAGCCACATCCCTTATTTCGTTATCGAGGTCGTCAAGATGACGCCGGCAGCAGAAAACACCAATGTCACGTTCCGGACTGTCCTCATCGTTGGAATCAAGAATAGCCAGCATTGGGGTAATGGACTCCCCGCCCTGGAACGCCAAATCTCTAGGCAGACCGATGCTGCTTTTGCCGGCACTGCACACACCAAGGTGTATTGGATTGGCGTGGTCAGGCCCCATTGGAGGTATGGGCAGAAGGTGAATAATGGGCAGGGCCCCGCTCCACTCATTGAGTGGCACGATGTTACGCACGACGACGCATCGTACGCTGATTTTGAAAACCTCGTCTCTCTCGTCTCTGCACTCTAGTCCGATTATGAATACATCGCCACTTTTCTTTTCTGTCTACGGCGTCGTTGTCCTTATCCCACCGCATGCAATCCCAGCTCGATTATGCGATTCAGACACTCCCTGCATTTCGCGTCGGCTCTGATTGTGCCGCGTTTGCTAGCGGCTCCGTGTTCCTCGCTCCATGGGGCGTCGCGGCGCATCCGCCTGTTGTTCTTAGCAGCAGCCGCGATCCCAAAATCCCACGGCCCATCCCTCTCCTCGTACCACCTTCTTTCACCTCCTACCATACTCATCCCCATCCCTTATTCCATCCAGGTAATCAATCATGCACGCAGTTGACCTCCGGCGAGTTAGCCGCAGAAATTGCATCCCGTCCCGCCGTCCCTTCTCATCTTCCCTTCCTTCCGCCTACGCTATGTACGCCCCGGTGAATCCTGAGCTCGTTATCACCCCCGACATGCCGATGTCGTACTGAGCGACCGGCAATGTCCCTCCCGCCCTCGTTCTATCCACACATTCCCGTCTGCCTCCCACTAATCATCGTCTCGTATTTAAACTAGGTATATCATGTATGTGCCTAGCCTCCACACCGCTCTGGATGGACCAGAAACGGCACATCCCGTCCTTCTGCGACGCGGTGCGGTTTTTATGCGGCATGCTCCGCTTTTTCGCCTCTACGCTCTGATCACTGCCGCTCCCCCACCAGGCAATGCGAGTCCTGTGCATCATCAAAACTCAGGAATGGGTTATGTATCGTCCGATCCGCCAGCCCACCTCGTTTGCGCTGCCGCACATTCGCGTGCCATCCATCCCGGCGCGTGATTATTGCTCATGTTGTCGATCACCTTCGACTCTTCTGTGGTGATGACCACTCCGTGTTCGGCCGCATGCACTTGCTCCGCTTCGGTGCGGTTGGTATTAATATCGTCAACTTCACAAGCACTCCGTGCCGCCCCACCCACCAGGATCTTGGATGTGCGGTCCGTCTCGCGAGAGCAATGTATCGGTGAGTGGGTCTATCCCTAATTTGCATCCCCCTTCCCTCACGCACGTCGTTAATTTTCGACCAATGGTGTTCCATGCCAACCAGGGGTCCATATCATCGGCGACGGAAGCTAATTTCCCTCCGGACTAAACCAACAACCGACAATATTCTTTCGGACGGAGTGCACCTCGTAGTATCGTGCACCGTGTCCCATTTCTTCTTCTCTCCTGCAGCTAATCATCCTGGATGAAATGGCCGAATCCGTCACCCACCTAAGCGACCGACCTTCCGCCGATATACCTCCGTCCACGGCCCGTGTCCTGTCATTAATTGCGATTATATTCCTCGGCGTTGGCAGCGATTGCCGGCTGTACGGAGTTCATTTCCATAAAAATGGAGTCCATACGCCATCATATATCACCATAATAACGTCGCATGTCTAACATTTCCCTGAGGTCATCTTGCGAAACTCAGGGCGACATAGTATTCTCAAGACACGACATTGCACATCCACCTGTTGATGTTGAAACCACCTGCCTCAGAGTACGCCTATGGAAGTTTTCCTGGCGCCAGAACGAATGATTCAAGCTGAAGGGCTCATACCTCCCGATTACTGTAATGCGAGCAAGTGATACTTTCGCTGTTCGAAATGGAGCACGGAGAGTATTTGAATCGATCGAGGGGAACTGAGAATTTATCGCGACTCGCCACGTACTTGTTCCGGAGGGTGCTGGAGGATTAATTAAGAGGCAGACAGATTCAACACATAACAAAATCCGTGAATTTCAATTAGGGTACGCCACTCCATTCGGGAAAAGTTATCCAGGCCACTCAGTGCAATCATCAGACAAAAGTAACCGGGACGGCGAACAGATCTATCCCCGGAAGGCCCTGAGTCGGTCGTGAGTATTGCAATATATGCAGACAGTGCAATGAAACGCACTCCGAACGCGTTGTAGTCTTCGATGACATACACAGTCCGGTTGCCGGCTGCCCCCCCACAGCAGAGCGTGATGGGGTCGACCAAGACGGAGTAGATCGCACTGCCGTCGCGCGGGTCACTGCTTGTGGCGACAAGGTCACGCACGGGTGCGGTACCCGGGAAGCTGCCCCCGATGAGGGAGATCACGACGTCGATTTTGTTACTGGGGAGATATTTGGCATTGAGAACGGACGACACCGTGACAAGACGAGTGATAAAGATGTTCAGACCTGCTCTCCTTGAAGATGCGCTGCGACGCGAAGGTGAGGTTGAAGGGCTATCGGGCACCGGAAGGTCAGTAAAACGATTAGGGGATCAAGATCGCGACGCACCTCCGAGCTGGAGAGCTCCTGCCCGGGGGTGGGGGTGATCACCACCGCGGCGAATGCAGAGGTGGAGGCGGTCAAGAAAGCGAGGAGGGTAGGGGTGAATTTCATGATGGGATCCAAGGATGAGAAGTGAGGGCAAATGAAGAACGTCGTCGCGATGACCTGGTATTTAAGTAAAAAGATCTGTGTGGCTGTGATTGCCGATGCCAGATAATTGCGTTCAGCGATCTAGGCGAGACAGATCTAGCCGAGTCTCAGTCTATTTGCGGCTATGTGAGATCACGCCGGTCTAGGCCGCTTATGCACCGCTTCGACGACTTCGTGCTGGTCTCGGAGGCGGGCCGAAGTGCTCTCGACTCAGCCTCGCTACCTAGCCTCATGTCTGTTGTGGCGCGGCCTTGCCAGTGAATGCTCTGAGATGCTCTGCCGCGACTTCGATGGGCGACCCTTGAAGCTTGACGCTTCATCTCGGCCATGCTATTATTGAGTGGCGCCACTTTTGTCACCCCCATTTCCTCCCTCAACCAACCCTACTCCCGTTCGCATCCACCCAGCGCCCTCGATGGTGCTCCCACTATCCACTAAATATCTCCCTATCACAAATCTGAAGCAGGAGTGTCCGCGGCGGGCACACGGCAGGGACCTTGAGTGCGCGGGAAGGGCAGAAGCTGGAGGAACGGTCAGATCGCCCGTACGCAATGGTCCGTTGCAGTTTGTTTTGGTTTTCTGCATTCATCCTTGGGGGCGGTAACATCGGCAGCAAAGTCCTGCGCGCGGTTATCTCGCTCGGAGCCTCCACTGCATCCGAGCTTCTCCCTGCGTACACGACGCCTCCTCTCGAGATGCTGCGGAATGCTCGGACGGTGGTGTATCGACCGCAACGTGCTCGCAGTGTCTCGACATTCTTATTTGCGCGCTCACGCTCGCGCATTTCCCGGAGTATACCACGGGCGCTCCTGAGGGTAAGTGCTTGCTTTTCTTCTTTTCGCTATGCTACCCAACCTGTCGATTTTCTTCCCCTACCTCCCCCTTCTCATTTGACTCATCTCCCACTTCGTATTTCCCACGCGCGTCGTGCTATCCGCGTCGTCGCCCCTGCTGCTCTCGTGCCCCATGCCCCCCTCCCCGTGTGCACGTCCCCCTTGCCACCATGCCATCGCGCACGTCGGTATCCCTCCCTGCATCCCATCTCCCGTCCTCGTCCTGCTTGCCCTTGTCGCTTCTGCCCCCTCTACCTTGCCTCGACTCCCAGCCTATGACCTTCTGCGATGCCCTAATCGTCGCACATCCTTCCCACTTTTCCGCCTCGTTTGCCTCCCTGCTCCTTTCCATCCATTCCTCCCTCTTCGTCCCCTATTCCTTCCCCTCGTATCATTTGCCTCCGCCACCCCCCGCACCTCGCTCCCCCTCACTTCTCTTTCTACCGTCGTTCTACTTGCGCATGTCTCTGTCAAATTACTAACCCGCCGCTTTCCAGGTCTGGCACGAGGCCTGCGCACGTCCGCCACTGCCGCCTGCCAGCGCACGACGCTCGCCAAGAACACGCCCTCGCCGCCCCCGCGCTCGGCCCCGGCTCCTTCATCGCGGAAAAACCGTACGCCGGCATGCGGGTACTCGGTGGGGAGGCGACCGCGGCCGCGGAGAGCGTGTACACGGAGGGTGGGAGGCGGAGGACAGGGACGTTGTTGCTGCGCGCGACGCATACTGGAAGCAGACGCGGGAGCAGAATGGGCTGGGGTTTATGAGCGCGAGATGGAGGCGTGGGCGGAGATGCGTGGGGCGGTGGAGTGGGAGTGGGGATGAGCAGTCGGATGACGGGTTCGAGGAGGCGGAGGACGGGGTGGGCGAGGGCGGGAGGGAGGACACCACGGGGCGCGTGGAGGCTAACTTCGCGCTGATGCCGACGTGGGGCGCGGGGCGCAAACCCTCGGTCGACGAGCTCGAGGGGAGACGGGGCGGGGGGCGTTGTGGGCGAAGTCGGCGTCGAGCGCGGCGGCACGACCCCCGCCAGCCCATGGTGACCGCGTACACGAAGTGTCCGACGAGCGCAACGCGCGACTCGTCAAGCGCGGCTCGGAGGAGGTCGACGTGGGCGACTCGGGCGCGGGCCTGCGGGTCCGCGTCGAGTGCCCTGCCGACACTAGTACCATCGCCGGCGCGAGCTCGACGCCTGAGTCTGTCTTCTCCGGATACACCCCGCCCGCCCTCGACGTGCACGGCCTCATTCGCCCCGTGTCGTGTGGGGGAGCAGTCTGCCCCATCTTTGATTCCCCCCCTTCGGAGAGGCTGCGGTCGGTTATTTTTGTTTCGGTTTCCTCCTCGTAAAAGTCGTACTTTTATCTTACCGCGTGCTTCCGATTTCCTTTGCATCTACTGTTGCTCGAATGTCCTCTCATCTATACGTACACCTATTTGTATTACTCAGGATAAAAATCGATGATAGCGTCCCGGGTGCAGTGGCAGCTTCTCTCCTGCTTTCATCCCGTTCTCATCGCCGGGGATACACATCGCACAGAAGCTCTCCATAGTCGCCCCCACAGTCCACAACTTCCCATCCGCAGGGAGTCTCCGATTCGCATTGCCCTCTCGGCGCCTAACTCAGAACTGTCGTCGGCTGGCGCTTAGAATCCCAGCTGTGTCGGAAAATCCGCCCTCGAGTGTGCTCAAATAAAGCTCCGAACCCAGAAGAAGAACGGTCATGGAGAGGAGAAAGACTCGAGGTGAGTTTGCCGCTCTACCAATGTTGCGACAGGCTCATCTAAAGCAGGCAAAAATAGTGAGCAGGAGAGCGCCAGCGCCAAGATCTGAGCGGTCTACATTTCCGAGTAGTGCGTGGAAATTAGTGCGACATGGTATTCTCAAGATACGAGATTGCACTCTACCTTTTGATGCTGAAACCACCTGCCTCAGACTACGCCTATGGAAGTTTTCCTGGTCCCAGAACGTATGGGTGATTTAAGTTGAGGGGTTCACACCTCCCGGCTACTGTAATGCGAGCAAGTGATACTTTCGCTGTTCCGAATGGAACACAGAGAGTGTTTGAATTGATCAAGAGGGACTGAGAATTTACCGTGACTCACCACGTACTTGGTCCGGAGGGTGCTGGAGGATTAATTAAGAGGCAGACAGATTCAACATATAACAAAGTCCATGGATTTCAATTATGGCACATCACTCCATTCGGGAAAAGTTATCCAGGCCGCTCAGTGCAACCATCAGACAAAAGTAACCGGGACGGCGAACATATCTATCCCCGGAAGGCCCTGAGTCGGTCGTGAGCATTGCAATATATGCAGATAGTGCAATGAAACGCACTCCGAACGCGTTGTAGTCTTCGATGACATACACAGTCCGGTTGCCGGCTGCCCCCCCACAGCAGAGCGTGATGGGGTCGACCATGACGGAGTAGATCGCACTGCCGTCGCGCGGGTCGCTGCTTGTGGCGACGAGGTCACGCACAGGTGCGGTGCCCGGGAAGTCGCCCCCGATGAGGGAGATCACGACGTCGATTTTGTTACTGGGGAGATATTTGACATTGAGAACGGACGAGACAAGATGAGTGATATAGATGTTCAGACCTGCTCTCCTTGAAGATGCGCTGCGACGCGAAGGTGAGGTTGAAGGGCTATCGGGCGGGAAAAGATCAGCAACACGAGGGGTGGATTGAGATCGCGACGCACCTCCGAGCTGGAGAGCTCCTGCCCGGGGGTGGGGGTGATCACCACCGCGGCGAACGCAGAAGTCGAGGCGGTCAAGAGAGCGACGAGGGTAGGGGTGAATTTCATGATGGGATCCAAGGATGAGAAGTGAGGACAAGAGAAGAAGGAAATGAAGAACGTTCGCTATGACCTGGTATTTAAGTAAAAAGATCTGCGTGTCAATGGCTGTGATTGCCGATGCCCATATATCACGGATCTTGCGTCAGCAGTTTCAACTTGAGGTTTCAATATAATCATCGCCTATCATCGGTCTTTGCTCGCCGTTCTCAGAATCATAGGTTAACGTCTCGCACCGCCGTTTACGTCGACCAATGCATGTCAGGTAGCCAATTAGACTGCATTTCGATTCCATTTGGTGGCTAGTTGGCTCCGAGTCTCATACGCATGTGCCAACGTACGAAAGTTGGGTCACCCGGAATGACAATCATCCACAGAATAGAACCAAGGAAGACAGTACCTCCATCGCAACCAACAAGACCTGCCAGATGAGTCCTAGAACTAAATTTATATTGCGGGCGTTTTTTCGTAGACCAGTTGACCTCGGAACGCGCAGGCCGTTAAGTGATGTGAGGCTTGCAACTTCCAGAGACAATAGGGTGTTTCAGAATTAGAATCTTGAGCCCAACTTGAGCCCCAACTTCGACCCCAACTTGACCCCAACTTGAGCCAAGTCGAGGCACAAGTTGAAGCTTTGTTCGTGAAACACCTAAGCAGATTTTTCTGCCTTAACTCCGAAGTTGAGGTAAACTCGGAGCTTCCCGTATCACGAAAGATATGATGCAGGCTTGAGAACCGGATTAGCCGAAGTTGGGGCACGAAGTTGGGGCACAAGTTGGGGTCGAAGTTGGATGTCAAGTTGTGGTCCTATGCACAACTTGACATCCAACTTCGATTTCGTGCCCCAACTTCGAGCCCAACTTCCGGCAAGTTGGGGGTCGAAGTTGGGGCTCAAGTTGGGCTCGAAGTCCTAATTCTGAAACACCCTAATGATTGCTTTCGTGACACTGCCCCCTGCCTTGTATCTCTCGCTTCCACATTTGTTTGATTCATCGGCCATTGTGACAGCAATCTCAAGGTCGAGGAGGATTGTGCATCCTGTTCTACGGTAGGCGGATTGGTCGCGGTTCGATTTGGCGTTGAACGTTCAAGTTGAATCAACTCGAACGTTCGAGCCGGCTGAGTGGTGACATCTCCCCGGCCATCTCGGCAAGCTTCCATGAATGAAATAGAAGTCGTCTTATTGGGATAAATACAGCAGGTTTCGCCCCAGGGTTTGAGGCAAGTTGTTAAAGGAGATCCAGCCTCAGGCCGAGATGCCGGCATCATTCCTTTGAGCCAGACAACACCAAATAGCGCGTCTCCGATGGGCTCGTAGACGTTCGTCTGGCCCGGAAAGGTCCCGGGTTTGAACGGAGTGCACCATGTACATTTCCGCCGTTATTGTGGATAATTTCACATTTCTCCATGTCCCAATCCGGGAGCGCCAGAGATGCCGGCGAAGGGCACGTTTTGATATTTTTTGACGTGGAAGTGCACATCACATCAATGGTTTCGAGCACAGAGAGTACTGTGCCGAGAGAGCTAGGTGAGCAGCTCTGAAGCTCGCTGGATTCTGTAGATGTATTCCTCACCCTTCCCTGGCCCCACATCTCGTGTTTCTCGAGATGCTATCGATCATGGAGCTGTGCAAATGCCAAACCTGTGGTTCTATACAAGATTTCGGTTTTCCGGCCTCGTTTCGTACTCAACGGCCTCAAATAAGAGGTGCAGTCAAGCTGACCAGTGTAGATATGTTTTATAATTTTTGTGGATTTAATCCTAAGCACTCACACTCTGTGGAAAATCAATAAACGGATTTTAATGCAAATTGCTGGCCTGCCAAATTCCCAGCTAAAAAATCTTGCCTAGACCCAGTGTTAGTACACCACAACCCTAAAAGTGGACAGTGACTCTTATATAGCATCGTATGGGCATCTTACATGTTCAGAAGAATCGTCGCTGTTCTCGGAAACAAAACCACCAATTTCTGAAATATTAATACCATAGAGTTCTTCGGCGCCATCTGTCAGATGGCAGGGCAAAAATCGAACAGTCCAGAAAATGGAGGGGTAAATATGCTCAAGAATGCCAACTCCAGTCACTCTCGGCTGTTCTGAACAGAGAACAAACAATACCACTGGGCCGGTTCGAACACCCACTTCAAAATCGAACCGCGACCAATCCGCCTACCCTACCAGTTCTCTGAGAATTCAGACGCTTCGTTGTTTGGATTGATAACCACGTTATGTTGAGGGAATATTTCCGGCCCCTAGCCTGCAACCACCCTCAAATAGTAACGGCGGTTGATGCAGTCTCCTACCCAACCGCAGTTACGAGGTTCATCAGTCTCAGTAGTGGGTTTTTAAGCGGATATAAAAAAATGGCTTACAAAACTATATGACAACGCGTGTGATGTGACGAAATATGTGACTCAAGTTGGGGATGAACCTCTCCACGGGAGAGGTTTACCCCCAACTCAAGTCACACATTTGTCACATTATATTTCTCATTTTGTTTTCTCCCCGCCACAGAGATCTAGCTTCAAAAAAATGCTACTCTGTATGTAAACCTCGAAACCGCGGTTGGGTAGGAGACTGCGGTTGATGAAGATTCAGCGGGACATTTCAGACGCGGGGATCAAACTCGGCCTTTCAACATTTCGCTGTTCTATATATGTCCTATGCGCCTTCTCTGACTCATAATCCCCAGGCATGGTACGATAATCTTATTCTGCCGCCGACGTTGTATAGAAGCAGCAGATAGCTTCCCTGAATCCACTTACCCCCAATGAAACTCCTCGTTACCTTGTTCCTGCTATCCCTTTTGCTGGTCAGTCCCACATTGGCGACGAGGCTGGTTTTTCCCACGCCGTGCTAGCGGCTGTCTACTTCGAAGGTGGGACCCCAGCATTTTTCGCTGAGATCATCGCACCTAACATATTTTTACAGCCGTTCAACCTGGCATACGACTCGAGGCGGTATTTCAAAGAAACGAGATTAGTCCCCTCCTAACTTGTTGCGTCCCAAAACTCTGCTTATGGCCTGTTCCCTGTGCGCCCTCGTTCCCATTGCCAAGTCAAAAGATCAACGTGGTGAGCTCCTCCGGCCACATCGGCTTCTCAGGCGGGCAGGTCGCCCACGACCTCTCGCCGACGAAACACTCCTAAGACGCGTACTATTCGCGTGCGCTGTATTCTGTAAATGCCCAGCCCCTTTTCCCTGCACAAGATTGAAGCTATGAGGAACCACACGGAGTGCGTAATCGAGATGTATAAGCTATATGGGGTGCGTCGCTGGGAAACCTGCAAGAGTGCTGACGTTGATTTTGTTTCGTAAGGATCAAGTGCGGTTGAAATTTTGTCTGGGTCGGTCATCTTCGCCTGATGTCGGTGCGCAAGGAGGAGGCACAGAGCCCTCTGTCGAATCATGTGTTGTGCCAATATATGCGCCACTCCATGTGAATGTTGCAGTCAACGGTTCTCTGCAAGATCCTCATCATGCGAGGTCAATATCCTTTATGGGACCTCTGTTCGTCACAAAGGCACGTTCATCAAATTCCGATATGGCCGCATCCTAGAGCAGTTCGTGTCATCGACCCAACGGAATAATATGACCGTCCGACGGATCGTGCTGCGGATCCCGTCGGGCTCGGCATTTGCACCACTCATTGCAAAATTTGGGCTTTCGGTGCCTTACATTGTCACATGCGCTGCCGAAGTACTTGCGATGTCGGATATCGCGGGCATCAATCCAATTCAACGGCTCAGTAATGTGGCGACCCTAAACGTCGGGCTCGCATTAGGAATCTGCTCCAGTTCAGGCCGATGATCCACATTCCATCGCACTTTGTTCGGCGGAGGTGTGCTCCAACGGCTATTTGTTCCCGCTGCAGGGGATGTAAATTCCATTCCATTCCATTCAAACTTCCCCCATTAATTGGCCCCGAATGATTGAACTTGATTTGAACTTAGAAGTTCAATGTTGAGTGGTGAACCACCCCGTGCAAATTTACTCCACGCCATGACACTGCGGGGAACTCACGGCACGGACACGTATTAGGTCGGATGCCGTTGACCGAAACAGGATCGGCTACCCATCGGCCGAACGGACCTTCTGCCCATATATGGCAGTTGATAAGATGGATAACGCATGATAACGCGTGACTCACACAAGAAAAAAACATAAAAAGCCGACAGGCTCTTTCTTCTTCCCTCCATCTCCGATTCCCGCTAATCGCTACCCCTTCCTGTCCATGGCGTCTACCGTCCTGCAGGTCAACGGTAATGCTCACCCCATTGCCCCACTGGATGTTCGTCTCAGGTCCCTTTCGGCTGTCCTCGTTCTAGGCTGAATTCTGGGTTCTAGGCGTCTCTGCTGAAGATAGAGTTTGCGAAGACTCTCAAGCCCGTTCCGACGCCGGGGAGCTACACTTTCGGAGACGCAAGTCTTTCCACCGGAGAGCAGGCACAAATCTGACCGTAAGAATGTGCAGATCAAGACTGATCATATGCTCGTTATGACCTACGAGCCGCTGACTGGATGGTCTGCGCCTGAAATCAAGCCATACGCGCCGCTATCTTTGGATCCGGCAAGGTTTGTCGCACCCAAATACCTCCATTTCACCGCTAATACTGTCGACAGCAACTGCTTCCAGTATGCCACCAATGTTTTTGAGGGGATGAAGGTGAGCAAGATATATTATGTCTCGCTTTCCCAGTTCAATTGTTTGTTCAGGCGTTCATGGACCCTGAGGGGAAAGCTCGCATGTTCCGCCCAGATCAAAATATGGCCCGCCTCGTATCCTCCGCCGCTCGCATGGCACTTCCTGTGAGTCCCAGAATAAGATTCGCGAGTTATGCGTTAACTCTGCCAGCCCTTCGACGCCGATGCACTCCTCGTGTGCATCAACAAACTTGTCGCCGTCGAGTCGCGTTGGATCCCTTCGCTGCCGGGCCACAGCCTCTACATCCGCCCCACAATGATCGGCACAAAACCATGTACGCGGACAGTATGACAGTACCCCCCCCATTTCATCACTAACTCCGACTTTCAGCAATAAAAGTCGGCGCGTCCGACCACGCGATGCTGTACACGATCGTCACCCCTGTCGGCCCGTACTTCCCTACCACCACCGGCGGCGTTTCGCTCCTCGCCGTCGGTGAGCACGTCCGCTCGTGGCCCGGCGGCACCGGTGGCTACAAGTTCGGCCTCAACTACTCCCCCGGCTTCGTCCCCCAGCGCGCCGCCGCCGCGCTCGGCTACGACCAGATCCTCTGGCTCCTCGGCAAGGAGAAGCAGGTCACTGAGGCGGGCGCGATGAACTTTTTCGCCGTCGTCGATCGCACGGACGGAGGTGAGAACCCTCTTCCATTTAGCGAACTCCATTGATAACACAAACGCAGGCGTGGACGTGGTGACACCGCCGCTCGACGGGACGATCCTCCCGGGCATCACGCGCGACTCGGCGCTCATCCTCCTGCGCGCGCACGCCGCGGACCCCGCGCGCGGGCTGCTCGCACTCCCGGCGGACGTCCCCGTGCACATCGAGGAGCGCGTGCTCACCGTCAGCGAGCTCGCCGCGTGGGCCGCCGCGGGGCGCCTGCACGAGTGCTTTGGCGCGGGCACAGCCGTGCTCGTTGTCGCCATCGAGCGCATCGGCGATGTGCGCGGGGACGCGGTCGTGGACATCGAGATGAACGCGGGGCGCAGTCTGGGCAAGGTCGGGCGCGCGCTGTGGGATAAGCTGCTGGCGCTCAAGGAGGGGCGGGACGAGTATGAGGGGTGGAGCGTTCTTTGCGAGTAGGCAAGGATCATGTCCAGAAAGATGCGTATTGTAGAAGCATGATGGATTTCAGTTTGAGAAGTATCTAAATTCATCAAGAGCGTTTGAATTCAACGGACGTACAACTACAACTATACGTCGGAGCACCTAGCGCATACTGCCGTTGAGAATCGCATCTCGATGTTTGGGGTGTGTGAACTGTCCAGCCGGGAGGTAGTACCACGGCAGCTGGATGTGTACTCCAAGGACCGGCGTATCGTCGCGAATACGCGGCGTCACCCAGTCCATCCATGCCTTGAACAACCCCTCATGGCGTGCGCTCCGCAGGAGAGCCCTATGGCACTCCTCAAGATCGACCTCGTACTCCTGCTCCAGCTGCGCAACGTACTCGCCCACCGTCACGGTGTAAAGATCGCTCACGAGGATCGACATTGCCAGCAGCTTCTCCATGAGCGCGGTGCTAGCCAGCTCGCGGCGCTCCATTGCCTCCGTCCGCATCTGCAGGAATAGCTCACCCCCCTTCCCTTGAATCTGGTGCGCGACATATTTCCCGTTCTTGCGCCGTCGGAACCCGTAGTGCGCGGAGGCGTTCGTCGCGAGGAAGTCTACCTGGGCCTGCAGGGCTGTCGTCGGCGCCTTGTAAGTTGTTGTACAGTCTGAGTTCGTCGTGGTTTAGTGGACTGCTGACGGCCAAGAGCGATTCGTCCAATGGGTCTACATGTGTCTTAAGCTTCCCGCCCGACCGTTTATGGGGTGGACAATTCGGCGGCTTGCCTCCTTTGTAATCGGTGGTTTGGCATGCCCTGTGCGTGCGTGAGTATCTCAGAAGAAGCCAACGGGATCCGCGTACTTGGAACAGTAGGGGATCCGAACGCCGCCGTTGCTCTTGCACCGAGTGCAACACATAAGGGTTATTGCCGGGCTCTGCGCCGCCAAGTCTTTCGCTGGATGGCCTGCGCGTAAGTTTCGCTACCGACAAAGTAAGGGGTGACATGGACCTGTTTTGCCGCAAGTCCTGCAGCTGTCTGGTACACCTCGGTCTTCTTGCGTCGCTTCGACAGCACTAGGGATCGTCACCGTACCCGTCCAGGACGGTTGGACGGACGGACGGACGGATAACCGTCCCGTCCCGTCCCTGAGCTACTGGTCTCCCCAGCGTGCCGTACCGTCGCCGGACGGCAGTGAAGACGGCCGTCCCGTCCACCGGAAGACGGAAGGACGGACGGATGATTACGGTCATGATTTCTGGTCATAATTAATCGGCTGGTGGCTCAGGGTTAGTGAATCCCCAGAGAAAACTCCGTGCAAATCGTGAAAATTGTTGCAGAAATTGTTGCAAATCCATTTGTTTCCCGCTTTCTCCTCATTTTGGACGTCAAAACACGCTGGTCATCAACGTACATCATGTTTCGTAAGTCAGAATTCTGAAATTAGAACTTCTCAAATTAACACAAGTAGGATGAGCTCTAGGATAATGACTCGTTGTGGACGCGTACGTTGCCACAAAAGAAAAAAAAAGAAAAGCCTTCGCACTATGACTGTCATGTCTGACGGGGACTGGGATGCCATCAAGCTCGTCTTGGAATGGCTTGTTCTACCCCAAGGAGCCATGGTGAAGACGTTAACTACTAAGAAGCCGATGCTCTCTCAAACACACGCCATCTTTCGCACCCTTCAATCAGCCGTCAAGTCAAGTACTGGTCAAGTATCTGTAATCTTTCTATCCCAATCAATTCCACCCTGGCGCAGCTCACTGGCCCAGAGAAAGTTGCGAAAAGGGCTCTATTTACGATTCTACTAATTTTTATTATTTCCTTTCCATTCCTCGCACTTGTTTCAGACTTACTTACAATTAAACTCTGATAGTTCCTTTGTATACATGTTTTACTGAGTTCCGTCCAACCGTCCACCGTCGGACGGCCGTCCCGTCCACCGTCCCGTCCCGTCAAGCCTCGTGAGAGAGCCTCCGCTACCGTACCGTCGACGGACGGTCAACTGGACGGCCGTCTTTGGCACCGTCCGTCGGCCGGGACGGACGGTGACGATCCCTAGACAGCACGCTGGCCTGTAACACGATGAACGAAGGTAGTTGTATGCTTGACCTGTGGCATGATGAGTGCCGACCGCAAGGAGGTCGCTGGAATGAGACAATTTAAGCACGATCGAGTTACTTACCCAGGGGTTGCAGTATTTGCAAATTCTCGCTCCAGTTGTCATTGAGCTCGGGGAAAGCTGAGGTCAAGCTTTAGACAACGGTCACCTCCTTGAAAGTCTACATACAAACCGGGTGCGTGGCACGATTCACGGAATATCGCCCTCGGCTAACAGAGGCCCAACCTCGAGGGTTGGGAAATCAGAATGATGTTGTGTTGGGATGAATAGTATTATTGCGGCTGCTGCGTTGCCTGCTGAGCTAAAACTGGATCGGGGATAAAAAATCCCCGAGGTCGCTCATTCCTGAGACATGAGTAGTGGAGCTGCGGGATCGACCAAGCCTGGAGTCGAACCAAGACTTCCTGCGGGCTTCAATGGTGTAATCTAGCCATTGAGCGTGGGATGCGGTATCGTCACCTTATTCTCGGCACAAAAGGATAAAAATCCCCGGATGTTCTTGCTGCGGTATATTGAGATAAAATATTCCTGGAGACGCCATGAGTCAGCGGTTACATTCCATACAAAGCGCCGGTAGACGCGAGGGTAAGGTGGATCCAATTTTCCACGTCGTGCGTGCGGATCCGCGCCTCAAGGGTAAAAGGAGATTACACGCCTCAGTGACTATGACCCAGCCTGGGGTCGAACCAGGACTTCCCGCCGGCATAACACGCGGGGCGCTTACCTTCCGCCACTGGGTCTCATCTGTAGAGTGTTGACCCCGAATTCGTTCGTACTTGTTTGCTCCAGACGGCCGCTCCATCGTGATCACAAGCTAGATAACAGCTTTGACTGTCGACATCGAATGAACCCAACTGCGACTCCAGGCTTTGGCACAAGTGCAAGAGAATATGAAACATTCTACGGATACAACAGGCAGGCGCGAAATAAGGAGGCATAATGATACGGATAAAAGGGTGCATTTAAAAGAAGACTATTGTAGACACGCAGCCTCGCAGAGGGCGGCGACGTATGTAAAGGTGGGCGGGAAGGCGAACTATCGATACAGGCGCACGAGCGGTGCTCCAGTGCGATATAGTGAATCCGGTTAATGAACGTGGGGTCGCGAACGACGGCATACGGGGGTGGGGCTAGCTTTCGAGGGAGGTATCCAGTGTTCCAGGGCGGAGTGCCATGTTCTGAGGGTGGTGTGAGCAACGGGCGGGAAAAGCGAGGGGAGAATTGCACGCACCAGATTAGAAACAGGTGTACATTTTGCAGCCGCGGGCTTCTGCCTCTGGTTCTGGTTCTGGCGCGCGGGCGACTTCGGACATGCCGACGAAGGCCGCGTGTTCCTGATGAAGTGCATTAGGATTGGGCGGACGGCAGAAATGAAGGGAGGGTGCGCACGATTTCGCGGTCGAGGAGGTGCAGGCCCTTGCTCAAATCGGGCACGGGCACGGGTGCGGCGGAGGCAGCGAGAGTCACTGCAGAAAAAAAGATCGTTTAGCTGATGCACAGAGCAAGGGAAAGGGGAGACGACGCACTGAACGAAAGGACGAAGGCGGCGAAGATTTTGCACTGCATGACGATATATACAAGAGTCCGAGAAAGCTCTGGAGTTTGGAGTCTGGAGTGGAGAGGACGACTGTTTGGGCGAACAATGGAGAGCGGAGGCAGATCCCCGCCCTATAAGCGATTCATGGGGCCCATGAATAGACGCACACAAGGCGAATGCCGTTTTGGGGAGGGTGTTTGTACTGTGGACGCCGGCGTTGGTGTCCTTTTTCGTACAAGAGCGCAGAAGGAAGCAACCTTCCCAATTTGGACGAGATTTCCGAATCGGGAAGAAGGACGTGATTGTCCCGACGGCGGGGATTTGGAGAACAAGAGCACTTTGTCTGGAGGCGAGAGGCGGTTGCCACGCTTGAGAACATCAGGGATAAGTTGCCGCCGCCGGATGACGGGAAAGTGCGATCTTCTTCATTGGAAGTCGTGTGTAAAGATTTTTCTTTTCGTGGGCGCGCGCCGGAAGATTTGTGGAAGAGGGAGGACTGTTTCAATCACATGGGATCAAGAGAGGAAGCGGAAGTCCCCGATATGAGGATGGATACTTATGGAGACACGACAGTGTTACTAGAGTCGCCTTCGCAACGCCGCCCAGCATCAGCGACCCATGAGCGCCAGGGGCGACGGCCTTGGAGTCACAGAGCCCAGTCCTTTCTACGAGTATCGGTAGACCATTTTTTGAGATTAGAAGCCGCCGCAGATGTTGTGCCACAGGTGCCTAGCTGCCCTGACTTGTGAAGCGGCCGCGTTCGCGGCGGCAAATGAGGGGCTTATAGATGGCGGACAGCGATGAGGAACCACGAAGGACTCCCGTGAAACAGCTGAGACCCCGACTCGACGAGACTAAGCTTAAGGAGACTGGGCCTACGGTTGGCAACAATGTGGAGAGCACGTGACTGGGGCAACTCGTGATTTCCAATTGAGGCGCGCTCGGAATTTGAAATTTTAGGTGGGGCCGATCGCGACTATCAAAGTAATGTTCGATTGACTACGTCATCAAAGACATTTCGGTTGTAAAACACAGGTGCCATTCCAACAGTTTTCGGAGGCTCAAGGAAAATTCCGAATCGACAGATGTTCCCAGATTTGCGGTTGATCTATGCTCCATTTTTCCCACTATTTTATACCCCACCCGCGGCCAGAACGGAAGCCATCAAGAATTCAAACGTTTGGCCCAAGTTGTACCAGTCTGCCTACGGCAAAGAGCTCGCCTTATTTTTTTGCCAATCGAAGGCAGACTGTGTTACGATTCCAAGGAACGGGGGTCTTCCTGCTTCCGCGCTGTCAATGTACGCATCCCTCGAATCCTTTATCGATTACACCGTCGCTCACCTGTTCTTCAGGACCAAACGTCAATCTTGCGTCATCACGCACGTACATGGACGGTGCTGATCAGGCTATCAGAACAGAGTCCTATGTTCCCATGGGTAGGTAGGTAGGTAGGTATTATTACACGGCAACCATCCCGCGCACGTATGTACAATTTAATCTACTTCGCTGCCTTCTTGTTCCTCGGAGCTGACTCAGCTCCTGCGTCGTCAGCTTCAAACTTGCCATGGTCCGGAGACTCTCCGGATGTTCCTCCCCCAGAAATTTCCGCTGTTTCTCTGCCACCTCCGTCGCAAGTATCACGGCGCTCTCCAAACGGCCGATTTGGTGGTATGTCGTGGCTAGCTCTGCCTGCGCCCGGAGTGTGGTTGGATGATTCGCGCCCAATGCTTCTGAGCCCACCATACATTTCACAACGTCGGCCCCTAGTTTCTCTGCCTTCGCCAACTTTCCCTGTTCTCTCAATGTCATGGAAAGGTGCAGCTTGATTTCGAGAATGTTGGGATGGCTTGGATCCAGTCTTCGTTCCAATTCCTCGCAGCTTGTGACTTGAAGGATTTGGGCCTGCTCGAGATATCCTTTCCGACAGTACGTCCTTGCCAGCTGACCCATTCCAACCAGTATATTCTGCTGGTTCGGATCCGTTGACAGCCGTAGACGGGCCAGACGCACCACTTGCAAGCGCTCCGCATCGAACCATTTACCCTGTTGCTGATACATCTCTGCCAAGGTATGCTCTGCGTAAATTGTATGCGCATGACCTTCGCCCAAAATATTTCTTCGCTTGACCATTGTGGCTCGGAGCATCTCTTCAGCCTGGTCTAATTTCCCCAGCTGTGAGTAGGTCTCCGCAAGATTCCCCATCGCCACCAAGACCATCGGATGGTCGTCATATGTTATATCCTTCCACTTGGTCAGGACCGTCGTTTGGAGAGATTCCGCGTGAGTAAAATTTCCTTCGTGCCAGTAAGTGGCCGCCAGATTGGACATGGCATTTAGGGTCTCTGGGTGCTCATCGCCCCAAAGCTTCTTGTACTTGTTCATGACCACCTCTTGAAGTTTTTCTCCCTCTTTGAACTGTCCTAGCTCCGAATATCTGGCCGCCAGATTCGCCATGGTGGGGAGAGTCTTGGGGTGGCCCTCGCCGTAAATATTCCTCTGCTTGTTTAGGATCATAACTCCAAGTTCTGCAGCTCTGCTCAGCTGTCCGAGCTCCGCGTATCTCACGGCCAGATTTGCCATCGTACGGAGAGTATCTGGGTGGTCCTCGCCCAGGATTTCCTTGCGCTTGTTCAAGATCACGATTTCCAGTTGTTCCGCCTCCTTAAACCTTCCTAGCTTCGAGTATGTTATGGCTAGATCTCCCATTGCATCGAGAGTAGATGAGTGATCCCTGCCCAATAAGTCTGTCCTCCTCTGGATAACAAACTCCTCGAGCCCACTCGCAAGATTCAAATCTCCTCTTTCCATGTAAAGGGCGGCCAAGGCACCTTGGATACCCAGGGTTCTGAGTTCTGTACCCTGCGATGTTGCAATTTCCAACATCGAACTTCCCAGTTCAACTCCGGTATCCCACTTTCCTTCCCTCAGGTATACATGCAAACACTGCCGAGCGAAGGTCATATCCAAGACAGTGGGTTTACGCCCAGAGTCTTCTGCCGTCCTGAACAGGAGCGCGTCAAGGTGGGGGAAAACCAGGTGGGAGAACCGGAAATTGTCCCCTGCAGACGAAAGAGACATGCCCAATAACTTGTGAATGCATATATTGGCGGCGGTATCCAATTTGACGGTTGTCCTGCACCACTCGTGTATCAGGGGGTGAATGGAGAAGGAAATAGTGCTCCACGCCGCTTGAAACTCAATCAATGAGTAGGCTCCGAGCTCGCGGGTGGTATCTATAAATTTGGTGGAATCCCATTGTGATCCCGAGGTTTCCAAAAAGCCAGCCAAAAAGTCCAGCGGCTCCCGCAGTTCGTCCTCTCTTGGGCCCTCGGGCGTCAGACTATAGGACGCAGCATATTGAAATATTTCTTCAATTATCCCGTCATGGTGAATAAAGGAGCAAAGTTGAAGCAGCTTTGCTGCCTGGGTAGACACCTTCTCGAAGCTGATTTGCCAGGTGGTATAGACCGAGGATTCATAGTCTGACTGCTGTGGTTTTTCATGGAGCAACTGGATTCGCTTCGCTGTGCTTTCGTAGAGGCTGAGATATTTTGGGAGAGCACGGGACGATGAAATATACGCTCCGGCCTGTGCCACAGCCAACGGGAGGCAGTGAAGTTTCTGACAAGGGTCAGTAAAGATTCTGTCGCATGGATCAGCACAGTACCTGGACGAGTCGCCTCCCAATTTCCCTATTCTCCGCTGCACCCAACCCATATCTCGCAACGGAAAGCAGAAGATCTGTGGCTTCCTCGACCTCCATGCATTCGACTTTGTGTTCGGCTTCTGCATGCTGGGAGAGTTCGGGATTGCGAGATGTAATGAGGATGTTTCCGTGAGTGCCGGAGGGAATATATCGCATCAGGTTGAGATGGATGTCGTCCGCATTGTTGAAAATAATCAGCCACTCATTACGCTGGTGGGCCAACCAACGAATCGTATCTTGGGCGCTTCTACCGATCTTCTTGGCGAGGGCAAGGCTGACTAGGTCGGTTTCTATAGTCTGTTCGGAACTACTATCCACAAAGTATGTCTCGGAAAAACTATTCCGCTGTAGTTGTTAGATTTTAGGACACAAGGAAACCTCGAGGACGCACCGTGGCTCCGGTATGGCCGAGCACTCCACGAATTTGAATGCTATTTGACTTTTTCCCGTCCCTCCGAGACCATGTAGAAGGAAGATATGACGCCGACGTCGTCCGTCGTTGAAATACTCGAACATTGTTCGGAGAATATTCTCTCGACCCGTGAAGCGGAAAGTAGGAGGCGGGCAAAGTTTGACATGGCCGGGGGAAATAGAAATGAGGACCACAGGATCTGCCAAGGATATCAGACCCCTTGTACATTTGAACGGATTTACTCACTCAGGATGACCTCGACGGTGGCGGTGACCTTAGACTTCGTCTCCGCCAAGCTCAAATACGCCCTGGTGTAGGCCGTCACTTCGGTCGATTTCCCCCAGTCCAGCGCCGACAAACCCTGCATTCCCTGCTCAACATTGAAACGAAAGTATGTGTTGGGAGACCGGCGGAATCTTCGTGCATTTTCTTCGTGCGTTCTTTCGCTGTCAGTTGCAATGCCCTTCGCTACATTCGCGATAGCGCTTGAGCTCGGTGATTTCGGACTCTGGATCGTATCAGGGTGGCCACTACCAATGCTCACTACGAGCACGACGGACTGTCGTGGGTAAAGTTGTTTAGCTTCTTCGAGGGCCAGGGACGTCGGATTGTTATTGCCAAAACCACCATCGATGTATAGCTGCGTGAGGCGTCCCTGGCGAATTTCCATTGGTTTGAAAAGTCCAGGTATCGCGGAAGTGGCGCGTGCTGCCTCCCATATCATGCAGTCGTTCGCCGGCTCCTCCGGAGTGTCGTATGAACGGAAAAGCTCCGGAATGCCGGCAGTCATATTCCTTCCATTCATGGCGCACACAAAGCTGAACATATCCGGTTCAGCGCAGGTGTCCCATTAAGAGAAAAAGCGTACGTCTTGCATGCATCATGGGCGAGGTCTATCATAATTTCCGTCTTAATTATATCCTTGAGGCTTTTCTCAAATTTGCTGGCATCGAACTCCCTCGTGAATCCGATTATTTTGTATTGCGGTGTGAGCGTTTCATACGCCTTGATAGCGTCTGCGACCGACATGCGCAGGCGCCCTAGCATCAAGGCAATAACTCTGCGAAGAGTGTCGGTGTCTATTCTCTGTCATGGAACGAACTACCGCTCACTCACCCTCCTGTACCAGTCCCTCCGATAACCTCAAAATAGTCACACGGAGAAGGTATTTTGTCAAGACCGCCTTCAATCTTCGTCCGATACATCATCCGTTCAAGTATAAGCAGCTCAGTGAGCGCTCCAGCTCCACCACCGTCTGCCCGAATGAACGGAGAGAAATCAGTGAGAAACTGACACTGGAACCGCACACTCGCTTACCAAGAGATAATACCCGCACCCCCCTATCGGTGGCGCGGATGGGAAGGGGTGATGACATTGTGTCTTGCGTTTGTCTCAGAGGTCGGAGAGTCGGTGCGCTGTGAAAGGTATCTGTCGGAGGGATATAAGTGTTACGCACGCATTGCATCCGGTTGAAAATATGTCCTTTTGAGGCTAGCAGTCATACCCGCGTCATCAAAAGTTTCACCCAGTGCGCCATTGCATCCTTAGAGAATATGGGTCCGGTAATGGCCAATTGACTCGAGAGCGGAAAATTGTGTCGGTAGAGATACAGGATGGTCGGAGGTACGGACGTTTTGGTGAGAATTTACGCACGAATTATCCTACCGGTAAGGTGGAGACAATATGCACATTTTGAGTTCAAGTTCCGTGTCATAAGACACCAGTACTGACAGACGTCGGTAGTGCACTAGTGACATCCAACATATGGCCAAAGTTAGCACTCGTTGACCGTGACCGTGCTGCCACTGAGCGAGCTTCCTGCAAGAAGGGTTTGGATTACGACTAGGGTTCATAATTCAAGATTCGAGGACAGCGCGGCGAAATGTGGGATTGGTGCAGCAGACGAAGATGGCGGCTGCGAGCTCGCTATGAGAGCATGCCTGGAGGGTATAAGTACAAAACCTGATCACTGTCGAGACCCTAGGTGCTGAAGTAGATGCGCCGTTGTCGTGCGAGGTTCACCGAATCGGGGGTTATCACGGTGCGGGCAAGGAAGGTCAGTCATGTGATCCGCGCGCGTCTCTACATGCGCAACGCGCGGACAAATATTGATGGCGAATTCCTTATTCGGTTGGCATGTCGTCCTCGATGTTTTGTCTCCTCGGGCGATTTAAAAGGTGACTGTAAGTTGAATCGTGCAGTTTTGGGGCATACGTCGAGACGCCGAAGTGAACGAAGGGCTCGAATGGTTGATGATTTTGTTCTGGCGTAAGATCCGCGAATCTCTTGTCTCCAAGTTAATAGTTTAGCATGGGAAATTCTGTTGAAATACCTGATGCGGCCCAGACGAGCCCAGAGAAGAAGGGAAAACCTGCCCCATCGGCGACGAACTGAACACCGCCTTACGGTGGTTGTGGAGAGACCAATTCAATCTTCCAGCCGGTGCGGCAATCTGTGGCCTGCGTGAGCCAGAGTATTCAGTACCGTGGATACTGAGGGAAGTGGTTATAGATAGCTCCTAGATGCTAGTTTTTAAAATGCAGATATGACAGATATAAAATCCAGCGAGCGTACTTACTCGATATTCATGGCCCCCTATTAATATTAGATGGACGGCGGATGTCTTGAATGAACTACTACCTCGGCTCCCCTCCGCTCGCAGTCTATTAACCACGGTGCGGATCCGCCACACGCGAGCTGACATTAGTGTGATCGCCTCGATACCGAATCTGTCAGTCTAGGTCAGTCTCTGTCAGTCTGCAGCGTGGCCATGCGCCGTAACCTCGCCGATGACGAGGGGCTCCACGCTGGTGTCTCTTGGGAGTACCCAATAGCAGCGGCAGAACTCAGAAAGTCATTGCACCGAGTGCACCCGTCGCAGTCCTGACAAGCCCAACAATCGAAACAACCGACGTCATCTGCTGATGATTTCAAGTTGAAATCATACCGAGATGACTATCAGTACCCCGGACGAATGCCTGGCCGTTTCTAGGTGCATTGGAAGGACTGATATCAGGCCTGCGACGTGCATCAAACGTGGGTTGAGGGCATGGTGTCCAAAGTGTGAATATTCGGCCTGCCATACCTGGAACGTTAAAGATAGACAGCAGACAGAAGATCAAACGTCAAAGCGGGGTATGTTAGAACCCCGTTCAAGTTCGAGGAGCCCGGTTTTGGACAGGGCAACCAGGGCAAATCACTCCACGTTTTTTTCGACCCCCTTCCCGGCTTCATTCTTGACACAAGTATTTTGAGGCGACTCTCTATTTTATTTCGAGCGACGCTCGTTCGAAAATAGCGCGCCACGGTTAATAGCCCTGGGGCCGATACGATATACTAATAGTACAGAGTTACAAGAGAGATAATAATGATAATAGCACAGATCCACCCGTGTCATCTACCGCGTCCTGCCTCCCGCACGCACGATTAGTCTCAGTCTCCGGCGTATGGTACGCGAACCTGGTCTAGCAATACATATGTTGTCGTCTCCCCTACATGCACGCGATGCGATGCGGACCCTCAGAGTCACCGCACCTTCATCGCGCACATCTCAATCACGCTCCCGGCGTCGTTCTCCGGGTCGCCCACGCGCGTCGCGTCTCCGCTCGTCCGCGCGCTCCCGGGCCGCGGCATTCGCCCGTAACCCGCCGCCGCGAACCCGCCCGCGGGGAGTCCGAAGTACCCGTCCTCGCCCCCGCCGCGGTGCGTAGTGTCGAAGTACGCTGTGCGCGCGGTGTCGGGGATCGCGCGGTCATCATACGTCGCGTATGGCTCCGCGGCGAGCTCCGCGAAGCTGAGGTCCGTGCGCGCGTACGCGCTGACGGTCGACGTCGGCTGCTCGAGCGGCGAGGACGGGAGGGAGCGCATGTTGATCATCATGCGCGAGACCGCGATGCATGAGATTGCGGACGTTGGGCTGGATGGGATGAGTCAAATGTCCCATGGGATTAAGGGTGACATACCCGAGAAGAATGGCCTTGTAGTGTGAAGCAAAGCTTAGCTCGTAAATCACGGCGTTGGTGAGGGTGAAAGCTACACGCGGATTATTAAACAAACTCGCGGTTAAAGTCGAGTATATAAACGCACTGAAGATGAAGCCGAAATAAATGAGCGAGTCGCGCGCTAGGATGTCGAGCCTGTGTTCATGCCGTCAGCCTACGATAACAATCGATCGTAGAAGAGCGCCACATACGTTACATTCCCTCCCGAGCCCAGCAGGCCCTTCTCCCGGCCCCATTTCCACCGCGGCACGATCTTGGCGAGCGTTATGAGAAGCATGACGACTGCGATATCAGTTAGGTCAAGGTCCGCGGAGCGCGGATGGAGCAGGGCGTACATTCGAAGCAGACGGGCGCGATCCTGAGTGGATGAGGTTAGCTTTGGAGGGGAATAAATGGGGTAGGACGCACCAAGTAGCACTCGCGTATGTCTTCTCGAGATGCCCCGAAATGGAATTGAGGCCGCAGCTCAGGGGCGCGGGCTGCGCGATCCCTGTGGACCAGTCAGTTCACGCCGATGTATTCGGATGGACGACGCACCCTGGGTATCCATAGTCGCTATAAATACGGATATTGCAACGGCGAGGACCTCGGCTATTGACGGAACGAGTCAGCAGGGATAAGACGAGAGGGATCAGCTACGCACTAGTGTAAAGCGTGGTGAGAACCCAAAACATGCGCCGCGAGTTGTTGTCTGTCAGGGTGTGAGCGCAGGAATGGTGTGGACGGAAGGTGACGCACAGATGGCCCAGACTCGGATGACGACTAGGGCCTGCGCGGCGAGAATGGCGAGGCGCAGGGGGATCATCTGCCAGTAGGAGTAGATCCGACAGAACTGCAGGATGTCAGCGCGTGCTCGGATAAAGGGGAAACAGACGCACCTCGGGGGAGGTGCCCGGGAAGTCTGCGAGGACCCAGAGCACGCTGCACGGGATGAGCCGGGAGCATCGCGGGAGCAGGGGACGGGGACGTACACGAGGATCGCGCGGATAACGTAGCGATTGAGCATAAACAGGATTTTTGGGAGGCGCCACTTGAGGGACCACACGCGGGCGACCTCGTCGTCGAGAGATGTCAGGAACTCGTATACGAGCAGGCAGGCCGTGGCGTCTGCGATCGTCTGAGTCAGCGCTGGGACGCAGAGAGTGGAGGAAGGGACGCACAGAGCACGTAGTTGTTTATGAACGTGAGGGCCACGTACTCCTGGGCGCCCTCCGCAGTGTAGTCGTCCGGACCATAGCTGGCCGCAGGGCCGGGCATATGCAGCCGTCAGAGTGCGCTGTGCGGGTGAGGGGTGGCGACGGCGGTTTAACACACGGCTCTCAACGCGGGCATGACCTGCAGCGGGGGCAGACAGCGCGGGCAGCAAAAGGCAGGGGGCGGGTGGGCGTGGTCGAGGCGGCGCCAGATAAGGCAGCCCGTTTTAATTGACCGCCTCTGTGGCCGACGCAGTGCCTGGATCTGATCTCTGATGTCGCCGATGTCAGTTAGGCTGATGGTCTTGTGATGGTCGGTGCTTTTGCGTTGCAATATATCCCGTCTCGTTGCTGATGCGTGATGCTTTCCGGCAGCTGCCGTTAGCTGACGCGCCATGCTCAAGGGCCGTCCTAACGGACGCCGAGCTCAGCCTACGTCGAATTTCACCGACAGATCTGCAATGCCAATAGTGATAAACACGTACAGGTGGACGTCCCGTCAGCACTGTTAACCTGTCCTCGTCGACTGCAGAGCGCATGAATCCAGAGGAGATAGATGGGAGAGTCGCCGTAGGATGATGCGCGGTGATGGCTGATGATGGTAGGCGGGAGCGAGGACATAATAGCTCGCACGGTGATTGTTCACGGGCGAAGTGTCGGGATGGTGGGACATCATGATCGCGACGACGTGATCGCGCAGATAGTTCCTGGCAATACTTGAAACGCATAAATTCGCCCTACGCAAATTCGAGTTAGAAGGAGTGGGCTTGGGCGCATAGCACAGGGTTTCACGGACGATTTAGATTGAAACGACTGGCTGTACATTAGACTCATCCCATCTGTGAACAGATGAATACCTGGGATACCTACAACATCGCCTAGAAGCGAGTGAACGTTACGAGAGAAGATAAGAAAAGCACGAAATAGGCTCCAGGATATGCACCCGGTGAACGCTTGTGGCGTGCATAATAGTATGATGGAACCTTTCAGTGGCACTGCAAACCTAATTATGCGCTGACGTTCCGGTTTCCACGCCGCCGCCACCGCCGGTAAGTTGCGGACGCAGACGCAGACGGGAAGGTCGCAATCGATTAGATTTGAAGCGGACGGAGGCTAGCGGGCCATCTAGGCAAAAATGGACATCTCGCAGTCTGTGTCCAAGACAGCGGGCGGAGAGCCCGCGAGCGGGAATTACTTGTTGGCCTTGAGTTCTAGATGGAACGAGATGTAACGGCATGACCCAAGAGACGAGTACCTATTCCTAGCCCAGGCCGCCTAAATTAAAACGCACATACCGGGCAATAGCCGGGTTAATCACTTGCTGACGCGTCGGGGAACTATCATCTCGCACTCATAAGAGCGGACACTCACGTCCTGAAGGCCAAGACGACATATGCCTTCATCGGGACCACGGACCTCATCCTGAAGTCGAAGAGAGTTGGCTGACGCGTTTACACTGCAATCGAAGTGCAATCTGGCGCGATACGGCGAGGTGGCGTTCCTAATACCGTGAGCCGTGGTCGGCTGACAGCAAGGTCCGAGTCGCCCGCTCCCCGACGCCAACGGGGTACATGCCTGTGGCGTTTTCTGGAAAGATGGAGCAAACGCGCAGGAGGCCTAAGCAGGCAATAGACGGAATGGGATGAGATTGGAAAGAGAAAGAGAGACTGAGTCACTGTGATCACAGTGTAACGTGATATGTGACGCCTATGTCACGGAGTGGGTTGAGGCAGTTCGAAAAATCAGGGCGGGGGTCTAGGGAGTGAATCTGTAGAAGTCGGTGAGTACAGAACGTTGGATGGATTTGAGGATGGCTTCAAGCGCCATTCAAGCTCGCAGTCAGCTTGCAGCAGTGTCACAGCCAACCTGATGCTTACAGTTACAGTCCGCAATCCTCCAGTCAGGCACGGCACATGAGGATTTTAATATAGAAGTGTATAGGGTTCCTCTCCCCTACAGGAGCTTTCCCAGAACCACCACAAATTGGACCAATTAATTTCAACGCAGATTGCATTAATATTCAAAATAAAATCCGCACTCCTCATCAGTCGTCCGAGTCTCAACACGGACTGATTATAATACATACTCCCATTCTGGGTCGCCAGGGAGTTTCCGCCTCTGCTCCGAATTTTAATCCCTATCATGCTGTCACCCCCGACGGAACGCTCCATAATGTAGATCTAGACAGGTTCACAGGATACTTTGGACAGATTCAATGCATGACTGATGGCGGGTGACGCCACGGCATGGATCGACGCGTTCTTATCACGAGAGATCCTTGTGTAATGTAAGCCAAGGCACATTTCATTAAGTGTGCCTGCCTGCTTCACGGCGGGTGCCAGTTAAAGTTTCAATTATGATAACTGCATATGATAAGCAGAACGATTTCCCTTGTCGTGTCACACTGTCGCCGGTGCACGGTGGCCGCGACACTGAAAAGGATCAGCTATCGCAAGATTCAACCTGTCAACACAATATGTACCCCATCTCGGGCGAAGGTCATTATTATTGAAATAGAAATAATGTGGTGGCTTAGTAGTGGTGGTAGTGAGTTGGAGCTAAGTTTTTCAATATCAATATGTGGGAGCGGGGCGCGTCAAGAATGCCCACAAGGATGGATTCGGCGACCGTCCGATATCGACTCCGCAGCAGCTGCGCACCTGGACACGCAATTCCATATCTCCAAAGGCCCAGCAGTGACAATACGAGAATCAGCGATGGATCTGAATGGAACGGGTGGATTCATCGGTCATGGGCAATTTGGAAGGTTCACGGAGGGTGGCTGTTTCACCCGAGAGCATAAATATAACAGATGATAAAACGGAGGTGCCTAGCGACTGCGCAGATGCCAACGCGCTACTACCACCGCGACGCCACATCCTCCACTCAACTCGAATTCGATATGCGCCTTGCTTTAACAGGCGTAATGTAGCGATAGCTGATCCTTTCCACCGTGACGGCACTGTTGAAATTATGGCTGACCGGAAACTTCCCCTGGCGTACACGTATCCGCGGAACGTCCAGGATGCTTCGGGTAAACATAAAGATAACGACCATCAATATTGGAGAGCTTCGGAAGATTTTGGACGCGCGACAGAGTTAATAATACCCACGAGTGCGCACGTATCCCGCGACACCCGGCACCGCCATATCGATCCCGCGCAGCACGTAAACATTGAGTTCCAAACATCTTGCGGCCGTTGTGGAGCTGCGATGCGGAATTACGACCCCCCCTGGAGATCCGCTGCCGTCGGCGGTGACAGAGATATTCGACGCCGAGGTGGCTTGTGGAAATGAGCGATGATGGGTTGGATTTGTGAGTCGTTTGAGGCTTACGTTGTGAGCGTGTGGTTCGACGCGGGGAGTTGCAACTACTGACGGTCGTTGGCTCGAGAGGTCAAGGCCTGAAGGGCCCGATGCGCCGAGGAGTATCAGACTGAGAGGAGTTGGATATTAGCGATCCCAACGTAGGCGGGGCGCATTTCACATCCCATGTGGTTTGTGATGCGCCTCATGTGATGGTCGTCTCGAGAGGTCCAGGGCCGATGCGCCCGAGAGGTATCTGGACATCCGCGATCCCGGCTTGAGTCTACGGCCCAGCGTACATCCGCTGACGACCTATGGCAGCTAGTACGGCTCGTACGGTGGTATGTTTGAGAGTTCAAGGCGAGAATAGGGCTGGGTCGAGAGGATTGAGACACCAATAAGAGAGAACAGCGAGATCCTGTAGCGCGAGCAAGGAAGAGCGTATGGAGGGCGTGAAATCATGAGAAACGCAATCTGGACCCGAGGGGTCAGCTTCAGCGTTTAAGGAGACGGAGCTTCGAGAGAGAAAAAACAAGTCGACAAGATGGTGGCCCTGAACGACTATTGTTCGATACCCAAAACCATAAGCAACGGAGACTTGCAGAAAGAATGGTCGACGAGACGCCTTCACAGCAATATCAAACCAGGCCTCCGGATCCTCCCACGCTCTGACGTCTTCATATGTCCTAATCGTGCTCGTTCAGCAGCCAAGGAGGCGTAGCACGCGAATATCCCGTTCGCCAAGGGGGATCATGCAGCCCCTATTGTTACTTCGGATCCTGAGTTGCAAGTGGTGAGTTTCGGGGAACAGGGAATTCGAGAGGAATTGGTATCCGCAGGATAAGCGTTGAGGGATGGCTTTGGACGGCTAGCTCGCAGAGATAAGATTTCGACGGAGCCTATAGCGGGAAGGAGGCGTTTAACATTTAAGCGTGATCAGCTGGAAGATGTGAGGGATCGTCCGAAAGTGTAGGAAGATGCTAAGAGCCTGCACTCGCTTGTCGAGGAAGTGCACGAGATGGAAGGAGGAGATGATAAGATTGTGATGGGAAGCAAAGGCCAAATGCGACACGGGAATCCCCGGGCGAGTCATGTGTCCACCGCACACTGCACAGCCTTCGAAGCCCTGCTTTTTTTTCTTCCGCCTCTCCCGTTTTCTCACCGCAGCCCATTCGCCTGCAGCTCGCAACCCAACATCAACCGTACCTTAATGGAAAGCAGTCTCTGCGACGCCGACATAGCTTCGTCTCCCAGGCACTTAAAAATATCTGTGGGCATGCACGGCCCCGTGTCGGTTTGCCGGACATCGAGCGCCATTAGCCATATGGATCGCGGGTCGCTGTTCTCACACAATCTGTGCCGATAATTACCGTAAATGTTGTCACCTCTTGGCACCTTCTCAGTCCCTGCCGCCGTCAATGTTAGCACACACACTCGTACCGACATTGGGATGCTCCGGCTCGTACTCCTATATGTCCGACGTAACCCACGAACGTTTCTGCCATTATTCAACCAAAGCTCTTGTGATTTGGAACCAACGGTGAATGAAGCCCTCGCTGCCGAACGCCCCGCCGAAACGGATCATGCAGTGTTCGACACCTGGCTTGATTTCCGGCTCTTGTTATTATAGGATCTCACATGGCGCGTCTTCTCCACCCATTATACAGCTTCTTGGCATCCCCCCTATCGTTTCCCACTGCGCTGGTGTGTGCGGATCGCGTGTCCGGCACGCCCACCGCGCTCTTCCAACCTCGAGCACGCCCGCTTCTATCTTATCTCTATGCATGCGCCCCCGCACATAGGATGCGCTATAAAAGTGGCCAATTTTCCCGGAGACGGCCACGCATCGCATCCTTCCTGTGTGTGTGTACGGAACTAAATGGTCGCATTCAACAAGTTCTTCGCGTCGGTGTTCCTCGCCATCGTCTACGCCTCCTCGGGGCTCGCCGCCCCGTGGCCCGCGTCGATAAAGCACGCGACGAACCGCCTGCGCATCGTTGGGCGCGGCCTGCAGCTCAACACCTTCCACCCCGAGTCCACGTACGAGGTGCGTTTCCGTTTCCACATCCCCATCTCCAATGACTGACGCAATCTCGTGATGTTAGACATTCGGGGAAGGTATCGACCACCCGCTGCGCAAGCGTGCGGAGGCGACGCTCGAGGAGCGCACCCTCGCGTTTGTGCAGTCGCGCCTCAACGTCGGGACCGACGGCGTCGCCTTCAGGAGCGGGTTCGCCGGCGAGGTCGCTGACCACGCCTTCGTGCGCCAGACCATCGTGAGCCGTCCATTCAAACGATAGTTTCCACAGTTGAATAATGTTTGCCGCGTAGGACGGGATCCCTGTAGCCAACGCCGTCGCTAACATCGCCTTCAACAAGGACGACAAGGTCGTCGCCTTCGGCTCCTCCTTCGTTAAATCCAGTACGCATCCACCTCCCTCCCTCCTCTTCTCCTCTCCTCTCCTCTTCCCAGCCTGACCTCGCGCGCAGCCAAAATCGCCCCCTCCACCCCCACCGTCTCCCTCGAGGATGCGATCACCGCCGCCGAAAACACACTCGACGGCACCTTCAACGCGCACCCCCCCACGCTCGAGTTCCTCGCCCTCGAGGACGGCTCGCTGCGCCTTACACACGTCATGCAGATCCAGAACGCCGAGACCAACGCGTGGGTCGAGGCGTTTGTGGACGCGCACACCGGGGAGGTGTTGAGTGTCACGGATTTTGTTACGAAGGCGTCGGTGCGTTGTGTCTATGCGGGATATTCCCCCGACTGCTGCTTATGCGAACACAGTACCTGGTCCTCCCGCTGACGAAAGAAATCCTGACGCAGGGGTTCCAGACGCTCACGGACCCGCAGGATGTGACTGGTTAGTCTTGTCGATTATCTCGCCGTAAATGAATCACTGATTTCGTTTCTTTTTTTTCAGCTAGGTGAGCTGAATCACGGTTGATAACGCGAGTCGCGGCTTATTGACTGGACTCCCAGCCCCGACGGCTGGCACTCTGACGGCACCACCACCACTACGTGCGTCCCTTTTTCCACTATTTATTTTTTACACACTGAATATTAACCCGCATCCCCAGCACCACCGCGTACGTCCTACCATTCCTTTAACTCGGAACTTGTAAACCAATGACGGATAACATGCAGCGGGAACAACGCCGTCTCCTTCAAAGGTGCCACCACCGCCACCACCGCGCAGTCCGCCGCCGGTCTCGTCTTCAACTACCCGCAGAGCGCCACCACCGCGCCGACGACCACCGCGAACGTCAACGCTGCCCGCGTGAATGCGTTTTACATCGTCAACAGTATACATGACTTGACGTATCGTTATGGGTTTACCGAGGTGCGCGCTCCGCTCTCCTCTCCTCCCCTCCCCTTCCCCCCTTCGTTCAACTGAACATTTCACCTGATCATGTGTTTTATTTTTTGGGTTTTTTTAGGCGGCGTTCAACTTCCAGAACAACAACTTCGGCAAGGGCGGTGCGGGGAACGACCGCGTGACAATCAGTGTGCAGAATTCGGCGGGTATTGATAATGCGATTCGATGCTCTGGCTCCATCGACTCATATATCCCTAGGTATTGATAATGCTGATTTCTCTACGCCGCCCGAGTAAGTCCCTTATACGCATTCAACACCCGCTGATGTTGATTTTGTTTAGTGGTCAATCTGGAGCGATGCGTACGTGATTTACTGTAAACGGGTTTGTTTTAAGGCTCATTGTTTCCCAGGCATGTTTTTGTGGGATATTACTAACGTAGCTATACCTATTCTTTCGAGTTTATTGGTCCAGCGGCTAACTGGAGCTCGCAGCCTGAGCGTGATGGAGCCCTCGGTGCGATTCATTCCTCGCCGCATGACCCCAGGAGGCTGATTTTCAGCCCACAGAGAATGACATAGTTGTCCACGAGGTGCGAAATGTCCCTCCCCGCGGGCCCCAGACTGATTTATGGCTCGGTAGAACACCCACGGCGTCACCAACCGCCTGACCGGCGGCGGAACCGCAAGGTATGTCTTATTTCCCTTGCTGCGCCGAGCTAAATGGTGCTGACGAGGGTCGTTCCAGGTGCCTGCAGACGACTGAGGCGGGCGGAATGGGCGAGGGGTGGTCGGACACTATGGCCGAGTACGCTTCCTTTTTTTCCTTTTTCAGTTTTTCGTCCGACCGCTGATTTTTATGCGGACAGCTGGACGGAGAAGACGAGCGCAGCTGTGCCGGACTACGTGCTGGGCCAATATGTCGTCAACGACCCCGCCGGCATCCGCTCGGCCCCGTACTCCACCTCCGCGTACGCCACTCCTTCCTTCTTCGTGCTGTGCGCCATCTCATCGCACTCCCGCAGCACGGTCAACACCCTACGCTACTCCAGCCTCCGCACGCTCACGGAGGTGCACGGTACGTCCTTCTTGCTCTGCATCAGTATCCGCTGACCGCTGATCGCGCTCATCTAAGACATCGGCGAGGTTTGGGCGAACATCCTACACAACGTCTACGCGGCGCTCGTCACCGCGCACGGCTTTTCCACCACCGCAAAGACGAACCCCGGGGGAACAGAGGGGAACATCGTCTTCCTCCACCTCTTCCTCGACGCGCTCGCGCTCCAGCCGTGCAACCCCACCTGTGCGTCACCTTCTCAATTTCTTCCGTTTTATGCTCTTGGTTGGCGAATATGAATACTGATTATGGGTATGGATAGTCCTGACTGCGCGCACGGCGTGGATCCAGGCAGACACGAACCGCTTCGCGGGTGCCAACGCGTGTGTGCTCTGGCGCGCATTTGCAAGTCGCGGGCTCGGGACGAACGCGGCGGCGCATGCGGACGGGACGAGCGTCCCTGCGGGGTGTTGATCTGTCCTTTCTGTTATGTTTTGGGTATGTCTTGGGTATATACACTGAATGTGATTGCAATGTTGGATCTCTTCTGATTTCTGTCCTGTGTGCAAATCTTGACTGGACTGGCATACACTCACTTCATTTGCATGACTCAACATCTAAAATCACAGGAATACGCAGCATTCAGTGGAGGGATTCATTCCGATCCACAAGTTGAATCCTCATCTGTTCCACCCAACTCAAATAAATATAGACCAACGCTTGGTTCATAAAGCACAGTAGCACATGAATTCACCAGTATTTATTTATCATCGGACTTTCCCAAATTAAACCGTTCTCAGCCACAGCGTCTGTTTACCCGAAGAAGCACTTGGATGATCGGTGAGCTAAGCAATCCGTGCATGTAGAACGCAAGACTCACTTGAACGACTTGATCCTGTCGTTGAAGTCCGTGGTGCTGAGGTCCGTAATACCGGGGTACCTGATAGGCCCAAGAGTCTCGCCCGTACACCCCGCATTGCTATAATATTTGCTTTAGGCACGAAATTAAGCCCCGCAGCGAAGGGTGGTTACATGCCCGGTCTTTATGTATACGAATCGCGCTCAATAATTGAGTAAGGACTGTGAATTGAGTCCCTAACTAACTCCGCCTGATTCATGTTCCAAGCCAAGAGCAGTGGCGGACTTCATAAGTGTTGAAACTTACTTCAGTCCGGCTCTCGAAGGGAATCATTCTGACATGTAGCCAGAAACAGTCCCTAGCTTGATCATTCGCCGTACTAACAGCCCACCAGCAGCATAAGATTATCCGCGAAGTGCTAAACTATCTTAGTCAGGGTTCGGGCTGGGTTCGGGCTCGGGGGAGAACGGCCATGTCCCATGTTAGGTCGGTGACTTCACGAGCGCCAGCCCAGAGCGTTGAGTCGCAGGAATATGGACACGAACGATTATAAGTCCAGAATCACATTCAGACGCGCGAGGGGACAAACAGAACGGTCGCTAGGCATTCGGCTACTCTCTTGCAGTGTGCTCGTACGTAGGGGGTGCATCATCATGCACGATCCTAGCAAGGCGCTGTGCGATACGCTCCACGAGTGCGTCGTCGACCTCTGGGCCAGCGGCAGCCGCGGAGGAATATTGAGGCGGCACCTGCTGGCCCCTTCCACTACCTGACCCTGACGCCTCGCTCCCGCCGGCAGTAGAGCGAACTTCATCCGCATACGGTTGTTTATCAGGACGTACATGATTCCTGCGAGGCGGCGCAATGGGGGCAGAGGGGATGCGTTCGAAGTTGGATGGTCCCGGGGAGGAAAGCGGGAGCATCTGCTGCGAGGTCTTGTTTGCCGCCCAGATGAGGCGCCGGCGGATGGCAGCCAACACAAGTGCAACGATGAGAACTACCATCACCAGGGTGAAGTGCGACGTGGACTGACTTCTCGAAAGAGGGGTGATGCTGACAGGGCCGCGCACTCAGAATTTGTCCCTCCGGTCAAGGAATTAAGGCACTTACATCAACGCGTCAACCTCCAACGCAGTCCCCCTGGGCCCGGCAGCGAGGTTGGTGATATTCAAGACATGCACAGCGCTACTGAGACCGGTCGCCTCGAACTGGATGACCTGGGGGACTCCGCCGTTTGGGGCACAGCACTCGCCGTCAACGATGGTTTCCACGCCGTCTAGATTGACGATGAAGGTGCCGTGGTCGAAGCCCTGCGCTCCCATGAACTTTATTGCGGAGCCTTGGAGATAAATCAGCCTTGTGGGCTTCCGGGAAGAGAAACACGATGCGGGACATACCTTGGAACTTGACCGACATGGAGTCACCGAGCTGTCTGGTTCTCATGACTGCGGATCCGTGGTACATCGAGTGATAGTTGCGGCCCCATTGTCCAGAATACTTTATTGCGACGTTATTATCTTCCCAGAATTCTTCCTGCATGGTGGTTGACGAGCTTGTCGAAAGGCTATGGACGAAAAATGTCAAATGGACGGAGACTAGGAGTTGCGGATGTGCATCTTTGATGTGCAATGGTTGTGCAGAGTTGGCGATCGGCTTCTCGGCCGACGCGTTCTATTTTCCCACGCATGGCAAATTGTATTCTGCGCTTGGTGCATCTTCACCTTTACCGAGTGAGGTCAGGCATGGTGTCGGCACTCACTCACACCTTGCCCACTCAGTGACATTCAAAATCATTTTTCTCGTCAGAGCGATCTCTCGCAAGGATTTAATCTAGGATTTGACGCTATACCGACTCCCTTCATCACACCTAGCTTCGAGGAAAAGATTCCGAGGACGAAATTGACTAAGCACACATGTTTCAAAAGTCCCTAGTCTCGTAAATACAGCCTCCGAATATATGTCGTATTTGCGCTCGCTTGGGGAGTTCTGCGTGACGTGCCTGACCACGTGAGTCGTCGGCGTGAGGATGTGTGACACTGTGACCACTGACTACCCAACTTCTTCTTGACCTCTCGACTCCCGGCGGCGCTGCCACGGTGGCCAGCGCTGGAAGGCTGTCCTCAAATTTCCGGGGCACTTGGCATAACCTCTCGTCCGGTATCGCTCTAGCTAAGACCTTGTACTATCAAAAGTCTGTCACTAGGGTCGTTCACAGTAGCCCTTTTTTGCTCCCTTTCTCTCTCCCTTTTTCTGCGCTTTTTGAGACTGATCCATTTTCGGCCAGGGTTTTTTTCCCCTTTTCAATCTAGACATGTAAAAGGGGTTGAAAAGGGAAAAAATCGGGGACCCAAACGCAACAGGGGGCGAAAACACAACAAAAGGGAGCCAAAAAGGGAAGAAAAAAGGGCTACTGTGAAACCCCCCCTTCGGAAGCTCCCTTTTTCTGCCCTTTGTGGCTCCCTCTTTGCGTTCCTTTTCTCAATACTGTGTTTCTCATGCAGAGCTGGAAGACTAGGACGTCTGAGAACACTTTGGGCCCTCAGTCGACACTCAGTTTTGAGGTCTGATCCAACCCTAATATTTTTTTCATGAGCCGTTTGCACTGCAAGCTTTGGTTTGGAAAAAAAGGAACAGAAAGAGGGAGGAAAAAAGGGAGTGAAAAAGGGCTACTGTGAACGACCCTACTGTCAGTTTCCTACCCAGCGGGAGTATTAGGACGCCGTTTGCTTCCTTCCCACTCCCACTGCTCATAAAGTTGCCTATAAGCCCCATAAAAAACGCCGGCTACGTTGAGGTGGACCGCCCTTGCATTAATTTACTGCCGCTCAGAATTGAAACTTTCAGAATTCTTCCTTTCGGTCACTCCTCAAAATTCATTCGGGACCAAGCAGCACTTTCCACTAAAACTATATCCACAAGGAGCCGGACAAATGCTGATAGTCTGACACCATTCACCCGTAGAAGCACCTGAATACACCGTTGAGATGCAATACGTGGGGCAAGCATTGAAGCTGATACTCACTTAGAAGACTTGATCCTGTCGTTGAAGTTGGTGGTGCTGAGGTCCGAAATACCGGGGGACCTGAGGGGCCCGAGAGTCTCGCCCGTACACTGGAAATTCCTATGCAATGTTTGCTTTAGAGCGAGATTACAGGTAAGCCGGCGCTGCGGAACCCACTCACACGAAGAAGAAGCAGTCCTGTCCGGGGTCGGGCCCGATACTCGAGAGGACGCCGACGGACCCCCAGCCGATGAAGGCGGGGGGGGGGGGGGGGGAAGTCGAAACATTCGCCGCTGGAGCCGTGCAATATGCCGCAGGGCACTCTCCAGGGGGCGTTCGCGCAGACGTACACCGAACCCTGACCGCGGGCGGAAAGAGAATTCTGGGGTAGACGTAAATTGGCTGCCTGGGATGGGAGGAAGGGG
This sequence comes from Mycena vulgaris, assembly GCA_029204335.1. Taxonomy (NCBI): domain Eukaryota; kingdom Fungi; phylum Basidiomycota; class Agaricomycetes; order Agaricales; family Mycenaceae; genus Mycena; species Mycena vulgaris. Next base: position 339,477 of record JARGYA010000041.1, on the reverse strand, counting down.
CTCACCAGAGCGGGGTCGAGTACCGGGATGGCGTGGACGATGGAGATGAGCGCAAAAACGCAGCGGTGAACTTCATGTTGAGTTTGGAGTAGTCGGGACTTGCGACTTGCCTTCCAGGGGTGAACTGCTCAGCCTTTATACAAATCGCGCTCAGTAATTGAATTGACTCGCTGTTCGCAGAGTCCGCCTGATCTATGGTCAGATCCAAATTTTAGAATGCCGCGAGGGGTAATCATCCTGTGAATTTAGCCAGAAATGGTGTTATCCCGATACCCCGCGATATCAGCAACCCCAGAGAGCAAACAAATTATCCGCGAGGTGCTGAATTATCTTGGTAAATGGTTCGGGTTGGGCTCGGGCTCTCGGAGGGGAACGGACACGGCCTATCTGAGGTTGATGGCAGTGGCCTCACGAGCGACACTCTGAGAATCCCAGCCTCATATCTCCGGATTGACGCACATAGTGAAGGAGTAGTGCTGTCCATCTGGTCATCACTCACAGTTGGTGGAGTAAATTCGGAAGATGACGGTGCATAGACCTACTTCGTATTTCAGCGATTCCCTGTCAATGACTACAGTCTTCGAATATATCTGTCAGTCCAGCTCCTTGTGTTTGCGCTCGCTTGGTAATTCTCCGTAACGCGCCTGGACACGTGACCTGATGTGATGATAGGTGACAGAGTGTGACACCGTCACTTCCCTTCTTCCCGCCAAACTTCTTCCTGTAGCCAGCGTTCAAGGACTCTAAGCATCAGCGCGCGGCCAGCACCCAACTTGAAGTGCCACTGGAAGTGGCACGTAGCGCCCTCAAAAATAGACCACCTGGTCTACATACGCCCCTGAATGCGACACGCCTTCAGGATCTGTCCCGACTAGGGACCGAATCTGCATAGGCAACTGGCACACCTCACCTCCCCGAGAGATGTCACGGTTCATAATGGTATGCATTTCGTTAATTCTACCTGGCTTCCCAAAGAACGCGCTGATAATCACGCCGACTTGCAGGACCTGAATGAGGAGGGGTTTCCTCCACATATTGCTTCGGCGAACCTAGGATTTTGAATAATATCCTAGGAACCCCTCCTATGCCCGCAGAGTGTTCTCATGCTCTTCGCGTGTTCTCCTCGTTCTTGTTCCTCTAAACATCCACATCCTAGGCCTTGATTCCGCTCATACCCGCTTGCACTGTGTTCCTAGCGCGCCGCTATATGCGTGTTCCTTCTATCCTCGAAAGCTCATCGCTAGGCGTTTTTCAATCGATGTGGTAGCTTGCACCCAAAAGCACGGGAAGGTCATCCGACTCATGCGGTATCAGTCTCCGACTCTCCGGGCGCCACGCAATGCAGGGATTTCCTCCGTGCATCCGCTTCTTAAAGCTCTCGGCGCAGTTTCTACATCACACTTTTCCCATCAGACTGAGCGCTGAACTTGTGCTCTCGAGTCAAATGTCGGAGATCCTCTACTCCGGATAACCAACTGACGCTGTAAATCTGCTTCGTATCCTCAGCGAGCCGGTGTGCCTGTCTCTTCCCTTCTTGCCTGTGCGGCCCTCAGCATCCCAACAAATCCATTGGCGGACACGTCCGGTCGCTCTCCCGCTTCCTGTGGAGAATTATTTGTTCGGTCAATCATCGAAGGAACAGCTTTCCAGTAGATTTACTAAGTTATCCACAGGAGACGTACGCAAGTGAGTCGTTCTGTCCCCCCTTCACTTCCGCGCCGCGGGGCTCGTGCTGTCTCCGGTAGGCTCGCTGCTACGGACTGACTACGGTTAGAACGACTTCCTCGACACAAGATTATTGACTCTGGAAGACGTTGTGCGGATCCAGGTGAGGGACACACACACATTCGAGATACCTCGCCAACTTCAAGTCTTCTGCAGGGTGTTCTGTCGAACGACGAAATCGAATCCCACAGTCGCCAATCGGGAAACCAAGCGTCAAACCCCCGGAGATAAGCGCTGAGGTCGAGCAAGACAGTCCTGGACTGAAGCCGTCTGTATTTGATCAGACGCCTCCAGATTTTTCTGCCCCTCCACTTCAGATGATTCGCAGGTTCGTGCAGCCATCGTTTGACAACTGGTCGCTCGTTCGTCCATTCCCCTTCCATATCTACCCTTCCGTGATCAATTTTCCCTTGGAAGTGATGACCCCGGCGACTCCACCCATCCGATCCCGTCCCGCGAGGATCCGTACCAGCCACGCGTTCGGACTTCGATTTCGATTGACGCCATTCCACGCCCGCGTGGCTCACACAGAATAATGCCTCGTGGCAAGGCGCTCCAGTCTTCGGAGGCATTAAACCCCACCCTGCAGATTCCTTCGATCCGGTGCTCCGTATGACAAGTACCGGTACTGACATGACAGAGAATGCTGAACTTTATATCAGCCCCTGGACGCTGCTCTGGCTCTCACATTACTGAACCCCGTCTGCATCTCAGTTCTCTCTTCGCCTCCCACCCCATCTGTTTATCTTGCACTGCGCTGATTGAACACTTTGCAGCGTGCGCCCAGTTTCCAGCCGGTCTCGGAGTCTTATCGCGCACACGCAAAAAGCCGTGGGCTCGGCGTATAGGACTTGCAGCGAGGATCCTCGTAATTCCTCGGGTGTGAGACCTACCGCATTGGCGCAGTCTTGCGCCAGCTTGCGCTCGCCGATTCGAGCACTTCGCGTTTGGTCAGGGGCCCCGGGCCACCATGCGCGCGCGAGCAATGGTCTCACTCGCGTGGCACTGGCCGAGCTCCAGAGTCTAGCCCCGCAAAGTCCTCTGTAGCTGATCCCCCACGCAACGCATACCCGGTCGCCAGGCACGTAGTGCATATTCAATTTTTTTTGCCTCAAGGGTCGTCACCGATTATGAAATTCTTGGACCACGGCGCTGGTCTGCCTGCAGACTGTGTTGACGTGAAACGTCAATCTACACGACACTTGCTATACAGGATGGACTCGAATTTTGACCTGCATTCCAAATCGCCTGCGTTCCAAACATCGCCGCGTAAGCAAAATAGCCAAGTCGCTCAAGATTCTCACGGTTCCTCCAACGATCAATTCGTTGCCACCGGGGATGCCGGATACAACCATTGAATATCGTGATCGGTTGTCACGCTAAAAATACAGTTGTGGGCTCCTGAGTCCTCAGGCACGCCACAAAGGACGACCTTCAGGCACGTCGGTTGAAATTTCTGGGCGCGGCATAACACGAATTATCTCGTTCCTTTCGATTTTTTCTTCGCTTATGACCGTTCACATTCTACTCGACGTCTTTCGGAGCCGATGATATTTCTGAAAGCCGGGCGCGGAGGCTATAAAATTAGCGTACTCGGGCCGGACACGTGGCGCACACGGGTTGACAACCAGCACGATCCAAATTCCTGGGTTTCCGCTGCGCATAACCTTCGCTTGCAACGTGCCTGCAGCGCGCCCTTTGCATTGTCGCCAAACAAAAAAAAACCCAACCCTCCGTCTCCTCTTCATGAAATTTCCCTATTTTTGTCAAATTTGGGGTCCCATTTCGAAATTCCCATCGATGTGGTTCAAGGAAGGAAGGTTAGGGAAGAAGTCTCGCATATTTCGTGATCGTCTGATCTGCCACCAGATCTTTCCCAATCTGGTTGATCTCTCTTGACTCGCTTCGCATAACTGTTATCGCGTGGCGCAGGTCTTAATGTTCACCACGTTCCTTCCCTACTCCTCCACTGCGCTCGATGGCCGTCCGCCACCATCGCGCCCCGTACCCTCCCGCCCACGGCCTCGTCGACGATATTTACGACCGAGTCGGGGCCTATAGCTCGCCAATATATGGGGAAAGCCTCGGAACCAATATCCCATGTGCGTTTCGTCATCCTCTGCGACTCGCAGCCTTTTCAGATGTCGCGGACGTTTTTGCTGACCCTCCCATCCACCACTAGACCGGTATCATACCCACGAGACCTCCGCGGATGCTCCGCTACACTACTACGCAGATGGACCCAATGGGAGTGGAGAGCTGTACTTTCCCCAAGGCGTAGAAGGCAGCACGACCATTCGCCAGCCTAGCCTTCCACGGCTCCAAATACCTAGCCGCCAGAGCTCAGGGCTGTCCTCTCCGTCCTCTCAGCGCGCCGAGCTCTCCGCGCCGACACCGACGTTCTACTCCGCGCACGCCACCTCCAAGGTTTACCCACCGCCGTTCCGCGGGCCCTTGTCAGCGCCGGACGCGTCCAACGATTTCCGGTACCATCACCCACACGAGCACCCTACACGCGGGAGCGGCAATATGCAGGCCTCGAGTAGCACGCCGAGTGGGAGCGCGAGCGGGAGTGGGAGCAAGAGGGCCACCACCACCGCCACCACCGACGCGGCCAAGGCGGCGCGCCGCACGCTCAGCCCCGGGCGCCCGCCGCGGCGCACGACCTCGACGGCGGTCATTGCCTGCCGCCAATGGCGCGTCTCCTTCCCGTTGCTTCCTTGCTGAGCTGACGTCCCTCGCGCCACAGCCGCGCGCGCAAGATCCGCTGCGACTCGACGCGCCCGCACTGTGCCAACTGCGCGCGCCGCGCCGACAAGTGCGAGTACGACCCCGCGCCGAAGCGGCGGGGCCCCGATAAGAAGCCTGGAACGCGTCAGCGGCGGTGCAAGAGCAAGACGCGCGACGGGGATGGACGCGAGGAGGAGGAGGAGGAGGAGACGTCCCCGATGATCGCGCTGCCGTCACCCGTGCCCGTGCCCCCGCCCGCGTCGTCGCCAGAAGCCAGCTCGGCGCCCGTATCCGTCACTGACCAGGGCGAGCGCCCCGCGAAGAAGGCGAAGCTCCCGCGGCAGTCGCTTGGGGACCTCGCGGAGCGCGTGCGCCAGCCGGTGCCCGCGCCCCCCGTAGTCTCGTACGCCCGCACTCTCCGCCCGCTGCTGCGCCTCCCGCTGCAGCAGTCGCAGAATCCGGGGCCGCTGCGGATCTCGACGGACGACGCGGTGCTCCTCCGTGTGCGTTCTTCTCCTTCTTCTTCTCCTTATCCTGCGCTAACGCACGAGTTTGGGGGTCTAGCAACGTACGCAGCCGCCTTCATCGACACAGCCGCCATCCTCGTACGCGCCACCCCCGTCGTCGGGGTCCTACAGCTACGACGTGTCGCCATTCGCGCAGGGGGGGTACGATGTACCGACGCACGCGCATGCCGAGCACCCCAAGTTCCCCGGCCCGCCGACGGCGTCGGGGCAGGCGGTGCAGCAAGGGTGGTGGGACGCATTCCTACGGTCGTACCCGTAAGTCCCTGCTATCTTATCTTCGCCTGCATCAGCACCACTGATGGGACTTCCCCAGCCTGCGCGAGATCGCGACGGAGCTCACCTTTCTGTTTGTCTTTCTCTCATTACTTCCCCCACCTATCCTGACCGACTGGGGCCCAGGTTCTCCGAGACCGCAATCGCGCTGTCATTTATCAACGTGCGCTTCCTCATCGAGACGCTGTGGAGCCCGACGCAGTACCTGACGCTGCAGCCCGCGTTCGTCCTCGCGGCGATGGCGCTCGCGGGGCTCGTGCGCTCGAGCGAGACGGGGCGTGGCGCGCCCGGGCGCGAGCGCGCGGCCTACCTACGGCAGTCCGCGCAGGACCAGCTCGAGCGCACGTGGCGGGAGGGCGTGTGGCTCGACGCGACGCTCGCCGAGGCCGCTTTGGTGTGTCCTTTCTGTCTTTTCATGCTTTTCTCTAGCTCACGCGCGCACCGCAGATCCTCGCTCAGTACGAGGCCTCCGCGCACCCGGAGTACCACCCCGACCGCGTAGCACGCGCGCTCGTGTTCCTCGACGATGGTGCTCAGTGTGCTGGGCCTCACCGCCGCCGACGCCGACGCGCGCGCGGACGTGTGCCGCTACGCGCGCGGCGCCGCCCCTACTGTGGACGCGCGCCCCGGGACGCGCTGCGCGTGCATCCCGCCGGGGTCGCCGCCGCCAGACGCGGACAGCGTGTGGGCGAGCGCGCTGCCGTGGGACCCGAGTTGGGGCGCGCGCGCGGTGCGCGACGAGGAGGTGCGGCGCATGTGCTGGAGCGCGCTGAGCCTTGTCACGAGCTTCCGCGCGGAGTGCGTGGCGCTAGGGCGTGCGGACGAGTGTGCAGCGCTGAGCATGTGTGATCCTGCTAACGTCCGTCTTATCTCCTTTACGTTGTTGTAGGAGCTGACGCGTGATTCGCAGTATCTACTTTTGTTCCCGAACGAGGTCTACGACCGCGGCGGGGCCGCGGGCGGGCGGCAGGACGGGGGCGCGGGGCCACAGACGCATCCCAAGAACGCCATCTGGGCGCTGTACTGCCGCAGCATGCTACTCGCGAGCTTCTGCGGGAACGTCGCCGCGCGGCCCGTCGAGACGCCCGGGGAGCGCGAGGACCAGGCGGAGACGCTGCAGGAGGCGTGGCACGAGACGCAGGCAATCCAGGATGCGCTCGACGCGCACGACTGCAATCTGCACACGGCCGTGGCGTATCTGTGCCGCGAGAATATTGCCAAGTACGTGCGCAGCCCAGTTTGGGGAGCGTCAGCTTATTCGGTCCTTTTAGTGCGCAGATGATGATCACGAAGATGCTGCGGAGGTGAGTACGTCGACCTTCCCTGTGGCCGGCGCTCAACTTCGGGCTTTAGTCTTCAAGGACTCTCTGCGGGGAATCGTCCCGGCCCTCTCTTCAATCGCAGGCAAGCTGAGGAGTGGAGTACGTCTTTGTCCTCCTTGACACCATCGAATCTTCATTGACTCGACACTGTGTAGTAGGCATCCAAGACGAGGTCATCAAGCGTGTCACCATGTCCATCCAATACCTCTCGGATCCGCGCGGAAACCCGCTCACCCAACGGCCCTTCCAAGTGACCTGGTTCTACCACCAGCTCGCCATGTACGCCGCTCCCCCTCATCCATCATTTGCGCCGCATCCTGACCACCATCCCCCAGCTGTCTGCTCCTCTGGGAGAACGACACGCTCCTCGGCGCCGTTCTCGAGCTCGCCAAGGCGATCCTCATCCCGCTCGATGTGATGAACGCGCTGTGGCCCTGCCCCCGTACGTCATCGTCCCCCCATCTGCCGCCGCACCAGCGCTAACCCCTTGGCCGACAGTCATCCAGCTGCAGTGCACCGCGCTCCGGAAGCGCCTCGCCGCGCACTGCAGGTCCGCGGGACACGAGCTCCCGCCGCCGTCCACGTACTCCCTGCCCCTCATCCGCGGCGACTCTTAGCCGCGTCCGTTCCCCTTTCCTATCGCTATTCGATTCCCCTAGTCGCCCCGTACTGTAGTGTTATCATCGTCCTAATATCCCCCGGTGGTCTGCCATAGAATTACCCGTACTTTATCTCAATGCATGCCCCGTCATGTCGCTCCAAATTGTGTATGTAGATTCGTCTGTAGAGTATTCCCGTTTTGTCCCTGTATCGCCCGACTCGCTGTATATGCGCATTTTTTTGCCTTTCCCATCACCGTCCGTTCCTTCAAACGGCGGCGACGGGACAGCGTCCTCTGTGAGCTCCCTCTAGCTCCATCCCCTGCGTATATATCTAGTCTGTCTTCTGAGGTCGACTTCAATCTGCAGTTGATACGCTACTGATTTGGCTTTACAGAACGGATATAGAGTATATATGACTCAGAATCCAAATGTGCCTCATTCCCTAGATCCACTCTCAGGCGTCATTTTTTTAACTCCCTATATATAGTTAATCCAAAGGTGCTGGCGCCGCTGGAGGCCCTATGTAACTCTTCCCCCTCGACACACGATCGACCGATAAGAAAAGATTAGATAAGATTGACCACCCAACCGCAATAACCTCGCCTTTCATTTCCCAGACTCGGACAGTCTCTGACCCTCAATGATAGGGTCAAGAAGCTGGATCTGGTCCATCCCCTGGTGTTCTCATCGTTGTAATAATATCCTTCAACTTTCCTCTTTCGTTTCCGGATGTTCCTGCTGATGTGAGCACGATTTGTCACCCCCACCCCCGCGCCTTTATATGCAGATCGCTACACGACAAAATCGCACATCCCATTACCAACGAACCATCCCATCATGGTCGTCAATTTCTACTCCCTCTTTAGTATGCGGGACGGCCAGTTCGACCCGCAGCACCGCTTCGAGACGTCTGCGACGCTCCGGCCCACCGTCTTAGGGGGTTTCCGCGCCGTGTTCGCGGTCTACGGCATTACCACCATCGTCGTTAGCATGTGCTTTCGTGGGCCGCCGACCGCGGGGCAGTCGTTCTCCTACTTCAGCAATATCACCTGGTGGGGGATCACCTTCTACCACCTCTTCGCGGCATTCCACACACTCGTGTACGCGCACGCCGGCCGTCCGCCGCTGGAGAGCTGGCCCCGACCATTGCAACTGCTCCATAGTCTGTTGTTCTCGACGGTGGTGACATTCCCGCTCATGGTCACGATCGTGTTTTGGAGGGTTCAGTTTATGCCCGACAAGTTCGACACGGTGGCGAATGCGTGGTCCAATGTGTGTCCAATACTTCGCCTTATGATCCATCCTATCGAGCAGATTCAGCGCTAAATATGCACCGCAGATATCTCATCACGCCTTAAACTCAGGTCTTTGCCGTCTTCGAGATCATCTTCTCGCGCACGGAGCGCCCACCTTTAATGTGTGTCTTCTCATTCTGCGCCTTACTGTTCATCAGTATCCCAATATTATACCCAGACATGGCCCACTGATTGTACTCCTTCTCGGCGGCTATGCATGCATTGCGTACATCACCCACGCTACGCAAGGGTTCTACCCGTACGGCTTTTTGAACCCTGCACACAAGAGCCGTGGGACGATGGCCGGGATCATCATCGGCATGGGCGCGCTGGGCGGCGCCATGTTCGTCGTCGTCTGGCTGTTGATCTGGGCGAGAGCGTACATAACGGAGCGCTTTCTGGGGCTGGAAGGGAGCTTCAGCGCGAAGGATTTGAGAGGGAGACGGGGCGTTGAGATGGCGGTGAGGATCAGAATTAGGAGTATGGATCCGAAGATGGAGGTGGATAAGTGCGAGAATGTGTAAGAATCCTGAACGGTTAATATACACCTGTCATCCTAATGCCAATACATGAGACTCACCTAGAATACGCAGCGGTGCTACAACTGTATTGGAAAACCGCTATGCATACCTTCGGAGCCTCTCTCCGGATGCTCTTACGAAGGTAAAGCAAGCGGCGAGTCAGTCTTAAAGATATTTTCTGTTTCTGTCTCTGTTTTGCTTTCTCTCTCTCTCTTGTAGATAATTGTAGACAATTCTCGAAGGGCGAATGTAAAGTTTCGGGCACTCAGAGCGCTCCCGCGACTACGTCTCCAGTAGTCCTTACGCTCCCAATTTGTTTGGCTCATCGTGAGTCTAGGTAGTCATTATATGAACCTAGTCATTTTGATTCACCTATAGACTACCTACGCACCGCACCGTTCTCTCTTGTTTCTCCTCCCTGAGTTTCCTGTTGTTTGTGTGATTCACTGCCTCCCGGGTGAGTCTGAACCTTCGCTACAGCGCTTTGACTCTTATTGATATTGCGGGCTATCTAGTATTCACATATTCTTTCTGTCATCCGCCCTGCGGCTACCCTTGTGTACCATTACGTCTTTCTGTGTGCGCATTGAATTGAGAAATAGACAGTTGAGACACTGCACGGGACCACTGCAAGGGAATGGATGGTCGACAGGAAATAGTTTCTCGCATACGGAGTCCGACTTTTACGGGAGACTATTATTGATGATACTAAGGTACACCTGAATCCCGCTGGGTGGTCAATATTCATGAACCCACCCACCTACGCCCCGACCCGTAGTGCCATTCACGTCTGTAGGAGAGTCATTGAATACCAATGGAGGAAAGGGGGGACTATGGGGGGCTCACCTGAGTGCTATCCATTACTGCGTCTTTCATTGCGTTCAGCTCCGCCCACGGAGGCAGGCCATATATACCCGGGAGATCATCCCAAAAATCTTGGAGTTCTTTGGCGTGTATCTCCTGGGCGTCGGAAACACAACGCTCGCACCATCCCGCGGAGGAGAGGTCTTCCCAGTCCGGGTCACGCCAGTATTCCAGCGGACGTAGAAGGTCTCTGCCATGAAGGAACACGAAATAACTGTTCAATGAACGAAGCCGCAGTTCCGCGCACCGCCTTTTGTTAGCGCATTCTCCCGATGGCCGAGCCAGGAAACTGTACATCGCCCCCGACCCTCGCATGAGATGACTCTGGGCTACCAAACACGTCTGGACCACGGTCTCGGCTGCCCCGTGTGCAATCGTCGAGCGCAGAGCTTCTTCAGTGCAGGTGGAGGCGTTGTAATAGGCAATGGGAAGGAGCCACAATGCCCCGACCTCCCTCAATGCGCTGATGATTGCAATGGAACGGTTGGCATCATCTTCAGCGTAGAGTATGTAATCGGAAGCTTCACGTCCGCGATAGTTGACCAGGGAAGATGGACCGTGACGAAGGGAGAGATGCTGCAGAGCGCGAAGAAAGAGATACTGGACGTCGTATTTGTGGGCGAGACGAAGGATGGAGAGAACACTATGTTCCTCGACAAGAGCCGGGGGGGGCATAAAATAACTGTAAAAATGCACTGAGCCCACAAGAACGTTTATATGCATCGTGCACGCACCTGGAGTCGAAAATGGCTCTTAAGAACACTTCTACAGCGTCCGCGGAATCGTGCAGAAGAACAACGGGACTGCCTTCGATAATCTCCGCATCTTCAATTGTTGGGGTGGGGAATGCAACCATGTCACGAAAAACGGAGGATCGCATCGTAAGAACGGATTTCGTCACGCGAAAAACCTTCTTGTCCGCCTTGAGCACCAGAGTGTCGTTGGAGAACCATAAATCGTCGACGCGGATGTTGTCATTCATTGAAGGAGCGGGCTCTTTGACCAACACTCGTACTTAACTATGTCAAGACAGGCGTCCCTCATGTCACTATTGCGTCAGTCTGAGTCAACGAGGTCGTCAGATGGGATCGTGCATGTGGCCTGGGTAACGGGGTATCGCCTCCTGGCCTTTCCCTTCAGACAACAAGAAAGGCAAAGAATTCTGCCGAACTCCTACGCTAGCTAGCTGTTTTATACATCCGATATAAGAAATGACTGTGGGGGTGTAGCAAGGCAAGCACCCAATAACCCTCCGAGTGATGTCATTTGCTCCATTTTTGACAGCTCCACTTGACTAAGTACACGGATCAAGCCGTGATGCGGCGTGATGCGAAAAACGGCCCACCGTCCGCTGACCTTGGTGCGGCGCAATGAGCAGTGTGACCACACGCATAATCAGTGCACAAAGCCTATCGTGCCCTCAAATATGGATGTCTCAATAGCCGGATCCGACTGCAGGCAGCCCCTTGATAAATTTAGACCTATCACTGTTGAACGAGGGCCTGCCATTTGAGGCAACACCGGGCAACTTTGCTCGGTTCATCTTTGACTTACTGTATCTGCATATATTCTCTGGCATGCTCAAGACCGGTTTAGGGCCTTCCGGAGATAGATATTTTCGCCATCCCGGCTACGTTTGTCTGATGGCCTCACTGAGCGGCCGGGATAACTCTTCACGAATGGAGTGGCGTACTATAATGGAAATCCACGGACTTTACCATATCGTTGAATCTGTCTGCCTTTAATTCAATCCTCTACCCATCCTACGGACCAAAGTAAGTGAAGAGCGCTCGGTGCTCCAGTTGGAACGGCGAAAGTATCACTCCTGCATTACAGTGGCCGGGAGGTAGGAACCTGTCAATCACTCATACTTTCTATGGCCTGAGGCAGCTGGTTTCAACATCAACATTCGTACCGATCGATCTTGTTTAAACAACTGTTTAAGATTACCAGCACCGTACCCAGCGCATTCCGGTGCTTGCCGGAGCCCCCAAGTCAGGCCGGGATAGAGGTGAATCAACGTCCTTTGAGGTAAGCAGGCCACGGACCATTGTTGTTTACAAACGGCGCAAAAATATTCCCAGGGTAACATTCACTTCCCCCCGACGCGGAAGCCAGTGACACAGGCACTGGATTCCACACCTGAGGCAAGCAGGCGACCACCGACGATTGACTTGTGGCCCCAGTGTACACTTTCTGCGTGAGGGGATGGTGTGGTTCAAACGCTAGGAAAAAACGAAACGAACCCGCGCTTGTGGGCGATCCTGGAGAAAGAGCAGTATTTGGATCCATGCGATGAATCACTGCGTTCCGACGTCGTCTAAACTCAGCCTAGATGTGTTTAGCTGTGTTCAGGCCAGCCTAGATAGCTAGACAGAATCTGTTTACACGCCTAGACAGCGCCTAAGCTGACCTGAACATAGCTCACCAAAGCTAGGCTGACTGAGTTTAGGGGGCGTCGGAACGCAGTGAATATTGACGAGCACCTCGTATGTATATATACAATTGCCTGCCTTATGATGCTTTAGTCCGATTAGGGAATATAGTGCGTAAAACTCGAGAGGATGAACTCACGTATCTTGAGAATGGGATGTCGCCCGTAGGGATCCCCACCGTAACCGTATTTACGGTTTACGGTTACGGTTATACGGGACCCGTAACCGTACCGTACAGCCCTGCGGCTCAGTTTTTACGGTTACGGCCGGCACCGCAAGCAGCACCGTATGAATATTGTACGGCCGTATACGGTTCTATACGGACCGTAAATTGAGGTGGCCCCAAGGGGGGGCATCATGCGTATTTCGGTGAGATTCACCCACCTATATATTACTCTCCATCGAATGCACCCTTTGCCATTATAACTCCTTTGAAATCTCGGCCCAGAATTAATAATTTCGCAGCCGACGGCCAAGGCCCCGACGATCAGGGTGCGCGCTTGAAGCCGGAAAATAGAGAACCATCTGAATCTTGATGTTGCCTAAGCACCATCTCATTCTACCACTCCAGAGCCTCGAGGAAGGACTTCATTCCATGAAATAGGCCCAGATATCTGTTAGAAACCGCTTTTAAATTATATTGTGACGTATACGGGCGTAATGACCAGAATGTCCAGTACCGTAAATTAGCCCGTACCGTACCGTAAGAGGGTCTGGGAACAACTTTACGGTACGGGTGCGGCCGGTTTTGTGACCGTAAAACAGCGTAAGTTTACGGTCGTAACCGTATACGGTACGGTGGGGATCCCTAGTTGCCCGACAGTGCTAGGCGCCGGGCTTGGAGTGAAAACCTATCGACGAAGGGAGTTTACAGGCGATTAAAATGGCTAGAACAGTCCTCAGACAGGACAGACGCCTCAGTTGTCCAAGGACTGAAAACGATTCGAAAGCCCCTGAACATTTTTCCGCCGAATGAGGAAGTCAGTGGCACCAGCGTTCTCCCTTAAGGCCTTATTAAGGGTAGAAATCTTTGTTAATGCCTACTTAAGGGTGCATATTAAGGCCATATTAAGGCCTTAAATCATATTTTTCTCCGCAATCTTAGCAGCTACAACAAACGAGGGAGCATGGTAAACTACTCATAATCGTCTCCGGAGTCCTCAAATTCACCATCGCCAGAGTGTCCCGCCCCTAGCAACCCTATCAACCGCTCCTCTTCCTGCGCGAACGGGGTTGAGGTGTCTTGTCAATCTTCCGCCATGTCGGTTATGTAGCAAATGGGTTCTATGTCGTCAGTAATAGTCTGGGAATTTTTCCAGAAGGACAGGGTCATCCAGAGCTTGTTGGCCTTAAGTACGACTTGAGCCTTAATTTCACTTAACCCTTAGGTCTTTAAAGAGTCTTAGGTAGAACACTGGAAGTCACGAGAGTGATTACCATCAGTGACGTCACGTTCACTCCTTTAGTGCCACCGACGCAACCACGAGAGACGACCGGGTTTTTCTCCGACATTCGAGCAAGCAATCTGGGTTAACTTTTCCCGTGGTTATACTGGCTCGCTCTTCGCCTTGAACTGGTCTCGATTCTCCATTGATTCTCGAATGACGAACTTGCGACGATCAGTGATTATCTCTGGGCTGTTTGGCTTCTCTGGCTAATTCTGCAATAAACGACGCTGTCGTGGCCTATCCTCGGAGTCTCGGGCACGCCGGCGGTATCGCACTATATCTGGAAAGAAATCCCAACAAACGACCTCTGAATCCCGTTCCGGCAAAGTCGGTGACCGTCTCCTAGGCCACGTGTCCCCACCACAGGAGCCTGCGAATCAGACTGTGATTATTCCTTGCCATTCCCCAGTCAAGGATTATTCAAGTGGTACTTCCAGTGCAGCTGTATATGCTTCCTGTCCTGGTCCGTTCTCTGGCACGCCCGAGTCTCCATTTATTTCTCCCTTTCTGCGGCCCAGTTCGATCAAAGTCTAATTATTGAACGGAAAGATCATGCGCTAAGTCCTACGCATGCCATCCGAGCATCTGACCAAATGATGTACGCTTCGAAATCAGCGTAATCGTCTTAAAATGACGCACAGCCCAGGCGGCCTAAGTCAAGGCTCCGATGCGGTCCTCCTTCCTCCTCCCTCTGTTGACATGGTTCATCCAGAGCTCGCTGGCATCGCCGATGCCGCCCAATTCCACGCTGGATAGCCGCGCGCCGTCAGGCACCAAAACTGTTATCATTCAGATGTTTGAATGGACTTGGTAATTTGCAGTGGGCGACTTTATTTTGACTTTCTGACGCGAAAGATTACAGGAATAGCGTTGCCGCCGAATGCACGAACTTCATCGGTCCCGCTGGATACGGATTTGTTCAAGGTTCGTCTTACTATTATACAACGCCTTCCCTGGCTCAATTTTTGTCTGCAGTCAGCCCCCCGCAGGAGCATGTCACGGGCTCCCAATGGTGGACCGACTATCAACCCGTCTCGTACACCCTGACCTCCAAGCGCGGGAATCAGGCCCAACTCCAGAGGTATGTTCGCCGCATCGTCCATAGCCGCACGTTCATTTGTTTGCACCAGTATGATTACTGCGTGCCATGCCGCGGGCGTGAAGGTTATTTCGGGTCTGTTATTCCTCGCTGCGCAATATATTCTTGGGAGTAACTGGGTTTCGGACCAGACACGCTCTTCAATCACATGGCGGGGTCGGACTCAGGGACGGGAACGGCGGGCTCGTCATTCACGCACTACAACTATCCTGGCATATATCAGACCCAGGTGCGCATTTTATCAAGGGCGCAAACCCTTAATGCTAATCAATTCTAATTGGGCGGCCTGCGTTTATTTAAAAGGACTTCCATCACTGTGGCCTCGAACCCGGGGACGACATCGTCAACTACGACAATCGCGTGGAGGTGCAGACGTGCGAGCTCGATAACCTCGCTGAGTAAGCTCATCGTCCTCTGTAACGAATCCGCTTGCTGAACATCCATTCTATTCTCCTCAGTCTCGCGACGGACACGGACTACGTGCGTGGCGTGCTCGCTGCATACGGGAACCACCTCATCTCGCTCGGCATCGACGGCTTCCGTTTGGATGCGGCCAAGCGTACGTTCATCGACTGTCGGATACCGGAAATTTATTGATATTCACGCGAAGACATGCCCGCGGCCGATATCGCGAACATCCTCAGTCGGCTCACGTCGAGGCCTTACATCAGCCAGGAGGTCATCTGGGGCGCGGGCGAACCGATTCAGCCCTCTGAGTATGTCGGGAACGGTGAATCTTGATCAGTATGTACGAGGATGCATGCTAATCAGGTGTTATTAGGTGATGTACAGGAGTACGTCTAAAACGCTCCGAGATTGTTTAGTTGGTGCTGATTTTATCCGAAGGTTCAGATACACCACCGCCATAAAGAATGCGTTCTCAGGCGGGGGTATCTCGAGTCTTCAGAACTTGGAGAACCAAGGTCGGTTGTACTTATTTCCCATGGGAGGGAAGTGTTGAGGGGCTGATCATGCAGGCTGGGTTGCGGGAAACCAGGCAAACGTCTTCGTCGCGAACCACGATACCGAGCGGGTGCGTCTATTCCCTCCAATTCCCACAGGATTACTCACACTCCAGTTTTAGAACGGTGGCTCCCTAAACATCAATTCGCCTTCCAACACGTACATCACAGCGACGATCTTCTCGCTCGCGCACTCTTACGGGACACCCACAATCCTCAGCTCGTACTCCTTCGGCACCACGGACGACGGCGCGCCCAACGGCGGCGCCGGCACCTGTTCGGCTACGGGCGGCGCAGGCGGCTGGCTCTGTCAGCACCGATTCGTCGCCATTTCCGGCATGGTAGGGTTCCGCAACCAGGTGGGCTCCGCGGCGATCACCAACTGGGTCTCGCCGCAGGCACAGCAGATTGCATTCGGGCGAGGTCTGTACTCTTTCTCTGGTCTATCCTGCGATACTGGCTCATGAGTGATACTTAGGGTCTGCGGGATTCGTGGCAATCAACAATGCAGACTCGGCGTGGACTACGACGTTCACGACTTCGCTCCCCAACGGCGCGTTTTGCGATGTGATCAGCGGGAAGAGCGTCTCGGGCGCGTGCACGGGAACTGGGTATGTCGGCGTCAATTTGATTTATGATTCTAATGCCGTGCGTCTAGATTCACCGTCTCGGGTGGGACGTTCAGCGCGACGGTTCCGGCGCGCAGCGCCATCGCGATCCACACGGGCGCGCTCGGAACGGGGAGCGGGACGGGAACGGGCACGGGCGGAGGCACGGGCGGGGGCACGTCCACGGTGACCGTGAGCTTTGCTGAGATGGCGACGACAACCTTCGGAGAGGTCTGTTTGGCACTGAAACTGCGCTGAATTCATTGCGCCTGATCTGCTCGTCCCCAGAACATCTTCCTCGTCGGCAGTATCTCGCAGCTGGGAACTTGGGACCCCGCCGCTTCGGTATGTGGTTTCTTTCGATCATTGGTGGGATGCGGTTGAACGTACCTGTTGGAAATTTATGCAGCTGGCGCTATCATCCGCGACGTACCCCGTGTGGACGATAACCGTCAACCTTCCGCCAGGCACGACGTTTCAATACAAGTTCATTCGTAAGGAGACGGACGGGAGCGTGCGTTGCATTCTTGTGGAATTTTGGTTTGGAGACTAACGCGGGCTCTGTACCAGGTCGTCTGGGAATCTGACCCCAACAGGAGCGCGACGACGAATGCGTCGGGAGCGCAGACGATCACGACCTCTTGGCGATAAGTCGGCGGTAAATTGATATTCAGCTCGTCGTGGGCACGAACCACAGGATTGAGACACCAGGGAGGGGAAGAAATCCAACGAAAGGTGTATGTATGTATGTATGTATGTATGTGTATCTCTGCAAATGTCGAGGGGTTCAATCGAGTATCTATATTCCTCTGTCCGTCGTCCGTCATCAGGCGAAGAAGATAGCCGGCACGAGAATAATAATTTCAATGGCGCTGGATCCCTGTAGACTGAATTGATGATAGCGCTCGACTCACGCAGCGTTGGACGCACTCCGGATGGTTGGTAGATCTCGATGGCATGCGGTGGGCTTCCCGGGACTGGTGATCTTACAGGGATACGGGACGGACGTTCACATGCAGCATCGTTTTCCATGGACTCTTCATTGCCAGTTCTTGGATGTGAAGCGGGTGAAATGTGGCGCGCGCACAGGTTTGGATCCGGGACAGTTAATGCGGCGTGGGAGGAGGAATTCTGACCATTGCCTGTGGACGGACCGCCACTGACACATCACAGAGATTGGGAATGAATCTAAAGTGATCCTTACTGCTGCTGTTGTCATGCCAAACAGGGACCAGGGAACACAAAACCTCCTGCGGAGGGCGTATAGGACTCCGGGTGCGAGCGACAGAAGCGGTTATAATGTGTAAACGTCGGCGTATGCGAGTTCTTCTGTGGTTTCCCACAGGTCTCGGAGCGCATGACCAAGGTTGGAGGCGCGATCGATATCGTACGCCCGAGGTCCCCGCACCCCGTTCCGCCCGACCTGCACCGTGAATAGCTCGTGTTCCTCGGGCCGGCACACATGGCCATTCCCGGTCACGGTAGAGGCAACGGGCTCGATAATTTTCACGATGCGGAGGTCGCGAATGGTCACTGAAACTGTCAAGTTACCGAACTACAGTCGCGCGGGTCATAATGCATAAGGTCCGTTCCCTGCCAGAATTTCCCAAATCCAATGCATTACAAGCATTATGCATTACGACCACCATTTTACAGTGGGCAGGAGGAATTCGGGGCATTCAAAATTCAATGCATTATGGGATTTGTTGGCAGGTATGTATTATGAGCTTATGCATTATGACCCGCGCGACTGTACGTTCAAGAGCCTGGGACTTGAGATTCAAGGCCGTGGGATATTCTCGACGCCGGATGTATTCTTCTCCTCTGGGAATCTCCCTAGCACGAAATTCCTCGGGCTTCAACCCGGCCCGTTAAACGGGACGGCTGTCTTTTTCGACGGGATGGCTCAATCCTTCCCGTCGGGTTGATTTCAACAGAGTAAACGGGACGGGTCCCGCCTGTCCCGCCCGTGAAGGCCGTTTCGACGGGTTCGATGAGGCATTCTGGCGGCATCATACGGGTGTCAGTAAATCA
This sequence comes from Mycena vulgaris, assembly GCA_029204335.1. Lineage (NCBI taxonomy): Eukaryota > Fungi > Basidiomycota > Agaricomycetes > Agaricales > Mycenaceae > Mycena > Mycena vulgaris. The sequence continues at coordinate 321,032 of JARGYA010000041.1, read as the reverse complement.
GATAGTGTGGAAGTACTAAGAACTCAACTCAGGTTTTTTACTCCTCCAGTGATTTTATAGCCTCCACCCGACGAAGAACAGTGTTTGAGATCGTCTGGATGGTCAAAGCGCGCAACATTGATCGCATCAATCCGGTCAATTCCCTTGCTTTCGCCTCGATTTTCGCCACAAGCGGTGATTTAATGTGGAGTTTTCATGGGGGCTACAGATTTCACCCCAGATTCAACCAGATCCGACCAGATTCGAGCGGTATTCCCCGTCAAACGGGCGGGCCCGTCGACGGATCAACCCGTCCCGTCTAGAGCTCAGGACGGGCGGGTCCAAAGCCGTCCGTCCGGCCCGTTCCATCAAGAACGGGGATGGGTTGAAGCCTTATAAATTCCTATGGATGACTCGAATGTACTTAATATTGGATTTTACTGGGACACAGAGCGTAACTCATTATCCTTTGTAATACTACCCATCCCTTGATCATCTCCGATCTATCCAACTCATATTTCATTTCTATCATCACAGGAGATTGGCGGTAATTTCCATGATCTTCCGTTTTCTGACTAGCTGACGCGTCCTGATGACGCGGCCCTTTCGAGCGTCTTACTTAAAGAGGTGACGCGTCTTTTCCAGCCATAGTACCCCCTGACTCGATATTGCCATGAACTCCTTCGTTACCCGGTTTTCCACCACTAGCGCGGAGAGCGAACTTCGCCGGGCCCAAGCTGCCACCGCCGACGAAGGGGATTTCAACACCTCCGGCGCCGTCTGGGGTTCCCAAGCGGGCTTCGGAAATCTTGTCGGGGGAATCCCGGCGTTCGCCCTCCCGAGAGTCCCTGACGTGCGTAGTCCTACGCGGCGCACGATATAATACATTAACGCTAATTATCGTGCGCAGCCGTCCGGGTTCCTCCAGTTGCACACCAACGACGCAGCAGACCCCTCCTGCCGGATTAAACTCCAGCACGGGACGACCACCCTTGCCTTCCGTTTCCAAGGCGGCGTAATCGTCGCCGTCGACTCGCGTGCCACGGCCGGGAGCTATGTTGGTGCGTCTATCATATGGCGAGGTATGCATATCATTGACCTGGGATTTCAGCATCGGGCACCGTCAAGAAAGTAATCGAAATCAACCCCCACCTCCTGGGGACTCTCGCTGGTACAGCCGGTACGTTCCAGCCGTATGCACGCCTTGATATCTTAACCTGATACTTTTTGGGTGGTGGATTACAGCTGACTGCCAGTACTGGGAAACTTACCTCGGGATGCATTGCCGTCTCCACGAGTTACGGAACGGCGAGCGGATCTCTGTCGCAGCGGCCAGCAAATACCTCAGCAATCTCGTGTACAGCTACAAGGGCATGGGCCTGGGCATGGTGAGCCCGCGACTCTCATTCATATTCCATCCATATACCCTCCTCATGCGGACACTTCCAGGGAACGATGATCTGCGGGTGGGACAAGACCGTGCGCCGCTCCTCCTTTCTCCATGCTTCAAACACTCACCCAATGTCAATTTGATTCAGGGGCCTGCCGTTTACTACGTCGACGGGGATGGCACGCGCATGAAGGGCGATCTCTTCTCCGTCGGTTCGGGCAGCACACACGCGTACGGCGTCCTCGATCAGGGATATCGCTGGGACCTCACCACGGCCGAGGCGCACGAGCTCGCGAGGCGCAGCATCTACGCCGCGGGGCACCGCGACGCCTACTCCGGTAACAGCTGCAATCTGTACCACATCGAGGAGCAGGGCTGGCGCTTCGTCGGTGCGTGTGCCTACGTTTCTATTCCTTTCTCCCAGGCTCATTGGTGCTGGCAGGAAACTACGACATCTCCACGATGCACTACGAGGGTCCGGGCGACGTCCCTGGTGGAATGGGCATGGGCTATGGATACGACGTCCGTGTCGCGGGCCGCAGTTCGGCCGATCCTCCGACAGCTGTGGTTGAATAAATATTCACCGCAAGGCTGCTCAGAGTTGTAAAAATTATTTCTAATATTGCAAAGATTTTTGAACCAACTTTTGACATCTTATCGCCGAGCTGGAGCTGCGGTCCCGAATTGTGTGTCGTCGTCCGCTGAGAGTAAACTGAAGGAGGGAGACGTGACACTGCGGGCCGATGGATGCCGATTCAAAGTCCGACCGTTTGCCACAAGCTTGCCTTCTCAACCGCCATGTCGCTAGAACCTATCACGCTTTCTGAACTCAATCTTCCGCCGATGCGCATTGGGTTCAAACTTCGCTCGTGTCTCGTCGATCTGGACCAGAGAACGGCAGACTTGGAGGCGCAATGGGCGCTCCTTTGGCGCTCCTATTACGGGTCGAAAGGGAGGGGGTTGTGGAGGATCTGGACTTCATCATCTATCCAGTCCTGAGTCTCGTTGCGACTAGCGAGCATTTGCACGAAGTGGCGGGCCGTGGCGCTCTCAGCCGATGCGCTTTGGACTCACTTTTATGCCGGCAATAGCAGTCGGGACACGGACTCATCCAACATTTGACGATCCTGTGTTTCACATGCAGGAAGCCTCCCTTTGAATTTGGGGATCCGTTTGCCTCCATCCTCAGATGCGGTCCTCTCGATTCTCGTACAATGGATCAGTCTTGACCTGTACTCAATGGAACCGATTTCCTTCTCCATTGACAGCATCCGCACCCGCCTTTCCTTCCTCCACGAGATCCGAATCGCCGTCCAAAACCCCGGCGACTCGATTACCGCATTCCTCGTGCTCCGAAGCTTTATGAGGCCTGCCTAGACGCCCTGTCCCTGGCGCGAATATCATTGCCTTGGATCCACAACTGTCGAGACGTTTGACCAGTCTGACTGTTAGTTCCGTTAGCTGGCGAGACAATGCGGTCTCCTCCCCGCGGCTAGCGCTTCTTTGTATTTCGACTCTCGGGCGTCAGCTCCGCCGGTGGCTTCTCAGCTCCACTGATGCAATTCCCGCGGGCGATTCACCCGTTCGATTAGCGATCCTTCGGGGACCACAGCGCACTTGATTCGTTGGACTGTGGGCTTCCTGCCGGGACTTCTTTGCGTTGCGACCCTCAGCTTTCCTTGACATCCCCTGGGCCTTCCTCTCACGCACTTCGTGCGGATGTATACATCCCGAGAGGCTCAGCTCAGGGGTGACTCATGGCGAATTCTCGCGACCCCAGCCACGTAGTAGGCTTTTAAATTGAGTCGTCTTTGGAATCCCTCATCTCCTGATTGCCGTCTCCCTTCAACCCACAATTCCACCAGTTTTCGCCTTCATTGCGACCTGGGCCACGTTATCTAATGCGTTCGATGTCCGAGCGGTGATCGCGGGCACTGAAATCGCCCGGTCCGACACTGGACCCACTCAATTCGACAGCGACACGTTCCCCGACAACGCCCAACCGTCGTCGAATTATACCCCAGTTAATGATATGCGTGAACTGGAGGCGTGTAAGTCTCCCCTCCCCTTGTCGAGTCATGATTAGTCATTAATTCAATCGGTGAACGGATGGCCCCAGTTCGTGCAGTGCCTGGCGGAAAGTCACTGCATTCAACGGCCGGACAGCCACAGCCACGGCGAGGTTCGGCAAGGTGCGGGTACCTATCGACTACCTATCGGCTATCCGCGGCTAATCTGCTACACGGCGATCTAGCCACCGCCCGGGGAGGTTCGGCAAGCTGCGGGTACTTCCTCGTGGGTACCTCGCACTTCGATCTCGCGACACCATCGCCCGCCGCTTTCCGCCCTCCACTGGGCCTACCACCGTTCTCCCGATCCACGGAGCCCTCAAACAGCCCCAATTTCACCAATCACAAAGGTTTCGCAGCGAATTTCCTCATAACTAATACATGTCATAGTACGAGCTCAAATCACATTTAAACGTTCTCTGCCGATATTCTGAGTCTCGCCCCTGGCAACGGTGATGAGTTGCCACGCTTCCTGCTCCCTTGTCTCCCATTCACTGGAAGATGTATGGACATCCCAACCAGCCTCCCCGGCGTTACCTCGATGACTATCGCTCCACAGGGACGAGGATGATTTTTTTTCGACGTGATTTCAGGAATGTTGACATATTAGAGAGCTTGCGCAGAGGCCATTGGAGCCATTTGATGGCTTGTGGGGCATGCACAAATTTGGCGGGTGAATGGCTCCACAAAGCCACTGACGTCAGATTTTGGCCTGATTTTGGCTGTAGAGCCATCCAGTTGCGCACAGCAAAAATGCCATCATATGGCTCCAATGGCTCCTGCGCAACCAGGCTATTTAAGGCTCCAACCGTTTAGTTTTCGTTTACGGATTCCCGTAAACTAAACGAAAACGGTTCGTAAACGTTTACAAACGGTTATAATCGTTTGTAAACGGTATATTTTCTGCCAATTTTTTTGACTAGGACTCTACAATTTTAACAACCCCGCCATTATCCACATCTTGGTAAGCATCGCACGCATTATCGTGTCGGCATGCAGAGACGATCGACTTACATGATACAAGTGCCGTGATCTCGAGAAGAGTCGCTCCACAGAGACACTGGTCCCTGGAATGGCAAAGAAGTCTCGGGCCATCAACGCGATGACGGGAAATCATGTTCATGCCCCTGCCCATTGTAAACTTGATTAAGTCAAAGGAACAAAATTGGAGTTACATAATTGTGTGTATAATATGATGATTCCGGGGGCGAAGTAAAGGCGAGGTACGACATGGCGAAGATTAGAGCGCTTACGACGTCTGAAGTATCCCAAAGGACTTGGAACCCAGGAGCGGCGGTCACGGAGCGATCGATCTTGTACGCTCAGGCCTGTGCCCCGTTGCGCGCGTTCCGCACTGTCAATAGCTCGCCTTCGTCGGGCGGCACACGTGGTCATTGCATCCAGGCACCTTAAAGGCAACGGGCTCGATGGTTTTCACGATGCGGAGGTTAAGAAACCGGCGGCCGGCGTGCTCGAGGTCGAAGCGAGCCACAGCCTTGCCTGAAACAGAATGAATCCCATGGAGTCAGTCGGAGGTGGGTGACGTACCAGTCCATGGAAAGCAGTTTCTGAAAGTCGTCCCTGAACACAGAGCACAGACTAACTTGATGCAGTGCTTCCCCGACAATGGTCAGAGGTATTTGGGTCGAAAGATTGACCAAAAATGTCGAATCCAAATGAAACAATGTGTACTGGGGGAGAACCGGCGTTTGGCTTGTAGGACAGATTGGCATCGTGATAGCTGTTTCCGTGTCGCCAGGCTTTCAGGTACAACCTGCTCGCCGATCTCGGCGCACGTAGAAAAGCACGCTTCCTACGCCAGGGGGATATGTACCTGCCACGGGAATCCCGATGGGGCCAGCAAACCATGTCCGTGATGAAAAGACGACGGGACAGGGTCGGAGGTGACTCGGAAGAGTGATCCCTCCAGCGGCCCTGCATGACGACCAGAAAATTAGTAGAGGAATCAGCGGGTTTGCGCCGGTACGTGGGTAGGTAGGTAGGTAATATTACCCGGTCGGTCCCGCTTTGGAACGCCGGTTTCCAGGAGGTATCGGGGGGCCCTTTGAGGCAGGAAACTGGACCGCGGCATTCACTACCCTATACGGAGGAAGTCGTCGGATTGTATGCGGGATGTATTTAAAGTTGAAACCACGCGCCGCCGTCGCTTTCCGGAAACGAGAACTGTGGCCCGTGAAGTGGCTGGTAAATTCGACGCACTGCCGGGCCCATCATGGCGGCGGCTCAGAGAGCGTAGAGAGGCGATTTTTGGCAAGGCTTGACGCATCGGGTCGAACAGGGCCGGTACTAACCGCAACTGTTCATCTCCGGTGAATCGCAACTGCCGAAATAGCTCCGGCACTTCGAGTTGCACCTTGGAAAGCCCTGGTTTCACCGTGAATATTCTGCTCCCACATATGGCATTGTCCCGTTCTTCACTACCCCACAAATACCGGACTCCCGCAGTAACAGCGCGATGATGGTTACTTGACGGCGAATCAACGCCGAGTGACAAAAAAGGAAATAACACTATATTACTGCAGAATCGAACCGTGGGTTAGGGAATAATCACGGCGGGATGCCACTACCACCTGAGCGACGATGAAACAGAGGTAAGCCCGTACTGGGAAAATCAACGGGCCGCCCGGCTATATCAGTCGTGCAGGCCATTGTGGACCAAGAGATTACCCGTTCTGACACAAATTATGCGTCCCGGAGGGTTATAGACTTGACAACCACGAAGCATCTCCATTGAGATACATCCACCCATATTCGGACCGCGGTGATCGAGATGGAGCATGGAAAATATGTTGAAACAGGTTTGAGTGGGCATTCATTAGCCTCGTTGTATTTTCTTCAAATTCTCCGGCCAGAAAGTCTCGACCACTTGCTCACTTGGTCAACACTTGGTCTGCCTCGGAAAAAACAAGGATTCTAGTGGCGGAGGCGATGCTTGCAGTTGACACATAGACATAAGGCAGTTAGGCGCCCACACCCACAACTATATAAACAAGAAAGCAACTTGTAACCACGACACCCCCCGTATCCATGTTTTCTGCCATCCCCAACCTGCTCATAAGTCCCCTGACGGTTCTCTTTCCCTCGATGCTCGGCGCTCTAGGATCTCATTCCTCCATCGTGGCGAGCTTGAAACTCATCGTGCTGGGCTCACTCATTGAGGCTGCCCGACGTCTGTTCGGCTGGGCGGTCGACCGCTTCCGCCTTCGTAGGTGTGCCCATCCTGAGCCACTTTCACTTGCCGATCCCGCCACAGAGTATTCCATCACTGCAATCTTCTACGAGGGTGACCCCGCATACGACTGGATGATGGCGCTGTTACTCGTGAGTTCCCCACTTATTAAATCTCGGTTAGATCAATACTGATCCTCCTCGGTGTAAAGGAGGACCAAAGCCTCTCGCGCGGCTCGCACCAGTTCCTCGTCAGCGCCACCGGGTCGCAGCGCAAGTGGTCCGTGCAGGCTGCACCGACGGCGGCCCCAACGGCACGAGGGCATGCCGAGTACGTCCCGAACTATACTCGCCCCCGGCTCACCAACTGGAACGGCCACTGGTTCGAGGTCAAACAGAACGACTTAACGCGCCCGGGACCATTCGAATATAAGCATATATCTCTAACGTGCGTCACTGACCTCCACGCTGTGGAGAGACGCTGACAGGATTTCGCACAGATTGTACACCCTTAGCATGGACATGAGAATCCTCGAGGCGCTCGTCGAGCACGCACGCACGCGCTACCTCGCCGTGGCGCGCGAGAAAGTTGTCATACGCCAGGCGGATATGGTACGTCTCGACCTCACACCTCCTTCCCAATCAACCTGATTGTGAATAAAGTTTGGTGACCAGACTCATGGCACGCCGTGGGGCAGCGTCAAGCACAAGGTCAAGCGGCGCCTGGAGTATGGTTTACATTATCGATATGGGTGCGAGACGGCTCATCGTTTACCAAGCACAATCGTCCTCCCCGAGGGCGTAATGGCCTCGATCCTGGACGACGCTCGCGAGTTCATCGACGCAGAGCCGTGGTACCTTGACAACGGCATTCCGCACCGCCGCGGATACCTCCTACAGGGACCTCCGGGAACTGGAAAGAGTGGGCGCCCTCTCCCCATCCTTCCTGTGCATGCTCACCGTTCATCTAGCGTCCACAATCTATGCGCTCGCCGGCGAGCTTGGCCTGGAGATCTACTCCATCTCCCTGGCCTCTGCATTGTATGGTCACTCCTCTATGCTATATATATACATCAACTGACCGCCCGCAGCGTGGACGATGCATATTTGCAACGCGCCGTGTCGTGCGTACCCAAGAAGGCGATTCTCCTCATCGAGGATATCGACTGCTGCTTCTTGCGGGGCGACGACGCAGACCCCCTCCGAGTCCCCCTACATCCGTGCGAAGAAGACGACTCGAAGCCGCGTACCCGTCGCAGCGGGCCTGCGGTGACCCTCTCGGGACTGCTTAACGTCATCGACGGCGTAAGCAGCGACGACGGCCGCCTCTTCTTTGCCACTGTACGTCGTTGACTTGGTATCTGGCCGAGCAGCACGCTAATCCAGGTCTGCGAACAGACGAACCATCCCGAGCGCCTCGACCCCGCGCTCGTGCGGCCAGGGCGTGTAGACATGGTCGTCCAATACAACCTTGCGATTCAAGACCAGATCCGCGCGCTCTTCGTGCGGTTATATCCCCCGGAGCGCTTCCCGGACACCAAAGTCCAGTTGGACGAGCTCGCCGGCGCGTTTGCGGACGCCGTACCCGCGGGCCAATTCAGCATTGCGGACCTGCAAGGTCATCTCCTGGGATTCAAGGCACAGCCTGAGAACGCGGTACGGTGCGTCGGCTCGCTGAGCGCACCCCGGCCGAAGTACCCAGTAATGAGGGAGGCGCAGAATGAGATTGATTCCGAAGCTCTATGATTGAATACAGTACATACATAGACCTAATAGACATGGGGCCACATCGATGTACGAATTCTATGCCTTGACATGGAAGCAGCGTTCAGTAGATGTCGGGTTGTTGCCCCACCAGTTGGCCATGCCGATGCCTGGAGATGTAAATATGAGCGAGAGGTCCGTGCAGTGCCGCCACGAAAAGACGGACCAGTAGATCCAAAAGCAACGAAGATGAAGAGCAGATTGGCGTTGAACCCAGTATCCACTGTATTGAAATATTAGGACTAGTACAAGGAATGTTTGAGATAAGGAGGCGGCCTCACATGCAGCGCCGCTGATATAGCTGGGTTGAATCATCAGTATAAAGCTTAGGGACAGAAGATAAGAGAAGACGTACGCCCACATCTTCCAAAATTGGTGGCGGTAGCGGAAGAGCCAGAAGTTCCACACTGTCCCGATGATGATCGACTGCAATCAATGATTTTGAGATTCGAAGGAGCGGCAACGACGAGAGATACGCACGGTGAATGGCCCTGTGGAGATGTTCCCGCGGAACGTCGCACTGCTGGCGAAGAAAATCGTCGTGTTCCTGGAATCATCTACGTCAGTCACTCAAGAAGCTCCGGTGAAAAGGGGCGAACCATTTATCCAAATTCCAGCGAGGGAATTTCCGGTGCGCGAGCCAGATGAGCAGTGGCGCGACGGCGCCGACCCTAGTGACTCGCGTGAGCATAACAGACTTGACGGATCAAAACTGGGATGCGTACACGAATCCGTAGGTGAGCGGGTGGTACACCGTGTTGGCAAACAGGCGGGTGGGGCCGACCAGGGCGTATTGAATCCTGCGGGCCCAGGAGGATGAGTCCTGAATTCGGTGCGCCAGCTTCGGACATACCCCGCCGTGTTGTATGACTTGAAATCTTGGGCCGTCTACACGAAGTCGAAACGAGTTCAGCCATGGCGAAGTGTATGAAAATGAAATGCGCACCCATTGACCAGTAGGATCGGTCAAGACGCCCGTCAAATCTAGCAGAGAAAGTCAATACCACGATCTTGAGAGAGGAAGAGATACTTACAATCGAGCTTTGTCTCCAAAATCCAGCGCATGACTCCGTCTAAGACATGAGCCGTTGAGTAAGAGTAAGGCAATTCACACTAGCTGCTGGACTGACAGTTGACTGGGAGCCCGACGAAAGCGGCCATGATTTGGATGCCGATGACCTGGCGCGGGGGGAGGTGCAGATAATGTCCGATCTAAAAAAACATTTATTTATTTATCCTAGGCGGCGACGGGATCGTAGCGCACCTTCTGATCCTCGAGCACCGGATAGCAATCATACCACACATTTCTGTCCGAATCAACATGAACACAAAGAAGAAAGGAGGTCAAGAAAGAAAGAAGACCCACCCTGATATAATGCGGTACGCCAGCTGGCCCAGCGGGTGGCGCGACGAGCCTTTGACGCCGTCCTACACGGAGTCAGCGGCCAAGTCGTGGGCACAAATGCCGGATGGGCGTACGATCATATCTAGACGAAGCACACATCAGTCGGAGAGCAGTAACAAAGATAGGCAACCTACATCCATACACGAGCTCATTCTACAATTATACTTGATCAGCGGGCTACAAAAGAGCGCAACATCACATCCGGACTCACGAACAAGCCGACTTTCTGCACGGAATGTCATCATCGGTTCGGTGAGATGAAAGAATAAAAGAAGAAACCCACGAGCATGAACCCGGAGAGCGCGTAGATAGACGCCATGGGCAGCGTCGCGGCGCCGCCGAAGAGGAGGCCAATGAAGTACGTGAAGAGCGGCATGTAGATCCCGCCCTTGATCACCACAATCAGGAGCACGACGAAGGGGATCATGAACAGCGCGATCCATTCGCTGGTCCGCGTGTCAGCCTTGGGGATTTCATTTCGGGGAGGGAGGGAAGGACGTACTAGAGCGTGATGTCCTTGTAGTTTGCCTCGATCAGTTTGCTAAGTCATGTCCTGTCAATTCATGGAAAGTGAGCATGAGCAGGGACACACGTGAGACGGTCGACGTGTGCGCTCTTGCGCGCGCGTCGCGCGCGGTAGATGTGCAGGAGCTTGGGCCCGACGAAGAGCCCGAACCAGACGAAGGCGGAGATGTACGATGCGTACCTGCCCGAATATGAGCAGGGTTCCTTCCAGAAGAATCGCGAGGTTTACCAGAAGAAGATGCCCCACCTGAACGGAGAGATGATCGGCGTTCAGAAGGAAGATAAAAAGGAATTGAGGAACGCACATGTACTGTGCACCGGCATACGCGAGCCCGACCTCATCGTACTGCGTGGGGAAATCAGCCATACATGCCAAGGGGAATAGACAACAGATGCCGCACCCTTGTCTGGTTAAACACCTGTTGCCCGTCGACGACGGAGAGGAGCGATGAGAACGGATAGGACGACCCGTTCTTCGTGAATAAGCCATTACTCATGATGCTGTAGAACCAGCACATTGAGTACAGAGTCTCGAGAATCAAAGGGGGGATAAAACGAAGGCGCACTTGTACGTCGGGCTGCCCCAGAGGTTTCCGAAATAGCCGATGGGGATGAGGAGCCAGGTCCTGGGTGAATCAGTCGGTCGCCGGGAGGTGAAAGACAGCCGTTTTCCACGTACGTGATGACGAAAGCAGCGAAGACGATGAGTTGCACGCTATATGGGAATGTGATGACTGAGGATCTGTACCAGCGCCGGTGAGGTTTACTGCGAGGGTATTGTTCAGGAGCACATACGTGATGTTCGACCAGTCCAGCGTGATATTGAGCAGCCCAACGCCACCGATGCCCGAGCCGAGGAAGTTCGCGGTATGGTTCCGCGCAGCGAACCAGCAGAGGGGCGCGAGGGAGGCGGTGAAGGGAAAGACGTACTCCGGCATGAATTGCCAGAGGAAGGTTGCGATAAAGATAAGCCAGAAGGCCTGAAAGACGGATGAGCTGACGAGGGATGAGATGGGGAGGGAATCAGATAGGTACCTTCATCTGGCGCTTGGCGCGGGTGGAGCCCTCCGAGCCGTTCTGCTCCATGCTGCGGTAGAGCGTGACTTGTTGAAGCTGGTTTGGATTAGGTCTGGCGCGGATTATTCCAGCGGGTGGGAAACTTGAACTCACGGAGAGCGGGAAGATGTACGTCGGGTCGTAGATCAGGACCTGGCGGCACATGGCGGCGAAGGAGAAGCCGATTAAAGCGGAGCCCCAGCCGAAAAAGAGCGCGACGGCGGGGTGGTAGTCGATTCCGTAGTAGAGTTTGGCGTTGGCTGAGATTCGTCAGCGAAGGAGTAGGGTCCAGGTGAAGGAACGGGCGTACTCGGCAGATAGGTGGCCCACTGTCCTTGGGTACCAGCGTTGGCGGCGATGCCAACCAAGGCGTGCTCCTTCGTGCTCCAGGGCCCGGGATTCTAGACGGCTTATCAGTCGGAGCGTTGAAACTGTAGAATGCGACAGACTAAGGAAAAGGAGAATCGGCCCAAGGGGACCGTGTAGTCCGGAAGGGTGCGAGCCATGAAACGCCCCATCGGATCGGAGACGAGGATAACGAAAAAGACGCTGAAGCTCGCCGTGGTCGTGCGGAAGAATCCGATTTGCGAGACGATACTCCCGAGGACGATGAACAGAACCGACAGCGTCACGCTCCTGTGGTACCAATGTCAGCGGGTATCAATGTTGATAGCGAGAAAAGTCGCACCGGAATGTTGTAACCGGTAGGGAGGGGTCGTCCTCGAAGCTTACGATGCTGCGCACGAGCTCCGGGATGTCGCGGAATTCTTCAGAGTCCCAATCGTACTGCGCTTCTCCGTCGACGACATTCTCGGTGGACAGAGAGCGCGCTTCGGTCTTGAGTGGGTCGTCATCCTCTTGGAGGAGCTTCTCGTCGACGACGAGGACCTGCGGATCGCGCGGCAAGACGTGTTCATGTGCCAGGGGACTCATCGTAGGCGGAGGAAGAAAGAGCCTGTCGTTATCATTTCTGGACCCAAGAACTTATATTGACGGGTTCTTGCGTGACGCCGCGTCTCGCATCCGCGATAAGGCGCGAATTCTGCATCAATGACGCGAGGGTCATATTTCAAAGAGGGTCGCTTTCGAATACTTCTGGTGATAGTGGCACACATCGACAGGGCAGGCGGAGAACTGCGCAACGCGACAGAGATGGTGCAAGTGGAACGTCAGAGGAATCTAGGCTTGGAAAGCTAGAGTTGAGCTATAGCTGAGTGATTTGGATGGATGAACCTGAGGTTGAAAGAGACGCGTTAACGAATACTTCAAACCAGAATAACGCCATCCCTGGCTCGCTGGTCGGCGAGTTGGCAGAGTTGGTTGAAGTACCTCGAAGCAAGGAGAGTGTCACGTGAGCTGCCACGCAGTATCAATCAATGGGTAAACAGATGCAAACCTTCCACCTCCCGTTCTTAGCGCCCACAATCAGACCTCGATGAACCCGGACCCTATTGCAGAACTGGGCTACGAGAGTGATACGGGACCGCGCGATAATCCCACCTGCGCCAATTTCGAGACAAAGGAACCAGTCAAAAAGACGATCATCGTTGGGTGAGTGGAAGTATCTCCAGCCAAGGCAGCGCGATAATTGTAACGTGGGGGGATCTAGCAAGAGTAAGAAGGTCTTGAATAGGAAAGGAAGGGCAATCTGCCGGATTGCCTACGCTCACATGTGGTCCATCGGAGACATCGCGGAGATCTTTGGTGTCTCCACAACCTCAATCTCGAGGTAACTTCTGAACGAGTATTATTCACGTTGACGATCGATGGCTATTTAGGGCGGTTGAGAACACGAAGTACCTCCCGAGGGACAATGTTCGGGAGGATTATGACCATGTGGATCCCGAGTTCAAGGAGAAGTTTCCACCGCTTCCAGCTCCCCTGCCGCCGCCCAAACTTGAAGTACTCACACTCCCTTTCGTTTCATGCTGCACTGACTCCTAGTCTCAGACACCTCCACGTGCGATCTACCTCGGAACATCCGACGACGAGGACAAGGATGAGGTAAGGGTTTTAGAATTTTCACATTTATCTCGCTCACTGAACCGATACCTAGGGAGACGCGGAGTTCCTTTGGAATGGCAGGCCCCCGGTGAGCCTCCCCGTACCCCGACGAGTATCATTCCAAGCCGACACTTGTCTCAGCGGGCAGCGAAGGACATAGTTTACAAGCGATTCCGTGAAGCGGACGATGAAGATGATGATTCAGACGTAGGCCGCAGCATCTTGTGAATGACTCGACCTCAACTTCGCAATTCCGTAGAGCCCACCAGATCCATTGCAGCCGCCGCTGAACCGCAGCCATGAAGATGCACCCGTTCCTAAAACTTCGTCCAGCAGCCCGCTCACTCAAGTAACGTCTCATCCGAAAGATTTTTCGCCTGCGCTCATTATCCGGTAGATACCTCTAACCGCACCCACAGCGAAGAAACCCCGTTACGAGCAAGAGGCTCCTGTAAATCAATCTCCGGTTATCTCCCCGCCCGCATTTCTCCAAATCCAACGCGGGCTTATAATACGCTTAGATCCGTCGACCGGGCGTCTCCATATTTGCGCACCTCCGTCCCATGGGATCACAAAATTCGTCGGTGCGTACGCTCGCAATACTTCTACTTCCTGATAACAATTCGATGGTACGTAGGTGAGCGCCCCGGCGCCGCGATCGCGCCCACCAAGTGAAACGCAGGCAGGGCCCCTTCTCGCATCTCCTGAGCGATGCTAACGAACCAATGTAGGTCCCCCACGGCCCCGCCCCATTGCCCAAGCGCTCGCTCCCCCTTCCGCTGCCGAAACCACAGCCCACCACGCCCGCCCTAGCCTCCTTCCTGAAGAACGTAATGGGCAATGATCTGTCCGCGCACCACGCGTTGCTCGAGGCGCAGGGATTCACGATGCCGCGCCTCAATATTATTGTGCACTGGGGCCGCGAGACGATCGAGGAGACCGTGAGTCGCCTCTTGATGGGCGCAAGCGCGTCGCTGGGCGGACGGAAAGGCCTGAGTGCGTTCGAGGTCGTCTCGCTCGAGCTGGCGATCCGGAAGCTCAAGGCCAAGACCCCTGTACGTCCACTGATAGTCGCTTCCCTCTCCTCCCGGGATGTGAACTAACAAATATGTAGGGTGCCGCCCCATCACTGGGAAGATTACTATTGCTGCCCTCGGACGCCAATCCGAACAACAGCGCCGCGACACTCGCCACGCTCCTCAAGAACGTCATGGGCTTCGACCTGTCGGCCCATCGGGGGTGGGTCGAGGCTCAGGGCTTCGACCTCGCGCGCCTGAGCGCGATGGCGACGTGGGATCGCGGTGACCTGCAAGAGGTGCTCGGCCGCACGCTGAAGACCGACGACACGAAGAGGGGGATGCGCCCGCTGGAGATCCTGGCGCTGGAGCTCGCAATTCGCAGGGGCGCTGCAGCCGGGTAGCGTTTTTATTCTGTTATTTGATTTTTTTCAACGGCGTTGGATTTGGTGATGTGTGGCATTGTGATGTAGCGGAATCAAATTTGAAACGAGTTCTCACTGCGCCGATGCAAGCCCTGCAACTGTGTTCGAAGCGCGTCAGTTTGGGCCCTCCATACGCAACATAAAGCTTCATGCTATAGAATTACACCAGTCCAGGTGATTATCCGTCCTAGAACCTTGGTACGTGTTCTATCCCCTTTGCCTCAATTGACTTCCGAATCGCTGACGCTCTAGATCTCTATTCATTCCAAATGGAGACCGTAATTCGCCTAAGTATCAGTGCCATATTTCTCCATCTGGAGCACCTACTGCCCATTGTCCCGGCTGCCGCTTCTTATTTTGTCTTCCCACATTGTTTTCGGGCTGGGTCGGATTCGCAACTTCGGGTTTCCCCTCCACGTTGATGTCCACTAAGTTGTACTATTTTCCAGCGACTGAGATGCTCGTCCGATCCTGCCAACGATCCTGCCAACTGGTGTTAGGAGTGCTTACACTACGGTACGGAAGGCCTTTCCTCTTCCTCGACCAATAATTATCTGTCGCGAGCGTCTGCCACGTCTGGCTAAGTCCGCCGATCCCTGGCGAAGCTTCGGCTACCTTCGTTACGTCGCTTAGCCACGGCAACTTAGCCACAACCCGTGGAGCGCCAGCAAGGTGATGGCTAAGTGTTCGGCTAGGCTACGGCGAGCCTTCGGCTAGCCTCCGGCTATGTGGCGGCAGTGCCTGCGGAACTCTGCCGTGGGCGTCAGCCGCGGCTAGCCGCATGGCTCCACAGATGGACGGCGATGCTCCGCTGTGGCTAATGGGGGCTTGAACGCAGTGAATGGTGAAACATACGCGCGTATCCAGAGCTCGGCTATTACAAATCAGGGAGATGCTTTGAACGAGCTACGTGCTACAAAGTACACAGCAATCATGGAGATACAAACTGCGGCGACCGCGACGACAAGAAATAAAGGTAAGTAAACTAAATTGCGGTGAGAAAGGCCGGTCGCCAGCGTCTCGCATTCCCTCGTTGCCGACCATGGGTCAGCGGTTTGGGAAATACACAAGCATTCTTCTGCAACTCATTCAACGCATCCTGAATTCGTTGCACGCGCGGCTTCACGTCCCCATGGCGCGCGAGGAAGTCGTCCTCCGACGCAAAGTCCGCGCCGTAGTGGTCTACCGCCGAGGAACAGAAGTTCATGCGGTAATAGCTGCCCGCCGCCTCGAACAGGAAGAGTACATCAGGCGCATTCTCATAGAAGGCCAGTGGACGCATCGTGCCCGGAACTTTGAGGATGCGGAGATACTCGTAGATGGCGGGCTCGGCGTCGGGTTCGGTGGGATCTGGCAAGAGAAGGATCCAATCGCCCCAGCCCTCCCACTCGCAGGAGAGACCGGGAGGGAGTGGACCTTTCGTGCGGTAGAAGTGCTCGCACACTTCGC
Organism: Mycena vulgaris; assembly: GCA_029204335.1. Lineage (NCBI taxonomy): Eukaryota > Fungi > Basidiomycota > Agaricomycetes > Agaricales > Mycenaceae > Mycena > Mycena vulgaris. Next base: position 304,761 of record JARGYA010000041.1, on the reverse strand, counting down.
GCTGCTCGCTCGAGGTCCAGGTCGGCTCGGGGCGCTGGAATGTGGTTAAACGGGATTCGAGGCTGGCGCACGACACTTACTTGAGGCGCCCAGACGGGCGGGATATTCGACCAATGTAGAGGAGCGGGTGGTGTCATGATCTCATCCGAAGGCTTAATACGCTGCAGGAGAAGGGATTGGTTGCAGCTCACTCTAGGAATAAAGGGAGGATGGAGAGATGCGCCGACTGTCTGGGTCCAGAGCATTGACTGGTGTCGGTCTACATCTTTGGCCGTGCCGTGCGCATTGTGACTGCTCAGAGATTGATAAGAGTAAAAGCTGCTTAGAATGAAGCATACGTCTTGCTTGTCGGGCGAGCTGCTTTCAAGTTAGTGGGTGCCAGCTTGGTCCATCGCATCTTGGTGGTCGGATGAAAGGAGCGCAGACACCGCCACAGGACATGCAGGTGTCAGCCGACGCAAACTCGTGTAAATTCATGTCGCACTCCCAACTTAACTTCGAAGAACGACGGTTACGTTTTGCTGTCACCTAGATGATAAGCAGTTTTTGCTCCGGATCCCTGTTATTGAGTCTACGATCAGCTAGACCTTCGGCCCTAGTGAAGTCTGAGTTCTACTAGTACTTCAAGACTCCACTGCCAATGTTTGGGACGGCGACGTTAATTTTGCGCTGGCCCTGCGTGAGCTGCGAAGATCATCCAAGTTACGTTTTTCCCCCTGCTTCTGGGAAGTGCCTTGATCCGCATTCAACTTCTGCTTCCTGGCTTCTGAGCAAAAAGTGGCGGCGGAGGACAAGCTCTACCTCTACCTTCTCAGAGCCCTCTTCACGCACGCAGTGTATGTCCTATCTCGGCAACAAAATAGGCTTCATCGTTCGGAGTAAAGGCAGAACGTTCACGCCGGCAACCACTGGAGCACTGGTAGCTCCATCTCATTTCTCAGTACGGGGACGGGGGTGCTGACATTTCGCAGCTCGTCCGGGAACTGAAAAAGGAAGCCAGACAGACTTGGTCGTAGGCCGCCATTGGAAAACTGTGATAGACCCAGTCCTGTAGGCTGTGCGTTCTCATTCGTACGTCGTGAGAGCCGACGGCGTTTTGAACGAAACCATGCCAGCACGAATGAGGCTGACCCGAACCTCCCGACGATGGGCGTCAGACACTTCAGTCAGCTCCGCCGAGTCCATAGAGCTGGTTTCCTTCGGGCCAGGTCTCCCACAGGCCAGAAGAGTTTTGGAATCGACTTCTTTGGGACCCTTCGTGAGCCATTCTGGATGAAGATATCTTTGGTGAAACAACTATGTGCGGTAGTCACGATTCAAACGCGGATCGACCGTCGACATCGAGCGGTCGCCGCTCCCCAATCGAGCTGGTCGGTCGTAGGACAGGCTGCGTATAGGGCAGTAACGGCGGCGGTTCTCTTCCAATTGGTCTGGGTGACTCGGAGTGGTTCTCCACAGATGGCACGGCTACCGGCTACCACCCAGTTCACGCTGTCCACACCGACCCCTGAAAACCCCGCCACTCCGCGCCGTATCGTAGTAGGAGCAACCATCGGTGGGCGCGGTAAGGCCAAAACTGCTGTTCAGTGCTTTCGGCGGCGCACATTTTGCCGGATCTTCCGAAGACTGTCATGGCGGTGGCGACGAGTCATCCGCGACGGTGGAATTGTCCTCGGGCACTGTGCCGAGACGCGCCCCTGGATCAAGTGCGTTTTCTTCGCGGATTCGACTGTATGTTTCTAAGTTCACAAGGTTTGGTCCTTGGATACGAGGTGGGGGACATGTGTCCTGTATGGCGTTCGACGCCAGGCGCATGACTAAAAAGTACTCATCGGAGACATTGCCGTACGGCATCCAACTGCTCCTCGCTACCCGAGAAATAGATTTTTGGCGGATTATCATCCGCAATCGGTTGCACAAGCCCTTCTGCCCGAATTGCGCGGCCCTAGCCCGGGAGCTATCGCAACGGTATTTCGCATTCGTCGAGGACCTGGCCCCGTCACTTGGGAAATCAGCTCTGGGCTTCCTAAGGTGGCTGAGACGCCGTAGAAAGTAGCCGGCTGTATTTCTTGCCGTTGCGCCGGCCACCATGATCTCCATTTGTCGTTCGCATACCGTCCACGTACCACATTTCACCGTGTTTAACATTAGTAGGCGACCTCTGCCTGTTTGTAATTGCATCGTTTATATTTTATCGTGATGCACTTTCCATCCCCCGCAATCGAGGCGCGAGGAAAACCAAAAGGCGCCTATCAAGATATTTATTCCGTCCCTTACCGATCAACCGGAGCTGAAGAGTGTCCACCTATCTCGCACTAGAAAAGAGCGAGAAATCTCGGACTGCGAAATATTGAAACTGATGCGAAATCAAAGTACCGCAGAGTCACGGGGCTGAGACTCGCCAGAACGCGCGACGCGCGGTGCGAGGCACTGCCAACAGAGACTGGGAACTGAGAGAGTTTATCAGGGCATAGAATGAAGCGGCCGGATGTAAGGAACGCCATGAGCGACTTGATGCGTGCCGCCGAAGAATAAATCAATCGGCGAGGGAGCATCGCATCAAGATCCGCCACAGGCAACACAGTCGTAGGCAGGCGACCTCAAAAATACGAGATCCTCGCGGGGAACTAGGAAGTCCGGACGATTAATTGTCGTCCAGGATTTGGAACCTAAGACAGGAATGTGTACCAAAGCCAGTGAGTCTTAATTTCGCACATTATTCATTCGTCCCGGCGTGACAATCGATCGTACAAAGTCGGCACCATCGCGACCGATCTAAGCACAGCGCGTAATCGTCTAATTCTGAGCGGAATGGGTGGCATCCAGCGCTTTGACTAGGTCCTACTAAACATCAGGAAGGTGAAGGAAATGGGAGAGTTACGTACCTCGAGCGCAAAGAGATGCGAATCGTACGAGTCGGGGGACAGCTCGCGGACGGCGGCGGCAAGCTTGAAGAGGTATTCCTACGCGTGTGGGGATTCGTCAGTAGTTAGTATGCGAATTTGTGGCGCAGAGGGCCCGAAGCGCGTGTAGAGGGGATTTGAGTTTATGCCGATGCAGGATTTGACATCGCGCAAGGAGAGAGAGACTGAGATGAAGGCACCTTGTTTGGCCCCGACGGCCCCGCCGAGACCCAGATGCGGTGTGCCAGGGTGGGGAGTGGTTCCGAGCCGACTACATTTGGAGTCGTTGAGCACGCAGCAGTAGTGAGCTGAGATGGCGCGCACTGAAGGAGGGGTTATCCTTGCGGCCGACGTAGCACTACGGATTTTATCCATCGAGTCCGAGTCGGGTACAGGAAATGATACGTACATAGGCCTGCAATTTGGTACCGTGAATAGGGCTGCGCCGAAAGATCAAGATGGGGATGAGGGAGCTCACGTTTTGGATGATGACTGCTTCAGCGCCGTCGACGACGCCGTAGATGGGCATCGTTTCCATGGTGTATCCGTCCTACAATATTTAGAGGCCACTATGGAAAACTGAACAAATATGGAGGAACACACCTTCTCGCGATAATCTGGGCAGCAAAATTAGTGCATGCCATTGATGACAAATTCACCTACCTAAATACGCGCGAACCTCCGCTTCATAGTCGGGGTCTATGGTGTATGCGACGCCTGGATGAGGGATATTGACTGAAAATTTGGCGGAGATGGAGAGAGGGGGTATACCCCAGACGATGTCTTCATCGGGAAAGGCGTCCTAATTAAATATTCGATTGGTTTCCGACAGATTGAGACAAGCGAGGAGAGCGAGACGAACGGAGCCGGAGAATAGGTCCCAGTCTTCCTTGTGTACTAAGGTAACGACGCGCCCGGGGTCCTTTAGACGTGGAATCGAGCAAGGTCAGCCATCCAGGAAGTATTTTTGGGCCTCCAGTAGACTGGACGCAACAAACCTCGGGGGTACCTCGATGGTCGTGTGATTTCTGCGCGAAGCGGCGTACGTATCCCTTCAGAAATCCTGGGACTTCAATAAACGTGGATGAGCCAACACAGCGTGAGTTAGGCAGAGAGGGTGGACCTTGGGCCACGACGTTCGGTGGGGGCTAAATACCGTGCGATGAGTGCGATTTGGGGCTGGCAGAACTGGCGTTACATGGTTTACCTTGAAGATGAGCGATCCGTAGCCGAACACGACGAAAGCAGGGGGAGGGGCGGGGGACATGATGGCGAGGCGCAAGGATATATCGGGATGATTGTTGGCATCAAGGTGCCGCGTGATGGCCGGCTTTATCGTTGAATCGTTGATGCATGTAAGTATCCAGTTGTATCCTCCAAATATTATGGAATCCTCAATAGCACCATCATCTAAATCCGCAGTCTTCAGGAGGACCTAGAACTCGGTAGAGCTTGAGAGCACTGGAAGTATCGATTCAGGGCAACGAACTCCAACGGTGGAACCGTGTATCTTATCCCGGGATAAGCCAGGACAGAGGCGCAGGGAAGAATATCACCGTTCTCGAGATTCCCTAACCAGATGCACAGGAAGATTGCAGAATGAAAGACGATTTACTAAATCTTGGGACTGCATAATTAACATCAAACTAGTAGGGATGCCAGGCTCACGTAAATTCTCGGAGGATAATGGCGTATAAAGTGGAAATACGATTCGCAGAGCTCGGATCGATGAGAAAACTGGTGTGAATGGGATCAAAACATTCAGAAAAGAATAAGATATGTGCCATACAACCGCTGTGGAGCATCTCAATAAGGGCAATTCGAAAGAAATACACCAGATAATTACGGGGACACTCTTACCTCATTCCTTCCATAAATCTCAAGGTATCCATATCGGCTACCATTTGGGCTGGATGCCTGTGGCAAATGTAGTTAGAGATTTAAGGCTCCATCAGCCAGAGGCTAGTAGAAATGATGGGACCTTGCGGCGACAACTTCTCACTCAATTTATCCTTTGGCCTTATCGGTTTGGCTTGAGGATACATAGGATTCCTTCCCATCGATATATGGAAGAGATGAGGCAGGAGCGCCCCCGTAATTATCTGGTGTATTTACTTCGAGAAATTGCCCTTATTGGGATGCTTTACACAAGTTTACAGTGTTTGTATGGCGCGTATCCTACGATGGATGTACGGTGGATGGTTCAGGGACAGTCAGTGATCATATCTGACTGGGACACCGGGAAATTGTACGTACCAGCCCCCTAGACAGGTCAATTGAGCATACCTACCGTCCAAAATCTTGAACGACTTTCACGAGCATACGTTCGGCGCTCAGTGGCCATCATTCATCACCTGATCAGATCACCTGCCGTTGCACCGGCATGCCATACAAGCGTCAATAAATCGTGCCTTTTTTTTCTACCACAACCTTTTTTGCAAGAATGGCCAGGGATACTTTCGACGACTCTGGCTACGAAAGCGACACAGGCCCGCGGGACAACCCCCGCGTCTCCAACTTCGAGACCAATCAGCCTGTCAAAAAGGGCCTTAGCGGTGTCCCGCACGGCCGGGGGTAACCCTGCCTTCTCGCTTACCGTGAACCGTGTAATGATCCTGGACTTGCTCGTCGTCTTAGGGGCCAGACGCGCGCGCTGAACCGCGAGGGGCGCGCGATCTGCCGCATTGTGCATGCGCACGGGTGGACGAGCACGGAGATCGGCAAGATTTTTCGGGTGCCCGCGAAGCCGATCCGAAAAGCGCTGCAGAACAAGTACTCGCCGCCGGACGACGCGAGCGATGACTATAAGCATGTTGATGCGGAGTTTGGAGTGAAGTTTCCGCCCGTGGAGGTAGGTCATAGCGCCGCTGGTGGGGAGCGTGCCTTTCGCTCATGCTAGGCGCGCAGGATTTGAGCGTCGAAGATGGTGCGGCTTCAGATGAAGAGTTGGACGTACGCTTGATCCTCTGGACCCCTTTAATTTCTCCTGACTCGGTCGCAGGACGAGTGTATCCCATCCGGCTCCGTTAACAAACGCCGACGCGCCAACAGCAAACCTACCGAGGTGCCCATCGGTCTTCTGTGGCGTAGCTCTCATCTATATCGCTATTCATCGCAGGTGTCCGCGCCCACCGTCAAGAAGCCGCGATACGAGTACACCATTCCCCACTCCAGAGTCAGTCGGCCGTTCCCCGTACCTTTTCTCTTGGTTAATTTGTATCATGTTTAGGCCTACTCGTCCAGTCCCAGCCCAGCCCCACCCGTATTTGATTCGTCTCCCTTGGTACGCCGGCGCCTCACCTTCCTTCGGCGTGGTTTGACACAAATTGACAGCAGAACACCCCTTGCACCTCGAAATCCCAGGCGCGTTCCTCCCTCCTTTCATCCGTCCCCCCTCACACGCTTCCGCAGGCCCCCCTCCCGCTCCCCAGCAGATGCCCCCCCGGGCGCTCCCCCGCGCTACTCGCCTTCCTGCAAGATGTGCACGGCCTCGACCTCTCGAAGTACCACGACCTCTTCGTGGCGCGCGGGCTCGGCGACGTCGCGACGCTGCGCACCATGGCCGTGTGGGACCGCGCGGAGCTGCAGGAGACGCTCGCGCGCCTGCTCATGGGCGGCGCGGCGGAGCTGGGGGGGAGGCAGGGCCTGTCGGCGTTGGAGGTTATTTCGGTGGAGCTGGCGATCCGCGCGCTGGGCAAGACGAAATGAAGTGAGGCGTGAATTTTTTTTGGTTTGCTTTGGTTTGCTGTGATATCTTCCGCTTGACGTGTAGCTCTATGAATTTTGTATTCGATCTGAAACTCTTGGCGTTTGACAGATACGGGTGTTCGATTGCCTGACCATCCGACGAGGGAGATTCCACCGCTCTACTGAATCCGACTCAATCAATCAACGCCTCCCCGTACTATAATTGGTCCGACCCACAACAGACGGAGGTGATATTTAGGCTTCCCAGAGCGCTCTAGGGCGGCGTCGGCGCGTGTTTTTTGTTTGCTTCCCTTTGCTGCGTGGCATTTTCTACTCGACGTGTAGTAGTATGAATTGTGGAATGTATCTAAACCTCTTGTTTTTTTGGACAGATACTTGCTTGACGATCGGACGAGGGGAATTCCAGAACTTAGTACGGGCCCCAGCGCTCAGCACTTGGTCCGTCCGATGAACATTCTTACGCTAACCCAAACCATCGGCAAGGCGCTCTGCTCCCGCTTCAATCAACGGGATCCGCGCCTATCGGTGATAAATTCATTGATCCCTCCCACAGTGATTCCTGCCTGTGAAAACATCAGGGGATGCTGTTATATTGCAGAGCGGCCAGAGCCTTGGTACCGGCGTCTTTCTGCGTCGTTTCCGCTGCGCAACTGCGCGATGGTCATCATTCCAGTCGGAGTTGGCTTCTGAAAATTTTCAAGAGACAAAAAGGGAACAAGCTGGTTGAAGCAAGCGAAAACGCTGAAGAATATTAGCGTTGTTCCGAGGCAACGAGCAACGGCGATCGTGGACCGGGGATTCCGGCCCGTTCTTTGGTCGTGTCATGTTTCAAGCCCAATTTGTACACGGTGGCGGTGCAATTCTGAGGTTCTCGTCTGTTTGTTGCCACGTTCGGTGATCTCAGCAGTTCTACAGCTCCCTACACGCAGCGACTAATTCATCATTCAGATAGACGTATGCACGCTCCCGCCCTGCGCTGTGGGATCCCACCTCGAGTCGCCAGGAGACCATCTCTGCGCCGGATGTCGACGTCAGGTTCGCGGTGGATCGGCATTCTAATTCCGGAACCGAATAAGACCGACTCGGATTCGAAATACGGACGCCACACGGCGTCTTGCAGGGGCAGTCGTCGGGTAACCGGCTCTGCGGCTGGGGATGACAGGAGCGATCAATACAAATGATTCATTCTGTCCATTTTTTTGGACGCTTGTGGATTCTATCACGTTCACTGGCATCCAATTCCTCGAACCCACGCTTCCAGCTCGTGTTTCACCCTTCCTGTCGGTTTCGTGGGACGGCTGTCCCCTCTATATATGCACTATTTGGACGCTGGACAAAGTGGTGATTATGGAGAGCACAGGTTTCTGGCATGGATTTGACTGATCTGAACTGCCCAGGCCTTAATGAGGACTTGGCGCCCTCGGGCGATCTATTCCCAGAATCCAAACGCAGGCGCGACAGCCTTTGTTTCCGATTGTGGACTGCCCTAGCGCCTGGCCAGAATATCCCCCGCGCTGATTGGCGTGCCTTAGCGTCGGCGCCAGGACACCGGCAACAATTCAAACGGCAAGGCGTAGAGCTAGGGTGGGTTTGATTCCACACCGCTAATTCTTCATTAATTCATCGCAGAAATAATCAGTGCAGGCGCATCAGTGGAGAGGACGTGACAGCTGTCCGGTAGCGCGGTCGTTAGAGATTTTCAGAGGCGGCACAGCGCTGTCAAGGAACACGTCTATTGGATCCATGCGGTGCGCTTAATCGAGACTGTTACTGCATCCGGTGCTAATTTCCGATATATATACGCCGCACCCTTGAAAAGGCCCCTTGTTCCTGACTCAATAACCTCCCCCTACCCCGCCGATCTGCGAACGATGCAGCAAACCGTCTCTGACTGCCACTCTTCCCCCCAAGCCATGGCGCACGCAGTTGCCTCGAATGATGGATGGTGGAACTTCGGTGCGTTGCGGAGTTGCTGAAGCACCGGCGATTTGTCTGAGGGCGCATCGCAGATAGCACTATCGCCCCTTCCTTTCGCCGAACCCGCTCCATGACGAGTTTACAGGCGTCGAGCTCGCGCGGAGGTCCGTCGTGCCTCCCAGAGTTTCACATCGGCGAGCCTCAGTATTGCTTTCCGCCGCAAACCGACTCCAAGATGAATCTCATACCCTTCTCGCCGTCGTTTTCGCCCCTCGAGCTCCACGCCGCGCTCGATGGCGACTCGAATTTTCCCATGAACGGTGTCCTGGGAGCCGGCGGCAGCGGCTACTGGATTGACCACCCAGACCCGCGGATCTTCGACCACAACCCGAGCTTGCAGTCTCCCCAGTGGTCCTCCATCCTCCCACACTTGCGCGATCCCTGGGCGATGTCCGCCTTCGACGTCCCCGATGCACTCCCGCCATACCCCCCCTACGAATTCATGTCCCCGCTCCCACACACGCTCCCCCGCGCCTCTTCGCCCGGCGCCGCCTCCGCCGACTCCGGGCGCCTCTCCCCGCTCTCCGTCTTCGGCTCGAGCGACTCCTCCTCGCGACGCAGCAGCATCGACGCCGCCGCGCCCAAGCGCTGCTCCCACTGCAGCGCCACCGCCACGCCGCTCTGGCGGCGCAATCCCGCGACGCGCCTCCCACTCTGCAACGCGTGCGGGCTCTACCAGAACCAGCGCGGCAAGATGCGCCCGCTCGCGCTGATTGCGGCGGACCAGGACGACGACCCCGAGGCGGGGCTCGCGGCCGACGCGCCCGCGTGCTCGCACTGCCATACCCGGCGGACGAGCGTGTGGCGCCGCAGCAAGAGCGGCGCGAAGCTCTGCAATGCGTGTGGCGTGTTCTTACGTCTGCGCGGGCGGGACCGCCCGCTGGCGCTGCACGGCAATAAGATTAAGCCGCGGTGCAAGCATACGAAGTAAAAAACTGGGTGGCAGTATGCTTTTCCACTTCCTTTGTTCGTTCTTTCTTGATATACCATGCCCTTCGTCCCGTCAAATACCCCACTCCTTCTTGCTATACTTATCGTACTTGATTGTGTCCAATATGTATTCCTCGGATTCCGTTCAGCGGCGACTAACTAGTAGTAGAAGTGAATTTCCGGAATGTATAATGTATATAGATTCGTAGGACCGAGATTGAAAACTGAATCGACTGATACTTGTGGTCGCCGTTAACTGACGCGGTTCCACAACTGACTGAGCGAGGTTGGGAAATGGAGCGTTCAATTTTCTGAGATTCGGACATCAAGTGGTCACGTGATCAGGCGCGTCCCAGTTGAGGATGATGCAGAGCCAAACATAGATGCCCGCGATTTAGAACATTTCCCAGTAGGGGACGTTGAGGCAGTAAATTCCTGGGACTTGGTTGAATGTCATACCTCGTCAATAAGTCTTTGTTGGGCCTCGGCACAGGGCAGATGAAAGAAGACGCACGAGAAGGCGCTGGAACGGGTACAACGGCGAGCACTACGCCTCATCTGCACGGCGTTCAGAACCCCACTGATTACTGCGATGAGAATTGAGGCGTCGATCCCCCCCATCTGACTCGCGATGGACGCGGGCAACAGATGCGCAGCAATCCGTTTCAACAAGCTGAGTATTCAGTCCTATTATCCAGCGTCTCCCTGAAGCTTGGAGAGAAAGCAGCACGCCCTCGGTTCCCCCGCCTTTACCGGTGCGACCGTCTCGCGAAACAAGACCGACCTGAAGAAGACCACCCAACTCGATCGACTGGAGCGCCTCACCAACCCGAATAACGAGAGGATCTTCCCTTACCTCACTGCGCCGTGGCGGCGCACGGCGGCATAGTTCGAGGGGCGCATCCGGATTACGGGGTCCAACGGGGTGGATAAGAAGGAGGCAGCAAAGGCGCACAAGGAGAATATTCCCTTCCTTTTCGAACACCCGCTGGTGTACAGTGATGGGTCGATGGGCACGATCCACCGAACACGCAGAGTAGGCGCGGGCGTCGTAATCTACCACGACCACGAGAAGGCCTTTGCGGGGACCCTCGGACTCGGCAAACGAGCTGAAGTTTACGATGGAGAGCTTGCGGGGCCATACATGGGCGCGCGCAAAGCTATGGCGATTGCAAATGACAAATGACAAGCCGGATAGTAAACATATCTATTTCTTTGCAGATAACACAACCGCGATATCCTACAATATTCGACCCGAAACCGCGCGCTGGGCAGCTTTACGCCCACCTGTTCCACCAGAAGATATGCGCCTTCCTGGATGCGGACCCCCAACATTCCATAGAGATCGCATGGCCCCCGGGGCACTGCGATATCAAGGGCAACGAGCAAGCAGACGAGCTGGCCAAGGCCGGCGCGGAGCTGGACGGCGCGCCCGGCGCGACGCGAGCGCACACCCTACGGAAGTCGAAGGAAAAGATCCAGAAAACGTGGATCAAGGAGTGGAAAGCAACACCGAAGACGGGCCGGTTCGCAATGGCGAACAGATTCCCACCACTCGCTTCAAGATGCTCAAACGCGAAGTCTTTGGACGTGTTGTGCAGTGCCGGATTGGACACAGCCTCATAGGCGAGTGCTACGCCAAATTCGTCCCATTCGAGAACGTTGACTGCTCATGCGGTGAAGTATTCCAAACACGCGAGCATCTGCTACGCGAGTGCCCTCTGTATGAGGACCAACGGCACATTCTTGAAAAGGTCTCGAGGAATATTTCCCTGCCTGAAATACTGGGCACAAAAGAGGGCATAGACGCCCTGGCCAAATTCTTGGATAAGTCCGGGGCGTCTACAAAGACTGGCGAACCACGCTGCCAGCCAATACTACCGACGTTCGAGGACGAACCCGATCCTGAGGACTCCGACGAGAACTCTTACGGCGATGGATAGAGACGCGCCAAGGGGCGCACCACCCCCCACGCCACCAATTCCCCCACGCACGAATCCCACATCCTCCCCCTCCCCGGCTTTTCTTTATGGTTTATGTGCTATGATTATGAGCACGATGCTCCCAAAATTCGTACCCGGCACCACCAACCCAGCCCTTTCCGAAGCTACACTACTCCAACCATGCTTACTCACATTCAGACGGACCTACATATTTATTAGTCCCGTACTCCGGGCCACCGCGTCTTAGTAGTTGGTTTTGCAGATTTTTTTTAAAAAAGCACAGGTCATGTGATCCGAGATGTGCTAAGCAGACATATCTGTATCACCCTCTCACGCTCCGACTTTGGACCCGACCATCATGAGTGCGTCCAGTCATTCCCCTGCATTGCATCGTGGGACTGCTTCTTACATCCAACCGGCCTCCGCACCTTCGTACGTGGACATCCTCAAACCAGACGGTCAGTCTTTCGACCCTGCTTACTTTACACGTTGGGTGACCCAGGGACCGTCAGACGGCGATGAATTGGCCAGCACTAAACTCTGGGCGGTCTACATTGCCGAAGCAGAGAGGTACGACAAATCATTGGTGGAGGGATGGAAGTCTGACATGGAAGGCCTCCTCATCTTTGTGCGTCTCACCAGACTAGGATAACCAGTATGGCCGCAGTGACGAGGCTGACCGGATTTATTAGGCGGGCCTATTCTCTGCGAGCCTCACGGCGTTCATCGTCGAGAGCTACAAGACTCTGACCCCGGATCAAGGAGCGATTGCGATCGCAGTGTTGGCACAGATTTCGCGGCAGCTGGACGCTCGAGTCAATGCAACTTCCGTGGACATATCGAGATTGATGGTATTTCAGCCGGCGTCCTCCTCGCTCGTGTGCAATATGTTCTGGTTCCTCAGTCTCGGGTTCAGTCTTTCGTGCGCCCTCATCGCTACCCTCGTCGAGCAATGGTCTAGGGACTTTATCCAGAAGACAGAGATGCGCCCGTCCCCAATAATCCGCGCCCGCATATACTCATATCTCTACTTCGGGCTCCAGCGATTTGGCATGCACACCACCGTTGCATGTCTCCCAATCCTTATGCATGTCTCCCTCCTCCTCTTCCTCGCCGGCCTCGTTGCGTTTCTCCAACCGATCAATACACCGCTTATGGCCATAGCGGCCCTCATGCTTGGGGCGATGTCTACCACCTACACATACTTGACAGTCCTCCCCATCTTTTCCTCCGACTCGCCCTATCGAACACCCTTATCAAATTTGGCCTGGAGATATTTCCTGCGGGTGCGCGCTGCCTTTTCCACATGCAGCGGTCGCTCCGAGGATGACACCTCCAGTATTTTGCATGATAGGTCCTTTGTGGCAGGGGACAGAATTCCAACAATGGTCGACGCAATGGCGCGCGATGCCACTCAAAAATCATACCACCGGGATGCACGTGATGTGCGCGCAATCCAGTGGACTGTGGAGTCCTTGACGGATAACAATGAGCTCGACGCATTTGTGGAAGCTCTTCCAGACCTCATACGGGGACCGAATGGCCGGCGACGCCTATACGACGGCATAATCAACATGCTCCTCGAGACCCCCGGCATTCAACTCATCTCTCGAGTCGAGGACCTTCTTCGTAGCTGTGATAGCGCTCTCCTTCCCCCAGAAATGGAGACTCGCCGCCGAATTTCCTGCATAAGGGCTATTTGGTCCCTGGCTTATTTTGCAGCATCAGACGGGGCGACGCGGCGATCGGCCCCAGTATTTGATCTTACACTGCTCCGATTTTCCGGCCACACATCCTCCAGCTTTTCCATATCCACCTACTACCTTATCCGATGGTGCGGGTTCTGCGCGCTCTCCAACGCCATCCGGGATGCCTTATCCATGTTGGCGGCCGATAACACCATTCCAGTCCAAGATCCTCGGGTGTGTCTCACAGTGGTTCAAAATGCAGCGGAAGCATATGGATACGTCGAATTCAGCAGGGCTCTTTCAACCCTGGTGTCCCTCGATCCTCTTGAGCAACCATTGCTGGTTCAACAAGCACGCGAGGCATTGAAATCGGTCGATAATTACGCGTATGACATGCTGCTGGAATACCTCCGCAACTCCGCTCCTCTCCGCCAGATGCCCTACGAGTTCCAGGTCACCTGCTTCATGATTCAACCGCTCGGGGTTCATTCAACCAGCGCAATCCAACTGAAGTTGAAGGACACATTTATCAGTGTCGTCGGTGCCGATCCAGGCGGCGACGGTGGAGTCGACCATATTGATATCACCATAGATATCCTATTTTTCCTACTGCAGGCAGGACCAGACTGCATGGACGTGGCATTTGCAGCTGCACTGACTCGCTATTTCAAAGACCGCGATGGCGAAGAATCGAGACTCAGATCAGGCTTGATCAGGTCCAATCCTGCATTTATAGGTCACCTCATTACACGATCTCTGGCCTGTGGGCAGAGCTCCTATGTCAGTGCGTTAGCAAATATCTGGGGCCTCTGCCTGTTTTTCGATCCTCCTTTGGCGGTATTCGACGAGGCAACAATTACTGCTATTTCCGGCGGGCCCAGCTACCCCATTTCCTCATCCGTCATCCTGGTTCTCAAATCACATGTCATGATGAGTTCGGTTGACCTTCCGGCAGACCAGCTGGAATCCTTGATGGACAGGCTGGGGGTCCCAACTCTGCCTTCTCAGGACACAATAGAACGGTTCAACGAAAGCCGCTTCGTGATCCTGGTGGAGTTTCTGGAACAACATAGTTCCCTATCCCGGCTCAACGATTGGTTGAACATGCGGATGATGAAGACGTTCAATCATCTCGTCCGGGCCTGTCCACCATTTATTCCGGCTGCCCTTCAAACCAGATTCGCCACCTGGTTCCGTGGCGGAACGAATCGTCCTACCGTACTCTCGGACGTATCCATTGTCGGAGAAATCATCTCAGTGTGGCGCTGGGAATCCCCGCCACATCCTCTAGCCCTGGCCCATTTCGATGATCCGGCTGCGCGCTCAACAATCCACGAGGCCCTGACTACATATGCGGGCAATCTGTTGGCGACCGACGAGGATTCACTCATGTGGCTGCGCTCAATCGACACGGTTCTCGCGATATTAAATTTGCCTGTCAGTAATCCATTATCCTCCTCTGCCCGGTAGCGATCAGCTCTGAAGGCACGAGTAATTAGCTGCCAATGTGGAACTGTGAACGGGCTTTGAATACACTCTTCATTTGAGTTCTGCGGGGACTAGCAGGTCCAGTGTGCCAACGAACCATATATACGTCCATACATTTAGGATTCCATCCCCACCGGGAATTGGGGCCATCTGAGGCTCCAATTCGTAGGACCTAGGTACTAGCCGAGGATCAAGCGCGTTATGGCCGGCTCGTGAAATCCCTGAGAGCTACCGTGATCGTCTGGTTTTTCGGACCTGGAAGGTGCTCCAAAAATTTCCGCGCATAAGTTAATTTTTCCTCGGTAGTGTCACTGCGGCGTGTGCGCGTCCATACAACTTGGGCAGTTGGATATTCATGACCTCATCCTCCCCAGGAGAAACGCTTAATCATCAATTTTTTCACCATGCTGAATGATCCATTGGGCCTCCATAGTCTATTTGGTTTTGAGTGAGAGGAGAGGGCTTGCGAGGATTATTGCGGGGTCTGCGACTCAAGCAGCACTTTGGCCGTAATTTAGAAAGGAAGTTCGGCACTGACAGCCGAAATAATACATGTCCGTTGCTTTGTTTGAGGTCCTAATGGTGCTCATTATCAAACTCCGCTTCCCCATATCCTCAAGAGTCCGACTACTTCCTCAAGGCCGAAAGATCCCGAGCATTTCTCGCAAGTTGAAGAATGCGTTTTCCTTGACAGCCCTTGGAGCATATGAAGGCAATTTCATGAAATTTCCGGATGGTATAGCCACAGTAAAGTTAGCAGGCGGGCATACATCTCACAGGTTCCTATCTGTTCATGAGAGTCAACATGTAATTATGTAATTCGCTGGTTTATATATAGCCCTTGGGCAAGTTAATCGAACATTCCATCTTCCTGGATTCACAGTGCACTTGCAGGGTTGGAACGCGTCAACCTATTCATCGACAAGCTTGAGAACCTGGATGTTTACAATGATGACGAAGACATTGCTCTACATGTTGAACACACAGATTGCACAAGTAACGAAATGGCTGTCATTATTTCTCTTGCTCCAGTCTGCCAACTGACTGGGAGTAAATTTGTGATTCAATGGAAAGGAGCAGACAAGCCAATATTCTTGAATATTCCCGCGTCATCTGTGGAACCATTACAATATCTGCTGCTCCTTCCCCATCGCCTCGGGGTTCGCATCCGAAGACGTGCTCTCGCTTAACCACGTGTTTCAAACCGCACACCCACCCAATCACCCCTCAAATATCGAGGTACGAGCCAATTTCTTTGTTCACGCATGGTGTTTTATCGGAGCGGGAGGACACGATGAAGTAAGAACATTATAAAATAAGCAAGATAACTAAGTCAAAATACGCAACAGTACGATCGCTCAATTACCACAATCTGGGTGTTTCCAGACGCGCGATCGTAGGTGTAAATGGGCTACATTCTCCGAAATCCTATGAACGAATAACTTAGATGTTATACCCCAAATTGAAAGAATAAATAACTGGTGTCCATACCAAAAGTTCGAGAAAATCACGCAGCGAACAGGTCCTGTTTCTTCTTGGAAGAGTATGAGGCAGAATCGTTCACTGTCATCTCTATTTCGACGCCGGGACTATCATCAGGAAGACCCTGGCCAGGGTAGAGTTATTACCGTGTCAGCGTCGCAGTGATAGATAGGTCGAACGAGAGAAATATCTCACGTTGGTTTTGAATGAGCCTTTAGAAAATTCCTGCGGAGTGTCAATACGAACCTTGAGAGGCAAGATCAGCGACGGGTCTATTCAGAACCTGGAAATTGAAGTACCACCGCGGTTCGGTGGACATCTGGAGCACGCATTGCGTTAGCCTAAGCCTCGGCAGAGCGTAAACAAGAAACTCACGAATGCCACCATACTCGTCGCCGCTCGCTCCGCTGCTGATTTCCGTGCTCACCGCGAGTCTCGGGGTTCCCACCCGGAGACGTGCCCCCCTCTGGCCACGTTTTTCCGGTTTTCCCGCGATTCAGAACCACGAGCTTCAAGTTTTGTGAGATGCTACCAACGCAGAGATTTTTTCATTAGAGTGCGAACCATGGTAATACAGTAGATGCGGCCTAGGCAGTAGGCGATGCCGGTGGGGACTTGAATATGTGAGCCAGGGATGGAAAGTGGAAGGCCGAGAAACCCACCGTTGCTTTGGTTGTTTGCCAGAAATCTGAACAAACAGTTGTATGAGTTTGACAAATACCGGACTTTTCTGTAACCCACGCGGCCACGGAAGCAGACGCTATGGTTGCCCCAGCGGCTCCGGTCTGGATGGATTGTGCCGCTAGTCTATTGACCAGACTACCGACGAGAATTAGGTCCGCTCAATGATGCTGACTCGCAGGCTCACCTCCTGGTCTCCTTACACGAAGACTTGACCTTCCTGAATTGCAACAGAAGGGCCAACGCAATGGAAATGTCCGTCACGGCTTCGGCGACGAGCCAGGTTCTACATTCGCATGTGAGTTAAAGTCGAACAGACCTCAGAACAGATGACGACATACGTGGCGGGGATTACGACTTTCCCCCGATCCTTATATCTGGGGAAGATCGCGAGGGTGGTGGCAGTAGCGAACGCGCCGCCGATCTGTCAGTGATGGTCGAAATCAGAGTTAAAAAGTGTGGGAGGGATAGAAGCGTACTGCGACCGTGATGGAGAAGAACAAAGTGAGGGTGATGAATTTGTTTTTGGTTCTAGAACGAGTTAGGAGCTGGTCCTCGACACAATGATATAAACGCGCACAGGAGCAAGTATCTAGTAGTCAGGAAACTTTGGGTCATAGCGGCCACTATGCCAGTCGTATAGACGTAGAACGGCTCAGGCTGTGCGATAACATGCGTTCGATTATGTTTCTTCCAATAGGACAAAAAGGACTTGCCCAATACTGGTTCTGCAGATACGCCAAATCTCCTGAGAAAAGCGAACTGGGTGAGCGACAGTGGTAGGTCAGGTGGAAAGACACACCCCAGTGAGTGATTGTGTACTGCACAGATCATGTATTAGCCCATTCATGTGGAGGAAGAAACAGATACACACAAGATATACAGCGGCATAGTTTGACATCATCGACACAGAATCGATCGCAATTGCAGACGATACTAGCAGCTATGGGGCGGGGTGGAAGATCAGAGAATTAACACGGTTGCATCACTGAAGGATAAAAACCTTCAACATCCAATTATCGTGTTTGAAGTGGCGGTAGTAGTAAGCTGCCTGGAGCCAGTTTAGCATCTCTCCACCATGAACCTTGGACCCGCATACCTGAATAACTTCGACGGTGTACAGAAGCTAGCAGTCATAATTGTCTCAAAACGCAACAATGTGCCAAGACAAGTGCTCACCGAACCCGCCCAAGTTCCCACAAGCAAGCCCTAGATGAACGAAGTAAGGCCATGTTTCGAAAATTCGATGAGAATGAATATACCCAAGAATGATGTCCAAAGGCATCGTACACCGGCACTGGCCCGACACGTGGTGGAAAGCTGTGGGCAACATGTATGCAAGATGTTTCCAGAAGGTGGCCGTGACTTGTATCGCAGCTGCTGGCAGGTTCATGAGCCTATGGGTCCACCCTGTCACCAGCTTTAGCTGGCAGCTACCTGGGGTTTGGGGGTGGCCCACAGCTGTGCGGCCAGGGATCACATTTCTACCTAGGCGGCATTATTATTTTGCTTTTGCTTCGTGCATTGCAGTAAAATGGATGATTGAATAGATAAATACATCGAAGTGACTAAACATACTTAGAGAATGGTCGCCCAACTCCTACAGCTGTACTAGTAAAGACTTGATTGAAGGCGTCGAAGTCCATTGGGCCTGAAAAACTCCAGTCAAGTGGATAAGACGACCAAGTATTCCACTCACCGGACAAATTCTAGGTCGCGACAAATGGAAAATACCGCTTTGAGCGGGACACAGGAAAAAAAAACAGGTTTAAAGCCCTCCGAGGACAGAGTACTCTGGCACCGAGCTGAGAGCAGAGGAGGCCAAAATAGCAGCGAGAATTGAGGAAATTCCAACTTGCGGCCTTGAACGGTCGAAGATTGCAGCTGAAGACAGCAGAGGATAGGGAGAGAAGCATTTGCGGCGAAGACAATGTCATGCTCAGAGAACGTTGCTAAAGATTTGGGCTTGAAGTTGGAAGACCGCTCGACCCAGCGTGAAGCCTTGAAGGCGGAACAGCTTGAATTACAGTTTTTTGATGAGCCAGGCAGAGAGAGGAGCGGCGGTGACGCGGACGCGTAGACGTAGGGGAGGTAAGAGTACATACAATGCCCTCTGGGACAGCTGACCTCAGAGCTTGATTAGGTCTTCAGGTTGTCGAGATCCGATTTGAGCGATGCGACTTCAGCTCACGACGTTGATACTGCTTGAAATCAATTTATTTCCACGAAATAATCTTGTACCTAGAAAATTAGCCATTCAAAAATTCAAGGCCCTTGTGTATGTCATTGACGACGCGGCGCTCTCATTGTCAAGAACAATGGCAGTTCGCGTTCTCCTGAGCCAGTTCACGAAGAGATACCACATTTGGGTGAAGAACAAATAGAACACGCGAATTGCCCGTTTAGGAATCACGTGTTAGGGGCGAAAAGTCGCCAACTCTGGGTGTGTGTGGTTGTGTGATGATTGATTGCATCAGGCGGCCCGCTCCGGCTCCCCTCTTCCCTCGACCACGACATGCAAAACGTACGGTTGTCCACCCCGCTGGCCATAGCGCTTTCCGCGCATCGAATCTCTTCTTCTCGGTTATTGTAAGGAATGCTTCTGTCTATCCTGGTCGTCCCTACTGAATTCACTCTCGGGGCGATATCTAGGCACAGCACCTGCAGCTGGCCCGCACCAAGACAGTCTGGGGGGGCTGGAGTCTGGCTCCCCGTTAATCCTCCTCCTCCTCGGTCAGACACCCGAGAAATGACTCCGAAAAAATCAGCGCCCTCGAGCATACCCACCCCGTCTCCCACCCCCGTAGATCTGTCGAGGATCCCACGTATTACCGGCGCGACGCGTGTAAGGTTCCATGCACATGCCCTCCGACAACCGTTTAAACACTGAATTCAGCGAATCAAGCCAATCCGCCCCTTCTGGTCCAAGCCCGAACAACGCGCCGTCTGCGAGCACTTCTACCGCACCACAACCCAAATCGCCGGCGGCTTCACCTGCGCCTGGGAAGAATGGCACGGCTACGGTATATTCCTGCCCAACGATCCCTATCCCAGCCTCGCGATCGACTTCTACGTCCGCGAGTTCAGCATCCCGACCCCAATCCGCCCTCTCGCATACCTCAACACGACAGACCCATGCTTCATGTTCGAGGCGACGGGAGAATACTACTGCCTCAACACGGGCATGGGCCAGCTGGAGCGCTACGGTGCGGAGTTCGTATCAGACGACGATTTTCTGGCGCGCCACGCGGAGGTGGAGTACGTGGTAGAGAACTTGCCGCCCGACCCGGATGCGGAGGAGCTGCGCCGCCATTTATATACTAAACGGTATCCGCGGCCGAGTCTGAACCTTAAAAAGAGGCCGAGACCGTGGTGAGATCCGGCTATCGATTCCGCTCTGTTTCCAAGCGCTGATCGACGCGCACCAGATCATTGCTATCAGCTAACCATTTTGCTTCACAACTCCGGGCCGTAGCTCAGTAGTACGCCCTGTTAAATCCAAATCCCTCATTAGGCGCCCTTTGTATACAACTGAGCTCAATCTGAGCGTCCACTACCAGTCCCATTTTCGTTTCGATTCCCAAATGCTCGCTCTAATCGTTAGATCATCCTCCTCGCCCAGTCGCAATTGGCACCCGGCCAACATACCTCGGCATTGCGGAGCTCCCTCGGTCCTACCAGCTTATGCCCGCGATTCATTTCTCCCACGATTCCCTCTTTGCTCATGTGTTAACACATAAGTATTTGGATCGTTTGCGGCATTGACGCGGCATCACATACTAATATGATACACCAATGGTGTGCCGAGCGGCAATCAAACAGCCGTGTCAGAGCGTCACCATGGCTTCGCCAGAAACCCACCCGCTCGCGAGTCGTCGAACGATGGTCAAACTGCCCTCCGTAGCACCGGCTCTCCCATTAGACTTGGAGAGGCAGATATTCGAACTAGTAGCTCTTTCCCGCCCCGTGTCCATCCCGAACCTCATGCGCTTGCCCTGGCGTGTGAAACATCATTGCTGACGAAACCACTACAATTTAGGCCCTTCCTCTCATGCTCCTCCAATTCAGGGTTGAACCTCTGCTCTATCGAGCACTGGTCATTGGCGCCACGAATACAATCACCGGAATTCCCTATTGCAGCGTCGAAATATTCATGACCATCGCCTCTACCAAATCCGCATCGTTCATGCACGACGCCGTCCGCAATCTCATGTTCGTCTCGGTCGCGGCAGAAGAGTGCAAAAGCATCCTCTCTGCCTGTACCGGCGTCGAAAATCTGTGGATCGTCCCCATGCCCGACGGCGCCGACCATCGCACCAGTGCTCACTCCACGACTCTGCCGCATCTGCAGTGCGATTTCGAAGATCTCTGCGGATTGAACCTCGGTTTCCAGTCATTCGCCCACCCCTCCTTCAGCCATCTCACGCACCTGGAGCTATTCAATGGATTGCACGACGAGGACGAGGACCCCGCCCTCTGGGCGACGTCGCCGCCCTCCCCCACCTCACCCATCTCGCATTCTACACATTGCGAGTCCTAGCGGTCTGCGCATATCTCCTCGACGCATGCACATCCCTGCGCGCATTGATAGTGGTCTCCCACCACCCGACGTACCTCCCGGAACTCGAGATCCTGGCCCCGAACCCGCGCTTCGTGGTGACGCCGGGCGAGGATTACTCCGCGGACTGGCAGCTCCGCGTACTCTATGGCGCTGACGACTACTGGGCGCGCGGACGCGTTCATCGCCAAGCGGCTATCTGGGGAAATCGGGCGTGAGTGTGGGCGCTGAACAGTCGATGTGCAAGGACACTGAATTCTGTGCGCTTTTCGTCCAGGGCGCTCCTTCTTTTGAGAGCTCAGTCCGATGACCCCAAAAGAGATCTAGAGGAGCTCTACAATGCCAATGGAGCATTTCATCCATGATGCATTCTCCCTGTGCCTTCGAGAAATCCCGCCGCAACTGTGATCGGCAAGTCGGGGTGCCAATGAACTGCGGGAGGACTCGGGGAAGCCCTTCCTGGCGACTTTCATGCGCGTAAGAATCCATTATTGGATGGATCCCGTACGTAATGACATACTCAAGTTCACGGGCAAGTCAGCACCTGGCACCTCAGTACTCTATGGCGGATCCCAGCTTACCTGAATCCCATCCGCCATGGCGGGTGCACGCACAGGCCACGTCGATAACAAAGACTTTTTGCACGGCTTCGATCCAACTTTGCCCCAACCGCGACCAAGAGTTCCAATGGAGCGTACTATGTAACCGAATCCTCCAGCTTCCACAACACGCCCCCAGCCTCCGAGAGATACTTAACGTCGGCGTGACATCGGCGCCGGACTCCGATCTGAGTGCTCTCTCGATTCGACGTCCTGCGTGGTCTGTCTCGCCTTAAGCCCCACGGTTGTTCTCAGCTCCACTCCACCTCCACGATGTCACAGATAATCGAGGCAATGCCGCAAGAAGGCCCGACCTGACGGATCCTGCACCGCGGCACAGATTTTCTTGCTGTTTCACTTACAGCGACCGTCTTGAATTGCCACGACCATAATTCCCAACTTGCCCACGTCCCCGAACCCAGTAAATTCACCACCGCCACAATGCATCGGAATACAAATCAGTAAATACACATGCCCGCCGCACCACCGCGCGGCGCCACGACCTTCCATCTTCGCTCAGAAGGACCCCTCTCCGTCGTTGACCCCGTTGACGGCAACCCCTTGCAGGAACGCGATGTTGTCGTTGTCCTTGAGCACCGCCTGTGTGTCCAGCTGGAGCTTGACCTGCAGCGCGGCCAGCTGGTTCTGCTGGTCGGCGCTGAGCGCGGTGCCGGAGAGCGCGGCGATCGCCGTGTTGTCGTCGATTATGGCCTGTGTGTCGAGCTGAAGCTGGGTCTGGAAACCAGCGAGCTAGCCCTGCTCCTCGGGATCAAGACCCGAGGTGTCGTTTGTGGCTGCGGCGGCGGCGGTCGATGCAGACGACGAGGCCGCGGCGACCTGGCTGGACGCCGCGTCCGCGGTCGAGGACAGCTGGGCCAGCATTGCGTTGATGGCGCTGACCGCTCCATCTGCCGCGGATGGCACTGTGGTCACCACGGCGGCTGCCGCCGTGGCCGCCGCCGCCCCTGCCGCAGACGCATTGGCCGCGGCTTTCGCCGCCGCGGATGCCTTGCTCACCGCTTTGCCAGCGCGGACGGTGATGCCCTGTGCACGGAGTCAGTCTGAGGGCGCGGGCGGCATACCAGCAAGATCTGCACGTACCTCGAGCGGGACTGCGTTAACGGACGTGGCCACCAGGGCAGCGAAAATGAAGACTTTGAATGTGTTGACCATGGCTGCAGGCGTGACAATGTATTTGTTGTTGAAAGTGAAAGTAGAAGGCGTCGAGCCTAGAGAATTTACAAGGCCGGAGAAGAAAATGAAAGTAAGGCGGGAATCAACCTGGGGAGTTGTCCTGAACTCTGCGCGACTTTATACGAAATCGAACCGTGCCGTCGAGAGGCGTCACCGAGTGCACACGAATCCCATCTGGCTATGCCAATCGGGAGCTGAAGACAATGAATCGGGAGCTGAGTACAGCGAGGCGGGCTCGAGGCGGTTCTTGATTCTTGAATGGATACTACGAATACATGACTACGCCAAACGTTGCAATTTACGGTACTCGTTATGAGTAGATTGTACATTTGTCTGTATATCGCGATAGGACCCGGGGCGACAACACTACTACCTATCAGCGTGGGTGCCACAGTGGGGGCAGGCGGTGTGGGCCCCGAGACCCGTGAGGAGGATGGGGGGGAAAGATGCAAGGGCGGGAGAGGAAATACGTAAGTGCAGTTGTCAAGGCGGTTTGGTATAGGAGCGGGTGAATCATTGAAGAAGGAAGCGAGCGGGTCGAAATCGGAGAGGACCTCGTTTCGACGGAATGTAATACAAATACTGATTTTTTTTTTGGTGTAGTCTTTGTTAAATTCCAGACTCAGAACTGAGTAACCTTTCTTTCTATGAAGTGGGAAAACGCCCATCATGATAGATCTGAGTTCAAATTGTAATATTGATGATAATCACAGGTGAGTCACCGAACGAGCAGCAAACATGAAAACCGCCGTCTCGCGGAGCCCGAAGGAATTATAGAGTGCTACACACCATATTTTCCATCTTTCGTAGCTCATGCGCCACCAGCTTCGTGAAACCATCCTGGTCCTCAAACGATCAATTGACTGATGTGTGATTAAACAGGTGAAGTAGCCCGGCTAATGCATAGTTGAATGATTCTGAGGATTCTATCGCACTCGAATATGTGCTTAGTGCCCACCATATTTTTCTTTCGACTTTATTGGCTCATAGTTGTAAGTCGTCTAGAGCACATGACAGCAGCTCTTTCTGCACCCGAATCGGGCGATATCCATGCCAACGTCCAACCAACGTCCCCATCTCACCTTAGCACGTTGTAGATCAATGGACAGGACTTCCAACGCCAGGATGAATGATGGAGAATCCCGCGCCTTTGACGTCTGGAATTTACGGGAATCCATCTCTCGAGTCTCCGAGTCGGCGAACCGATGTAACCCGTGTGTAAACCTTGTGTAAACCACTGATGAGCGAAGTACCTTGAGCTTCTCGGGCATCGCGGTGGAATGCCGGGTTCAGCCATGGTTAAATCTCTGTATATTTTTTAGATTCGTTGGGAGATTCTGAATCCCAATCGCAACAGTCGCTGCCACTTCCACCAGCCTGTCCATTGATCCAAGAGTGAAACGCTGCATCACAGTCGCTTTACAGCCGCATTGCTCACAGCCCGTAGATGTCTTCATCAGGCGGCGCTGGTGTGTATCACATCGCGCTGAAAGCATCCGACCCAGCGCATCAGGAAAAAAACTCCTTTACTAATTTGGAGGGAATTTGTTTCCCTATTTCTGATTTGGGGGAAATGGGGGAAATTGGAGGAAAGTGGCCTACTTAGCCATCTTGCCAGGTTTAGTATCTGGTTCCTCAGGTGGGGTGTGTTATTTTGATTGCGGAACGGCCACCTATCCAGCATCATCTGTGTAAACCGTCGGCAGCACCGAATTCCGTAGATGAGAGTGGATGAAACAAAACATGGAGGAGGCGAGAGTCTCGGAAATAACTAAGTCCACATCAGCCACCGGCAGGGGCACCTTCCAAATACGGCAATACCAGTTTTGCGATCACTGATTTCCGGCAGAGTTGCCGACTAACGTTGCACTGCACAGCTCAGGCACGTGCCATCAGAAAAAGTGGTTGGTGTCTGGATTCGGAAGAACAAGACAACACACGTCAACATCTTTCTTCCTTTCCCTCCATATCGTCGCACTGGATTTTTCCTTCCCTCGCTCTCTGAGCCACCACAGCCTGCCGAAGTTATGTCAAGGTATGCTATGAGCCTCTTTATACTTTCTGTGCACGTCTGATGACCTCTTCGGCCATTTACAGCTCGATATCAATCAATGTGTGGTGGGTTACGAGGTGAGTACTTGAGTTGTCATCTCTGCCATCTGCCCCACCCCCACCTCTACCACCATCTGAGCTGACATTGAACAGTGGATCTGCGGCATCACTTCCCCGGGCTCAGCGTGGTCCAAAGGTCGGGCACAGCGCAGAGTAGGCTGTGATATGTCGGTGAGCCATATTCTATCCACCCACTCCGATTCCCTATTCTTGCCCCTCAAGCTGCATTCTTCGTCTGCTCATGACACCATCAAAGTCTATCACCTGGTCATGTTCCGCATGCACGCGTCAGCTCTCAATTTTCCATGAGCACACCTTTATTTTACCTACTCCATCATATGTTAACTGCGCGCACAGATACTACAGATGAATTTCAATTGCAGTCTCGGTGGTCGATAGCCGGCTGCGCTTCCTGCAATGAATGTCGGCAACACCGCCTCCGTACCGCCGGTCGGCGACTGGTACAACTGCAACCACGGTTAGTCCCGAGTTTCTCGCCGTCCCGTGCAACCACCCTCTTATTTATGCCTCCGTCCCCAGCTTTTCACTGAATACCTCACTCCCTGCTGTTGTCCCACACTGTCGTACAGTACGTCCGCTGTGCCACCCTTGCATCTCCCAGTTACTGACTATGTTAGCTTCTAGTTTGCGCTTCGTGTTCAAGGTGTGTATATCACTCACATACAGTCGGTACTTTTTTGTTTTGTTCGGAGGTCAGCGAGGGCATTCCATTGTGCCCCCTCTTCCCATAGTTACCCTTTGGTTACCCTCGTATGTAGTTGCCCTCTTGTTACCATAGTGTATCATTATACTCAATAATAAATCATGTTTTGCGCATTCATTCGAACAAGCAATCCTACAAATGCCCTGCAAAACCTGTCAAGTGGTCGCCAAAGCACGCTAATTTTGCTCAAATTGTGGCTAATTTATAGGCAAGGTCTAAATCTAAGAAATGTTCCTAACACGACTTATTTTGTCATATTTGCCAATGTTTAGGGGAAATCTGGCCACATTGTCAAAGGAGGTGTTTCCTGATGCGGGAAATGCAAGATGCAGAAACATCAGAGATCAAACACCTGTGCCCGCATGTCTGCGCCGTGCCTAATGCACCCGCGCCGGGCAGCGCAAAGCTGCCGCGCGGGCACTGTCGTCCCTGAGATTTGGTTCCCTACTTACAGCTGATCTCGAAACTAATGAGATCGATCATTCTTTTTTCGCTCGTTCCCAAAAAGGAGATTCCAGCGAAACAAGAGTCTAGCTTACCTCCAAGAGTAATTGTAACGAGGTTTGGTGTTGAAGTGACCAGTTGTGAGCTCCCTGAGCCAGAGCGCCCCACGAAATGGGGGGAAATCATGCGGAAACGGCAGCGTCGGGAAAGCCCGATCAGTCACGTGTTTCATTGATCGCGTGTATTATTTCGGCCATTGGCGCGCACTCACGCTTCTTTATGGGGTTTTGAGGGCCTAACAACATATAGGGAGGTGAGGCACTCAATCCCCTGTAATTATTGAATGGATTAGAGGCGGGTGAGCAAACATTCCTTTTTGGGAACGCGAAAAAAAAAGTCGGGCCGTCTCATTAGTTTCGAGATCAGCTGTAACGCGCAACGCACGGAACTCCACCTCACTCTCCTTCTTCTTCACTCATTTACACCCCTTCTTTCCACTTCTTTTCTTATTGAATCATGTTCCCTTCTGCGTCGATCGCATTTGCTGTCCTTATCTCTTTCTCCGCGCTCGCCGTGCGCAGCGCGCCTGTAGCAGTGAGTGCCGCCCGCACCCAGCGCATTGCCCCTGACAAAGCGCACGCTCTCGCACAGTCATCCCTCCCCCAGGCGTGTACCGGCGTAAAGGGGACCGGAACATGTGTCGTGCTCCAGACAGGCGCGTGCAACAACGTCTCCAACATCAAGTCGCTCGTGTTCCCCAACCCCGACGACGAGTGCAGCTCGTCCACGTAAGCCCTCACCCGCGGATAAACGCGCCGCTCGCTGACCGCCGCATGCAGGTCGCCGAATTGCAATAACGACGACAACGTCGCGCTGGAGCTGTTCAACCTCAACTCCGACAGTTTGCCCGCGGGAATCAGGAGCCTGGAGTGCTAGTGCCGCCTTGCGAGTCGCCGGCCGGCGGACACATTCCGAGGCCCGACGTAGTCCCCAGCCAGCAGTATGGCGGTGTGAAATGTTGAAACTTGTTAGCATCGGCCTCCATTGGCACGCAGTGCAAGCGTCACGGCCCTCTGGAAGTACTGGAATACCAATCATGAATGATCCATTGTAAATGTGCCGCCGATCAGCAATTTTCAAACGCATCGAGCCCTTAGGCTGTTTTTCAGGTTAGGGTTTAGCCGTCCGAGGAGCCCAACGAAGATCTAGAGGAGCTCTCCAGCGCCACTGGAGCATTTCATTCATGATGGCTCGACGAATGGCTAAAGCATCTTTCCCGCGCACCGCTCATCGTCCAAGTATTGTCATGGATAAGCTGGAAGTCCCGCCGTGACTGTGATCGGCAAGTCGGGACGCCAACGAAGTGGGGGAGTGCTCAAGGAAATCCTTTCTGGCGATTTTCACGGTAGGGCTTCGCCTCAGTGTTGTCGAGATTATTCTGCACGTAGTTGTATGCAGCAGGTACCCGTACCTACTCAGGTGCGATCCTGCTCACCGGGAAGTCAGCATTTGGTGCCTCGACAGTCTATAGCGGATCCCAGCTTACCTGAATCCCGCCCGCCATCGCCGGCGCACGCACCGGCTGCTTTACCGTCACCTGCCCCCGCTCCTCCATCCGCACCGACGCATCGTCCTCTTCGTCCTCGTCCTCCTCGCGCGGGATGCATGGACCTACATGCAGTAGTGGCACTGAGCACTACGTCGTACGTAGCCGCCGAAGGAGGAGACGCACAGAAAATCCGCAGCACGGCGGTGTGTTGGCACATCGCTGCATTCACCGTTACTGAGTATTTAATTAAGTGTGTGCGAGGGAGGAAGACGCACAGAAGCATGCACAGCAGCTTAGGCACACAGAGCAGCAGTCTGCGGCGAATTTCGCAAAGGTCATGGGTAGTGGAAGTGGAAGTTTAGCTAGAGCGAGGTGAAGAGGGCGATGGGTGGCAGACGCAAGATATCTAGGCAACGAGGATACGGGAGCGGACGCGGGTAGAATCGCACATAGGAGCTAGAAATGCAGTGTCGTGAGGTTGGCGACAAACGGGAGAGGACAGCATCTATCAGGATCGTCGGCTTACATATTAGATTAGCTACCTTTGCCCTTTTATTCCGGGCCGTTGTAGGTTGTTGTACGGGGCACATCATTCATTCGGGTTCCAATGCAAATACCGGCGCAGATCATCATCAAGTGCGATGGGCTGTTCAGCGTCCGAATATGCACCACGGATGAAACTCATCAGGGACGTCGAGATGATGATGTGATTCATCCCTGATAAAAAAGGCAATGAGACACGATAGGATCGTTGGTAGCTTGAAGATGTGGGTGACATTGTGTGGATATAAGATAAATCGGATCGTTGGAACCCCGGTATAAAACCGCCAAGGGGCGGTGACGTCCAAGCTGTCCAAAAGGAATTCATCAGACGGGTTACGCGATATCAGCAATGAATCACGCACATCTCATCGCCTTGCTGAGTCCATCCCGGCCCCGTGCACAGGCTGCGCTGTCGCGAACTGCCCCGCCTGGGGATTCCGCTCGTCCATGGTCATCTCCTCGTCCTCGTCATCGTCATCGTCGATGCCCTCGTGCTTGATGCACGGGCCTAAAACGCATATGAGCTCGGAGCGCGAGAAAGGTTGAACCAACTCACAGAAGAATTTAAGCGTGGCCGCGTGCCCAAAAATTGCTGTGAAAATGTGAGGAGTCTATGCCTGGTTCGAGGGACAAGTAGGCGTACAGCAGCATGCGCAACAACTGAGGCAGATGGAACAGCAGTCAGAGGCGAATTTTGCGAATTTCATGGTCCCAAATGTATAGAGCAGGGGGAAGCAAGGCTGGCAGTTATAAAGCCATCAAGCTTAGCGAGAGGCTGTGCCGTAGCTATGGCAACTGATCGCAGATCGCGCACGGGCGCCTAAACGAATGGTGATCCGGGACGTGCCGAGTTAGGGGTCCTTCGTATTTGTTGCGTTCTTTGAATTTGGTGTTCTAGAAGTCTCAGTCATCTGGACAGGGGAATTGGTGTAGGTAAAGCCGTATATTCAGAAACACCACCGCCGTTCTGAGCCCAGAGATGCCAATAGGGTGTTTCAGAATTAGAATTTCGAGCCCAACTTGAGCTCCAACTTCGACCCCCAACTTGGAAGTTGGGGTCGAAGTTGGGGCACGAAATCGAAGTTGGATGTCAAGTTGTGCATAGGACCACGACTTGACATTCAACTTCGACCCCAACTTCAACCCCAACACCGACCCCAACTTGTGCCCCAACTTCGTGCCCCAACTTCGGCTAATCCGGTTCTCAGGCCTGCATCAGGCCCCCGGTCACTACCTGTATCCTCCCTCCGGGATAGAGTAAATTAAGGTCCGAAAATGACCCCTACCTCCCGCCCGTAGATAGAGTAAATAAGCTGTGAATGGGCGCTGCTCCGTCTCACATAGAGTAAATCTCGCGCAGCGCGAGATTTTTTTTGTGGTGTCTAGGGAGTGCAACTGGGCGGGAAAAAAAAATGGGACACTGGGAGGCTTCAATTCCTCGTGAAAATGAGGCTTAATGGCGGCTCATGCTGCTGTGAGCGCTAAGCACCCCAAAAACGCCCTGGGGGAGAAGAAAATGGTGATTTTCACCCAACTCTTGCTCCGAAATAGAGTAAAACAAGCTCCCAGCGGCCATTTTCATAGAGTAAATCAGTCCAAATTTTCGGTGAAAAGCGGAGGGACCTCAAAGGTAGTGACCGGGGGCCTCCTGCATCACATCTTTCATGATACGCGAAGCTCCGAGTTTACCTTGTAAGGCAGAAAAATCTGCTTAGGTGTTTCACGAACAAAGCTCCAACTTGTGCCTCAACTTGGGTCAAGTTGGGGTCAAGTTGGGGTCGAAGTTGGGGCTCAAGTTGGGCTCAAAATTCTAATTCTGAAACACCCTAATGTGTAAATATGCTCCCATCGTCTGTTAGGAAACTCATGGTCCGCACCGGTGATACCCGTTGAACGAAGACTGGGCTCACGAAACTGGGTGAGCGTCAGAGGTTGTGATCCCAACTATGGAGTAGCAATAATCTTTCTGGTACGCATCGATTAGCAGTTGGACACACAGAACAGAATCCCCACACAAATCTCACCACGGTTTCGGCCTCGTCTTTAGATTCAGACTCGACCGCGGGCGCCGTTTATTATAAAAAACGCGGCGCGTCTCCTCCGAGTCGGGTGGCAAGTTCTCCACCACAAACTCCACCTCCGCATGGCGCGCCAGAAAATCGTCCGATGCGAAATCCGTGCCGTAGCGCTCGAGCTGCCCCATCCCTGTGTTGAGACAGTAATACTGGCCTCCGGCCTCGAGCATGAAACACGATTCGGTCGTGTTGAGGTACGCGAAGGGGCGGATTTGGATGGAAAGGGGGAACTCGCGGAGGAAGAAGTCAATCTCGAGGGTGGGGTCGGGACAGTTGGGGAGGAAGATGCCGTAGCCGTACCAGTGCTCCCATGCGCAGGAGAAGCCGGCCGCGATTGGGCTTGTGGTGCGGTAGAAGAGCTTGCAGACGGCGCGTTGCTCGGGCTTGGACCACAAGGGGCGGATTGGCTTGATTTGCTGTGGTTCGGCGAGTAAATGTAGTGGGTGTTTGGAGGGTGTATGCACTTACACGCGTCGCCTCGGTGATACGTGGGATCCGCGGCAGATCTACGGGGTGGAACTCGACGGTACGGTGGGTATTTTGTGTGAGGGCTTTGCCAGTCTGAACCGAAGAATATGTGGTGAAAAAAAGGTCATATTGATGCATATTAGTTTGCAGGCGGGGGTCTGGTTATCGATTGGAGAGTACGTCGACAGGGGGAGAAGCCGGTTTGCGGTTCGGGGAAACGATCTTTGCGAAATGGTTTCGGACGGGCTGTACGACTTATTCTTGTTGTACGAGTTGAATGAACGACTCTCAAACGCAGATTATGGTATTGGCAGTGACGGCGTCGGTGAAAATGAACTCCTCCTCAATATGATGTAATGTTCACGAAAGGTTTTGCGGCAATGTTTTTGCTGCAGTCTACATAGGTCCTCCGTCCTCGTCCTTGAATTTATCCCAGGCGTTATGTCGGAAAATCCAAATTTACCTGATAGGATTATACCAGGCCACATATGGCCTGATCAGACCGTCAGGCACTTGGGGTGCTGATCAGGTTCAAGTATCCTTATAAACGCCTGACCAGTCCTGATAACCCTGATCCGTCTGATAGGCACTGACAGACCCTTATGAGTGTTGGTGAGCGAGAACTACAAAACTCTTTCACCTTCTTTCGAAGGCAGTTCACACTTCAACAACGAACTGTAATGCTCATGCTATTGAAGTATTCAAGTAGTTAACTAATAAATGGAATGGTTCGCAACTCTGAGGATCTATGCTATGCTAACCGAAAGCTATGACGATATGTTTATGGAGCAAGTTGGGATGTCATCAACAGAGTTATGTACCTTGCTCGGAACGCCGGGTTCATGTCAGATCTTCCTTTCCAAAGCCGTTAAAATGGATGCGCTTTGATCAGACCAGATTGTACAACATTTACAATTCACTGCCTTTCCCTGCTCCCTTCCCCCCTTCCATTTTTTTGGGATAGTCGGGAGGGGTATCTGATACGACCTGACATCGCGTGACACCGCCTGATCACCCGAGGCGGGAGCCTGATAGGACCTGATACACCGGTCAGACCTGATCAGGTAAATTCGGATTTTCCGACATATGATCCACGACATTGGAAAATCCACGTCAAGAGCCACTGTCCATGACTTTGTGAGATCCGTTACCACAACGTCTCCCCTTTTCGGCTGACTTGGGTCAAATTAGTGTACTCTCGGTTTGGACGCAGTGAGAGACTTGGCGCTCAGTGGCTGGACCCTCCGCGATATTCGTGGTGCCAATTTTAACCTCACCGAGTCTCCCTCTTCACAAGTGGTCGTCACGATCGATCTCCACGCCGCAGGGCACGTTATACCATCTCCATCGCCGGAACGTCTCGCAATCGTGGCCGCGAAGCGATTCTTTGACATGTTCCAAAGCTGCGTGAGCGACGACTACCCCGGCATCCACGATTGGGCTAGGCTGAACCTGTCCCTCATCGTGTGGAATTACGACTACGACCCTAGTTTCCCCGATTCCGAAGAGGATATGTAGTTCGTACCATATCAATACTTCGATGACAGCATGGGGCTTTCACTCGACGAGCAGCAGGGCCTGTCTCCTATTATTTCATGTTTTCTGTTATTTCTCCGGTTTCGGTTGACATCCGCGGGGGACCCCCCATGACGCTCGCCTGTGATGGATATTGGCACTTTACAGTGTGTAGGCATTTATTTATGATTATTCTAGCCTACATGCCTCGTATTCGGTATTTATTTCCCACGGTTGAACACTGCCTTGTGACTCAGTCCTGACCTTGCATTTCCAGTGCTTTGCTGTGCAGGTTAGAGTCAGTTGGAGTCAGTTTGAGTTAGTTTGAGTCAATGCGAGTCAGTGAACTATGACTCACTCAATAGCTAGCAGTATATAAGAGGCCTGTCCTCCTCCTGTAAAGAGAACCAAACCTACATCATCCTTACTTTGCAATCTACTACCGTGAAACTTCACTCTCCGCTACCTGCGTGATTCTCAAGCCGGGCCACCAGTGCTCATCCTTATTTAGCTTAATCGTCAACTTGGTGCAAAGTCCTGCACTTGCATTATTAGTTGATAGCAGCCTTACATATTTGAACTACGACGCTAGCTCTGGTTTAAATCTAAGACTTCTTTGGTGAAAGCTGTGTTGACTGATTATATAAAGGTTCCAGTATTTGAACCCGAGTATATGTCATTTTCTCTTGGAAAGGTATTACATACAGTAACACCAATCCGTCCCACGGTGATCGCATAGCACGCGATACCCGTTTCTCTCACATTGGTGGACACATTGGGAACCTTTTGCTTAAACGGTCCTCATTACTTTCGCCTACGGTCAATACTCGTCTTACGGCAACTCGATGAAGGAGTTTAAACAATCACAATTGCACTCTTTTAATCCATCCTTCGACCCAGGAGGCCATAAATCCTCTATGGACCGAGGTCTACTTCCTCGCACGTACCACCACTCCGCCGCCCAACGTGCCAGTCCCTCATCACTTCAATTGAGCTCGCCAAACACAACCCCCACGTCACGGTCTTCATTCGCTTCCAGAGTTTCATCCCGCCCGGCTGCTCTCTCGCCTGGTTCTCCGAGTCCTTGTCGTCGTCCCATCTCTGTTGATGTCTCGCGACCTGTACGATCTCTCTGTGGCCCGCTGCATCCCGCTTCGTTCGCGCCAGATGCCCCAACATATGACGCTCACTTGCGCCTCAGTACAGCCCAAGGTATTTCCAGCGAACCCGAGATTCTTGCTCGATACAGCTCCTGCATGCAAAAGGGACTTGTGGCCATCAACAAGTCCTATCTTCTGGAGACGAGCCTTGCCCCCTGTTCAGCATTGCAGGCAACATTTTCCTGGGAGTTGGAACTGCTTGACAATGTTCTCACTCGCGTCGAAACTCGGCCTCGCATTGGGGAGCGCTCAAATGGATTCCGAGTCGAGCCTAGGAGTTACAACGATCTCCTCAGGGTCCTTACACGTCGTAGATGCTCCGCTATTGACGGTTTTATTCTGAACGGAAGAAAGCCACCTGTTATTCCGTCCTGGGGTGATGGCTATGCACTAGATGAGTTTTACATGCTCACTGACTTCGAAATCCTTGCGGTTTGTTTCCGAGTTGAGGTTGAACATTTCCTCCTACAACTTTGTCGATTTTATGACTTCAATCGACGCAGACCACTCAGAGTTCCTCGGAACAGTGAATTGGTACTTCAGACTCAGCACAAAGGCTTGACACCTGCAGGGCCGACTCGAGACTTCAATATAGAGCTTGAAAGGCTTCCTGATGAGTCAAACTTTCGTGAAAGCTCGGTTGGAAATGTTATATCTGGGAACAAGGAAACCGAGGTCATTGAACATGTTCAAGCAACAGGTTCCGATCCTGCTCTCATTTCTGCAACTCCGCAAGCCCCGCCGGATTATTCGAACACTATCAGCGGTTGCGACGTTGCTACCCCGGTGGAAGGCGTTGAAACAGATGTTCAGGTTTGTAATCCAGCTTTGCAGATCCACACTGTTTACAAGTCTCCTGATCAACTACCTTCCGTCGACGTCGACGTTTCGAAACCTGTACGCTCCTTCTGCGGCCCGTTGGATCCAGCTCTGTTCACGCCGGATGTACCAATATATCCTGCTCGCCTACGCCTCCCTTCAGCCCAGTCAGCTTCCAGTATTGCCAATGATCCCGAGATTCTCAGTCGACACACATCCTGCCTGAGCAAAGGCCTTCCTGCAATCAACAAGTCCCACCTTCTGGGAGTGCCCTTGCCCCCGCGTTCAGCGTTGCAAGCATCGTTTTCCCGGGAGTTGGAATTGGTTGAAAAGGTTCTCACTTGTGTTGAGACTACGCCTTGCATTGGACCGCACTCAAGTGGATTTCGTGTTGAATCTGGCAGTTACAACAGTCTCCTCCGGGCACTTACATATCAGAGACACCACGCGATGGATGCCTTTCGTCTCAACGGAAGAAAGGCACCGAATGTTCCGTCCTGGGGGGATAATAAGCAGCTGGATGTATTTTACAAGCTTGCTGATTTTGAAATCCTCGCAGTTTGCTTCCGAGCTGAAGTTGAAGTTTTCCTGTTTCAACTTTGTCAATTGTATGACTTCAATCGGCGCAAACCGCGCAGGGTGCCTCGAGCCACACCGGTCAATCAGAATCCAGAGATAACAATTGGCGTGGGAATTGGAAACATTGCAGACACCACTCGGGATACCCATATTCCCACAACTTTCAATGTTCCGTCAATCCCAGCAATTAGTTCCCACTCTGCGTCATGTCTACTTGTGGAATCTCCGGATCTAGTCTGCCAATCTGTCGAGGTTTCATCATTGCTCACTTGCGTACCGGTCGCGGTTGAATGTGACACTTCTTCGGTTCGTTCCAACGAGCTCAGTGGGTACAAACACCGTATCAGCAATGTACATATGCATCCAATCGAAGTTTCCGGGTCATTGAACAAAGAATCCCATGTCAGTGAGCACATTGCAGCATTCAGTTCTAGTACTGTCTTTGACTCTGCGGCGCTTCAAGCTCCCTTGCAGCTCGCAGGTATATCTGTGGGTCTAAGGCTGCAAATACTCTTCGCTGTGGCACAACGATGGGTACTGCAAATATGGTGGTTTCTCAACTCAGCACGGCAGTCAGGTCGGTTCAAAGCTCACTCTGTTGGAACAGGGATGGAACAATCATCCTGGCTCAATCAAATCCCACACCTCCGCCTGGCTCTCGGAATTGGCTAAGCTGTGAATGATATATTCATCCCCCCGCAGTATCCATTTGATTCTGCTTCCATGAATACTTGTGCACATTAATCTGAAAGCCTCAGAGGTGTACACTACGGGTTTGATCAACCGGCACGGCATTTCGTTTCTCTGACACATCTACATTTTCTTCTCACAGCTCTCAGTCAATCTTTCACGCACCTCCTCATCCGAGACATGTAGGCTGGGGGGGCTATGTGATGGATATTGGCACTTTACAGTGTGTAGGCATTTATTTATGATTATTCTAGCCTACATGCCTCGTATTCGGTATTTATTTCCCACGGTTGAACACTGCCTTGTGACTCAGTCCTGACCTTGCATTTCCAGTGCTTTGCTGTGCAGGTTAGAGTCAGTTGGAGTCAGTTTGAGTTAGTTTGAGTCAATGCGAGTCAGTGAACTATGACTCACTCAATAGCTAGCAGTATATAAGAGGCCTGTCCTCCTCCTGTAAAGAGAACCAAACCTACATCATCCTTACTTTGCAATCTACTACCGTGAAACTTCACTCTCCGCTACCTGCGTGATTCTCAAGCCGGGCCACCAGTGCTCATCCTTATTTAGCTTAATCGTCAACTTGGTGCAAAGTCCTGCACTTGCATTATTAGTTGATAGCAGCCTTACATATTTGAACTACGACGCTAGCTCTGGTTTAAATCTAAGACTTCTTTGGTGAAAGCTGTGTTGACTGATTATATAAAGGTTCCAGTATTTGAACCCGAGTATATGTCATTTTCTCTTGGAAAGGTATTACATACAGTAACACCAATCCGTCCCACGGTGATCGCATAGCACGCGATACCCGTTTCTCTCACATCGCCGCTGGGCCCACTGCGTAGAGCTTCCACTCGCCGCGGGAACCACTGCGTGGGGCCGTCAAAAGATATTATACGAAGGGGAAAAAAGAGGAATCGAACACAGGGTCCCTGCAACAACCACTCGACGACGCTACCAACAACAGTAGACCTACCGTATCAGGCCATCAAACAAATCTAGACTGCTCACGATGCGCCTGGATCAGATATCCTGGATACTTTCACAGGACTGTCATAGAAACGTAAGGCGGTCCAGATGCAAATTTATTCCCGTCCTCAACTTTTGATGTCCGTGCAAAAATAGCCTATTTCGGAGTTTCCGCGCCGAAAACAGAGAACCCATAAGGTGTTCCGCCTCATATACACTTGATACCCGCCCTTCAATACAGTCAACGCCCACCCCATATATACTCAAGTCAGCGCGTGCACGCAAAGTTAATTTTGGGTGAGCTCTGTACAAAAGCAAGGTCCTCAGCAACCAAAAGGCCAAACATTGGATTCAGGGCAACTCAGGTACTAAATGAAGGCTACATTGAAATTCTAGGAGTGTGAACCAAGAGCGAAGGTATGGAACAAAGATGGATGGGATTGACGAGTGTGAACTGAAGGGAGTGGGAAGGGATGAATCGTGGTTGACTAAAGGAGTGCAGTAAAGAGAGTGCAGTCGACAGCGGAGCCAGATGCGGCAAAATTGGCGACGGTGTGGAACCTTTCAGAAGGCCAGGAATAAAATATAAAGGGAGCGTGGATTCCAAGAAGCTAGCAAGAGGTAGGTGATGGTACGGAAGCAAGTTAGCTTGGTCGTGTGATAAGTAAATATGACACCGATCAGTCCGAATCGGTAAGTGGTAGGCCATCAGGTTTACACGGTCGATGAAAAGGTGAGGCTGAGTTGGAGGGAGGAGGTGGAGCAGGCATGGAGAATGTAATGAGGAAAGTAGGAAAGGCAAAGCAGGCCATCAGAGTCACGGTTGTCCCAAGCTACGAAATATTCTTTAAGAACAGTGCAGTCAAATGAAAGTGAAAGACGAACGGTAAGTGGAACCGTAGGATGCAGATCTAGACCTCTCGACGAAGCCATGGATGATTTGATGGCACTTCAAACGGACGAGTCGATCCGGGCTGCTTTGCGCGACACCCTCATACAACCTGCTGCCCCGACACTCCTGCTTCAGCCGTAATCGTACTACTACATCAAGTTCACTGGTTTCGTAAGTACCACACTTACAGTGCATCCAAATCATCGCACCGTCTCTCCGGCATCTTGAATTTACTCATTCCAGTGGACTGTTTTGACATTCCCTGTGACGGCTTTACTAAGTTCACACCTGCACACCCATCTAATTTACAGCCTTCCATCACTTCCATTATAATGGTTGCTATCCGATCACCTATCTTCTTGTTACTTGCTGCAATTTAGCTGTTCCAACCTGGCTCAGATTGGACGCCTTGCTTTTGTGTAGAGCTCACCCAAAATTAATAACTTTGCGTGCCCCCGCAGAATTGAGTATGTATGGGGCGGGCATCAAGTTTAGATGGGGCGGAACATGTCGTGGCGCCCAAAATAAACTGACCTTATGGGTTCTCTGTTTTAGGGGCGGGTGGACATCAAAAGTTGGGGGCGAGCGTAGATGTGCATCCGGACCGTCATAGAAACGTAAAAGCCAATCATTGACAGGACGACGGACTCGCTCACACCCGGCGGTATGTGTATAAAGCCAGTCCGCCAAAGATCACAGGGATTCATTCCCTTCCGCCCTTTCGACCTGGTGTCTTTTCTTTCTTTCCTTTCGCTTGCTCTCATTTATCCTTTCCAATGGCACGAATCATCTCTCTTTTCCTGGCGCTCTTCATCGCCTCCGCTGCTGTCGCGGGTATGTCCGATTCGCCACACACCTGCTGATCGTACTCAATGAATTCCTTAGCACCGCTCAACCATAGACAGACCGGCGACGCTGCCTGCAACGCTGACCGTCTCAACCTCATAAGCCAGCTTGTTGTGAGTGGCAACACTGTCAACGCGATAGACACGAGGTGGGTGCGGCAATGAGGAAATCATCTTCTGACACCCTCTCGGTGGTAGTGATAATGCAACGGCGACTGCCGTGGCATCGGCGAAGGCTGGGCTCAACATCGCTGGCGGTGGCATCACAGAAATTTTGTTGGGTCTCATCACCGGGCAGGCCGCGCCCGCATCTTCCCAGGACGCCGTCACGCTGGGGCTCGATTTCTCCCGGAGGGCGTTGGCTGGGATCACAAAGTAGGCTGCGAGTTTATCGATTCGTTCTTCCCGCTTAACACGATGTTCAAGTCCCGCCGTAAACGCCAGCGTCGCGGCTGCGACGGCTGCCGTTCAGACGGCCAACGATGATGGAAATGCTGTGGCCCGGGATTGCGCGTAGGGATCCTGTGTGCTGATTGATGGAGGGATGTGCTAGCTTAATGTTGAGGAACACTGTAATAATACAGAAACGGGCTTAGGCTTTGGGTCTCAATCTCGATGAGAGTCAAGTTATCTCAAGCAAGGAGGCTGGGACCTTTGCATTTTGGGGGGAGGAAGAACTGGGTTGACACTTGTACAAGAAGATGAGGTGGAGGGGAAAAGGTGGGAATTTGCGTATAAGTGCGGTGGGGCGATGACGAGTGGGACAAGAAGAGCGAGAGCGGGGGATTAATGATTGCCCTGGGGAAAACGG
Source organism: Mycena vulgaris (assembly GCA_029204335.1). Taxonomy (NCBI): domain Eukaryota; kingdom Fungi; phylum Basidiomycota; class Agaricomycetes; order Agaricales; family Mycenaceae; genus Mycena; species Mycena vulgaris. The sequence goes on along the minus strand of JARGYA010000041.1, from coordinate 265,418 downwards.
GGTCACCTTAGACTCGAGTAGCGCTAGGCCAGACGCATAAAGCGAGAGAGCCGCCGCGCGTGCGCCAGGGGCCCCTAATACACGCAGTCCTTCGGACTGAAGTTCCGCTCAGGCGGCCGCACGCCCTTGTCTGCGTGCCGGGCGAGAAAGTCGTTGTCGCCGGCCCAGTCCGCAATTGCACCGTAGTCCGCCACGCAGAAGGGGCCGAGGCCCATATGGTAGTAGCGCCCGCCCGCTTCGAAGAGGAAGAGAGGCTCGCACGAATCGAGGAAGGCAAGCGGGCGCGCGGGGCGCGGGATGTTTAGGAGGCGGAGGTAGGTGTCGACCTCACTGAGACCGCCGAGGTTCTCTCCCCAATCGGAAATGAAGAGGCGAGAGAAGTGGCATTCTTCCCATGCGCAGGAGAGGTCCCCGCCGATGGGGGTAGTGGTGCGGTGGAAATGTTGGCAGGCGCGGCGTTGTTCGGGAGAGGACCAGTAGGTGTTTGCTGGGATGGGGCGTCTAGATATGTGGCGCCCTGTGGAGAAAAAGCAGGGGACTTACGCGAGTGGCGCCAGTGCTGGGATGGATGGATGGATAGATCGGAGGGATGAGGCGAGGGAGTGAAAATCTGATTCGAGAATTTGATTCGCGGGGATGTTGCGGTGAGAGGGAACTTACTGCAGGCTTGGTGATCATTTGATTGGAGCCCTGAATTGCCCTGAGAGGAGAGCTGGGGATTGCGGGAATAGCGTTCAATATAGCACGGGGGGCGATACGGGGTATCTAGTTCCAGCGCGTTGACTGGTGTCGACCCTCATTGTGCCTGCGCGGGGTGAGGGGCGAAAAACAGTTAGGTTGAGAGCCAACCTTGTGCTTGGGCGAGTTGCCTTGGCCAGGGCCGCTAGTTTCCGCATCGACGTCGTATAGGAGCGAGGTACGAGCGTTCGTATAGAGCGTCTGGGGGGGGGGGGGGGATATATTATACTCGCATGGTCCACAAACTGAACAACGAGTTTACGGAAGACAAACATGTAGTACTGCATAGAGTAGTTATCCTAACAGAATTCTGCAAGATGTCGACCGAGCACACAAAAATTCCAGGGGGTCAATCACACAAGACGCTGGCAAAGCCGTGGACTGGCCGGCCGCTTGTATGGCAGGACATCTGGTTAAAACCCTGTGGGACCTGACCACCAGCAGATTATGCTGGTGTGCGGGAGGAGTTCTCTCCTCCCAGGTATATCTACGAGAGACTATCGTATAGGAGCCTTCACCGCGACAGGACACGCGCCGGATCATAATTGGCGTAAACATGACCAGATTGATTTCAACGTTCTAACTCGCTTTCCAATTATACGTACATTAGCTGAGGATTCTACTTCATGAGGGACCCGGCTCATCAAAATTCTGGGAGCTGGCGCGGTGCAGGAAATTCGGGAATTGGCCACACCGGCAGACGCACCGGCGGCACAACCGGCGGCATCTCACGAAGTTTGAATATCATGATGTCATCATGACCCTGTGCTCTTAACTCAAAAGAAGCGAACACCACTCATTAGTTTGTATCTGCTGTTCCATCCCGCCGCGTCCGCCTCTTTCCTCACTCCTCTACGCGACACCCCGACGCGAGCAGAGAGGGAGGGCCTTCGGTCGAGGTATTTATTGGTTGCACAAGAAGAATGTCGTTCTTTAAAAGACTTATAAAAACATGCATAAATTTCGTTATCTGATCAAGAGTGAGAGTCTTGAGTGCCGCATCTTTCTGGAGCAGCAACAGAAGGACCATGCGAGGTTGTCGCTGTTTGGTCTACCCTAACCCTAACTCTGTGATGCGCATATCAAACTCCGCTCAAGCTCGATCATAGCCGGTACGCCGGTGCGCCGGTGTGGCCATTTCCCAAATGCTCTCGCGCGGTGAAGCTCTGGAATTACGCCGCAGAGGCTGACAGTGTTTCGATTTTGTTGCCCGCAATTGGCCCGCGTCGAGTTGATACAACGTGGCCTGCGTGGCTTGTGTGTAATATCCCTGGACTACTGCTCCGCAGGCGGAACACGCTATCCGCCGAATATTCACGCCGAATCGAAAACCACTGGGGCTGGTGAAACTTTTATGCCTAAAGGCTAACATACGTAAGGGGACGTGGTCGTATCATGATTGATTATGCCGCACAGCGAGACACCCAGGCAAACCACCCTCTCTTGCATCGACCACAACATGCAAAACTTACGCCTTTTTTACCTATATACTTGTGTACCCGTCACCCGGTTTGCTAGACTATTGAGTCACGTCGCGGAGGCGGATGTTTTACAGTGAGTTTGGCATGAAGCCAGTTAAGCCGCTCCTCACATAAATGCAGGATTGACTTGCAACATCGCAAATCATTATTTCACGAATTCCCCGCCTTCAGATACACCAAACTAGCCTAAGGTAGTAGAGCCCAAGTCCAGATGCTCGTGATTGCCGTCGCATCAAGTCTCCTCCACCGAATACCTCCCCACACCGAAAGAAATGATAATAATAGTGTGAACGCTGGATGCGGGGTCAGCAGAAGCATGAGATCAAACGCAAGAAAGAGACGCACAATCGTCGAATGGTTGCAAATATTGTGCGGCGCCGCTCAAGCTCAAGCGATGACACAGCTGCCGCTGGACCCCGTCCCGCCGTCCTCGTTCATGGGCGGGAGGGCGGTGTCCTCCTTGCAGACGACGCAGCTCCCGCTGGAGCCGGTGCCACCGTCTTCGTTGGTGGGAGGGAGGACGATCTCCTCGGATTTAGTGGGCACGGTCTTGGTGAAAGCGTCCATGGTTAAAGAGGATGAGGAGTGCGAATGAAGAGAGTTTATCGAGGGAGAAACTGAGGGATAAGATCAAGTGTGGGGGGGCTTTTATATCTTTGGCCGGAGCCTCGATGTCTTGTTCCTTCTTCATTTGGACGGGATCGATGATCGGTCTCAAAACGTTGGATTCATTATAATATCGCCCCTTTTTTGCTTCATTAATGACCGATCAATCGAGAACAGAATGCACTGGTGGCCGCTTTGAATTGTTCAAAGCGCCATTTGGGGGACGGGACAGGGTGGAATTTTGGTTGGTGCCTTGAATCCAGAATCAGAGTACAATGCGCTGGTTTTACAGAATATTGATGCACTGGTGGCCGCTTTGAATTGTTCGAAGGGTAGATCGGGGCGAGACAGAGCGCGTAGCATTTTGGTGCCTTGAATCCAGAATCGGAGTACAATGCGCTTTTGTTCGAGACAGGGGTAGAGGGGCTTCAACATAACATTAACGATCACACAAAAGAGCTTTGATCGAGGACGAGACCACATAGCTGGGTTTGGACAATTAATATTAGCTGTCGCCCGACGTTTGGTCAAGTGATCCTTAGACATTGATACATGGTCCGAAGATGGACGATACAGGACGCTTCGCAGTACAAGCCGTTCTGTAGAAATTGCGCTGGCCTCGCGTGGGAGTTCTCTAAGCGGTACGGGGCGCGGATGCGGGACGTATCCTCGGCGGATATCATGGGATGTCTGGACTTTGACGATAGGTCTTCTAGATAGACGTCTCAGCTAGAAATAAAAATAATGCCGGCCGCACTTGGAGGGGGTCGAGACTCGCAAGGCATCGTGCCGGGCGTTTATGTTGGGCTAAGTTGGCGGGACTGTGAAGTAAAGAAAGGATCAAGGGTCGTGCGCGAGTCAAGAAATCGCGGGCTGTACCACTGAAACGGAGTAGATGCCAGAGCAAGCGAGATTCGTTCGCTGTTATATGGGAGCCGAATCAAGACATCGCCCACCCCTGAAATGGAGTATATGGCAGAGCAAGCGCGATTCGTTCGCTGTTATATGGGAACCGACTCCCCCGCAAATCAAGACATCGCCCACCGCTGAAATGGAGTACATGGCAGATCAAGCGCCATTCGTTCGTTGTTATATGGGAACTGAATTCTGGCTGACGAGTTATCACTAAAATCGCGTCTCGGCGTTGGATTTAAATTTAAAGAGTGTGCGGGCGGCTACGGCGCTGCGCTAAAGGAATGAAGAGCGACTAGAGCTACCGGAGGGGGCTGAGGGAATTCAGCCGACAGCGCGTTTCCAATATAAGTTATATAACACGTACATTTCCTTCATCGTTGCTCACCAGAAACAAGCACTCAAGGTTCCATCTCATTCAGAAAGGGGAAAATCAACTGGGTACCGAGACTGAGGGCCTCCGATCGAGATAATACCCGAGGTCAAGACTGGCAGGTGGGCCGGGAAGAGTCGTGAAACAGTCCGAGTCCGAGTACAATGATTTCTACCAGCGCCGCGGAAGAAAGTCATCAGGGGGGTGCATACTTGACAAATAACTAGTCTGGGTGATGTATGACTTCCGGAGTATTCGTGCAGAGCCAACGTAGATGTTGTTGTAAAGGTTGTAGAAGCATGTGTGACTGGTGCCGGGCCGGCTTGATGCGATCAAGGCCTAACACGACCACAGACGTTGTCCGCGACGTCCCACTCGTATTCCGCGATGTCCCGCGCGTATTCTCGACGAAAGCGCCCGTTACCTTCCTCGCTGAAGTGCTTTCCCTGTCTCCCGATCAAGGGCTTTTCGAGCTACATCTGGGGCCAATTCTCTCTCCAGCACATCGTCTTCAAGTTTGGTAGTCTCAGACGCACTGTCTCGTTGTCGAGTCTACTGGGGCTCTAGTCCAAATTCCCATGGTTCCTGGCGCTTTGGCTGGGACTCGAGGTGCGCTATACCCTTGTTTTTCGTGGGTCCAAGGGCTCATTACCACGTTCTTAGTCTGGGACCTTTGATTGTGCTAGCGCGGCGGGCTGGTGTGTATCTTATGGATGCACTTTTCACTCTCGTCGTGCGGTTCCTTTCGTCGTCGATATCCCGCCCGCATGCGGAACAGGCGCCCTACTACCTCCTAGACGGCCCGCGCTGCCCCAGCCCGAGCACGAGTCAGCGGCCCGCGCCCGCGCCGCCGCGCACTCATGCGGATCCGGAAGAGCGATGTCTGCCCGCCATACGGATTGCTCGGTGTCATCGCGTCGCCCGCGCGCGTCTTCTCCTCCCGGAGATCCCAGCGAACGTTTACCTCTCCTCGCGTTTTCTGCCACTGCCCGTCGGCGTAGCAATGCTCATTCTACCGGATGGGCGCCCCTCCTCCGTTCGACCCCGTCGCGCCGTATCCCACTCCAGAAAGACCGCGCGCGCTCTCCCCCTTTATATGCACCCTGCTGCCAGTACCCGTCGCCAGTCCTCTTCGGCCAATGATCACGGAGCAGCGTGCGGTGCGGGCGCGCTCTGCCCTCGACACCTCTGCAGCCCCAACCGTTCTTTGCCGTCTATGCAGCTCGGTACGCACTCCCCAGTCTCCTCTGGGGCTGCTGCTCGACTTCGCCCGCTTGGATCTCGAGGCCGCGTCCGGTAGCCCAGCGTGCAAGAACTCGATCTCGACAGCAGTACATATACCTTGAAGGCATGCACGAGAGAAAGCACTGTCGTACGTCCGTCGTTTCCACCATCTTTGCAGTGTGCTGATCCTCGTCTAGGCGATGTTTTCTGTCTGCATTGGACCCGAATCATGGAGCGCAAGGCTGCGTAGTCCTCTGGTCGCCGTGTCGAGATCGACATGTCTGGTCTCAGCAGAAGATAGTACGCTCGACGCTTCCGGTGCCTTCTCGCGGTGCTGATTCCGAGCTAGATCGTTTGTAGACGGTTTCTATACCGCGGACCAATTGTCCTTGCGCTAGGCTGCATCATAATGCGCCGCGACGTTCGCCGACCCGCCTTTGCCCAATTCATCCCCCCCGCCCGGCCTGCGTCCGCGCGAGCGTCCAGCACTCACGTTGCTACTCGCCGCGGTATCCTTCCCCGGGGACGTGGAATCGCGCGCAGCCCCAGCCGCAGCCCGAGTCGGCGTCTTGCGCCACGGCCTTTCCTCTGCGGGGGAGACTACCCAACGGCCGTCCGCGCTGGATCGCATCCCCCACTTCCCACGGCTCCTGAGCTTAGCGCAGCACATGCCCCCGCCATCCCCGAACCTCTATTTTGACGCTATACATGCAGCCCGTCGTTCGTCGACTCCGCGCGCCCCATCCAAAGCGCATGCCGGAATCAGCTGTGCGCTGCATGTCGAGGTGCCGGCAATCTGTGAAGGAAGGATGGACGAGGAAGGAGCAGCGTGCGGGTGCGGCAAGCAGGTTAGGGCAGCTCGATGCGATGGCTTTGGGGCCGGGCGGGCGCTCCTGTGCAGCGGCGGGCGATGATCATGAAGTCATCATCGACGTGCGCGCGCTCCTCCGCAGCGCACCGTAGTCGCCGGGCGCGCAGTTTGGTACACGTAGCATCTGGACGCGGACGCGCTCTCTCCTCCCCGCACCCCCGGCAGGCACCCGCGCTTCCAGCATTCCGCGTGCCCTGGCCATCCCTCCGCAGCTTCCCCCGCATCACTGGTCATGTAGCTCGCGGCGAGAATCATTTGACGCCAGCGTCCCACTCCTCCCGCGATACCTACCTGCGCAGCCGCCCACTTCTGCGAACGTAGCCCGGCGCAAGGATCACTTTGACGCGCCTGTACTCCTCCCGCATCCTCCCTCTTGTCGTCGACTTTGCGCTTCGTCGACATCGCGCTTCGTCCGCCATCCGTCCGCAGCTGCCCTCGCCTCGCTAAGCCTTCGTCACTGGGCATCCAGATGGAAGCAAGGCGGACGTAGTACGAAGCAAGCCGCAATGTGTTTCTCTCGCGGTCCCGCAGCAGCGCCCACCTCGGCGAGGATTCTTCGCTGGCGGTTTCTTGCCCGAAGTAGTATCCGGCCGTGCACAGCTCCATCCGCAGCAGCTTCCACCTACCAGCGTTCCCCGCTGAGCGTACGGATCTGTACGGGTGGGCTCCCCCACCCCGCCTCACCGAGCGCTCGTCCCCCATCGTGGCGCTGCGCGAGGATCAGATGGACGGACGCGAAGTCGTCGCCGGAGCTGTTTGCAAGGAACAATCCCCGGCTGCGCAGCAGCACCACAATCCCTCTACGAGTATTCTTCGGGGATACGCGTTACGCTCTACCCCGCGCTTCAAATGTCCATCGCCCGTCGTGCAGCTCGGCGCGAGGATGTCTTGGACGGGCGTGCGCATGCGCTCCCCCTCGTGCTCAGCCGCTCCCGCTCCTTGGATTCCGCACAGCGTCAAGTTGACCTCTCCTCTCCCCCCGGCAGCCCCTCCGCCCAAACCATTGCTTTCAGCGCTAGGCCAAGGATCATTGGGCGGCGCGCGTACTCCTCCCGTAGCTCCCCCTGCCTCCGCGCCGTGCAGCTCGGCGCAGGGATCGGCTGGATGAGGGGCGTACCGGTGCGCGTTGGCGCGCCGAATTGTCGTATCTCGCCCCCCTCCACGATACCGTGCAGCTGCGCCCGCGATACCTCCCCAGCTGTGCGCCTCCCCGGAGCATTTGGGCCGCCGCGCTCTCCCCCAGCACCTTCATCTCCTCCCGCAGACCTCGCGCGCGGTCGCCTACTCCTCTCGCCGTCCCCCCACCGCACCCCCCTCCCTCGCCAGTTCTCAAGGGAAAGGGTCAGGTCGACAGACGCACGCTCCCGCCGCAGCTGCTCCGTCCTCCCCACGTTGTGCTGCTCGGCGGAAGGCTTGGACGGGCGCGTATCTATTCCTGCGGGCCGAGGCGGGAGACAGCGGCGCAGGGAGAGGCCGCGACTCAAAGCAAGGATCGTATGGACGGGGGCGTATCGCCGCTCGGAGGCATCGGTTGGACCCAGGCGTAGTTCTCCCGTCCGCCCTCCGCAGCCGCTCCCTCTTCCCGCATTCTGAACCTCTTCATCCACCCGCACAGCTCGTCCTCCTCCCGCCATCCCTCCGCAGCAGCGCTCGCCCTCTGCCCACTCCACTCCCCCGCCCTACTTGCTTTTCTGCGGATAGACGCTGGAGCTGCCCCCGCGTCCGCCAGCCTTCTTCGGCGGTCATATAAGCGGGGAATCATCTGGGCACGGAGCGCGTACTACTCCCTACCTGTGCAGGCGCGGCCGCCCCGCGAGCGATTCGCATCTCAGACGCATGATCATCCAAACAGCGGGTGCTCATCGCCGTGCCTACGCACCTCCGCGAGCGTTCCCTGCCGGACAACTATCATGGAGGGAGGATCATTCAGACGGACGTGCCCTTGCTCCATACCTGCGCAGCCGCTCCCGTCTACCCCAACGTCTTGCCACCGGCCAGTTACGGGCCCACGGTTCCTGCCGTTCTTCCCGTCATCCCGACCTTCTTGACGCGGTCGGTGTTCGGCCCCCCTCCCGCGTCATCTACACCTCGTGCGGTATTCGTCCCGCCTACCTGTGTGTATATCCTCCGCCTCTCTTTCGGTATCCCGCTTGGCCCCCCGACATTTACGCTCCGGGTATACGCGCCGTCTGGGCAGCCATCCTGCTCCCAACATTCAACACGTCTGCATGCCTCCCGCGCCATTCTCTGCACGCTGGAGGGCGGAGTACCGTGCAGCATCCCCCTCGAGCACGAGGAGTCTGCAGGTACGAGGAGGTGGCCGCGCGGCAATACTTGGGAGTCGGCATCGCCTTGTCGAGGCCTTTGGACGGCCTCCGCGCGGTCGATAACGGAGCTACGGAGCTACGTTTGACGCTGCGTCGCGCACCACCCGCCTCCTCGCCAGCTCCGTCTTTGGGTCCTTAATCTCCCGACAACGCGGACAGCTCTCAGGCGACATGGATACCCGCCCTTCACACATCTCTGCTCCATGGTCGTCTTCGATCCGCGGGTACCTCGACATTACTCCCACCCCGCCTCCCAGCCCCTTCTCGCACTCTTCCCCATCCTGCCCCGCCCTCCGCGCTCGCCCCTTCCCTTCCCCACCGCGCCCCACGTCCTCGTTCCTGTGACAGTCTGTGATGTGGCTGTGCCATTTCCTTTTCCGGCGAGCGCCCGTTTTGCGTTTGGTGTGCGCGGGTGTGCTCGAGAGCCCTAGGGGTTCTCGGGTGGGGGCCGCGACTGGTGTGTCCGAGTGCAGGGATGTCCGATGGCGGGTGTCGTTCATTTTCAGTATGATCTGTTTTTCGTGCCAGGACATATATTTCGTGCCTTTTATTGTGCGTGCAGAAGTCTTGCTGATCTGAGGAGGGAAGCCTTCCGGCGAGTTGAGGACGTAGGGCAAGTATCTTGATACGTATCTACTCGGGAGAGTGTGAGATAGCTATTCTTTGTCCATGCAAGTGGACTATCAATGCTCTTGGTGCGATCTGATGCTGCCTAAATTCGAACTTAATTGGCTGTCCTTGAGGAGGCGGATTGATTTCGGTGGGAACGCATTCACTCAAGGTCCACAGCATTTCCTGCATGTCATCCATGAGCGAGATTATTTTTCGATTGTTACCCCGCCTCATGAGTTCGAGTCCAAGAAAGTATTGAAAAGTGAAACAAGACACTGTTGGAGGCAATGCGCAGCTGAAATCTCAGACCTTTTACAAATGGGTGTACTGTGTCAGATATTGCCTGAAGAGTATCGAGTAGAATCTGACTGGATTCCTCGAAAGGGGTAATCTTGGCAGAGAGTTCCGTGATATTGATGGCTGGGATTATCTCCTGGACGACGTCTTTCCCGTCGGAATATATCCCTGAGATCTGTTCGAGTTCCTCAGCAAGGGCGCAAGTCCCTCCGCTGACGAGATAATTTGACTCAGAAATATGATTTGACAGGAGAGGAAACCCACCGATACGATCCAGTCGGTTTTTGGGCTGGATGGCGATTGAACAACCCTCCAAGCCGCAAGAATAGGATCGTCCGGCTGGGGTGTAGTTTCAACATCACTGGCTGAATGTACGTCCTCGATGCTTGCATAGTACGCAGGATCGTTCTCATCGTTATTCTGATGTTAAGGCTCTGGCTCGATTTCCGCATCCGGAGTTTCGTGAGTGGAATTGGCATGCTTCACAATACAAAGTCAGTGACGGAATTATACACGGTGCCAGTGAAACGTCAACAAGGTAATAGCCATTGTGAATATGCACGCCTAATGAGGGGATGGGAGAAAGCAGAGACAAGGGCGGCTGATTGGCACGTTAATCGGTAATCGGCCGTACGACGACACCTGTTGGAGGATCTGTCTTGCTGCCGGGTAGGGTGGCATTTTGGGGCGGGTTTACCTGTCGAGGACCAAAAGCCGCAATGGGAAGACGGAACAGACACAAGCAGGCGCCAAAAAAAAAAAAAAGGATTGCTGCAGTGCCCCCGGGCCCCACGGCAGAATCGCGGTACTAGACGGTCGCCACACTGTCCATCGTTGCGACATCTACGAACAAGGTGCAGACCTAGAGCTTCTTGGTGTCAGTTAAATTAAGGTAGGAATGGGATCTCGAATCTAACCATTCATCCATACAGGGACTCAAGGGACTGAATGACCACCTATCCTGGATGTTCCTCGACTCGGAATAAGGCCGCGACGAGAATTGACGTGCTTAGCTTCATCCAGACAACAAGGCAAGCTGTGAGATTACTCAGATGGAAACGAAGGGAGTATGAAGAAGCACCGAGGAGGACCCTGACCTTGGCTGGCGCTATTCGTGTAATGACGTGGAAGACAATAGCGTGAGGGACATTCGGCATGCAAGCGCATCCCGAAGTAGGAAATCTCGAGATACATCTCCTTGCCGAAGAAGTACGAATAGATGGGACCAGAGCTCAGACGCAAGACTCCTCGGAAATCGGCGGCGGCGGGCCCCGGCTTCAGCATTGTCATCTATCGGAAGTTAATCGGATGGTTTGGTGAAGGAATCCGGCGCATGCGGTGCGAGTATAGCCTAAAAATTGACGGAAAGCTGAGATGCGCGCTGGATGAAACAGCAAGCAAAGAGCAAGGCGAGGACTCCATTTGGTCGCCGGACTCGGATGATGCCGGCTGTATGCCGCCGCCCGCGATCCCTCCTGAGTTTCCCCGGGCTACTCAGGGATGTTTATTGGAGGGCGACGTCGTTTTCGAGGTTTCTCCGTGCCCAAATCCGACTGTCTCAGATTTTTTTTGACCGTTAGTTCCAAGTTAGTTCATCTCAACCGGAGCGGTGGTGGCAGTGCACAATCGGGTGCAGTGTTTGGCATCCAAATCGCCTTTTCTTCACGCCATCTGCAGCCCATCTGTATCTTCGACAGGATGGATGAGTAGGACTCCGCGGAGCTTAACCCAAAGCACGACTGCGCGCGCGTTGACGACCTCTGGTTCGCTGACCAAGGGCTTGTACTCCGCGCAGGCAATCGACTCTTCCGCGTCTCTGGCAGTATCCTCGCTGCACGATCTTCTGTGTTTAGAGACATGATGTCCATTCCTCAACCAGAAAGCCAACCCCTTATCGATGGATGTCCCGTTGTTGTTTTGCACGACTCCGCCGCTGACGCGGAATATTTCCTGAGGGCCATCTTTGATTCAAGGTTCTAATTGCTAAGACGTCGCGTGAGGCATGTTCTGATCTCAACCTCACAGCTTCTTCGAACGCCCGCCCGCACCCACCCGTTTCTCCATCGTGGCTGGGGTGTTGAGGCTTAGTACCAAATACGATGTCGAGTATCTCCGTCGGCGGGCTTTACTCCATCTTTCGGCTGCGCTGCCAGGATCACTAGAGGAGAACGATACAATGTTGACCCCCTCCCATCGCACATTCGACGACCCGGGCTGCGACTTCCCTTGTCTTTTGCTCGCACACGGTCTTGGATTGACTTGGGCGCTGCCTGCGGCGATGTACGCCGTTTCGTGTCGCGCGGTCGGCACCATCATCGACGGCATTCAATTCGACGGGGCTCATGTTCAACTACACCCATCCCTCCAACGCGCATGCTTAATCGCACGTTCGACGCTTGCGGTTGCCCAGACCCACGACATCCTTAGTTTTCTGCGCTCCCCCCCGATTGCTGCATGTCTCTTGCTCGGAACCTGCGACCAATACCGTCATAGCATGTTCGAACAGATCACCACAACGAAGCTGGTGCAGCCGTTTGGATTCATACATCCCGCTTACCAGGAGGACCTCTGCGATCCTTGCTACGTCGCAGCGAATGCAGAACACCGTGCTGCGAGGCAGAAGTTGTGGGACTCTTTGCCCGAAATATTCGAACTCCCTCCCTGGGAAGAGCTCACTGCAGCCCGGGCCGCAGATCTCAGCTGATCCCCATGTCGCTTTTAGCTTGCAATTTTATTCTGGTTTCCTTCGAAGTTCGGCGTGTCTTGATTAGGTCATGTTGATGTGATCACGTTGGGGTGATCAGGCGCTTTTAGTTTTACGCTGCCGGACCTCGGCGGCGCGTACGACATCATACCTCGCTCATAGATTGCCTCATACTCTTCTCAGTGATCTTCGCTCACCATCGCTCCAGATGTTCGAGGCTACATAAGAGACCCAGTGCAACCGTACCGCCACTTTCCACACTCTCGCAATGCAAGCTGTATCCAACAAACTAGCCGAGGTGAGTGCACTGTGAAACGGGCGCCCGTTCAAGAAGTAACCAGAGGTCACTGTTCAGCGACTCGGCGACGCACCTACTGTTGTCTCCGCGGAGTACAAGCCTAGGGCGGACGGCACCACCATGAAGGCACTGGCCTGGTTTGGGGCGCGCGACGTCCGCATGGTCGATGCACCCATTCCAGACATTACCGAACCCGACGATGTGATTCTCAAAGTTACGGGGACGACGATATGCGGGTCTGACCTCCACCTGTACGAAGTAATTTCCTAAATTCCGCGCATCTCAGCTAACCATCATGGAAAGTTATCACGGCGAAATCATCCAGCTTCAACAGGGCGATATTTTGGGGCATGAGGTGGGTTCCAGAAATTACTGAAGCGACTTTTTAACCCAGTCGTTTGAAGTTCATGGGAGTCGTTGATCGCGTCGGTCCCAACGTCAAAAACGTCCACGTCGGGCAGCGCGTTGTCGCGTCTTTCCAAATTGCCTGCGGCGAATGCTCCTACTGCAAGCAGAAGCTTTCGTCGATGTGTGACCGCACCAACTCATCCGGGTGCGTTTTCACCACATGTCTTTCCGAGTGGATGATTTTCATCTAAATAATTATAGGCTACAAAACGCGATGTACGGCCACCGCGACGCAGGCTTCTTCGGGTACTCGCACTTCACAGGCGGCTTCCCGGGGGGACAGGCGGAGTACGTGCGGGTCCCTAAGGGAAACGTCAACCTTCTCCCGATCCCCGACTCCGTGCCCGACGAAAAAGCGCTATTCCTCTCAGACATCATGCCCACGAGCTACCACGCTGTCGCGGACGTCGGCGTCAAGGAGGGCGATGTCGTGGGCATTTGGGTGCGCACGTTTCCTCCCTTGATACATGCATGGGCTAAGGTAGTTGATTGCAGGGGCTGGGTCCGATTGGACAATGCGCTGCGCGATTTGCACTCTTGAAGGGCGCCTCCCGCGTTATTGGAATCGACAATGTGCCCGCACGGCTCCTCTTCGCGCAAGAGAGCTCCGGGATTGAGACCATCGACTTTAGCCAGCATACCGACGTCGTCAAACGCATCCAGGAACTCGTCCCCGGCGGTCTCGACAGAGCCATCGACTGCGGTACGTCCCCTCTCCCTCGCATTCAGGCCTGCGCCTCATCCACCGCACGCAGGTACCTTCCACGAGCCGAAGACCCTTCTGCACAAGGTCGAGAAGACGCTCATGCTTGAGACGGACGTGTCCGAGACCGTGAACGAGATGATCACAGCCACGCGCAAGATGGGCAGCTGTGGGATCATCGCCGCCTACTCGGGCTACACGAACCACTTCAACATTGGCGCGCTGATGGAGAAGGGCATCCGCCTCATCGGCCACGGGCAGGCGCCGGTGCACAAGTACTGGCACGAGCTGCTCGCTATGATCGAGGCCGGGAAAATCGACCCGACTTTGTACGTGCATGCATCTCCCTCCCGTTTCCATTTCTAACGCGTGAACTGGATCGCAGCGTTGTCACGCACCGCGTAGCGCTCGACGAGTTCCCGGAGTTGTATGCGGCGTTCGATAAGCGCGTGGGCGGCGTCGAGAAGGTCTTTGTGGAGACGAAGTTCAGTGCCCCGCCGTCTGCTGGGGCGCCGCCGCTCAGTCGTGTAGCGGACTGGAGCTCATAGATAAATATCTGCGGTCTGATTATTAATCTATCCTTCCTAGCGATAATATTAATGTTGGCCGCTTGAACTTATACTTGTAGTGATCATTTTTACATGTTAAAAAAATACTGTACTTTGATTTCTCTCTTTCGAATTATCTTCTCGGTCAGATTCGACAGGATGGCCTCTGTTGAAGTCATAATCATCTAATCTAACTTTTCTAATCTAATCTGAAGCTTTTAAACTCCGCACGGATATCACCGACGGCAGTCGGCGCGCTAATGCTATTACGTAATGATGCGGCCATGGCGAGAACATCCGTCGGAGTTTGAAATGCTGCTTCTTCCCGTACCTCACACCTCAGCCTTGCGCACCAACATGAACGTTTCGTTGCACCTCAGTCCCGGGGACTCTGCGTGGGGACCATCGGGCGAGGTAGGAGACAAAACCTTCAGGTGCAACTGTACAGGGTTAGAAGATATAATAGATGCGACCCGCTGCCCACAACGCCCCGGTACGGCAGCACGCGGCGCAGACAATTTTTTCCCGTATCCATGTCCATGCATGCGCAGGCTTCAAGACCGCTGTGTACGTCCCCGTCCCGTGCTGCGTTCAAGGAGCATTTCCAACATATCTGAATAAATGCGCTGGATTTGTTGGACCTCTCTCTGTATTTTATGCGTGCTGAATGTGCGTATGGATGTTCCGATGTGGGCTGCTTGAAAGGCGTATATTGAAACATACATATTGAAGGATACCTGCCTAGATGGGTCTAATTAATCATTTGGCGGGCAACCCGATATTTAGCTCCGCATGTGGATAGTCATGTAGATTGTGTGTCGAGGAGATATAGGTTCCAGCCAAGTGAACGTCTGCATTAATACATAAATAAAGAGGTACATCGATGTCTGCATGCTACACAATCCTAGCCCTGAACGCAATGAAGATGAAAATGAGTGGATGGACAGAAGACGAAGAGACAGCCAGACGCACCATAACACCATAACTCAGTAGTGGTTCTTGCGCTTCTCGTGATCGTGGTGCGAGTCCGGGATGCAGCACCCGCAGCAGCGCCCGATGAGGAAGAGGATGGGGGTGATGAAGAGGAGGAGCCATGCGACGAGCGTGATGTAGAGCGCGTTGCCCATGATCGCGCCGCCCGAGTTGCCCTCCTCCTGCACGCGCTTCTTGATAATCTCGAAGAACGCAATGTCGAAGCTGCACACCCATGAGTATGCGCTCAGGGTGAGATAAGTCAAGAGCGTACATGAAGACGGCGAAGGCGGCGGAGCCGGCGAAGCCGCTAAAAAAGCCCTTAGCTTTCATTCTGATCTACTTGACTATCCCAGTCCTCGCGGAGCCGGGGGACTCACCAAAAACACGAGGAGCAACATTCAGCGATGGGCGCGCCGAAGAAGGCGAGGAGGGCGAAGGCGAGGGAGATGAGGGAGATGCCGAAGGCAACGACGTGCAGGACGAGGACCTTGGTGAGCGTCGATGCTACGGTATTGACACCCGCAGAGAGCGTCGCCGGGAGGGTCCCGTTGATGAATTTGCCCGCCTCTGAATGACAGTCAGCATTGCGCGCAGTGAGAAATGAGGTCAGTACGCACCAGAAAGTGAGTACCCGATGTGCGCGGGCGAGCACTGCAGCCCGTGCCCATCCTTCAGATCCGTGCAAAACCCGAGTACGCCGAGGTCGACGAAAGCGTTCGTCTGGTTCGCTGCGGCCGTCGACGCTGTGCCGTTCCCGAGGTCGATGCGCAGGAAGTACACCGACTTGACGTAGGGGACGTCGAAGGCGACGATTCCGAGTAGCCCTGTCGCGGCAGCGACGGAGATCACGCCGAGGATTTTGGTCCAGGATACCATTGCAGGGGGAGAAAAAAGCGAGTGAACGAAGGGGGGGAAAGGTGAAAATTAATTCAATCTGGGGATAGAGAGACGCTTTAATGAGCCCCTGCGCGGGGCAGGTCCCTAGACGATAGATGAATGTCATACGAAATGCGCCCGGTGAAATAAACCCTCTTAAGCTCTGCTTGCAACCGGTGCAAATTGAACCGTCCAGGAACAAAAGGGCAGCGAACTAGAAGGAAAACGAAGAACGAAAAGCCGCGAGACGAGACGGACGGTGAGCGAACGAAAGGAGCAGACGAGCGGCGCGGGACCTCATCAGAGCCTTGATATAAGTGGCGAAACGCGGCATGCAAATCAAGATGGTCGCCATGGTGATCAGATGCCTGAGCGCTGATCCAAAACAAAGAAGTTGCCGGGTAACGGCACAGCCTCCCCACTTAGGCGCTGGTGGGCGCTTATGTGGGGGCTCCGTCGAGGAGAAGGTTCAAAGGCATCTATATCAAACGGGAAAGTAGAGTCAGGAGGGAGGAGCGTCCCGAATTATAACGGGAAAATCAACTGACTGGAGGGAGGGAGAGCAGCTAGTAATATCAGCGTCTGGCAACGTCTATCAAGGTGTCTATGTATTACTAAAATTGAACGCTATTGAACGGTAAACATTTAAACACACACTATGTGTATTTGATGGCTAGCTAGCAACCCCCAAAAGCCCGGCCTCGCACCCGCGCCCGGACCCATGGGGACCGTATTCTGGGCGTATAATCATGAGGATGTCGAACATATCTTGCCCATGCACCTAAATAACTCAACAAAAATAATCTCGCACGCTGCATGTGATAATTCCTTCTTCTTCTCTGCATTCATGAGTGAATGGTAGTCAATTAATGGCCAACATCACCGCATTCAGACCCCACCTAAACAGAGCCTGAGACTAGGTGACCTGAACCGATCTACACAGACGATCATGGCTAGTTGACCTAGACTTAGCCTTTTTACCTCTGTGTAGATCTGGCTAGCTCTGATTATAGCTCTGTTTAGGTCAATGTAGCTGAATGTAGCTCTGTGTAGTCCCTACACAGAGGGACCAAAAATGTGCAACACCAAATCCGATGTTCTCAAATGGTTGTCAAGTGACATTCTGGTTAGAAATTCTACCACGGGATGCTTGAAGAATTCCTCGAGTAACCTTGCCATAGTAGTCTGAAAGAGTTTCAGTACTCTGTGTAGCTGTTTGTGCCTCGGCCTAGGAGAGTGCGCTCACCTACGCTCACCTACGCTAACTAAGTGTAGGTCACCTGGCCACGGCTAGCCATGAGGCGCGCTCACCTACACAGAGTCTATGTGTAGCTCCCTACACAGGGTCCGTGTAGTCAAATGCACTGACCTTGCCAGAGGCGCGCTCACCTAGACTCAACTGTGTCTAGGGGGCCTCTGAATGCAGTGACTGTCACATTAATGTTACAGTACTAGTACTTTCAAGTTTCCCCACTAAACAAATGCATGTTTCTGAATATACCGTCGACGATGGCACGTCCATAGAATTCGAGCCCCACCTGATGACTGGGATCCAATAAACCCGCGAGAGTCCGCTGTCGGGGAGCAGATATCTATGGACAGGCCCGGAATAACAATCCTCGCTTTCCTCATCGACGCTTTTAGACGCTTAGTGCGACTATAGGTGTATGTTAAATATACCCACAACCGGCGCCTGATATTACTCCCTTCTTAAATTTAAACTCTACAAGAGCTCGCCGGGGCGCTCCGTGCCCCGGCACTTCGCCGTGTCGATTGCCGTCGGTGATATCCGTGCGGAGTTTAAAGGCTGCAGACAGACATGATTTTATAAAGAGTTAGAAGGTGTACTCCAGCAGCCTGACGGGACGGATTTAACGGACGGATTGAAGTCCTACCCGGAACAGTAACCCTCGCTTTGGTCCCGGCGCTTTAGGTGCCGGTTCGGTTATACGTACATACGTACATACGTGTATGTGGCATATGTCCATAACCGGCGCCTCCTCCCGAGTCCCTTCAACTTGTCAAATTTAAACTCCAGGTGACTGAACTACTTACACGCACCGTACTTGGCATCATTACATACCGTTGCGGATGCCGGAGTGACGTTATCGCGATGGACGCGCCGCAAATCGGGATGTCACTGGGGGGACGGAACTCGGGCGGGGTCAGGGTTAAGTGGAGTTGGACAGGATGGACAGTCCCGGGGGCCGGGGTGTGCTAGGATCAAGCTAGGAGTTGATTTCAGGAAATTATAAGGGGACCACGGAATTCTGGGCTCAAGTCTTTACTGACGCCGCATTGAATAGCTTACTCTCCTATAGCACCGGCAGGACGGGAGATCGATGGTGGCGTTGGAACGGGCAGATGGATTCAATTTCCTCAGCGAATTTATGAATAATAAGAAGGGCACGAGCTTCTATGTCAAGCTATGCCGTGACTGTCTCTATCAGTGACGCTGTGGACCCTGATTCCGAATTCTCCAAGAACTCTTCATCGTTGCCAAAGAATTAGTGGAAGTTGATCGCCGTGCTTTGCCGCTCATTTACCCATTTCGGGCGATCGGCACCCCTGTCTAATATACGCCGCTTGCCGCGTGACCGCGAGGCTTTCTGCTCCGTCTACATACATACCATGGCCAGTTTCAACTGCAGCTTCAACCGCCTGCGTTTCCTTCATTCCGGTTGCGAGAGAGTTGTAACTCGTTCTCCTGGTGGAAACGTCATAGATGCATCCTTGCATGGACAGCACTGCACGCTCCACCGACGATTATGCAGTAAATCTGAAACTCTGGCTGCAGTGCTTATACTCCCTTGAACGACAAAGACTGACACGACAAAGACTGGCAGCCATCGCTGCGAGGAATCTGCGACTGGCTACGGCGAGGAACTCGTCCCGCGTCGATTCCCTCAACTTGGAAATCGGCTCACTACAGATCATACCTGGCGCCGTTCGGAATCGTACTGAGGCTGCAGCTCGCGTACGTACAATCTCCGCATTTGGAGTGACGTCTTGTGCCACAAACTCCCTGGAATCACCCCACGCATCGGATCGGATCCATTGACCATGGCGTGGCATCCCCAGTTCTAATTTTACACCTCCGGCAGAGACCATCTCGCGATCAGGAGGGCACCAGGCCCAGGACAACCTCGAACATGCGATAGCATGCAGAGTACACACATCCCATGCAATATGCACGCCCCGTTGCTCCAGCTGCTCGCTGTCTCAGTCCACATCCTCCCTGCACATATCGTTATCACCGCTGTCATCGTGAAACAGTCACCAGTCCGTCTAGAATGACATCGAAGGGTCTTAAGTACTGCTGCAGCGGGGAATTCCTGCCCGCTGTCTGTCTCCGGCGTATTTCATCCAATCTACCACGCGTGGACGCATTTACCCATTTATTGGTTCCGTTCGACAGGCCCGCCGAATGGGGATCCCTTACCGCCGCTTGTATTTGACTTTTGATGATTCGGGTCTTCAAATCTTTCATTATAGAACAGCCTCGCGACCGCTACTTAATCACTCCCCGCGACCGCTGCGTTGTCTCCCCCTCCCGCTATGGTCACCCGCGCCCCGATGCGCTCCCTGGAGGATTCTGACCCCATTGCGGCGGCCATGGCGCCCCCGTCGAACGAGTCTCCCGAGGAGCGGCAGAGACGGATCCAGAACGAGCGCGCGGCGAAGCAGGTGTCGGACGATATCGACGAGCAGTTGTTGAAGGAAAGACAGCTAGTGAAGCGGCAGCCCAGGCCGGTCAAGATCCTCCTCCTAGGTGCGTGACGCCCTATCAGCCGCCGGACCGCTAGTTGACGTCGTCGGCGATTGCAGGCCAAAGCGAATCAGGTGTGTCCTGGCTTCGCCCTTCCTTTCTCTGGCTATCGGACTGACACTGACACTTCGAGGGAAATCCACGACGCTGAAGAATTTTCAGCTCATGTACGAGCCCAAGGCGTTTAGGGCGGAGCGCGCGTCGTGGCGTGCGATAATCCAGCTCAACGTTATCCGCTCCTTCCGGATCATTCTCGAGGCCTTGGCGCGTGCGGCGAGCGCCCTGGACCTCCCGCCGAGCCCGCACTCGACCTCTTCCTCAGGCCCGCGCGAGTCCTTCCGCCCCGACGCGGACCTCCTCGCGCTGCGCGCGCGCCTCCTTCCGCTCCTCCAAGTCGAAGACATCCTGGTGCGCCGTATCGCTACCTCCGACGGCGCACACTCGTGTACCCCACTTGAGCACGCTGGGGTGAGGCCAGACACGCCGACGGGCGCCTTGCGGCGCACGGGCAAGGAGGTCGCGGTGAACTCCGGCGCGGCGTGGAAGCGAGTCTTCATGCGGGACCAGACGGGGCGCGAGAGCGTCGAGACGCAGCACTTGGTAGACTGGGATGACCCCGACGACCCCGGCAGGCTCCTCCACGCGCGCGGCGAGGACATGCAGCGCCTCTGGGCGCACCCGACCGTAGGCGCGGTTTTGGAGCGCCAGGGGATTCGCTTGCAGGAGTCGTCTGGGTTGTAGGTGGATTTTCATTCCGTTTGGCAGCGGGCCTGATCCATTGGCAGCTTCCTCGATTCATTAGCCGCGGTCACCGCGCCGCACTATGTTCCGACGGATGGTATTATTATTCAATTATTTATGACGCTCGTGAGCTTACGTCCCCGTCCCGGAGATGATATCTTGCGTGCGCGTCTCAAGACCTTGGTATGTCCCTCCCGCACTCGATCCATGCCCGCCAGCTTATCTTTTAATGCAGGGAGTTTCAGAACATCGCATAAGACTCTCAGATCCTCGTAAGCCGATCAAGACCAAGGGAACTATTTCTCACTCCATTCCAGAGGGCGGCATAACTCGATTTTTTCATATTTATGATGTTGGAGGCGCGAAATCACTGGTGAGATTTGGTTGTGGCGACACATTATGTTAACTGATCTGGTTATCTCATTTACAGCGTCGTGAGTTACACCTCTCGCTCTCAGTAAAACTGCCTCACAGATACCCACCCAGCCAAATGGGTCCCCTACTTCGATGACACTGATTCGATCATCTTCCTTGCCCCGATATCAGCGTTCGACCAGGCATTAGCCGAGGACCCCAGGGTCAACCGCCTCGTCCGTTTCTCCCATCATCTGTTAATTACATCTCATCTCACTGACTCATGGCTTTCTTTCCCCAGGCGGACTCGCTCGACCTTTGGACCTCAGTCGTCTCCAACAAGCTCCTCGAAAAAACCAATCTCATCCTTTTCCTCAACAAGGTCGATATCCTGCAGTCCAAGCTGGCCTCGGGTATTCGGCTAGTGGACTTCTACCCCGCGTACGGACTGCGCCCGAACGACTATGACAGCGCATCACGATGTACGCCGGTCCGCTATTTCTCCGCGCCGCTTAAGTGCTGACGGCGCCCAGATCTGCGGAAACAATTCAGTGCGCCGCCTAGCTTGACTTTGCATCTTGTGCTGCCACGCTGATCTCCCGCTTGCAGACGCCATCCTGAAGCAGTCGTCCCCGTCACCGCGCATGTTCTACTGCCATCTCACCAACGCTATAGTGGGTTTTCCCCGCAGCCACCGCGCCGTCCGTGCCTCATTGCGTCATGTCTATCAGGACTTAAAATCCACGACATACGTCCTCGCCGGGAGTAAGTGCCGCCGAACAGACTACTCACCCACCCGCTGATCTATCTTCCCAGTCAAAGACATGCTGATGCGCGTGCACCTCAAGGAATCATACCTCATCCTATAGCGCGCGCGTCCAGGCCCCACCAGCGCCCACACGTCGTCGGCCATGTGATATCTGGGTACGCGAGGGGCGGGACGTCGAGGCCGCGGCGCACCGGATGATTGATCGAAAGATCGACATGGTGACAGGCTACAGCTCGCCGGGCCTCGCGCGAGGTGGGGACGCAGCTCCGCCGCCTCGGATGTACCGGATTCCAACTAGACGGCCTAGACCCTCAGCGCTTTGACGCGTTCGGCTGCATAAATGCTGTATATGCGCGCGATTCCGATACTATTGATGTATTTAGCCCGGTATACCGGTAATTACTATGTGCGGGCTGCGACCACATGGCTGTCGCGCTCGCCTGCAGGGTAGAATAATAACAATATGTAGGCTTGATATCACGATTGGGGTCAATATATTTGCAGTAGGAACAACACGCACGGTCTATGCTTGATCTTCCTGGGCTGGTGCGACCTTGAGTTTGTTGGAATTGCATGGTCCAACTCTTCAGGGGAACACATCGGAAATCCGCAGAACCCGCAGTAGGCGCTGAACAGTGGACTTGAATTGGTTCTCGATGGAGTGCTCCTCACAAGTAATCGCTTCGGCGAGTTTATTGAATACAGGCTTGCGAGATTGCGAACGGTGGAGCTCTGGTTTGCGCTGGCGTTTTTAATATCCTGTTGAACATCTGGAGCCGTGGTGCACGGAGCAAAGCAAACAGAGACAGCTTGTGAACAGCGTACATGCCGCCGAGCTCCGGAAAAAGAGGGCGATCACCACGGACTAATCTAATGAAGACATACGGCAAGGGGTAAACAGAATATAATTGCAGGATATGAGCGGCATGGGAATCAACTGAGATCTGTGGCCCGGGCTGCAGTGAGCTCTTCCCATGGAGGGAGTTCGTACATCGCGGGCAGGGAGTCCCACAAGTTCTGCCTCGCAGCACGGTGTTCTGCGTCCGCTGAGAGAAAGCAGGGATTACAGAGCCCAGCTCGCACGGTCTCCTGGAAACGGTGATGAATCAATCCAAATGGCCTGGGCGGCTCCAGTGTGAGCAAGCTTCCAAGGACGGTATGGCGGTAGAGGTCGCAGGTCGACGAGAGACATGCGGCAGGGCTGGGGCGAGTGTGCAGAAAACGCAAGATGACGTCGCTCTGGGCGGTCGCAAGAGTTGCCCGCGCAATGAGACAGGCGCGTTGGAGGGAGTGGGGAAGCTGAACATGAATCCCGTCGCAGACAATCCCGTCGATGATCGTGCTGACCGACTGACACGAAACGGCGTACATAGCCGCAGGTAGCGCCCAAGTCAATGAAAGACTGTGGACGAGTAAAAGACGCTGGAAATGGCGGGACCTGAAGTCGAATGTGCAATTGGGGGTGTTTATCAGCTTCTCCTGTTCCTTTGGCGATACTGGTGAAACGGCCGAAATATGGAGTAAAGCCCGCCGTCGAAGATACTCGACGTCGTATTTGGTACTAAGCCTCAGCACCCCAGCCACGATATGGAAGGTGGTGGGGGTGGGCGGGGGTTCGAAGAAGCTGGGAGAACGATGAGACCACCGCACGCAACGTCTTAGAAAAGAGTACAGACCTTGAATCAAAGATAGCTCTCAGAAAATATTCCGCGTCAACGGCGGAGTCGTGGAGAACGACGACAGGACATCCATCAATAAGGGGTTGGCTTTCGGGTTGTGGAATTGACATCATGTCTCTGAATACAGACGACCGTGCGGCGAGGATGCCGCCAGAAACGCGGAAGAGTCGATTGCCTGCGCGGAGCACAAGCCCGTGGTCAGCAAACCAGAGGTCGTTAACGCGCGTGCAGTCCTCCTGCGACTCGATTTCGGGCTCGGAATCCGCGGCGTCCATCCTATCGAATCCGGAGATGGCTGGAGATGGCCTGAGACTGAAAGAAGAAGAGCCCGGATGCTGATGCTTGCCAGTGTTTGACACACCCGGGCCGTTGCCAAATAGCGCCAACTGCACCGTACACTGCCACCGTTAATCCTGATGACGACCGTCAGGTTGCAACGCTGCGTTGTTTCTCGAATGTTTGTTGAATTGAAATACGGCTATGGAACCTCCCAAAAACAGAGGCATTTTCAGGAATTTCTTACTACTCACAGAGCAACTGATATCCATTTTCTAAGTACCGCTTGTTAAACGTTCAACCGTGATGGTAACTATGAGCGTGAGGGAGGTATGTTTCGTGGCGGGGGGTCTGATCTAGCCGTCCAGAACCGGTACGTAGGTAGAAGCAATTATAGCTGCGGCTCCGAAGAAAGGAAGCCCCTGTGAAAAAATGACGGACACGAGGAATCGAACCTCGATCTGTCTCTCATCCCAGCCCATGGAAGAATTCACAAGACCGCGCTATCCCTTGCACTATATCCGAATGTATATCTGGGTATGAAGCTATTATACGATATGTATTGCCTAGCGTCCGCCGTCTGTATCATCCTGCATTTTACACTGCAAATAAATATCTGCAGGTAGTTTAGTGCCAACTCGGGACAAGATCTGAGCGTTCATCTCCGGGACGACCCGTAATCTGCAGGAGGAGCGCATTAGACCGGTCACCGTTATGTCTGCGAGACACAAGTGCCGGTAGACAGACCGGTCGATCTGGGGATGACCGGTGCTGCCTCATTTTCAAAACGAACATGCTGATATATGTTTGAATCTGTGCTCATATCCTCCTTGTAAATTTGACCGTAAAATAGCATTCATTTCTCTACTACGCACACAATATCTGCCATCCAAGTGCCCACGAACCGTGGCGCGCGTGCGCTGGCAAGCACAGCGCTGCCGAGGCGGGGGTGCGAAGAGCGTCGCGAGAAATATGGCGGCGTGGACATGGCGCTGAGGGACATACGGAGGAGGGTGTCGTGCAAATCGGATAGAGGCGTCCTGCTGGATACGTCGAGCAGCACAAATAAGATGGGGAGGGCGACGAACCCTGACCTTGCGCAATATGGTATCATGAGAGGGGGTGCATTAGGACAGAAGGCGCACGTACGGAACTGTGAAGAGGTCGCGGTCGATGCCCCAAAAACATGCATTTACTTGATGAAAGCGATAGAGGGTAAACAGGTCTCACCTTAATACCGACTGGGTGGCGTCCGAAGCGCTGGCGTGGGATAGTGAGCTCATGAAGCCAGAGAAAGATGCAAACTTACCTGAGGGAGAGCACGTGTCGACGGCAGTTGTGCTGCGGTCGTGTTGTTGCATGTGCAGCCTCCGAAACGGGCTATAGCCAAATCGACGTCCAGACGGGTGAGAGAAGGGAAGTGGATGCAGTGTATGCATACGCTGGTCTGTGTACGACTGTCGAGATGGTCAGTAATGGTGCGCCTCTGCCAGGATAACTTACCACTAGTCCGGCTTCTGCCGTGGTCCCAGGGCAAAGCAGGGGTACGTGAAATGCCTGAGCGGATGGTGATGTGGGCGTAGGAAGGCCAAGGGCGACGGGAAAGAGGGGACGGCAAAGTGATGAGGAAGGGAGAGAGTCCGTGAAGGAACGAGAAAGGAGACGCACGCGCACCATAGCCAGTGCATTTTCGTCAAGCGCGCAGATGCAGACGTCGGGGGAGTATGCATGTCATACATGTGCGGTGGAGGATCAGCATGGGGATGGAACATCCGAGGAGGAAGAAGATAATGAGCATGCGCACCGGCTGCGCGTGTGGCGTGCACTGAGGTGCTAGGAATGGCTTGGGAAGCGCGGTCGCTTCGCAGTAACCTAAGCGCTTTAACTCTGCAGAGGAATGGAAAAGAGCAAGAGCTGGATGCATCGTCGCCGTTCGTATCAGCACGATGTGTGTGTATCCTCAGCGATGCATACGCGCCGCGAGTTCGTGATGAGACAAGAATGCAGAACGGCGCACCGTTTAGGCCCAATTAGGCCCAGTGGTTTGCGCTGGGAAATTTGATGCCCCATCAGCGATGATGCGGCATCAAACGTGACTTCCGACAAGATTAGGGGCCGTTAAATTTGCTGCGTCATCTGAATTTAAACGCAGATCGACCGATCTGTCTACCGACAGTATTGAAATTGAATAAGGTAGTGGGTCGCCGTCGTGAGTAGCTAGGAGTAGGTACGACTCGGATACGATATGAGGGATGATAGCAAAACCACGACCGTAACAAGATGTCAGAGCGAAGGTGACGGGAGTGCAAAAATTATGAGAATCAAGGTTTGTCGATGAAATCGACACCCTGCGAAGGATCTAGCTGATCAGCTTCGCGTCTCGGTCCAGAACGGAGGGCTCTCTCGGCAACACGATGTGCGAGAGAGATGCCTCGGAGCGGAAGAAAGGCGGAAGGCTTGATGAAGGTTCTGGAACGAGAGGATGTCAATTTCAGTACGCAGTGGCACTCCCGGGGCTTCGGGAGAGAGGAGATGAAGCCCGAGAACACCAAACGGGAGCACAGCTCCAAAGAGCCAAAGGCTCGCTGAAGGGCGAATCTCAAACGACCGAAAACCCAAACAGGGGCTGTGCGGACGGAATCATGCAAGGATAATGAGGCGATGGATATGTATGCGGAAATTGCACTGTCCCATCCCCAGAGGTCTCACAAGAGACCGAGCTGAACGACCTCGCAATAAGGGAGATTAAGCGTCGATGTGACGCCCGAGAAGAAATATGCAATGAGATATGATGCGGATGCAAAACAACCCCAAGATCCTTGGAAGCTGCCCGATCCACCGGAGGCCACAAGAGGTGCCTGCCCAAGTGGACCGTTCCGAACAATCTCTGACTTAGAGCGAGATCCGGTACGATGTGCACCCAGCAGAAGATGAAGGAATGAAGGAAAGGGATGGGATGGCGCCGCACGACCTCTCGGTTACAGAGGTCTAATGCGTGCCGCAGTAATGGCACGCATTCGGCATTGGAAATAAATATGATGCTTCGGGAACCACCCGAAACATTGAGAGGAAAGATGGGATGGAAAAGAATGTAGGAAGCAACTTAGCTTGAGGTTTAAACATTCATGATACAAGTCTTGCGGAGATTGCGCTCAAGCTAAGTTGCTGGTAGAGATGTGCGGTACAAGTCGCGTTGCGACGTCCAGAAATATGCCGGCACATCCAGCTCGGGGATGGACGAAACACGCCGAGAAGGAGTCAAATCAATGGCCAGCATACTGCGAAAGCACAGAAGACATCTCATGCAACAAAAATCTGCGATGCGGGCTCAGCAGCGTGAGCGATGATGAGCGTCGCGAGCAGAAAGAAAGATGTCACTACGTGACACAATCGGGAGAAGACGGGATGCTCCTCCGCGGCTCCCCGTCTACCTTATCTTTCACTAAGGCTGACTCGCAAGCTCGTCTGCCTTAGCTTCCAAGCAGGTTACCGATCTGGGAGCGCACGCATTTGCTCAAGCCCATCGGAAACCGGGAAAAGCCGAGCTCCACATCGGCAATCGCCGGCTATACCGGCACGCTCCCTCCGGTTGTCCTCGCCCTGCTCGCATGTTCTACAGCACGCCTCAGCCACACACCGAAGAGGTACAAGAGTGCTACGAAATCCTCGAATTGCCACAGTCCACTGTTTGCCGGCCATGGCCCCGCACTTCGAAACTATGAAGGTGCGTTAGCGGCAAGATCTTGTAGCTGGGTATAACGCCGACCTTCTCAGTCATTCGCCGACGTTCCTATCAACGACGCGGGAGTTATGACGGAGGATTTTCTTCTTGCCTCGGACGGTCTGGTTGCTTTGTTTGGTACACCGTTCTCGAACACATGCTTTCTTTCGGTTGGTGACCCCAATGATTTTAACTACAGACCTTCTGGGTGCTGGTGTGTTCGGATTCGTGCAAGCAGATATCAAGAGTAATATCTCAGTGCGACAAATTTATCTCAAACTATCCCATGCTGCCGCTGACAACCTCCAGGGCGTGCGGGAGCGCTACAATGCCGCAGTCGCAGAATCGAGCACCTTGGAGGACCTCGTCCGGCACGAACACGCGCAGGGCGGGAAACACGGAACCCAATGTCTCGTCCGCCTCATACGGTACTCACCTTTTCACCTCCCCCACCCAATCAGCGCTGATTTCTTGACGCAGCGGTCTGGCATTCACTTGCCTTGCGCTACAGACGACCCAAACGGAGCCCAACTGCGCTCTGCACGTCTGCTTTCGCCGTGCATACGACGTCGTTCTGCGCCACCACCACACCTTCGTCGTGCGCTCCGTCGTCACCGTACGTTATCTCCTGATCTAGAATATATATGGCTAATGTGCATCTAGCTCGCGATTCGGGCTGTTCCGCGCCGAGACCACTTCTACGCGCAGATTTCGCAGGGAGGTGATTCCGAGAAGTTCGAGGGGGAGCTGAAGCGGTGGCTGGTCGGCTTGGACGGCATCGTGCAGCGCATGAAGGGCTTCTTGGCGGATGGTGCCTATGGGCGTGTTTGAGTCGGTGTGCTTTACTCTATGAGTTTATCTTCACAATTAATATTTTACTTCATAATCTTTCCGTGTTTCCCGAGTGCGGCTATCTCATAAATTATCCTCTGGACTGCTGTTTGAGTTTGTGGCGCATGAACAGTTTCCCGTGTCAGCTCCCGTTCGGATAGCCTGCCATTGCAATAAGGAAAGTCTACAGCTCCCGGCCTCATAGAGTTATGGCTTCCGTCCCCGAAGACGGCTATTTTTCTTCTACCTTCACGTCGAGCTCCGGACGAAACTCATCCGAAGAATCACCGCTCCCGGGTAACACGGTGCTTCTCCGCTCCAACCACTCCTCGCCCCACGGAATATCCGGGTCCGAAAGCTACACTCTAAAATTTCACCCTTGCGCCCCTCTACTCGCTGCCTCTCCCCCCGGCGCCACTGTCCCGATCCAACCCGGGTGATCTGACTCCACGCCAATGGTACGACCTGCGCCCACTATAACTTCATATCTTGGGTGTCGAAAACGATATCGGTCGTAACCTCGCCCATCTCCTTTCAAATCAAATCCTCCATGCACTCCCTCGCCGCCGTACTCCTCGGGCTTGCGCTCGCAATCTTGCCGCGCGCCTCCGCCAGCGCCTCCCTTGGTGCAGCCTATTGCTCCCTGCGGCACGATTTCTGCGGCGTCACGCACGACGGCGTGTTCAGCCACTACCGCGCGTGCTGCGCAGGCCTGGCGTGCGTTGCGCACGACCACATCGAGCGCGCTGTTACCGACGTCGTGAGTCTGAGCCAGTTTTTCCTAGGGAAGATATGGCTGACCTCGTTCCTAGCGATGCGCTTAAAATCAGACGCTTCAGCGAGAGGATTTTCTAGGAGATACAGATTGATACTTATGATATCCCTGGGACCTATATACGCGGTGCGGATTTGTATCAAGGATTCGCACTGGAAGCGGTCCTCACATAACTGGCTTCCGTAAATACATTATGGACATCTAATACATAGTGCGGGAGCTGTTCGTCGAGTCTCAGAACATTTAGAACATTGAGAAGTAATGAAGGACCGATCTCCCAGTGGTTATTCACTGAGGTGGATATCGTCAGGTTTGAAAGGCATCTGGGCTGGCGCGCTTACTGTGGAGAGCCTTCGCCATCGCTCTCGCTCATCGCGGTAGTATTCATCGCGCGAAGCTCTGCCCACGACGGGAGCCCGTAAACGCTGGGGATATTATCACAGAAGGCGGAGACGGATTCCCTGTGCTGCAGCAATCATTGCACCAGCCCCATGTCTTGAGGCTCCTCATCATGGCTGGGGTGGTGCCATAGACCGGATCGCAATCGCGGCCCAATTTCACGCTGGTGAAGAGTTCCGAGAGTAATTGATTACGGACTCCACCGCACGCTGCGGCGCTCGAGCAGGTGGAGGGGACGCAAAGGAATTCGTTCACGGCAACGGTGCCGCGGACCATGTGGACATGGGCGTCCAGGCACTTCCGTGCGTGCTGCGCCAGGCGGGCATCTTCCATGAGCGACAGGAGCTCCCCGGCATCGAATGTCGAAGCAGTGTAATAGCAACATCACTGGGCCCCAACTTCGGCAGCAGCCGCGCAAATTGAGAGGGTCTCGCTTGCTGTCGAATTGGGCGGCGTAATCATGTGGGTAGCATAAGGCTCCTCGGGGCTTCCGGTGTACCATCCAGCCATTTTAAGATGATCCGAGGCACGCCGATAGAGATATTGCACGTCATATTTGTTCGCCAGACGCAGGATTCCGAGGAGGGGATAGATCTCGACAGGTGCTGAGGGTGGCATGAAATAGCTGAGAATGGAATCAACCTCGGTGGGCAGTAGAACCGCAGGATCCGAGAACGCACCTTGAATCAAAGATAGCAGCTAGAAATGCGGCGACATCTTCGGCGGAGTCATGTAGGCGACCGCACGACATGCGTTCTGGGGATTGACTTGATCTTGGTACGTCATGTCGAGCCACAGAATTCCCCGTAGGAACTCACCCTTAATGGAGGCGACCGGCCGCACGACATGGGACAACATGATC
The DNA here is from genome assembly GCA_029204335.1 of Mycena vulgaris. Classification (NCBI taxonomy): domain Eukaryota; kingdom Fungi; phylum Basidiomycota; class Agaricomycetes; order Agaricales; family Mycenaceae; genus Mycena; species Mycena vulgaris. The sequence continues at coordinate 235,289 of JARGYA010000041.1, read as the reverse complement.
GACACCTCCCCGAGCACGTCGAGGACTGCAGGGTCCGGTCGAGTTTGACACGAAATAAGCTTGATTAGATTATCTAAATCTCGCCTCTGTTTGCTATCCTAAGACTCCTCATCACCATTTATATCTGTCATATTTCTCTGCTGCAATACTTCTGAGCACCAGAGCACTACCAGGCCAGGACAGATTACAACTACCACTCTAAGTTCTCATCCAATTTTGGTTCGAACAAATCTAGCATGTTTTTTTATCTGCCGGAGCGAAGGGAAGGCGTATCTTGTCTAATTTTCGCCGTTCCTGAGCGGGACCGTGCCGTCGTGCCGTACTACTACCTACCTACTACCTACCTCAGTTTTCGGCGTTCGCCCCAAGTAGGGTACATCTGCGAAACAGATATCGGCCGGGTGTTGTCAGGATTTCGGCCAGAGCCCGAACCAAGCCCGAACGGGTCGTGTTAGGATTTTGAACAGGCCGAGAGGTCAAAATCTCAAATTTTGTCAGTATTCACATCGCTTATTATCAAGGGTCGGTCGTGAGATAGCCTCAAAGGCAAAGGGCCGCAAACGAACCGTCCATTTGCTTGAAATTGAAGCAACGGTGATCAAAGCTAAGCAACTGCCAAGGTGTCAAGTCTATGACTGTTTTTCCTGGACAAAAATACGATGCAAATCGATTTGCATCGCGATTGCATCAAACTTCACGATGCAATTCGATTTTTTTCGATACAGTTCGATTGAATTCAGTGCAGAGTGATGCATTCCGATTTCTTTCGATGCAGTCTGCGGTGCAAATGGGTGGACTCTCTGCGTGCAGGTGTTGAGATGTCCTGCATTGCACTGCATCGCATTGCATCGTTGCATTGCACTGCATCATGATGCAGTTGAATATTCATATAAACGATGCATTTCGATGCAATCTGGTGCAGATGGGTTATAATTGCATCGGATTGCATCGAAATGCATCGAACTGCATCGACGTCTCTGCATTGAATTGCATCGTCGCCGATTTTTTTGCACCCAAACTTCCCATATCGGGATAAACCAACCACTCAAGCTTTTTTAGACCACAGGCGACCCGGAGAAAGCGAAAAGTACAATTCAAATGTGATGGTGCTTATGGCCAACTACTCTACTAAATTTTCAAAAGCTGTTCTCCACCATGATACCATCGAAAACCATGTGAAGCTTTTGGGCCGGACTCAGACTCTTGTCCAGAAAGCCTTGGAGCTTGCAAAACCCAGCCCGGATCTCCGTCATGTTCCCGATCTTGTACGTTCTCCCAGTACTCCTCTCCCTCTCCCCAACCAAACCAAGCAGCTCGAGACCACGAACACCGCCCTTGTTGATTCCTCGGACCAACCTCTGGCACGGACGGTGGCGTATCAACTCCAGCGTAACAAAAATCAGCTGTTAGCAGAAAGCCTGCAAGACTGCCAATTACTTGAAACAAGAAGGGCTCGTCTGCTTGAGAAAATCGTAGCAGGCCCGAAAAGAAAGCCTGCAGGGCCACTAATTTCCTTAAATCATCAGGGGCTCGTTTCCTTCCTAACCAAGTTCGTCTTCTCCTGGATTTCATTTCATTTCAAATGCTATTTGAGTGCGCGCGGGCCCCTTGGGGCCCATGTGGCACTATACATATGACAAGTAAGTAACTAGCTGGCATGGAGAGTGGGCCAGGGTAGGTAGCGTAGGTAGATAAAGGGCTGTTTATGAGTATGCTATGATGGTGGTAATGAGTTATATGTCAAAGGCGATAATACGAGTCGAGAGCGATAACTGTAATTAGTAGTATTGGTAAGGTAAGAGAAGGGAAAGGAAAAGAGAAAAGGAGATGGGTAAGGGGCCGGGGCCCGAGGGCTACAGAGTCTAGCGGGGGAAGCGACCAGAGTCGCGAGCAAAGTCGAGGACGGGGCCGGGGTCAGACTTAACCGAGAGCAGCAGTTTCATGGTGAGGCGGGCCGTGCCGAGGCGCTGGATGAGGCATACTGCGCCAAGAACCCTCCCCAGGCCTCACTACTGACTTGCTCACCTAATCCGGTCCAACTCATTCTCTGGCAACGTGTCAACTCTCTTTTGTGCGGTGATTTTTGGAGTCGTACGAGATCGTCAATTTGTGTCTTCTCGATCCCTTCTTGGGCTTTCCTGGCTGGCTTTTATCGATCATATATCGCCCCTCTGGACCATTTCCAAACATTGTCTGAATTCCAGCGAGCTTTAAAGAGTTTTTTCTGCTCGGGCACCTTAGTTCGGCCACATAAAGGCTGCTACATCCTGTGTCCAGCAGGATCATGCCCTCGTACAGAAATGTCTCATCCTCCCCAAAATTCACAATCGGACGGAGCGGACAAAATATTTGTTATTGCTACACACTTTGCAGAGAACTACAGTCAATCCACGGACCTTGTATTTCCCACGGCCCTTGCACGAGATTTTATTTCTGAGCCAAGAGTCCATATTTTTGCTGGTTTCTTTCACATACCTCTCTCCCTATGATATGACCTTGCTCGCCACATTTTTTTCGAGATTTGAGGTTGCTTCGGAATTGGGGAATATGTGGTGCAATGGCCAGAACTGCATTGCCGACAACCGGGCCTTGAGGATTGGGCTGATTTTGACTGGGAAAATTGACCAGGATGGGATTTAGCATCATAGGAAAATAGTGCAGAAAATTTGAACCCAACAACTGCTCGGGTCGTGCGGAATTACGACGAGAAAGCTGCGCGTCCACGTGATGTTGATGCCCGCACAAACAAAGCGTGGGCCTACACCAGCTCGGTTTCGCGACGAGGGTGCCGAGACGAGCCAGGCCGCTGGTGGGGAAGTCGCTGGGACAGGATGCGGGGATGTAGAGATGTTGCCTGGGGATGATTCATCAGAAAATTCTAATTTCTGACTCAGAGCCGGAGCTTGAGTCGGAGGAGGAGATGTGAAGGAAATTGAGCAGCAGATAAGGCAATGCATGCATAGCTAGATGAATCGAGGCCTAAAATGTTGAAAACCATCGAAATTTCTGTGTACCGAGGTCGTGCGTGGCTCGTTTGCGCAGAAATGCAAGGACCGATTAAGACCGAAAATCCGGCCTGAACGCGAGAAGGCAGAGTCTACGCTGACAGACTTTGGCGAGACTGTCCGTCGGGCTGAGCGCAAAAACCGGGTTCACCTAAACCGACCTAGATCATCATTTTTCCCAATCACCATCATGCGCGCGCTCCTGGATAGCCTCCTCTCCCTCGATTCTCTGGAAAAGCTCGAGCTGGTTCTACAGTCGTGGATCTTTGCGGCCGGATACCGAGTTCGGCCGGATACCGAGTTCGGCTTTATGCTGTTGTTCACGCCCTTCGGACGACAATCAACTCCCAGCGCGAGACTGCACGGTTAGAACGAAATGCAAAACAGCGCGCGATCCGTCAGAAGAAGAAGGGTACTTATGTCTCTGAATTGGAGGACGAGACTGATTCGGAGGATGAGGGGGAGGACGAGCAGTTTAGTACTGATGAAGAGGAGGATGCTCACCCGCGTTCGTCACCCATTCCCCCTTCACCCAAGCGGCAGAGGCGAATTCTGGAGGAGGTTACGAATGCGGACAACTCCACGCGTCCTACAACCAAGAGAGCCGCGCGGAAGCCCCTGCAATGCGCCGCGGAAGTAAGTCAATCCTATTCAGCCCCTTATAGAACTTCCCGACGGCGCGCCGTACAAAACTAATGGGTTGGAACTTGTATTCTTATTCGATATTGTATTGCTTTCCCTTTCACTGTTGTGTTACTGTTGTATTTGGTGTTCAAGTGTAATTGATCATAATTTATTCTACTTGGTCTTTACCTTCGCTTTCACTCTCCGGCTCGTCACTTTCCAGCTCTTCGTCCTCGGATTCGTCCTCGGATTCATCCTCTTCTTCCTCCACCTCGGGGCCACACAGCCGTGTCAAAAGATCCTCGAACTCCTCCGGGGGCGGAAGCAGAGCCGCGGGCACGAATTGATTCGAGGGAAGGGATAGGAAGTGGTGCTGGGGTCTTTTTATACGTTCGTGCCCGCTGAATAGACAGTTGGGCAGGCGGTTGCGGATGATTTCCACCCATAAGAGCCGTCTAGTTAATGTCTGGGGTGGTTCTGCGCGTCGTATGAAGTGAATGAGAGTGCAAGAGGTGGTGGAAGAGCGAGAAGACGCGTCGCTGTCCTTTGTAATGAACGTGGGAATGTTTTCAAACTCCGATGATTTGTAATAAGCAAGCCAGCGATCATCGCCACGATCTTTGCAACAGACTATAACAAACGAGGTACGAGTTCATAATGTTATAGCGTCTGTTTATAAGAGACTAGCCTGTGCCGATTCGGCTAAAAAGTGCAAAACTCAAGGAATTCTTTCAAACTTTTTTGTAGGGTCATATTCTACACGTCTCTCCACACCATCTAGGTACTTTACTTCATCCTAAAAGCTCAATTTTACGGCGAGAAAGGCGGATTTCTAAAAGCTCATGCAAGGTCCATGGATTGACTGTACTAATGAGACGCACTCGCCGCGATTATTACAGCAAAGTGCCTGCGGACGCTATTTTAGCGTCGGAAGCCAGATACAAATCTGAATCCGATCTTGAATCGGAATCTAGGAAGAAATTTGAGGTCAAAGGTATAATATCGTGGTGTATCACGACCCGTCGCAGATGCTGCAGCTTGTCTTTAGCGACGAGTCTGAGACGGAGGGACGGAGGTGCGCTTGCTGGCCGTGGCGTCCACTATTCCGGCGTACTTATCTGACTTCGCATTTTTAGTGTCTACCCGGGGGACGACCCGTACTGGGAAGCCGTGGACCTGCATTATTGGCAGACGAACAATCTGGAGTGGTACGAGCCGTCGATGATAACGACGCGCGGGGGTGCGCTCGAGATCAACCTCACGCAGGCGGACCCGTCGACGAACCACAATTTGTCGTACATGGGCAGGATGATGACTTCGTGGAACAAGATCTGCTTCACGGGCGGGCTCATCCTCGTGAATGTCATGCTTCCTGGGACGATCAATGTATTCGGGTGCGCAGAATCGTCTCTCCCATCGATCGTTGTTTTTATAGTGACGGAGTATGGAAGGCTGTGGCCGGCTGTGTGGAAGATGGGAAACCTTGGACGAGCTGGGTACGGCGCGAGCTTGGACGGCATGGTGCGTCTCCCTCCCCCCCCCCCCCCCCCCCCTCCTGCCTGCTAAGACAATAACGCCCCCAGTGGCCATGCGTCTACGACGCCTGCGACGTCGGCACGCTCCCCAACCAAACGCTGAACGAAGGGCCCGCTGGCACGCTCGACAGCGGCGCCTCAGGCGACCCGTACAATGGTGAATTGGCGTACCTTCCGGGGCAGTGGCTGTCGAGATGTACGTGTAAAGGCGAGAGCCACCCGGGCTCGGTGCATGAGGACGGGACGTATGTGGGGCGGTCCGCGCCTGAGATCGGTGAGCACTAACTATGATATCTGCGCTGATGACTGACGGGGCGACGCAGATACCCTCGAGGCGCAGATCGGGGGGCCGGACGGCGCGCATGTGGGGCAGGTGTCGCAGTCGTCGCAGTGGGCGGTACATCTGTCCTCTTCATCCTCCGAATAAGGATTGCTAAGCGCCCCCCGCGCAGCCCTTCAACGCGGGATACATCTGGGACAACTCGACGGACAATGTCTACATTGCGGACCCCACGCTGTCGCACCAGAACTCCTACTCCGGCGGGGTGTACTACCAGGCGACTTCCGTCGTCTCCACGACCAGTGCCACGCCTCGTTCTTCCTCCTTCAATGAAGATGACTGACATCCGCGGATGGACCAGTCGTGCTGCCAGCTCCTCGACGGCTGCTTCGCCACGCAGGGCTTCGAGTACGTGCGCGGGTACGATGGCGCTGTACGTCCTCCTTCCTTTGTGATAGGGCTGCCACCCGTGACCGTGGCCACGGTTCGACGGCACCCGTGGCACGGGTGCCATGCCCGTTCCGTCGGCCATTTTTGCCAGAGTTCAACGGCACGGGTACGGCACGGGTTTGCACCTTGACGGCCCGTTAAAAGACGGCCGTTACAGCCGTGGAACGGCTTGTTTTTTCCCGTCATCGGGAAGGTATAATTTCCAACGGAGCGTGTCTCAAGTGTCCCCGACACACATTCAACATGCCTTCTGTGTGTTCTGACACTTCTTGCCTCCAAAGTTCAAACTTGCAAGCTGCAGTCAAGTTGCGGCAATACCGGCAATTGCCGAAAGTGATGGCGGACTTTCAAGTTCGTTTCACCGTCAACTTTCTTTATGTGCTCACTGATTCCTCCAATATTATTCATTTGAAGGGGGTCCAGTCAAAATTATAGGCTCTCAGCATCATTGCCGGAATATTTGAGGGTACATGTGCTTCTTTGAGCGCTAAGATATTGGTTATAATCTCACCAACTTCTGAGATCGACGTCTGACAGCTCACCAAGGTTATCATATAACTCGTAGGAGCCGAGGGATCGAATTCAGACCAAGGAACAAACATGAAAAGTTTCGAACATACCCGTGTACCCGTTACGGCCGTGCCGTTGACCGTGCCGTCCCGTCAAGGATTTTTTCAGCCACTTGACGGGCCGTTTCGAGACGGCCCGTGCCGTCGAAAAGCCGTGGAATAAGGCTCCAACCATTTTCGACGGCCGTGCCCGTCACGGGCACGGGCGGCAGCCCGACTTTGTGATTTACGGGCGAAATGCTAATTTGCGATGCACACATGGCAGTACATCACATGGCTCACCAACAACCAAGTGACGTGGACGCTCAATTCGGGGGGCGTCACCGCCGACACCACGATGGAGATCGCTGCGCGTCCGATCCCGCAGGAGCCCGTGGTGCGCTCCGTCCTCCCTCCCTTCCTGATGCAGCGCATGCTGATCCTACCCCGCGGTAGTACATCCTCGCCAACCTAGGCATCTCCAAAGCCTTCGGGTTTGTGGACTTTGACAACCTCGTGTTCCCGGCGACGATGCGCATCGACTGGATCCGCGTGTACCAGCACCCGGACAGCATTAACATCGGCTGCGATCCCGAGGACCGGCCGACGAGCGCGTATATTGATACGTGCGTCTCCCACTTCACACTCTCAGCTGCATTCGATTGACAATTGATTCGATGCAGGTATTCGGAGGTGTACACGAACCCACTGCTGACGACGTGGGTGGACGACTACAAACAGGCCATACCCAGGAACAACCTCGTCGACCAGTGTTGGCCATCCCACCCATCCCGCTCACTTTCTCGTTTCGTCGTCGTGTCCCCGACGTCCGCTCTTTCGTGTATCTACTGTATCACCTTTCTTCTTGGGTCTGGGCTTTTCGTGATTCGTGATTCTCTGCTCATCCGGACGGTATTTATCGCTCTACTTATTGTCCCTACTGTTGTTGTTGCTACTAGTATTGCTATCACTGCGCGCGCTGTTGTCGCTACCTACCACACTCTTTTGTTATTGTAGTAATTAGTGTACAGAAATCGAAAGACCTCCGCGCGTCGAGGAAACACTGACCAGATTCGATTGTAGAACTTCGACGTGCACGGATAATGGACTAGGACGAAGCAGCATGCCGCTCCACAAATTCGACCAGCTCCTCTGCGACCTCCTCAATTAAATCCCGTCGCACCAGCGCGTTGCGCCACGCTCGCACCCGTGGCGACCAGAAGAGCCCCCCCTCTCCGTCAGTGCCCTCCTCCTCCTGCGCTGCATACCACACCCCCGCCAGCCCCCCATACACTGCCGCGACCGTATCCGCGTCACCGCCCATATTCGTGGTGAGCAGCGCGCCCGCCTCGAACGTGCGCGTCGCGAGGAACGCGTAGAGCGCCGCCGCGAGCGTGTGAACGACGTAGCCCGACGAGGGGAGCGCAGCGGCGGAAGGGAGAAGGGCGAGTGTGCGTGCTGCGAGCGCTTCTGCGTCTCCAGCTGAAGGAGTGGCTGCGAGCGCCTCCGTGTGTGCGGCAGTGCGCAGTCGCATGAGGGGGTGGTGCGCAGTATAGTGCGCCTCTATCGCCGCCGGGTCAACGACGCCCGCAGGGAGGGGCACGTCGGCTGCGAGCGCCACCCGCAGCGCGTCCGCATCCGTGGGCCAGGGATACGCCGCGAAGTGGTGTAGCACATCGAGCTTCGATATCTGCTCCTTCCCCTTCGCCTCCTCCGGCGCATCTGCGCTGCGCACCAGTCTCGCGATACACTCTGTCCACGCGGCACACGCCGCCTCGCACACCGCATTCGGGTGCGTCGTCGCGCTCGACCTCCGCGCATACGCCGCCGCCCCCGAACCACAGGCAGCACGCGCATGAGAGAGCCGTTCCCGCCGAAGCCGGCCCCGCGCAGATCGCGCGCAATGCGTGCGAGCGCACTCTTTGCTGTTGTGCGGCGTTTCTCCTTCTCTTTCTCCTTCGCTGCTGGCAATAACCGCCGTGTCTCGGCCGGGGATAACGCTCCGGAAGCTTTGAGAGCGGCTTTGTAGATCCCGAGCGCGCGGCGGGTGGTGCTGCCGATGTCGAAGCAGCGCCCGATGGCGCTGAGGACGCCATTTTGGTACCAGCGTAAGTACGCTTCGAGCTGGTCGGCTTCGTCGAAGCCCCCTCTTGTCCCTTCTGCCTGTTGTGAGGACAACCCGCGCGCGGACCCGCTGTACGTTCCCAACGACCGCGCAAGCGCCAGCATCATACTCGTATCGTCCGTCCACACGCCCGCCCCAAGTGAAAAGTTCCCGTTCGGCTTCATAAGTGAGATGAAGGGGAAGGAGAACCGCGGCTGGAACTCGGCGGGTGCACCGAGCGCGTCGCAGAGCGCGGTCGCCAGGAGGGCGAGGCGGATCTTGGTGGACGCAGGGGCGGGTACGAGGTGTTGGGTGTGCAGCGGTGCGGAGGTTGGGGAAGCCATCGTGCGGAGTAATTATAAAGGACGAAGTGACTTGAAGGAAAGACAAGGGCGTGGCAGGTGGCTGTGCCTACGGATCAAATCGCCGATTCTTCGTCGCTCTCACCATCGCCACCGAGGAGCTCGACTCGCTCGAATCTGCGACTAGCTTACACCCACCATGCTCCGCGTACGCCTAGTCTAGCTAATCGATGAATTCCCGGTTTCTCTTGAACTCCTCCCTCACTGTCCCTCCGCCCTAATTATTAGTAACTAGCTTTTCGGCTCCTGTGCCAGCTAAGACCGAGTCCCGACGCTTTCCCTGCCGAAAACGTCTTCCTCATGGATTGGCTACGCCCCATGCTAGCACCTTAGGTATGTACCCTTACCTAGCGCTCATACGCTCGCTACAGGCTCCTCTCCGGGCACTTGGAATTACACGGATTCCTACAAACGCTAACTGCCCGATCAAATGCGATCTTCTCCTCATCAATGCATCGATCTCGACGGTAACGCCACTCGCTCTCCCGTCTGTTGTCGTCTCGTCTCTCGCTGCACCTCGCCGCCCTCTTCGGCGCCCGGATCGTCGCCTCCTCTCCGCGCCTGCGAGCTACATGCGGACCCGACGCTTGGCGCTCTCACCACAGCTTCTGGTTACCAGTCGCTGACGGGACTCCGTCTCGCGCACTGGATTCGGGCGCAGGATGTACACCGACTACGAGCTCGATTACGTGATAACTCCCATCGCTCACCCTCTATACCTAGGCAACGTCTTCACGAATCATTTCTCCGACAATGTCATCGAGGCAAGGTGGGAGGGCTTGGAGTGGTTCTTGAGTATCGTTGCACGGCATCCTTACCTTTGCGTGCGTCTTGTCGCCGTCGTATTGACTTGCGCTGATCATCTATCTTGCCATGACAGGCGGGGGAGCAAGGTGCGCTGTGCGTTCCTGCAAGACCCCGCCTGGGATAAGGCACAGTGGATCCGAGACAGGGAGGAATCCAATGATATGACCGATGACTACCGCTACTTCGCGCTTCCCCCCCCTTCTATTCGAAACGTCCGACACGGCCCATGTTACGGTTCTGTATATTCATATGTATATATGACAGGCAAATTCTACCTTTGGGATCTTGCTTTCTCATTGTGATTGCTCGTGTGACGTTCAAACCGGTAGCACAGACAACGAGTGAGTCTCGACTCGCCGCCATGGGTGTCGTTCTCGTCATACTGACAGCTGTGGCTAGCACCAGATAAACCTCACGTCGACGTCGCCATCGATGGTGCCCACCCTCCGCCGGCCCGTGATCAATGCAACGAACCAGGATATAACTCGGCGTCGCAGTGTTCTCACACAACGGATGCACCCCGCTCTTCGAAGCTGACTTGACACCCTTGGCTCAACTGGCATATACATACTCCTTGGCCCCTTACTTTCTTCTTTTCTTCCCGCCTTCTCCGTGCTCGCTGCCTTCTGCCTTCCGCCCAGGTCCCACCTAGATCGGACCCCGCTCCGGCATGCCGCCGTTGTTTCTGCTAAACTGGCAGTGTTAATAGCCTCACTATTTCGGTGCATACCTTCAGCCTCCCTCTTTCGATGACGGCGATACGCTCTTGGTCAAAGTTGCATGCGGGCCGGCAACTAGTTGACCTCCGTGCTAATTTTTTCTCTCACTTCCATCGCTCAAATTTCCAAGGCTTTCCTTGTCAGCTGGGTTTCATTTGATGATCGCAAGGATTCTCCGGCCGATCGTGAACTTGCCGTCGTGGTTCCGGCTTGTACTTTTTTTCTTAGCAAGCGTGGCTGAAGTGGGTTTCCAGTGAAGGAAGGGTGTTTCCTCTTCTTCTTCCTGTTAAACTTAGCATTCCAAGAGGGAGAGTACACGACCTCGAGCTTCAAGTGCGCTTCCAGAAAGTCCACACCGGTACCTCCGTCTTGGCCAGAAATCCACCAACAGTGGATACACGCATTCGATACCGGCCCGACGCACCCACTGCATTGCCTTCCTCTTTATCTGGCCGCCTTCTTCGTGCTCTGCTCTCTGCCCTCCGCCCAGCTCCTGCCTGGATCGGACCGGGCTCCGCACTCCTCCGCCACACTGTCAAGTAATTTACTATTTCGGTGCATGCCTGCGCTCCCTCCAGCCGATTAACTCGCCAACGCCGCAAAGACAAACGGTGGGGAATAGCCATCACATGCGGAGGTACGTTACTTGCCCAATATGCAGAACTGACGAAAGTGAGATGGAAGTAAATTGGGGTGAGGATGAACGCACTTGTACTGAGCCCAAACAATGCGATAAAGACCACAGCAACATATTCATGTGGGACGTAGCCGTATTGCGAGTCCGCGATAGACATCGAGTCCGAGCGGGAGTTCACTTGGGTGATCGTGAGTCGATGTAGGAGATGAATTTCAGGACGGAACTCACGCATAGCGACGAAATTGAATGTGGAAAGGATTGTATTGAGACTTCAGTGTGTTCCAGCCCTCCTTGTATTGGATCCTGAAACTTGTCTTCAAACTCTACTACAGCGGCGGATGTCGATGCGTGCCAAATTCTGCCGTAGTGCGCAGCGCTTGTCATTGGGTCGCAGTCCTTCGGCGAAATACAACGCCAAAAGTTAGTCATCTTGGATTACGCAACCAATGCCATTCAGCCGCGATAATTTTATAGTAGAGATACAGCGGAGGTATACGTTGCGTGGTATGCTGTAAGCCGTGTGTCGAACCGCCAAATGAGTGCCGTACAAACGAGAACTCGAGCTCTACGGAGATATATACTGGAGTGGTTGTAGAATCGCCGAGTAGACAAGTCTCGGGGATGCCTGAGAATGTCCTATGAAGTCGCTCAACTATCCAAGCGTTTGGCGTCAGGGCTAAGCTGGAGAAAACGCAGATCACCCGGTGAACTTGAATGTTGACCTTGCCCAATGGACTAATCTCCAAAATATTTCTCCAATACCCGGCCCGTCTGACCCGACGCCGTTCAGTCCATTCTTCGCTTTTGTCCCACGCCATATCTGTAGTACAGTACGTCAAACTACCTTGTCTACGCCATGGCTCTGAAGCTGGATCGATTCTCCCGGAAACCTGGTCAAGTCGTTCGGAACTTCCCGTAAAGGCTTTCCGTCATCCATCATTCTCGTTGCGGCGAGGTCGTTGCGTAATCCAAACTGGCTAACTTTCGGCGTCGTATTTCGCCGAAGCCTGAAGGACTGCGACCTAGTTTATCACACATATAAAACATCAAAGTACCAATCAAATAGACTCCATAACAATCCCTCCAACTTACCACTCAAACAAATATCCACCAAAGACTTGCTGCACTACCCGGAATGCAGCTCATTCGCATGTTCTCTGTCTTGTTCCTCGCCATCGGCGGATTGGCCTGTGGTCAGTCGCATGTGCATGATGAGCACGAAGTGGTGGCGCGAGACTCGGTCAAGCTTAAAATCGCACCCGGCCCCAGTGATCCACAGATTCAATTTGCGCCTCTTCCCAGCGCCGTGGGCTCGGTCGCGATTGACCCCACACTCGGCTATTTTGTTGGAAACCTCGGCGGTGGCGTGTATTGGGTGACGGATGGCTCGTACAACAACATGTTCATGGTGAGCACACATGGGGTCATCGTGGTTGAGTGAGTCCGGCCACACCAGTTTGACAGTTGCGCAATGTCTAACGTCGAGTCCCCTTTGCAGCGTACCCCCAACAATTGGGCACAAGCTGCTATATGCCATTGGCAACACGACGCGCCTCCCCGTCACCCACCTCGTGTACTCGCATCTGCATGCGGACCACATCGGCGGCGCGTCGCTCTTCAACACCTCGCACCCGACCATCATCGCCCACGCAGAGACGCGCAACAGGCTCGCGACGCTGTCCCCGCTCGACCCACTGCGCCCGCTGCCGAACGTCACGTTCGAGGGTGACTACACCGTGTCCGTAGGCAACCAGACGCTCGAGTTATCGTACCATGGCCCCAACCACGCGCCGGGAAACCTCTTCATGTATGCACCGGCACAGCGCGTCGCGGTGCTCGTCGACGTCATCTTTCCCGGCTGGGCGCCCTTCACAGAGCTCGGGGTAGTGGACTTTGTCCCTGGTCTGATCGCCGCGCATGATATGCTGCTCGCGTTCGATTTTGACGTGCTCGTGGCTGGCCACGTCGCCCAACTCGGTACCAAGCATGATGTCTTGCAGCAGAAGAAGTGTGAGTCCCCGATCCCAGCAATGGTCCACATATTTCTGTCCACTGCCTATAGACATTGAGGACCTGCGCGACTCGTGCGCGTCCGCGCTTAACGGCGATATGACGGACGCGATTGGGCCAACCGTCGCGGCGAACCCAGGGAACGTCTGGGCCACGCCCAAGGCGCTCTTTCGTGTCGCCGCGCAGATTTGTGCGGATAACACTACCTCACGCTGGCTCGGCGTACTCGGCGCCGTGGATGTGTTTGCGTTCGAGAATGCGTACCGCATGGTCAACTCGCTGCTCATCGAGTACGATGTGCCTGGGCCGTTCAGCGTGGCGTAGGGCCATAGGCGTAGATGTAAACCCATCCGCCTCACAGAAAACCTGCCGTATATTTTCGAACAATCGACTTACCTTTTGCGTCGCGTGCGGTAGCTGGAATTTCCACTATACTTAGAATAGTATGACAAATCTAACTACATTTACAACAACTTTCGTGTGTATGCCTGCTGCCTTCTTTCGTTGGCGCCACTCACCCGGCTTGCGGATAGCGATGGCGAGGTGGCGTATGTGCGCTGGTTCTGCGCGCGTCGAGCAGAGTGAACATCGAGCATGTGCTATGCCTCGCCCGAAATTGCGGGCACAACTGACTTCGAGGCGTTGAGGCCAGCAATGAAGGCTCGGATGGCGGCGCTGGACGCGCAGACGGTCCAGGAGGGGCTTGTCGAAATTCATTGATTACTATACTGCTGTAGGATCTTTCTCTTGACCACCGAATCTTTGACACATGTCGCGAGATTGAACCACGCAGCCCGACGTCTCCGGATATCATCTAAGCTGTCTTTATATGCCACATCTGGCAAACGACATGTTATTACCGGCGCTGACACGTATCCGTATCTGCGGAGAACCCGGACAATCAGCCGACTGAATCCAAGACCGATCCCATGTTCGCCCAATGCACACCAAGGGGACGACTCTCTAGAGCTCGGACATCTGTTAGCAGCGAGGTTTACAAGGCGAGAAACTGAATCAGGCACCTGTGAGGTCGCAATCCAATTCAATGTGGTTTGTGTCGACGTCCTCCGAAATACCATGCTTCCTCAGCAAGAGTCGCATCCGTGCCAAAGAGAGCTGCAACTCGGCCATCGCAATACTCATCCGAATGTTGTTGTTCTCCACAGTAAGACTCAGGCGTTCAAGAATCATATCTCTTGCAATCTTGGGCTGCTCCTCAGGAGTAAATAGTGTGGTCTCGCTGCTATCCCATCCTCAGACAGAGTCAAATAGCAGGTACTGAACCATTTATGGGCGACGTACCATCCGTGTCAATGGCTGTCTTTCGCTCCTTCAAGTCCGGCCTTCAGTCCGAATATGTCTCTATGGCGACCTCATCCTTCGGATAATCTAGTGTACATCCAGCGAAAGCGAACAGCACCGTAAATGGGAGAGGTCGAGTAAAACATACGGGCGTGCGACTTGGCGGCAAAAACTCCGGCGATGACGCTGAATGTCGTCCACACCACGGAGAGCATGGCAAATGTCGAAACGAAAATGCTGATAACTGCTGAGCCCAAAGGCTTCAGTTTGGGAACCGGCCGCAAATAGAGCATGACGGGAACGTGGTCGCTGTTGTTGAAAATCCGGACGGAGTCCTTCCACTCCGCCATTACCGTCGCGTTGGAGGTAGAGAGACGAGAATTGTTAGCCGCGGGATACAGCGACGGCGGCATGTCTGGGACATAAACGTCGGAAATGCTGCGATTGTACATCTCTCGAGATGCGTAGATCTGATTCTCAAGGATAAGTCCGAGGTCCAAGCGGACAAGATGGTAAAAGGATTGAAAGCTATTCTGGAACATGGTATCCAAGCCAGCGAGGGGCACGGGATCGTCGAGAAAGAGCTGTGTACCGAGCGGAAAGATTTCAGTCGATTTGGCTTCCTCCAACAGCGTAGCCAATGGATGTGTGCCAAACTTAATATAGCGTTGAACTGGGATTAGACGGGTCGGGAGAGTGCTGCACGGTGGTTGTGTCAGAATGCAACTCTTCGCAGACCCGTCCACCGGCGTGTCTAGGCCTGCGAACTGGCAATCGCAATACGGCTGGACGGTGACATCAAAGCTGGCGAGTCCGAGGTGAGGAGTTCTTTCGTTCACGCTTGAGACGGGTGGGGGCCTAGATGTTCGTGAGCTGACCAGTCAACGTATGAATGAAATAATGATGCACGGTATCAGTCTCGAGAAAACCGCCTGCTGGGAGAGGGATCGCCCGTGTAAGTGTTCGTGTCCTATGAATGTTATGTAAAGGCCTCACAAAGTCCTGGATAAGGTCGTTGGAGTTCTGCCCTGCTGGACCCATTCCAAGTATGGGCCAAGCTTGAATTGAGGTCATTATGAACGTAGTTGGAATGTGGCAAGTAACGGTGACCTATATGCGCGAAATTGCGGGATAATTTCGCAAGAGTGCGCAGCCGCTCACAGTAAATTGTAGCTCCCAGGCCACTGAACCTGCTGGGGCCCCGAGGATGGCAGTGATATTTGTCTTGACGTAAATCAGACGCGGAAAATAGGGCAATGCAGGCGGAAAACCAGGCGTACAACATCACAACCATCGGAAAACGGATTGTTGTAGTACGAGAAGGAAGGAACCGGGTGAGTCTGGTTCACGGCGTCGAAAGCCGCAGTGATAGTAAAATTGACGACAGAATTGTTCAGTTGGAATGTATCGCCAACTTTCAGAATCTGCGGCGTGAAGTCTGTCCTCGGACTTGGTAATATTCCGAGCATTGTATTGCTGAGTGGCAGCGGAGGGAGCGTATCATTGGGACGATACGTGAATTCCTGACTGACTTCGTAGGCCGACAATGGTACTATGGAGTTCTCCGTGAATATCGGGATATCAAGTCGGCTGGAGATTTAATAGTGCGTACCATTCATTACGGCAAGGAAGGCGGCCAGAGAGATAAATGCGCACAGCACAATGGGAGTCATCCACCGCCAGGGGTAGGCTGGCTCGAGGTCAATTGAAGAATTCAGAAACCAAGGCTAGACACATACGACGTTGGGGACTGTATCCCAGTCGATAGGATATTATTCCTCTGGAAACGCTTCGCAGGAGACCCATGGAGAGAGAGACTTTGAAATGTCAATCTGCATCGACTTGTCCGTTGCTATTATACCCAAAGACCACTGCCACATGACAGATTACAGCAAAGATGGATAGATCATAGATGGATGAAGCGGGGGATGTACGTGCGAAGATGAAGGAGCAGTACAACTGATGTGGCGCGTGAAGAGGAGGTCTGTATTGCCTGGACTGTGGAAACGAACTTCAAGTTGGGGTAGATGATCATCCCATGAAGTTGCAACACGTTGACGTTAGTTCCGTAGCTAACTTGATGCTGACGGACTCGTTTGCCTGGACTGTGGAAACGAACTTCAAGTTGGGGTAGATGATCATCCCATGAAGTTGCAACTCGTTGACGTTAGTTTCATAGCTAACTTGATGCTGATGGACTCGTTGCCAGGTAGCCTGTGATCAGGAGAACGAGGGGAGAGGAACGACGGGCGAGGAAACACTGATCACGTTTTTCCCGGGATGGGACGAGCGACAGGATTTCGTTGGGGTACGGCATGTGCGAAGGGAGCTTGGGACTTCGAGATCAATGAATGACGCATCGTGAGATGGCCTTAACTCGGAGGGTGGATGTGTTCCGAGCTCAATAGTCAGTTCACTGGGAATGGAGGCGCGTAGAATGGTTGCAAGAAAGATAGCAGAAAGACCGACGAGCGGATATAACCGTGTTTCAAACAGTTGAGTTAAAAAGAGTTGTTCCGCAGGGCCACGGCGACTGTGCAACATTGAAGAAAGAGAGCGCGGACGAGGAGAGTAATCTATTCATTGGTTGGTTGGCGCCGAGGTTTCAGCGTCAGATATATCTTGCACGGAGGAGGCACGGAGGTAAGTTCTCGATCTAAATGCTGAGACAAATCTGAGATCCTTGGCCAATCTCCAGGTACATTGATTGTTTGGCGCCGTGGTTGTAGCATCAGATCTATCTTGCACGGAGAAGGCGCGGAGGTAAGTTCGCGATAGTCATTTGAGATTCCCAGCCAATAGCAGCCAATCTCCAGCACGGATTTCGAGTCATCATCCACGCAGTACCAGTATGCAAGAAGGCAAAGGAGAGCCAAAAGGACCTGAATTTAGTCTCTCGTAGACAGACGCTCTAACAATTGAAGCTCGTACTTCGCTTGTTAGAATTCGGGACGTTGGGCTATGAGACCCGGAGAGAAAGCCACAGCTTACTTAAACGAGGTAGTGGTAGAAAAGCAAGCTGGGCTGACGTCAGCAGCTTCTGGTGCAAACATGAACAAGCATTCTCTCTCCATCTTCTGCCATGTCGTTGCCATGACGCTTGCATGTCTCTCGATCCTACGCGTGCCAAGTCACCATCTCGACCCAGTAGCCCAACGGGACTGGCAATAACAGACGCTACAAAGCACGTCGGATAGACGCAAGCTGACCGGTGAGGAATCAAGCGTCGCTTCCTGCGTCCTTCTTCTGAATACAGTCCTGGCTCGCAGACTACTGAATGCCACCGCCGCCCCTGGTGAAAACAGCCACAATCCCCGGGCTCTCTTGAGATGCTACCCTTAGTCCTCGCTCTACGGATGGCATCTTGGCACTCTGGTCTCTTACAGCCTGGTATGTTCCTGCTCCCTGCAGAGAAATGCTGATACCGATGAGATGGCCTGTAGAGAATACGCCCTCCGGACACTACTGTCGACCGGAGCACCAGCGGTCGTACAACTTCCGGCACCCCAATCTCTCTTGCACGCCAGCGCCACGCCAGTATCAGTAAAGTGTTACTGCTACCGTTTTCTGCTCCTGACTATTGTACGTCGTCGCGTTACGAAGCCGCATCCCCGCTCATCGATGTATGTGTAGCTCATCCTCCTCCCTGCGGATGCACAGTCGTCGCCCTTCGCTCGCCTGCAATGCGTCTTCACCCTCCGTGGGCTGAGCGTCCGCCGCCCGTGTTCTTCCTCTCCCTGCAGATGGCAAGGTGTTTGGCGGGGCGGCGTCCCTGCGTTCTTCGCACGCCTCGACTGCGCGTTTGCCATCGCCCGCCTCATCCGTGTCTGACTGCGGATCGCGCCGCCCGGGCCGGGGCATGTGCGGACGGCGAGGCGAGGCGCGTCTTGACTGGCGGGGAGCTGTAGAGGGGGGGGGGGGGGGGGGGGAAGGATACAGTGGCACTGCCACGGACGAAGCGCACCTCCTCCCGCGTTCCCAGCGCTGTCCCTACCTTTACCCTTTACTCGAGGTATGCGCGCCGCCCTCGTCGCGCTGCGTCTGGCCTTTGGGCCGGGGAGGATCCGCGCGCACTTCTCCGATTGAGCCGACGTGCGCGAATTCTTGCGGGCCACGGACAGCCAGCTGCGAGCTGGGGAGGCTACCGCGGATGCGCAGGGGTGGCGACGCCCGGTTCCGGCCTGGGGATGCCCGAGCGTGCAGCGTCTAGCTCTCGCGGGAGAGCGGTACCCCACCTCCTTCGCGAATGCCAGCGTCGTGCTCTCGGGGGCGCATACATCACGAGCTTAGGATGCGGCTGGGTAATGCGGGATGGACGTTGCTACGCCACCGCTCGTCGACTCTTCTTCCTCATTCAGAGTCGAGTGCTGGGGCGGCGCGCATCCCTGCGTCTCCGAGCTTTGCATGCAGCCGCGGGCGATGGGCGGGGGGATCTGCACCTGCTGACCGGCGCCGTGCTGCGGTGGTGTGGGACGTCGCGGGCGGGATGCGGGGCTGGGATGCTAGAGCTCCAGGCTACTTGGTCGTCTCGGTTCCCTGCGTACGTCCCGCGCCGCGTTCTTCGGCTCCCCCTGTGCTGTCCTGCGGCGCGCTCCCCTGCCCGCCGGTCCCTCGAGTTGGTGTATTGTCATTTTGCGCCGTGGCACGACGAGTCTCCTCTCCCCCTACCCTCTCTGTCACGCCCCCGAGCCCTTCCTCATCGCGGGTGTGCACGTGGCAGCGTATCCCGCACGTTGTCCCCCCTCGCCCTATCTTCTACCTCGGCCGTCGTCCTTGTGAGCGTCCTTTTTGACTAGATGTGTGGCGGTGGCGGTGCTGCTAACGGTGTCCATTTTGGGATATGTTTGTTTGGAGGGCGGAAGATTCGTTGTACGGGCGCTTTCTGTCGTGTACCTCGCACTTCCTTGAATTGAAGCCTTTTAAATTTCACCTCACGATGGTCTAGCTCTGAACAGAATCAAAACTTTTTGGCCTCTCCATTTCAAATGACGTCCTCGGTGCAGACCTCCGAGTCACAACGTGGAATTAATGAGCGGCATTAAGCCGATCAGGACTCAGATGCACGTTGTCCCGCTGTGTCCTGTCCACCCACAGTCCCAACATCTCGTCAATCTTCGGAGGCTCAACGAACCGGACCCTTTTCAGATCTGCGCTTCCCTTCGCCTCTTCCCATTGATCACGCCACTTCTTTTCGTCTTCATCCACAACGAGATGAGTGGCTGCTTAATGCCAAGATGGGGATATTGTTCGGCCCAATGGCGGGCCATCTTGGACTGGTTTTTGCCGCTGGCGTGGTACCAGTTCAAAATTTCGATGCATCGGGCTGTCGTAGCATTCCCCGGCATTTGAGGAGCGGGGGCTTCCGTTCTTTTCTCTTGTCCTTTTTGTTCGCCTTTTCCTCCTCTGTTAGCTCTCGCGGCCCTACATTCAAGTCAGTGGCATTAATTCCGAAAGACAATACAAGCACGCACTTTTCTTTGCCTTCGGCTTTGTCGGTTTCTCAACTCTCCGCCCTTATCAGCAGGCCACTTCAGCTTCTCACTAAACCTTGTTTGGCAGTGTCCAGACGTCCCAAGCCGCGCTCGAAATCCGAGACTGCTTCCAGCTCTTCGAGAAGCGCGCACTCGTCGATGTCGTTAACTTCTCGATCCAGCCAGTGGTCCTCTTCGACTGTAAGCTTCTCCTCAATTATTCCCAAGCCAGGACTGCACGCTGTACACCTGCTCGCAGGGAAATGAGGGTCTATTTAAATTTGAAATTAGACACCGAGGTAGCTGCCGAGCAAATTCGAGACTCGTTCAGATCAGTACTAGTAGTCAAGTTACCAGTTCAATAATCTCGTTGCATAAAAAGTTATGATACAGGTCTTTGATAATGCGGTAGGCCGGCACAAGATGAGAGGTAGAGTATCCGCCAGGCCTATAAATGGAAATTCGTTGCCCGCAACCTTAGTAACGCCGGCGAGCAAGATTTCGTCTCAAAGCCGTACCTCGAACTTGATAATTGATTCCTGAACGAAAAACTCGATTGAAGCCCACAGACAGAGGTAGTTGGAGCCTCGGATAAATCAACGAATCCAAACTCCGACCAGTTGCCGAGTGCCGGCTTGCCACTTTACCGTTAGTCTTTACGATCTACCTTCACCTCGTCCATCACTTGCTCTTCTCTCTGTTCACCACCACTAGTACTCGAATTCTGAGATTACTCTCCCCGCGCTAGGCGATCCCAGGCTCCGTGTCGTCTACGCTCCGTATCAGCCACGTCTCCCGCGCGTCAATCGCCGTCGGATCGCCGCACACCATCGTTACTTATCGCAGACTCGTCGCCCTCAAGCGGTCTCCCTTACACCCAAGCACGACGTTGGCGATTGCGAACTGGGATTTCAGGAGATGAATCTACGTATCCGATGCCATAGGTACGTCGAATTCATCTTCTTGGCACCTTTCACATTTTCCACTCTCTTCTTCTTGCTCCCGATCTGAATGGACTGGCTGACCCTAAGACAGGACCTGTTTCGCCCTTCATACGCTCGGCGTACTCAAGCCCGCTATCGACACTGGGCATGGTCCACCGCCGACTCGCTGTCAGCTTACCGCGAGTCCGATCGGCGATACCGATATCGCGCGCACCTCAAAAGTCCACAAATCGTCTCTTCGCGTCTAAATGAAGCCGCGGGCATGATGCGTGTCCTCTTTTTCTTTGTCTCTTTCGCGAGTGGCGGGGCGCGCGTGCAGACCGTCGGATTGAGAGCCGGAGACCGTGGGTGTGTCTAGCAGCTTACGGGGACCGGGACGTCGCACGCGCACGCTGCTCGCCGTGGCGTAGAGCACTCCCGAGACGCGGAGATGCGCCCTGAGGTGAAGACGTGGGGATGCGCGTTGGGGTGGAGGTGCGGATGCACACCGCAGTGAGGATGCGGTGGCCGTGCAGCTGCATAGCCGGGGTGAGGATGCGGAGGTGGCCCATGCGGGGTGCAGGCGTCGAGAGTCATGAGGACGTGCGTAAGTCGTAGCTCTTAGGCAGGGGCATGCGCGCGGAGCGCTGAGAGGCGAGAGCGCCGGATTGTCAGCGCGCGAATGGGACGTGCACGCCGAGGTGGAGGGCGTGCTAAAGATTCCGGGTAGCGCGTGTGGACTCGTGGGGGACGGGCGGGCGGGGACGCGCTGGGTTCCGGGCGCTTTTTTGCAGATGTAGCCGTAGCCGCAAGAACGGGGCGCGCCGAGGCGAGAGCTGGCGCGCCTGCTTACGTGGGCTTGTTCCGCTCTCGGCCGAGGTTGTGCGTGCCGGCCTCCACGACATGTGGGGATGCGCGCTGGTGTGAGGATGCGGAGGTGGTGCGTGCGGGGCGTTGCGTCGAGAGGCGTAAGGGACTTGCAGCCGGTGTCGAGACGCGGTCATTCCCGGCGCGTCGGCGTCGCGGGCGGGGGTGTCTCCGAGCGTGGAGAGCCTATTTTCCGATGGCAAGACGATGCAGATGCACGCGGAGCTGAAGAGGCGCCCACCGCGTGGTAGGCGGGGTGGCGTCCGGCACTGGGTCGGGAGGAAGCTTGTCCCGGAATGAGAGAGCTGCGGGCGGGGAGTGTGTCGCTGTGCTTGTGGTTCCCCGCCTCCTTGTCCTTCTCGCGCGGGGGAGCGCGGCCCCGCCTCCTCAAAATTGAGCCCCAGCGGAATCCCACTGCCGCCTCTTGGGCTACGCCCCGTCGGCGACGATCCCATTGCGTCGCCCGCGTACTGCTCGATCGCGACACACTGTGGCGCTTCTTTCCCGGCATGTTTAATCGCAGCCGTAAGACCGGGGCATGCGCGCCGGAGGGGAGCTCTGGACGACGCGTGGCTGACGCAGACTTGTCCCGCTCTCGGTCGAGGACGAGTGCCCGCCTCCGTGAGATGTGGGTATGCAGGGTGCGGGGTGTACATCGGTTGGATGGGGTGCGTTTACGCCGAAGGGACCACACCTGCCTTAATCCTGCCTCAGTGACGTCTGTTTTCGCAAAGCTTCGCCGATACGATTTCCATTTGCCACTCCTCGACCAATTACGCACCGACGTATCCAGACTACATTCACCGTGGGCTTACATCCCTGCCATGTCAAGAAATCAGGGGTCTCGGAGTCCGGGCTCTTTCGCCGCTTGCGTTTGGACCGCTCTTCAGAGGGAGAAGGGAACTGGGGGAGTAGATTCCAAGTTCAGATATCACGACTCGCACAAGGCATGTGCTCAATCCTTGATTCTCGAAGAGGAGTCGGTACTTTCGGTCTCAAGGTTATTCTGACTTGTGTGGAAATTCCGCCGACACTGTACGTTTCTTGACTTGCCAATTTCACCCTCTCCACGACAAAGAACGCGCCGTGCCGTTTTGTAATCGATGCAGCAGCTTCATGGTGATATCGAGCGGAATTTTCTTCTCAAGGCCTTTCTGCAAACCCGGATCCACCGGCAAGATGTGCGTGACTCAGGACGAAATCCTTTTTGGCTGTGCTGACTGAAAGTTTCAAGAGAACAGGAACGCTACAAGCCCAGGTGTAGCCGTTTTGCAGCCGCCGCAGCGGTGCTCGTAGGGACGGCCATCCAAGGTGGAAATCATTTATTCTCCGTGTGTATCTTCCAATCCATCGCCTGCCTTCAAACAATCCCTTCGGTCGTTGAATTCGGGATACACTAGTCTAAATATCTCCCGCCGTTGACAGATATCTATCGAATGAATTGGTACACGCAACAAGGAGGGAAGAGACTAGATGTTTACGGTTTGGCCTACACATGGTGTTCGCTCAACTGTCATTCCACATCCAATTTTGCGAATGACTCACCGGTGATGAACGACGCTTCCCCCAAGGTCAAAAACGACACGATGCCAACGACGTCGGAGAACTTCCCATTGCTTCCAACGGGGATCTGTGCAGCTTGCTGTGGAAGCAAGGTAATTGTTTGATTTAATTGGGTTCAGGACGTCAGTCATTTGATCTTTGTCGTAGACGATTTCGGATCAATGCCTTGTCTCTCCCTCTTTTCGATGGCAAGACATCAGGCGATTCGGCAATTGTTCAACACAGACTCACGCTAATTCTGTACGGCTGAATCAAACTGTTCTAAAACTGGTTACAAGTTCGCACCCCAATTACTGCCGAGGGAATCTTTACGGAAAGTTTGGTGGTAACCTTTGCACAGCCTTCTACAGCTTTCTCACTTACCACCATGTCGGCCAGAGATTCTGTCGTTCAGACACCTGAGCTCGTCGAGCATACCCTCGCCCTCCCCCCCATCTGCGATCTCCTTGTCACCGCTCCGCTCGTCAACAAAATGTGGCAGGCCATCACGCTCTCCCCCACCCTGCAGCGCGCCCTCTTCTTCGAGGCAGACTCCACTGCGTCTGCATCTCATCCCGTCAAGAATCCGCTCCTGGTTGAGCTATTCCAGCCCTTCTTTGCGTCAAACACCGCAAAGAAATACCTGTGGCCAGGCAGTGCAGCCTCCATCCTGGCGATGCCATAGGCTCAGGCACCTGAGGCGTTCAAGCGCGCGGATGCGAGCTGGCGCCGCATGCTGGTGACACAGCCCCCAGCGCAGACGATGTTCGTTATCCAGACTAGCCATGGCAGGGGCGGCATGTCCGAGTGCCGGGCGGTGCTGCGGGATCACCCGCTGCGCATGGGCATGCTGTACGACTTCGGTGCCGTTCCTCCATTATGACGACGCGCAGTCCCGGATAAAATGGAATAATGGCCGGGCCGCTGAAAAGGGCGACCTCACTTTCGTGCTCAGCTCTTCGACAGGTTGCGTGGTGGTATGGGAGGCCCCGAAAAGGGTGGTCGACGAACGATTTGACAGAGATGGTAAGAACAAAGTCGAGATCAATTACGGCGAGTGGGTAGATTTCGGTTGGGGGCGGCAGCAGGAGGAGGAGGAGGAGGAGGAGGAGGGGGAGGGGAATACTTGGGATTGATCCGAGAGCGATCTCAAACTCCTACATCCTGCTGCCTTTCGCAATTGTACTTGTACAGTTGCGGCAAAACTATCTATATATTCCCCCGACTGGCCCCCCCAGCCGTTCCGTGAGGTGGTAGCGAGGAACACATTCGGTTCTGCGATACCGTCGGCGTGCCCGGCTGGGTCTTCAAACCGCCTCACGGAACGGCTGGAGGGGGCCAGTTGGGGGAATATATAGATAGGAGCCTGCCTCCTCACAGTCCCCAGAGGTGTCAGTTTGAAGTCGGGTTGTCGAAGTCTATAAATTTGTGTAAAGACTATGTCGTAGACTCGTAAACAAATAGCTTGCGCGAAGGATGTGAACCTTGTACAAGCGCGAGCGCAGGATTTGAGATTCCCGAGTACTTAAGTCGCTCGCTAAATTCTGCGTTATGGCGGGGTCCGCCGGAGGATGACCAAGCTGATCTGCAACGTGATGGCCGCCGGTGCCGACGGCGTTTGCCGACGTGCCTGTTCAATGTTGAAATTGAATCAATGGGGCAGCTTCGGCATTTGCGAGGTTCCGAAAGTTGTGCTGCACATGACAGTTGAATTGTGTGTTGCCATCTTGCTCTTCATGAGTAGGCCTGTGAACCCAAACTCACCCATTTCGAAACAAGCACGTAGGCGGGAAATTACATCCGTGAGTGCCTCATGCAGGATCAGTAACCCTAGCAAGTTTGCTTGAGCAATCGGCGTCTCAACGCAAAACACAGCTTAAACTTTGTTCTGTTTAAACGGCGTGAGGAGAGTTTAAACAGAGTTTGAACCTTGTTCAAACGGGAGACAAAATAATCAACCTTCCGCCAGTCTTGAACCCAAAGACACCTGTGTGCGAAAGAAATGTTGAGGAAAGGGGGACAACCACTAAGCCAAAGAGACATGGGAGATATTGCCAAATTAAGATATTACCCGCTACAGAATACCAAACCAGCTATTTGATGTTGATAAGTCCGACACATGTTGTGCAGCCATAGCATCTCATGGCTTATGGTTTGAAGTCCACGACCGGGTGAATATAGCTTATTTCGGCATATCATTTTGTAGTTTGGTGTTCCATCTTTGCACAAAATTTGAGCATGATTCAACCATACCAGAGTGGTATACCGTATCATCCTTTTGGCAAGTGATTGAATTGGAATTTCAAGGTTGGTATCTGCTGTTTGCATTTAAAATGAGTTGAGCTGTATGTGAGAGACATCATAGCCAATCCGACCAGCTCTTCGGGTCGTGGGGAGGTTCACAAACATGTTTCAAAAAGAGACTGCATTCCGGAGGACTCAGTTGTTCTTTCAATTGGTATCGGCTCGATGGCAGAGCGGTTAATACAACCCAGTTGCCAGCTGATTGTGTCACGGCCATCGCCGCAAGTCTCCAAGTTCGAGTCCCCCGGCCACCCAGCGCTTTTTGAATAATGCCTTGAACAGTGTTCAATCACTGTTCATTAACAGGGTTCATTATGGTTCAAACCTTGTTTGAACGGAAAAAGATGTTGGATGCAACTCACCGGCGCCGGCTCGCCGCCCCATTGTGTTCAAACTGAGCAAAGTTTAAGTGGTAATTTACGTTGAGACGCTAATTGTTTAAACAAACTTCATATAGATTTATGCAGGATGCCCGAAAGATGATAGAAAACTTGACCATGCAGTGGAGATTCTTTCACCATTCTACATGCCGGTGTTTTGGAACGCCGGCTACCTGCGCGCTGTCAGAAGTCCGAGGCAGTCGGGAGCCGGCGGGAGGCCATCAATTTGTGAGAAAAAATGGTTTAGAGCAGCGTGAACATGTAAGGGAGCGGGAGTTGTGTGCCCAGTTGGGACTTTTACATGCTCCGGGCCCGACATGATTCCAATAATATTAATCACGCAGCCGCTTGCTGCAAATCGGCGAAACGGATTCGGATGGGCCGGACAACGCCGATATCGTCGGCAGTAATCTGATCTTCGCTTCTCGCGACGTGCTGAACAGACCGGCGGTACAAATTTCCGGTTGGTTACCTTCGATCTGAACTCATGTCGGGTCAATTCAACATCATTTGCGGCCCCCGGCAGGACCGGGGCTTTACCACTGTCAAAATTCAATTCTCGGTTCCGGCCCACGACCGGTTTCGAGAATTCATCTAGCTGTCTGAACTGACATGTGCATTGACAGGTGGATTCATCGTTGAAGATATAAAGTGCTCTCTGCGCCTCAGTCACCTCAGCTTCTGCCAGCCTCACCGCTATAGTCATCCAATGCATCTCTTCAAACACGCCCTCGGTTCTCTTGCTCTTGCTGGAGGCGCACTAGCTCAAAGCGGGGCCACCCTCTCTGTCTTCGCACAGTCCCAGACCTGCGACCCAGGCGCCATAACTGGCATCGAGGGCGGGCTCGTCTGCGGGACCTGCTATCCCCTAAATCAAGGTTGGCCGTGCGCTCTCTCCGGAAAACCAAAGACTCACATCGGGACACACAGCGTACCCATCTGTCTACGTGGGAAATATTGGCCAAGGCACCGTATGGGGCGTGTTCGGGGATGTATGTTCTATGGCAAATCTCAAAGAGATATCCTGACGTACTTTCAGTCGAACTGTAACAGTGAGATTGCCCAGATGCAAGGCGGCGGATGCCTTGTGGGCTCTGTCAGTTCTGTCCGCATAGCCTGCCCGGGTGCCACTGCAGCGGCTATCCCCACTGCGGCCGCCCAGTAACGGAGATGCGGGATGCAGTGTAGTGTCTCTGATCGGCTCCCTAAAGAATAAACTTTCCGTGTTGCCGCTGTCCATGAGCAGAGATTCTGTTGAAAGTATTTCCGCATCCGTGTTGGTACCTCCTAGACCGACGCTTCAGCTTGGACGACAAAGCTAGTACTTCGCTTGCTGAATGACTCGTGAGACAAATGGTGTTCAACGGAGGATGTGAACCTTTGACAAACACGAACGCAAGACTTGAGCGGTAAGTCGCTAAATTCCGCGGTTTTGTCGCAGACAACGGAGACGGCTTTGGAGATGGCTGTAGTGGGGGGCTGATCTGCATCGTGATCGCCGCCGGTGTCGACGGCGTTTGCCGATGTGCCTGTTCACTGTTGAGATTACTTTACGGCGGACAAGACTGACTACATTCGGCCCAAATGCCGAGTCGAGTTTTCGTCTCGCAGTCGTCTCGCCCGCTCCACTCATGAAACTTATGGAACTCACCAAAGAATTGCCAAAAGCTGCCTGGCTTAAGTACCACATTCTGAAGTTACGGGTAAGTTAAAGCTCAACTTGAAGCATTGCAAGCGGTGTGGCTGCAGTCAGTGGATCTTCGAACCAGCGCTGGAGAAAAAAAGAGGGCCAAGATGGCGAATTCGGATGGTGGGAGTCGAACCCCGTTCGGCTGCATCACATTCCGGGATTCACCATCGGCGAGGAGCTGCCGTGCGCCGTTCGCTACACCCGAGTTTTGAGGATGGTTCGGAGCCTTCTTAACAGTTCTCTGTAAGTCCCAGCGCACATACGGAGAAAAGCAGATAACCTGACCGGCCGGATGCACCCCGGAATTCGTTCCTGTGGCGCGGGGCAAGGAGGGTCAACCGAGCGGGGGTCCGACGGATTATGAGGCAACGGGCTGGCACCTCCTGCACGACAGGATGTGGGATTTCAATTTTTACCTTCCATTTGCATGCGAATTTTGGTCGGTGTCGTGGAAATCGTCTGCCCCCAGTACTCCCAGAGCGTCCAGAATATGGTCTAGCAGACGCACGGCCCGATGCTAGAGGATGTGAGTTTGAGTCTATCACAGGTGAGAGGCGAACTGACGGCGGATGTAGACTTACAGGGACCAACGGTTTCAATTTATTATGAAGAACATGTTCTTCTAACGCGCAACGATGAACTCGGACTGACGGGACACAAATACACGCTCTTTGACACCTATGATACCTACCTACCTTCATTCGTAATAATGGCCCGGGCTAATGAGTGAACTGCGCGTATTTGGGAAGCCCATCTCTGAGGCCCATTGGCAGAGGTGACGCTGCACAGGTGCCTGTGGGCTATGCTCCAGCGCGAATGCAGCTTATACGTAAAAATACGCAAGACCTGTATCGATTGGAATGAGGCTCCGAGCGGCTGGTGGGTTGTGTTAATTTCGCTTACGATCAATGGATCCAGCCCGCTTCAGTGCAATGAACGCCTCCGACCGCGCCCAGAAAGGCGACCCGCATAGCCAGTCTTCTCTCCAAGGACTGCGGACAGTCACAACGAACCATGGATCCTCAGCAGCGATCACAACACATTGAGGGTGTTTCCCCCAATCTTCGTACAGCACGGGGAAAACAAGGCACTGCAGTCTCGGGCAGCTCTGTAGGATCTGGTCGGCTTTTAGGATGAGATCCAGAAAGGTAAATGCGAGGTGTGTGAGATGGGGAATAAGTGCGAGTCCGTTCGAGATCTCGTCCATGCGTTTTGCGCCGTAAACCTCGAGATGGGTGATGTGGGCGAACACGCTGTGAGTGAAATCGCAGGGAAAGGCCCCGAACAGGTCATCTAGCTCGACGGCCAGTCTGGTGGGGGAATTCATACAGTTGATGACTGGGTTAAGAGGTGGAAAGGCGATAGTAACGCAGAGATCGGTCACTCCGCAGCATGCAGACAGGATTGCCGTCGTGTCATAGTCATTCGTCGAGCCAAGAAAGTCGTTGAGGAACAGACGATGCACGGAATTTTGAAAAAAAAAGTGGTGGGTTTCCATTGTATGAGGCTGAGGAAGATGGGGAATGTGATTTCCGGCCAATGACCAGACGGGTTGTACCCGACGGACAGGAAAACGACCCGGTACAACAGGGGCTCGACCCTTGAGCATGCAGTGAATTATCGGGATGGAGATAGGGCAGGAA
Organism: Mycena vulgaris; assembly: GCA_029204335.1. Classification (NCBI taxonomy): domain Eukaryota; kingdom Fungi; phylum Basidiomycota; class Agaricomycetes; order Agaricales; family Mycenaceae; genus Mycena; species Mycena vulgaris. Next base: position 206,086 of record JARGYA010000041.1, on the reverse strand, counting down.
TTAATATACCATTCATTAACGCGCCAGGCGACACGCATGAGCGTCGGGATGGACGTGGGTCGCGAAAGACCAGCGATTTCGAAGATCTCTCGTTCTAATTCGGCGGGGAGAATAGGTCCTACGATCTGTGAGAGTTCTTCGTCCATTGGATTCGTATAAAATGCCAGCCTGGTGCAAGGAGAGACGTAAGGGCACTCGAAATCAATACAAATCCCCGGGCTTTGCCTGCGGTGATAGCTCGTGCCAGTGGAGAGAGAAGCAGACACTGAGACAGTCGAGGCGTGGAATGGCAGTCGGGAGGAAGAGCCCCCCAGACACGTGGCTACGTCAATCTCCGCTGTTCCCGTCACACTTATGATTGCGCGCAACAAAGAAAGTGTCACATTTGCCACGGCTTCCTGAGGATCCTAAATTCGCTTGGACCACACCCAAGAGGCACGCGGGAATGTTGAAAATCTTAAACATAGATGTGGGCCTTTCTAAGGTATTTTCACGGTCTCCGAGACACTCCCTTCTCCTAGTTGTTGTTCGCAGGGTGGATACATTCTGTTCCCACGCGCGCTCGGCATCTGTGCAGCGATCCTCGGATATTGGTTTACTTTTTGGAGTAGACATCCTCATCTTCCCCATGCCGCCTATCGAATGAGAAGCTCAGTTTTATTTTGTATTGGTGGAACGCGGCGTGGGAAGTCGTTTTGATGGTTTGACAATCTAGATCAAAATTGATGGGCATTTCCGTCAAAGGTCGGCGACCTCCTTGTGACCACAATTTCGGCCTTTTCATCCAGATTGCCCCCAGCATTTGATGAAACCACGCATGCCTTAATTCTGGTCGATTCAGCTCTCGTTCGATGATCCAGATACACCCGAAATTTGAATCGCCGACTCAAAACGAACCTCAGATCGGCAATTTGATTCCCGCATGCCTCTTGACCAAGGCTGGCTAAGGTTACGATTTCATTCCATTATAATGTAATGTAATGGTCAAATTACAATTAAGTATGGCCTGCCCATAATCTTACGGCCTAAAATTACGATCAGATACATTACAATAAGTTACGACTACATTAAGTTACAGGGGGTCGTAATCAATCGTAATGTTACCGTTAAGTTATACCTTCATTGCTTCTTTGGTACAGCGGTATTTCGTTCCGAGCTTAGTTTCGCCCGACTTCTGGGTGTCCTGGTTCAAATCTTTGCACTGGCAATTTACGGCAACCTGTTGAATGCTCTACATGCCCTGTTTCTGTCCCCGAAGGAGTGTACGTAGGCCTTCAAACTAGCATTTGCCGGGACTCTCGGCACCAAATATCTCCGAATTTTGACTCCGATGCGAATTTCATCACCGTGTATTCCTGTCGATTCCATAATGCTCGACGATTCTCTGCTGGTAAAATACTTCCCGGCACTGCTTACAGCCCTCGAGAAACACATCAAATCATTCCTCTCCTCCAGTCGCGAAGAGGAAGGACGGCTTTGGCATTACTTCGGGGACCTGCAGGTCGACGCGCAGGAAGGGGCGGTATATTCTGCAAATTGCCAGTCACACCTAAGATTGCCAAATTTAGGTGCCGCCGAGGTGAATGCCGAACATCTGAATATAAGATTGCAAAACGGTATGCCTGAAACTGGAACTCATTCGAGTGGTTTCGGTTCAGCTAATTCTTTCCCTGAAATCAATGAAATGAGATTCAGTTCCAGGTGCGCTGAAATCAGTTCGAAACACGGGATATCGAGTCGCAGACAGGACAAGCCGAATTTGAGGTCCTGAACTACTCATTTTGGTGCTGCAAAAGGATGCTCTGAAAGTCTGCATTTCAGTGGGACCGAAAGGGAAAACTAAACTACACATTTCGGCTTGCGCTTTGGTGCAACCGAAAACTGGAATTTCGGTTCGAATTTCAGCGCGCGCTGATATGTAAACCGAAATTCGTACTTTCAGACAGGCTGAAATTTTGTCGGGGATGGTCCGCAGATGGTCCACGGCTCGTCTGACCTCTATTCGTTGCTTGCAGATAGGATGGTCCGCAGATAGTCTGTGAGCTATCCACCGACCAAATTTCAGCGCATCTGAAAGTCAAAATATCGGTTTAAATGTCGGCTGGAACCGAAATTTGAACCTAAATTCTGGTTTTTGGTTGCACCGAAATATCAGCCGAAATTTGTAGTTTAGTTTTCCCTTTCAGTCCCACTGAAATGCAGACCTTCAGAGTGCCCTTTTGCAGTACCAAAATGAGTAGTTTAGGCTCTCAATTTCGGCTGGTCTTTTCTGCAATCCGACATCCCGTGTTTCGAACTGATTTCAGTGTGCCCGAAACTCAATCTCATTCCACGGATTTCAGTAACAACATGGGCTGAACTGAAACTACTTGAATAAGTTCCAATTTCGGAGACACCATTGTGTAATTTTATATCCCGATGTTCGACATGCACCTCGGCTGTGCCTAAATTTGGCAATCTTAGGTGTGAGTGGGAGCATGCCTTACAAGTGTCCGAGGAGCGGCCCATACGGCCTTGACCTCATCTGCCCTGTTACCATTCATTAAATATGATTAAATATGATTAACTTATGATTACAATACATTAAGATACCCGTACTATTAAGTATCGGCTAATCCTTAAGATTATCTTATGATTACGGTACATTATGGGCTCAGGTCGTAATTAATCGTAATGTTCCGGCCAAGAGTCTTGACCATACCACCTTCATCAAACTTCCCACCTCGCAGGACGTCTGGTACACAATGCATATTTAACGGTGAGATCCCATTTTACGCACCAGGGTCCGTGGCTTAACTTCATGAACTGGTAGGGCAACCGGCCTCGCTTTGTTATACTTGCACATGTCGGCTGCGCTGACATTTGTGCCGGTGGCGCGAGGGATTGCTATGGGACACCCTGCACTTATCACCTGCGCGAGCTCTCCCGCGGACCCATCTGTATGGGTGTTGTCGGTTGCGAACCGGAGTGGGCCGGTGGTTGCGACGATCCAAAGTGTGGACAGGTCCGCAGGCAGCTTGCAGCTCTTCTTTCCGCCAGTCCCGTCGAAGTCAGTCCTGCCAGTCCGGCCTAGCGATAAATACTGCACATGCTCGACGTTTTTAGCTTTCGGCGGTGTATTCGCGCTACAAGCAACGAATGACAAGCAGTGCGTGGTTTTGCATCTGCTCTCATCGTCCGGACTGAATACTCGGATTCTAGAGTGCTGGCCACGAGTAAGCTATTTCTCATGTTACCTTCCACCGGAGGACCCTCCTCTTCAGCAATTCCCTTGCGCCCCTCCGCTGCCCTTCCACCCGGTTCCCCGCCAGAGGCATCGAGTTTCGTTTCTACGACTTCTTCTACTTCTCTAATATCATCCACATGTCCAACAGCATCTCCAACGAGCTAAACTTCACCCGCGCAATCTAGCCCTAACTCAGTCTCTACGTGCGTTATCCGAACGATGCAGAGAAATCCAACCTCACCATCCGAAATAGCCTCGACGCAACCGCAGATCCACCGCCGTCGAAATATCAAAGCGCTTGTCACGGGGCCGATTCTCGCTGTTGGAACTACCGGGAGTGTGGGCTTCATTTTTTTCACGATCTGTTGGTGCAGGGGACGGAAGCCTGGGAAGGTGGTAGAGCCATGATACGTCTGAAGACACGGCTCGGCTTTCTTCTATGTATTTAAAATGGAAATATGACAATTGAGGCCGGTAGTTTCCTCGTCGATCGTATTCCATCTCATCTTCGGGTCAAGATTCGTCACTGACGCCGACGACCTTCTTAAAACGCGGCGATATATTATGACATGTGTTGGTTAGAACGAGCAAGTTGTAATTAATTCTTTCAAACGCGAAGTTCGCCGGATCGTATTCCTCTCGCTTGTGCGTTCCAGTTTCTCGGTTCTCCAGCCAGACAGAATTGATGACGTAATACAAGATCTTTGCTTCCCCAGTCCGTTGTCGCGGTGAGATGCGTTTGACAAGGGCCGATTGAGATTTGGGAATATATCTATATATGAGGCACGGTTGTATGGGCCATAGGCTGTCCAATAATTCCTGAAATAGGAGTTGAAATGACCAGGAAAGTTGAAATGAGGAGGAAATCGACATGAAATCAGGTAGACAAAAATCTTTGAAGTGACACGATCTGCGGAATGACGGAAAACGACGGAAACCGCTCAGGTGGCACGGCGAGAGAGCCGTGAAATGACATTGTCCCAGAAGAAAAAGAGAATATCGGTATTAAGTCGTCGGCCGCAGCCCCGAATTCGGGCGATGTAAATGGACACAGTTGCAGACGCACTTTAAGATATCTCAGCTATGTGTTATTTCAGAGTCTGGGAATAGCATCTCAGTTCAACTTTCCAAGTGCACGTCGTTTCAACTTTTCGACTGCCTGTCATTTCAAGTTTCCCTTTGGGCCATGTCATTTCGATTTTTCTCTGACATGTCAAGTCTCGTCTCACCGTTTTTTCCCAACTTTTTCCTCCTTGATTGTCAGTCATTTCAGTGTTTTTCTTATCCTTTGAGAGAAAATTCTAGTATATGTGCCATATGGTTGCTCTCGGCAAGTTGGCGCGGAGATACCGCCCGAGTTGGGTCTAGTTCTGTCCTGAAATGCATGCCCTCTTCCGTTCAAATTCAGCATGACGAGAGTTGTCCCTTGTTTGGTCCAGTTCTGGGCGGAGTTTGAATTCCATTTGTCCTCAACTGTCATGCAGTCGGAACGCGTTCCACCTAGGTATCGTCTCCCTTTCATTTGTTCCGGGAGTAACAATCCACAGTGCCCCGAGTTCCGCTCCAAAAAATACGAACCCGGTACCCGAATGTAGGTCCCCTCAACCCCCGCAAGTCGTAAAACGTGCCTTTAGAGGTAACCTTGTAAATAACACGTGATCGCGTTGCCGCCTTTTCCACCGCTTTTCAAAAAGTCCTGAAGTCATGTTTTCGCACCAGCCCTGGTCAAATCATGCCTTCCCTTCGAGGGTCCTTACCGGACAAAACTTCGGTTTTCGCCATTGAACCCGGTGTTTCCTCGAGATCTGCAAAGAGGTCTCAAGAAATTGAAAGAACTGATGCAGTTTTACCGAACCTGAGAGATCTTTGACCATGTCTGAAGATCTCTTCAGACCTTCAAAGAAGTGATAATTTTATCTGTCAATCACGGTTTTGTTCCACAAAGGACCAACATGCAGCCTTCCAAGTAAATTACATTTGTAGCTCCAAGATAGGGACCTATCTGGAAGTCTTTTTCATCTTGCCGACCGGCCAGTAGGCCGAAAGCGCATCATGGGGATCAAAATTTGAATGACTTGGCACCTGAGGCTTAGGTTTACTGAGGCTTGCGGAGCACCAATTTCAATTGCTCCGAACACCGCCATCACCGATCCCGTTGATGCGCTCGAGGCCCTCCGAAGTCAAAGGCCGGACTCCAAATTTGTCCGCTGCTCTGTGCCCAGCATCTTCAAATATCTGTAAAGACATTGAACACAAATGCAGAGTTCAAGTTCTACGAATGAAGTCGGAATGATCTTGAGAAATCTTTAGAGATGTCTCAAGATCTTTAAAGAAGTATCGGTATGAGAGATCTTGAGAGATATCCAGAGATATTAAGCACGCCAGGGAATGTCAAAAGCCAGTTCTTCAAAGGTCTTTAAATATCTTTAAAGATCTCGGATATCTTGGAATCCCTTTGAAGATCTTCGAAGATCTTTATAAATCTCTTGCAAAATCACCCGAGCACACACACGAAAAGGCTTTTGTCCGACAAGGACCTTCATACTTTCCGTCCCCCCTCGGAGAATGGACTATCTGATTGCGCACATGGATCTCTTTCCCTAATGCACTCTTCCCCTCCATATATTTCCCGGAATTTTCTGACAAGAATTGCGCACGGTTGACGCGCTCAGAGGCGGAGCGTCTCTGGAACGATCTGCCGCGGCACGGCCACGTCCAAAGTTTGATGCTGCCGATCAATGACGTCGCCGTCGTCTGCCCCAGCGTGGCATCCTCCGCATTCTCAACAAAAGCCGTGGTTTGAGATATCTAGAGTACTATCGAATGAAGCGGTGTTGAGAGTGCTCGATGTCGCAGGCAGCTGGTCAGCCCACCGGTGATTGAATATAAAGGATGGGTAACCATTGAATGAGAATATGAGAGCATTCGATGTTGTCGGGGCCCATTCGGCGGTAGGTTCGAAGTTTTCATAGCCAATATCTAAAAAACTGGCAGTGTTATTAGGACGACACCTCCATCAGGGCATTTCGCAGCACACTCACTTGCTGTCGGCACCCTGCTGCATCCACATCTACGCCTCGAATGCCTAATTGTCAACCCAGATATTGTTGGAGTGCATCAACGTCGAGGCCGAGGTGTAGCAGTTAGTCAAAGGAACGTGGTGGTTGGAGAACAATGAAGGCAGGTAACAGCAGCCACGTGCTTAGTGTAACAAAAATGTTGAACTGACGGACTTTTGCAGCGGAGAATCTGAACTGACGAATATCCGCAGCGGGGAGTCTCAAGTGACGAAAAATCCTCAAATCTGCTGAATTTAGATGAGGTGACGAACTTGCTCAAAATTAGCCGAACTGACGAAGTGACGAGGGTGGTACAGACTCAATCTTTTGGACATTAATTCCGTTCCCGCAGCGCAGGGGGAACGGCTCTGTTGCAGAACATGAATCTGTGATAATGAGTGTTGAGCTGGCGCACGGAATAGTCCTAGAATCTTCGCGAGGGTGGGAACATGCGGTGGAACTTAGGAGACGTTGTTGATTTCTCATTTTGTTAGGTTGACGGGCATTGAGGTCAAGAACGTCAAATTGAAGTCGGGAACAGGGGCCTATCGGCAAGGTCAGTGATATGTTCCTGCATGAATTACAAATACTTGCGGAAATGGGGACCAAGGGCTGGAGGGCATCAATGAGATAGGGAAGGATGAGGATAATGGCTGTGCTCAGATGGCAATTACGCACGACGAAGGAATAGCGCTGGCCGGCGTGAAGAGTGATAACATTAACTTCAAGCGGGACAGTTGCAATCCCTATAGGGACTCTTGTTCAATGGATATTATCATCGATATCGAGTATGGGATGCTCGTACCGTCAGTTTCGATGACCTGTGAGTAAATAGACCATTAGCGAGGGAACACACTTCTTGACAATCGTTCTCACAGTCATGGTATCTGTGAGATTGAATAAATCGCCGTCAAAAGGGGATGGGGACGACAGCGTACGGGGTCAATGGACCTCCGTTGTAACGACCAGCGCCGTTGAACAGGCCACTGGTGTTTTGACTGTGTTGATCGAAATTCTCGTGATTTGGGGCGTGCCTTACGAGTCAGAGACCCTGAAAACGGAAAGATCATGTGAGCAAAGGTGAAGACAAGGGAGACATATCATACGGGATAATTTGTCTGGCGATGTAAGAAGCCAAGCCGACCGTGGAGGTGTTGTGCCACCAGTCAGCTTGAAGAACATCAGGGACCCGTCAACTCTTGGAACATACAAGACTCACCAACAGTCAAAATCTGCCAATCGTCCACGGGGTGAGGTCAGAAGGACGAGGAAGAAACACCGAGAGCTTGCCGTGCTTTCATCATCGACATCTGGAGTTCAATTTAACTTAGATGCTCGAGTAAAAAGAGCGACGCCACGTACCGTAGAGGTGCGCTTGGGGTCTTCAGGGTCTAGCATAATAAACCGGCGCTCAGTCTGATTGTCGATTGGAGGGGTATGTTTGCGAACCATATATTATGACCGGTCCCCTTAGCCCGTCGGCGTACTGCACGCCGAGCTAACTGCAGACCAAAGGTTGAGGACACACGGAGCTGCTGTGATAAATTTATTACCTGTGGTACAGTTTTTCACGGGTCAATAATACAAACAAAATGAATCTCGCCTGCATGCCCTCCGAGTGACAGTTTTGGGAGGTTTGAGTAGGACAATACTAGTTAATATATCCCTAGAGTGTTCTCCCCAGGGTTAGGATTTTTCCTGATGTTGTTAGTGGGCAAACAGAATAAAAGATGTTGTATCATTGACCCATACGTCCGAAATCGGTGCCAAACAATGACCAAACAATGGCTTTGTCTCCTCCACTCCTCCATTCGCAAAGCATCTTTTGACCCAAAATGAGTTCATACTGTAGTTTATACATCTGTTCTACAGTAGAGAGCAGGTTTGAGTGCCTGGTGTCCAGTGCAGCTCGAGAAAAAAGTTGTATCATTGACTGGTATGTATCATTGACCCGTGATAAACTGTACCTGTGATCGAAGTTGACTGTAAGCGGAGGAATTCTGAGCAATTTACCAACTCACCAGAACGATCCGGTTTGATTGCCCCTTGGGAGAAGAAAAATGAAAACAAATTCTGGGCCAGAGTCGAATGCGCACAAAGGAATTTCTGATGAATGATTAGCTTAGCGCCTAAATGGGCTCAGATAGCTCACCGTATGTGTAAGAGGCACTGGGGCCAAATGGGCAAGTCCTGGTGAAATCAAGCGCAGTTCAATTGGACGGACAGGTATGTACAAGGAATCAACGGACGTCACAAAAGGGAAGCTTTCATTGAAGATATTGTCCGTATCGATGAAGACGCCGTCGAAATCCTACAAATGAAAATGTCAAGAGAATAATCAAGGATAGCGTATGGATGAAGTTACAATCGAAGTCGAAAGGCGCATGCTGCTGTCCGTCTAGACGCACAAAGACCCCAATAGACAGTATGAAATATTGACTTGCCAGTTTGTTGTTGACCAAGACTCTCAGGGGATCTCCCTTTTTCGCGGTCCAGGGAAACTCAGAACGTTCTGAGACTGTCATACGGCAAAGCCACAGAGGCACTCACGTCCCATTCGCAAGCACACCAACTGGGTGGTTAATTTAATGCTGGAAATGGGGTCGCATCTCGGCGTTGACGTACTGCGATTGAACCCTTCGGGGGCGAGTGGACCATTGACGATGTCGAGGGTATAGTGCCTGATGAGCGATGGAACGATGGCGGCCAATCCATGATGGGCATTGAAAGGCGCCAAGAGGGCGGGGAGGGCAAGTAGAAACTGCATGGTGGGCAGCTAGACTGGACGAACTTGTTTGTTGGTAAACCCGCTCCATTCATACGGCGAGGGACGTACCGTTTTTGGGATACCCGAACTATGGGATACGCAACTGAGACCAGTCACCTTGAGGCTTCTGCAATTCACTTGACCTTGGGGTAGAGCGGGGACTTGGCGTGAACCTGGCCGCAGTGTATTATTCGGTCCCGGATTCTGGGTTGCGCATTAGATGGAGAGGTGGAGTGTGAACTGTCATGGACTGCATTCGAAACCAATGGAACATGTAACATTGGTTGCCAGGCGGAGGTCGATGTCGGCACCTAGATGGACCAGTCGACACGCGACGATGGTTGCTACAGACAAGTCAATAGAAATAAGGAGCAGCACGTAGAGCATACTGACGCGGCTCACCAGCCAGTTCAAAGGAAATAACGGATATCTAAGGGCAGCCGCCCCGTTGTTCTGCTTCAGCGACAATTCAGACGTTATGATTCCGGCCACGGAGTAAGTATGCTCACCATATGTCCTCCAAAATTCGTCACGGACTTGCAAGAGGCATTCCCGCGGACAACGTTTTCCCAGCTTTCGTGATTACCCTTGAGTAGGCTCACCTTGGCGGACGATGCAGAGGGGCATGCTAGCACCCGGGAGGTATTGTAACCAGCGGACAACGGGTGACAACGCCCCGCCATGTGACTGGGGGACGAATTTAATAGATGACGCCTTGCGTGAGAGGCACAACGCGGTGCCCCCAGGTCGCACTCCCACGAGGTAGCAGGATTCCGCGCTAAATCTAAATGGAACGGTGTAAGTGAGGTGGGTATCTAAATTTAGTCCTTACGCCTTCTTCACCTCGGGCTGTAGCGGGTAAATCGCTTTGAAGGCGTTATTTCGAAGGCGGGAACGGCAAGATGGGAGCCATTATGTCGCTATCAGCTCATTGCGATTATTCCCGCCGATTACAGATATGTGATCTTGTTCGGGACCCAGGGGCGAATTCGTAGACGCATGACTCAGAGGCTGTTAAGCAGTGGAATTGACTGAGTTTTTGACGGCGAGGAACATGCGTGAGAGCCATGGATACTTGAAGAATTGCGGAAGTCAGCATCCAGAGTTTTATCGCGGAGGACGGAGGCGCAGCTGCGCGAAGATGAGGGCAAGAGTCAAGGAGTGATTTGATGCGGCTCGGCAGCGCTCGGATGCTCTAGCCAAACAGCGTCAACCATCCTCCTCCTCCCACTTCCACCACAACCCTTTTTCTGTCCCCCGTCGCAACCCCAGGCTGGCCGACGTAGATCGAGAGGCCATAACAATTGTAGCGCGCTGTGCGGCAGAGCCCACTAACTCATTACTTAATTCAGTGCTCATCAGTGTATGTTGGAGGAAATTAGCCTTTACTTCAGGAGCCCAAGCTCTCCCAATTTTCGTAACAAGTCAGACCCAAGCCAAGCCGAGAGTTAAATTGGGGCTAGCCACATGTAACATATTATTATTGCCAAAGGACATGTAATCACTCTCAAGCCCAAATCTCACTCGGTCCACACGTCAACCAGCTTGCATTGGGCCAGGAAGCTCTGACTGTGTCGGGCCCTCAGAGCTGCTCAACTGCAGAGAGAAAAATCCATATCGGCTCCAGAGTGTGTGTTGCCTTCCCACCAGGTTGAAATGGGTTGGCCCTTGGTTTTGGTTATATCTCATTGGCGGTAGGTTAAAGACTGTCACAACTGATTATAACCACGTTAAATTCTGATGGATGGGAATCTCAGTGGGATGCAAGTCTGATCCGTCAGTATAGTATACTCAGTTGACTCCAGATCAATCCAGCTTCCAAGGATTTTACCAGATTGAGCTACCAGACCCCCGCTGCATGTTGAATTTATTGGGGCTTGTATATCATCAGCCAGAGCGAGGATTAGCCAATGAAATCAAATGTTCCCGGAAAGCCTTGAGTGAACAAAGGAATTGGAATTCAATCGGGTGTGATAGTGTTGAGGGCTTAGCTTCAGAAAATTCAGCATCTCTGCGACATCTCTGCCTGGTGCAATTCATTTGTGAATGTTTCTACCTATGTATGGGCATTGACTCCAGAGCTGGGTGGAATGATTGACAAGGGTTAAAGCAGAGTTTCGGTTGAATTCTTCTCTCATTTGAACGGAAGTGTTGACAACCACTTTGAGGGAGATCAATTGGGATTGAAGGTTTGTTTGAGATGCAACTTAAATATTAAGAAATACATGCCCTAGATGTCAGTTGAATGCCAAATACCTCTCATAATATTAGACCAATCAACTCTGGTTGGATTTGGCAAGAAAGTAAATGAAAAGAAAATCGCGCATGAGGGGACTCAAACTCATGCGCAAAATCGCAATGTTTGGCTTTGCTTGCCCGTGGGAAAGCTACATTTTGGCGGACGCTCTGCACCATTAGGGCACTTCAGGACCCACTACCTAAAGTTAGTGGGTATATTTCAGCTATGTACCGCTGCTGGTCAATCTGGCTCGCTCTTTGAGCCGCTGAACGACGCGCTTAATTTCCTGGCGTGCCGCGTCCCCAGGACTTTTCGGCGTCAAAGATTCGAGGAATACATTGAACGAATTTGCCCGTTGCTGTTCTCGGCATGCAGCGGGAGCCTCCTCCGCGGGTCTTTGGAACGTCTCGGCTGAAGCGCTGAAGTGGCATTGAAGACCGGTGTAGATCAGATGCGCCTGGACGACCACAGGGTGCAACGTGCCACATCCTCACGAAATCGAATGACGCTGATTCCTAGTCCAGATATGGCCTCCCTGACCCGCTCCATCATACACTTGAGAGCACGGACGATCTCAATCAGGTGCGCCGCCATCCTCATTCGGTGCCAGCTCGTACTGAATGCTGTTTGGTACTGACGTAGTCTTAGGGTTAGTACCATCCACCAGCTTCATCCAGCTGTGTTCTACGCTCTCGGGGATGGACTTACACTGTCCTAGGGCTGCGCGCGCGAAGCGCAAAATTCGAAACCTTCGCGCTTGCCGCCCTACACTCATTCGCAATCCGATCTCGTCTCCACCATCGTGGGAAGAGTGTACCCCCTCCCCGCGGTCCCGCCCCTCCCTCCTCCAGCCTCAAACGTCCTGCGTCTTGCAAATGTCCAAATCCCATCCGCCATGATCCCGCGCGGCACCGATTCCACTCTGCGGCTGGATGCGATCCTTCTGCTTCCATCGTTGCCTTCCGATTGCGTGCGGCACGAAACCCCCCGCCCCATTCTCACCCCTGTCGCCCCTCCATTCTTTACCCATCCCCGACAGACCTCCTTGCACATTTCCCGGCAAGGGAAAGTCAGCCACACGCTCATTGGGAGACAAGCACGCCTTTTAATTATATCGACTCCTCCTCCTGATCGTCGAACGAGGTGGGTCTCTTTCGCCCTCGCAATCCCCGAATTCGCCGAAGGCGGACTCTGGCGTCGGACTTTCTTCACTCAATATGGTTTTCCTCAAGTTGGCCGAAGTGCAACCAATGGAGGTGAGGCGTAGACCTGAAAGATTTCGCACTCCCAGTCAGGCTCAAGCGTATCTTTCTTTTTTATTGACGTTCATTTTCAGAGGCAGTGGCTTTTTCAACACGACACTAGCGGCGACGGCGCTACGCTGTGAGGTACGCTTGCTTCCACGTAAATTCATGCTGTATCTGAGGCTCGGGCGCGAGTAGTTAGGTCTGGGATTTGGTGTCAAGGCTGTTTTGTCGCCACACCATCGTCCATGCCGATTAGCTGTTCAAGAGGACAGACGTCCGTTATCCCCCTGCCACGGGAACTTCCGATTCCAGCCAGAATTTCCCTTTGACAGAAGAATCCATAGGAGCTTGGCTTAATCATGGGGCGTTGAGATATTAATCCGGGTTCAAAGCAGAGATTATCGAATCCGGATTAATTGGGGTGAGGGCTTGAGGGCGGGGCAGCGTCGGAGTGAACTCGGTTTAAACTGGTTCAAACGGGTGAGGGACGGAATTGTGATTGATCGATCATGAACCGGATTAAACGCTGGATTAAACACTTGATGGATTGAGACAAAAAACAAGCGTCCCATGTGGCTCGATCCGCAGGCCTCGTCAGACTAGACCAGGGAGAACAAATCCGTAACTTTACCGACTGAGCTAAACTGACACAATGAATCTTGCCACAAGATAATCAGGTTACATGTCGTTGAATCAATTACATTCAGCCACAAGCGTGGGGTCACTGAAACAAAAAAGGCTTTGTATCGAGCTTGTATCATAGTACATGAGTCAAACTATGTAGATAAACGACCAGATAAATATTGTTCCTCCTTCATCCGTTCCCCCTCGATAAACTCGATCACATTTGCCGTCAGCGAGAGTAATGCCTGGTACCCGCCCAGCCTGACCAAGTTTCGTGCATCTTCCGCCCACCGCTCATACATCCACGCCTTCTGACGAGTTCTTTACTAGCCACGACGAGCACTCGGAGATCACAAAGCCCCGGAAAAAAGAGCCAAGCAAGCATCATTGTGGGATCTCTACGTACAATTTTTTCAGTGTCTTCTAGTCAGGGCGACGAGAATCACCCCTCAGAGCCCGAAAATTGTGTGCTGTAAGTCCATTTTCCCCGGGCCATCTGTGGAAATTAATATCTGATCATCGGAAGGGATGTCCATTGACAGAGCTGCAAGGACAAAAAATCTGCCATCGCCTCCGCAAGCAAGGCGCCGCGGAGATCGACACGTCAACCGGCAGCCAAAGTGTCCACGGCCAGTAGCGAGAAGAAGGGTGGGAGGCCCGCTCGGCGCCGAAGAACTCTGTGTGTACATATAATTTTCTGCACGGTCAATCCTTGACTTTCCAATGGAGGCTTTGTGTATGGCGATGAGAAGTCGGAGACGTTTAATGAAGATTAAATTGGTAACTTCTCTTCTTATGTACCACCCTCACAGACTGAATCATTCCTTTGAAGCTCGACTTCTCCTGTCAATCGGCGTCCAGAAGACACCCAACTCAACTCTTATTTCTACTCCAACTCGTCTTATTCGTCATCACTGAGCCTCCTGTGGTCGTTGGTATTCATCCGCTGTTTAATCCGTGTTCATCAATCCACCTCGTTTAATTCTTCCTCGTTGAGCTTACTTTTGTCATTGGGATTGATCTGGTGTTTAATCCGCATTCATCCATGTGTTTAATCCATCCACTTTGATTTGATCTGTTGGAGTCTTGCAGCAGTATTTAAACCCCTTGTTCAATCCTGCTCAATAACTTAATGAACTGCCTGTCCTTGCTCGATTGATGCACATCATCCTGAACTGTCGTGGAGTTGGTTTAATCCTCATTAATTATGCTCAATTGATCATTGATTAAGCACCTCCGATGCAGGGGTGTACCGTTCAATTGTGCAGACAGTAGGATGGTAGAGGATGGGAGGTACACCTGGACTCTAAAGTTCATGTTCCCGTCATTGGTCAAATAGCCTAATTGGAATCTCCATCTCTCTCATCAGCTGCTCGGACTCACGAGGTCCGGGGCTCGACCCCGCCTGGTAGCCTTTTTTGAGCTGAGACCTGCTTAAACTTTGAACCTGCTTAAAGGCGACACTGACGGCATTTTAATCTGGATTCGATAATCTCTGCTTTCAACCCGGATTAATATCTCAACGCCCCATGATTAAGCCAAGCTCCTAGGGTTGCTGTTGACAGAGCATGATTCGGACATAGGGCCGACGGCTTTTGAGCGGGATAAGATATTTATACCACTGGGAAATCTCCCAGGTAGCTGGCGATTCGCGGGAGCCTGACGCGGAGCCTGGTTCGGTGCTTCCCACAGATCCGCGACGAAATCGTGAATAAGATATTTTTCTGTGTTGAAGTCTCTACAGTCGGAATGTCGCGTCAAGCGGCCGCGAAGGAAGGCTTTACGTTCTCAGACGGGACGCACATACCTTACGGAGGCTTTTTGAATGTTCCAACCCACGCGGTAAACTCCGATCCAGGTAAGGGCTCTCTCGTCCAAGTCACATACGGGGTCTTTCGCTGACGTTCATGACAGCCTTCTACGAGCACGCCGACAAGTTCGAAGGCTTCCGCTTCTCGCGTCTGGGGCCGGGGCTCATGGACCACGACGCGCCTGAAGTGATCGAAAGCGAAGGACCCACGTTTTTCAACCGTCAAATTGTCTCCACGGCGCAGGACCACCTCGTCTTCGGCCACGGGCACCACGCATGTTCAGGGCGGTGCGTCCGGCATAACAACAGGCTTATCCGCAATCTAGCTGACACGCAGTGGCTTGCGATGTAGGTTCTTTGCGGCGACGGAGCTCAAGGCGATGCTTGCGCACATATTGATCAACTATGATGTGAGGGCGGAGACGGCGGGAGTGAAGTCGCAGGACGAGTTTTTTTCGTTCATGAGGAGCCGAATACGCGGGGCAAGATTTATATTCGGAAGAGGCAGTATTGATGTGTGGTGATCCGTCACCCGTGTTTTCAACTTCCTTGCGCCGCTCGAGTTCACTTTCAGTTCTCCAATGTAATTTCCGTGCGCCTAAACAGCATCTCGAGCCACGCAGATCCTGCGCTGCGCAGGTGGATAATAACGAAATAACTCTACAAATGTATTCGATTGTCCGTTGTACGCGGGAAGCTTCGGCCCGTGGCCGAAATGGTAAACAGCCCAATAAATGGTGCCAGCTGCAATTTATTGCTCTCTTCATATGTCGGCCTTCATGAACGGCACGGCACTAGTCTTAGTTTGGTCTTGCGTCCGAAGCCTTTAAACTCCGCCAGGCAATCAGCGGGAATGTGATGCCGACATGATGCCCCTCGGCTCGTCCCTGCAACCTCCCGATATAATTCAATGTGTCAGTGGTGTGGCCACGGCCTCAACTCTCTTTAAAAGCAAAACATTTTGTTTCTGACTTTTTGATTGAGCCGGCGATGCGTATGATTGACCCCTCGGAACAAGGTCCGTCCACCCGCCGCATTGACGGGATCTCCTCTCAAATCCTGCTTAAATCACATGACTTAGTGAAGCCCGCTAGTTTAATGAGCTCTGGACTACTGAATAGTACAAACGGATCAGGAAGATGGGGAAACTTCTTCCTATAATAATTGAACAGATGGTTCAGATTTAGGACAACTCGACTGTCAAATATCCACTTGGATCCAATGTTTCCATGAAGTGTCTACTAGAAGATGAGTCGAACCTGAGCTGCAAGGAAGAAACTGTAGCGAACCTGCAGAATTTATTTCGGAATCGGTTCGACACATTTGACCCAATCTTTCCCATGAACAAAATGGGTGAGATCCATGCGGTGTGTTCCCCCCGGACCAATTACGAAAGAGTTCCACGGAAGACAGAAGTCGTCACGTAGCCAGGCAGGGACCCATAGAATACGACGGGAAAACGAGTCGTATACCCATCCGTCCTCGAAGCGGGCATGCTCTCCCCACAAGATGTCGGATGTTGGCTGCTTAATAAGGTCAGAAAATCGATCCCGTTAACGGATGCTCCTCACTTGTTCAGGTTGAAATGGTGGAAACCTAACGCGCGAATTAAATGGGCAGAGCAATCAAGAATACAAAGACGAGATACCTTCCAGCCTCCGGGAGATGTGTGGCTTCATCTGATGATTCAGCGAATATCTCCCAAACCCGTATAGTGTTATCACTGTGCCGAGACACAACCCGCCTCCCGTCGGGGGTGAAGACGACCGAGTCCACAATTCCGTTGCATTTCGAGAGAGCCCCGACAGTCTTACGAGTGGTTATATCCCAGATGCATATTGTTCCATCACGAGACCCTGCCACGACGTACTTGTCATCGGGGGAGACAGCAACGGAGCTAATGGGTCCCTTGAAATCCCGCCAGGATAGTTCGCCAGCCGTGGTGCCGGTGTCCACGCTCCAGATACGCACGGTGCCATCCAGCAAGCCAGAAAAGACCCACCTCCCATCCGAAGAGACCGAGTGAGCATCGCCGCGGTGGCCGGTCAGTGGATTACCAACTCTGGCACTAGTTTCAACGTCCCAAATCTGCAAAGACTGGGGCCAGCGTCTAGACTGATCATAGATGAACCCGTTCGACGCGGAGGCGAGCCATTTTCCATTCGAGGAGAGGGCCCCGGTAACAAATCCGCGGAATCTCGCGCTCCCGGGTAGTGGAATAAAAAATGGGGGTGTTTCCATATCCCAGCTGTGGACACCGGGAACCTGCTGTGATCCAAAGATCACCTTGCTCCCATCGGAGGCAAAAGCAGCAAACTGAATGGTAGTGATGGGACCCATTGGTTCACCAAGAGCATGCCCGCATTCCGCATCCCACACATGCACATCGTGAAAACCACTTGTCACGATCCGCGTTCCGTCAGGAGAGAACGCGGCGGAAGCAACAGGCCCGTCTGGCTTCCATGTTGACGCCAGTAAGGTACCTGTTTCTGCATTCCAAATGCTCACAATGCCATCCCAGGAACCCCAGGCAATGCGCTTCCCATCTGGAGAGCAGGCAATGGAGCAAGAGTGCTCCTTCAGTGGTGATTGCCAGGGCAGGGGAAACCCGGATTCATTGAGTTCGATCCCATGTTCGGCATCCCAAATATAAATATCGCCATAGGAAGAGCCGCACGAAATCCACCTCTTCCGGTTAGAGAAGGTGACGGAGGTAATTTGGTGGGGGTGCTTCAAAGGCACACCGAGTGTGGCACCTCCGTACAATTCCCGCGTGAACACAGTGTCGGAAAGAGTGCCATCTCTTTCCCTATGCGCAGAGACAACGTGTCTGCCATCGGAGGACACTGAAAACACTTGGTCTGGGTCGAGTGCAACGAGAGCCTCGAGAACAGTCCTGGTTTCGGAGTTCCAGATCTGCAGAGTGTGCATATCGAAGACAGGGATAGCTAAAATTTGCTTTCCATCGGGTAGAAACATGACCGAGTCAAAGCAGCCATCAGGGGACTCCCATATGCTGCGTGCCGCGTTATTTTCTAGGTCCCATATGCAAACCGTACGATTGTCTGAGAGAAAGACAATTTCCTTGCCGTTGGGGGAGAAGCTAGCCGAAACGACCTCCTCGGTGCTATACCTTAGCGGTGGGCGAACAGCTGTGCGGGTGTCTGGATCCCAGAAGTGCACAGTGCCATCCAATGATCCAGACAAAATATGCCCGGAGAAGGCGAATGCACATATAGAGTTGGTGTGCCCCGTCAGTTGATCACTAAGTGCATTGGTTTCCGGGTTCCAGATGCGCAAGGTGTGATCTCGACAGCCAAAAATGACCTGTTTACCATTGGGGAAAAAGGCGGCGACAAAGACCCCATATCCCTCCAATGGAGTGCTGAAGGTTACCCCAGTTGCTGGATCCCAGATGAGCACAGTGCCGTCCTCGTGGACAGACAAGAGCTGCTTTTCGTCGTTGGAGAAGGTGAGGCGGGTGATTTTGGCCTTAGGCCCTTGAATTATCTTCTGCAGCCTCGGCCAGCTCTCATACAGTGGCTTTTCGTAGCATAGGACTCTTGGGTATTCAGATGCAAAGTTCTGTCGAACTTTGGCCCGCGTTGGTGTCAACGGGAGGGCAGAGATGTAGATGTGGGGGACACTTTGAGCAATCACGGGTGCAAATCCTTCCAAAAACCTCTGGGCATCGTGCAGGAATGAATCAAGGTCCTTGTCATTCTGGTGAACGGTTCAGTGGCATAGAAAATCACACCAACATGAATTGCTCACCTGGATATAATTCCGTGCAACTTGCAGGGCTTCGTACGCGTCATTGACTAGGTTTAGCAAACTGAGAACCTCTAGCCAAAATAGGAGCCGAGTGGTGATGAAGTCTCGCAAGAGCTTGGTGGACGCTTTGCTGCCAGGTGATGCGTCCTGCAAGTGGCTCGCCCAGTACTCGCTAGCATAGCATAGGTCAAGTGGGAGGCACTGGTTTATCCGCACAGCGAGGCCCCAGACCTCTGAATTCAAAAGATGCGAATCTTCGAGGCTACATATATTGAACCTTAGCTTGCTGTTGAGGATCCGGAGGCACCCAAGCGCAAGCGATTCATTCTGTTCTGCCCTGTCAACGAACCAGAGCTGAGTCCCGGAGTGGCCAGAGGAGGATAATTTAATGCAGCGCTCGGGGTCCGTGAGGTAATCTCCAAAGGTCGTATGCAGCATTTGTGCACATAACGCGTGTGTCAACCTGTCGGGGACCCATCGGATGACACAGCCAAGATAGTCGAGGATGCTGTAGAACCGACCCGGCGATTCGAAGTGTAGAAGAGAGTCCATTGCTTCGCCTGTGAGGGGGATTCGAGCAAAGGCGACGGCAGCTAACGCTTTGTTGGCGTCTGATGCAAAATCCTCGTCATCCCAGGGAGCGCCGGATTCCTGGAGTGCGATGGTATATAACGTATCAAGGCGGCTCTTGGGATCATAGTTGAGCGCCAATATTTTTCGAAGCTTTGTTTCTGGATCGTAGCAGTCATCAAGGAACTTGCACACGGTGGCGACCCAGATGAAGAGACCACCCGAGTGCTTCACGAGAGTCTGGATAGTCATTTCTCGGGCCCCGCCGACATGTCGCAGATGTTGTTCCAGATAGGACGTAATATCCTGCGGAGTGGCCGCATCCAGCGGCTGTCGAGTAATGTGAGATACTTTCGAGACCTGTGAGGTGTGTGCAAAGTCCCTGCGGTTGGTGATGAAAACTCGGAAGACAGAGGGTAACTTGGGAAATTCATCCACAATTAATTCGACAAGGGCGTCATGGGACTCCTTGTCAGAACACTCGTCCAGAGCATCCATGATAATGATAATCTGCCCTTCGAAGGGATCTTTCGCATGGGCCGCGGAACTGGGCCCCACTACGAGTTTTTGGAACTGGGTACGAATGTTGGCGTTCAGTAGACGTGGGTCGCCAGCCAGCGCAGCACGGAGACCGGTGTGTATGTTCGAGTTCCACATTGCGAGCTGGTAAGCGATGGTGTGGACAACCGATTGAGCGGTAGCGGGACTGTTACGCTGGAAGAATACAAATGCGCCGAGTCGGAGAGGGCTGAAGGACTCGAAGATCGTGAATGCTATGGTGCTCTTGCCGGAACCTGCGACACCGTAGAGCCAGAAGACATTGCTGTCGTGCGGTGTAATAAGCCAGTCGGTGATGACACCAAGAATATCCCGCCTAGTCCCAGGGAGGCAGTCGGTCCGAAGTGAGGTATTCATTTGGATAAGGCTCAATTTTGCTTTGAGCGCTTGAGGTTCATTTGTCAGGGCTCAGGTCCCGACTGCCAAAAACCAGGCGCACCTTGGTCGTCTATTTGCTCGCGAACGTCATTAAGCATGAAAACTGTTGTGATCGCTGCCCTTTCGTGCAACAACTGTTTGAGATTTAGCAGTGCGGCGGAGCGTGCATCAATTTTGTCCTCGGGATTTGACAACAGGCCTCGAAGAAGTCGCGCTGGTGACTCCAGTGAGTGAGCGATAGATATATCTCTCGGGGTCACATACCAGGAAATTTATGTCCGCAGTAGTCACGAATGAAAAACGCGCATTCCACCATTTGTTGCGCTATTTTCACGGAATCCTGTGCAAAATCTTGGATCTTCTCGGCTAAACGCTGCGCATGGAGAGAGCACACGTCGGCCATCGTTTCAACAAGTTTCACAAGCTTCGCATCCTTGTCGCGCTGATCTTTCACCGCCTAAGAATTCATTCAGTGAAACGCAAATTCAGCGCAAGATAATGTCGCACCTGATATACGACGTTCAAGATTGACCACGCAAGATCTGTGTACGGATGGACCTGAAAAACAATCAGCTCATATTTTCTCAATCTTCGCCAGGATCTTGCCTTCGCAACTACGTCGCCGATAGCTTTGATGCGTTCGAGCCCTTGCAGCGCGCGTTTGAGGACTGTCCCTAAATGCAGCTTCGCCCCAGCATCTCCGGCGTCGGCGATATGTGAAATATTCTCCCCCGGAGCTAGCGCGTCGATGTCATTCTCTGCCTGGTTAACTGCGTTGGTCGCCACTGCATCCATTTCGCTGCGCTGGAGGTGAACTCGGAGCGTCCCCACCATATTCCCCTTGTTTTCGAGATCCACGGGGACTGGGTTCGAAGCCGCCCCGCCTTCCGATGCGCATAGCCGTAACAGCGCCTCGATGGTCGTTTTATGCTCGCCGAGGCACTTGTCTCTGACGAGCAAGGATTCCTTGTGGTAAATCTTTAGAGTGATCTCGGCGGAGGTCACATCGGATGATCTTTTTAAACCTGTGAACATCGACGGAATAAACGACCCCACCTACGTACATGAGTGAGCTGGACGGCTTCGAATCAGACTTGATGTCGGCTTTGAGGACCAAACTACAGCCGGCCTGATGGACTTTGACATAGAGATCCGCGTCGTTCGGGTAGGCGAGAAGTTCTGCGCTGCAAACTGGAGGAGGAGGCCGTTAGCTGACGAAATGGCGGAACCAGGGGAAGAAATGGACTGACCGCGCAGCAAGTACAACTGGGTCATGGTGTGTGTAAGGAGAGTAGTTGCGACGATGCAGCCATTTATACACTACGTAGCGCGCACCACGTCAACAAAAGACAGCGCGAATGGAACTACCTGATTTGGGTATATTAGTACCGACTCCAACGGCCTTTGACTGTGAGGTTCTTGCCGAGTCGGAGGGCGAAAACCGTTGTATCTGAAACGGACGTGAGGGCCATGAGAGCGGGACCCAAGGACATTGTGCCGGAAGCTACCAGAAAAGCACCGCGGAGAGGCCAAGGTAAACCCATGCATTTAGCACGTTGTGACAAGGATAATCGGCGGACACGATTTTTGTCAGGCAAGCGCCTAAGCCTACGGAGCAAAGCTGAAACAGACCAACATCCGCGTGCGTGCCGCCGCCGGCCACTCGGCCCGTTTTCAGCGTTCTGCGCAACGTACGCGCATTTGAGTCTTGACGCCGCCGTGTCAATGTCCAGCGTCAACTTTGAGAACGGCGGAAAGAAGAGCAAGGTTTAGCCTCTGGATTCCAAGGGACACCTTCAGGGTCACCTGCGACGGGGAGCCTGAGGAGCAATTGCTAGCTGGATCTACGTGAGCTGGCGAACGGCTAGAGTAAGCGTAAGATAAGGAAAGATACAACGAGGTTCTGAGACCTCGGCGATGATATGATCGCGGGATCGTTTAGAATAGTTACGTCCGAGGTCCGTGCGCCGCGTTACTCTCTTTCGTCTACGCGGCGTCGTCTCAGAATCTCGCTGGAAGGAATCAACTTCCTTGGCCTAAATTTTTGTCATGTCTCTTCTGCCCAATGCTGGGGTTCTTGCACCTATCCCAGACACTTTCGGCTTTGACCAGTGGACGACGCCACCTGCCTCAAAAAATTCCGCAGGACGGACCTTGCGGCTCAGAAATAAACACAATCTCACTTCAGAGCGGTTCAACGAAATCAACATAGACCAGACCCTCAATTGCAAAGAGGACAGAGCCGGCCACCCAGATGTCGGCCCTCCCCTAAAGTTTTTCTATGCGTACACGGCGGAAGAGAAGACTGACATGATTTTGAGCGAGCCCTACTGCACGGATGTGGGCCCACTTCCTGCCTTTATTCGTGGGGAAGTAGAGCGTGCTCGGAGGAAGAAGTCAGAGCGGAATGAAGCGGACAAGGAGAAAACAAAGGGTCGTCCGTTAAAAGGCGCGATGGTCTTGTCCAACCCCATTACCAGGGTTCCTGGACAGCGGCCGCCGGTTGTAGTCCCGGAGGTGATGCTCCAGTCTGTCCTTCAGGATTTTTATGTTCCGCTACACTGGTTCTCGGATAATCGTCTACAGAAAATACAGTATCATCTTCACGACATTCCTACGAAGCTCCATCGACCGATCCCAACAGAAGAAGTACCCAATCCCGATAAAGTTCTCGTCCTCGACATGATCAAGATGATGCAGGCCGTCGAGTGGGGATCGGACGAACAATATTCTTGCATGTCGCCGTTGACGTGGCAACAGGCGGCTAAAAATCTGGAAAACGGTCTCGATACCCTTTCCGAGGTGTTCCCAGATGGTGCAGTCGTCTTACCTACCTACGTTGAGGAATTCAGGGAACACCGGTTGTTCTTCATCAACTACGAAAAGCTTGAAGAGAACTACGCGGACTGGTACGGTTTTGAACGGGAAGCCAGGCATGGCATCTATCAGGGCTACCTGTTCGACCGGGCGTACTACGCTCAACAGGTTGATGGCCTGCTCCACGCGAAGCAGGCAGTTGCTAAATATGTGACACCGGACTCCTCCACCCGAAAGCGTCCGTGGGAGCGGGAACCAGACTTGAGGGAGTCCAAGGTGCCGTGCCAGGGGAATAACTCACCATCGTCCTCTCGGTTGGATTCATCTCCCAACCGAGGGGACAGCTCTTCCTTTCGGAATGGAAACAATCCGAGGCGGACCGGTGGCCCGACATGCATCGCGTGTGAAGGCCCACACCGGCTCAGGAACCACCTCACCACACACACAACCTTTGGTGACGGCACGGTCTGTTTCACCTCACTTAGGACTAGCGAGTTCTCTCGGAACGGCGAGTTATGGACCACAAAACCATTAAGGGGTGCAGAATCCAAGCGTGTGTGTATCGAGTTCAATCTCCCGCAAGGCTGTCAACGGACACACGAACCTTTCATCTTGCACATCTGCAGCCTCTGTGGTAAGGACCACACCGTCATACCGCGAAACACGAGCTGTGCTCGTCACGGACGGTCATAAAATGCTCCCACCAGTCAAACTCCCTCCTCATCCCAGACTAATCTACACCGACTTCTCCGCCGTAATTCACAACCGCCCTCGCCCTGACTTCGCCACCGCTTCTGAGATCGAAATTTATGAGCGGGTGGTCCATCCTTACAGTTCCTCCGCTTTCTCCACCTTGCTGGACCAGTACAATCTCCACGATCTTTATCCCCTCCTCGTTGATAATCTGGACCACGGTTTTGCTTTGGGAGATTTACCAGAGATCAAAGAAACTATCATAATCAAAAATCACCCATCTGTCGAACAGAACCGGGCAGCCGTACAGGACTACATTGATACGGAACTAGCAGTCGGGCGGATGTCGGGCCCCTTTTCCCAGGAGGATACAGAGCGGATTCTGCGCGGACCTTTTTATTGCTCTCCTTTTATTGTCGCATCTCAAGAACAAGGTCTCTTATTACCGCCGAAACTCCGGGTTTGCCGTAACCTGTCGAAAGGGGACCGTCTCTCGAAGACCGACTCGGTGAACAGTTTCATATCAAAGGAGGATTTTCCAACTCGGTTCGACATGGCTCATCGTGTTGCGGAAGCAGTAAATTATATTCCTTGATGCGGACAACGTCTCCCCTTGCGATGCAATCTGCACGCAACATCTTTTACCTTGTCGACGCAATTTGCGCGCAACGTCTCTCCTTGCCGACGCATCATGCGGGCAACGTCTCCCTTCATTGACACGAGTCGGGATGACCACGAGAGGAAGATGGTTCACGCGTATTACGTGCACCAGGGAGACCGATTGGGATGAATTTAACATAGCCGATGCTTATCACGATATAATTCTGGGTGATTCTCTTTCCAATTCTGACTATTTATTGTCTAGATCGCTCTGGGACCTGATGGTACACAGGCATGCGCGTTTGATATCAAGGTGTTCCCCCGGACATGCCCAGTACTTCCCGACCACAAGCCATACCTGGTTGTTTGTGTCGGCACCGATTTCTACATTGACCACGCCCACCCATTTGGTGCCCGTTCAGCCAGCAGCAATGCGGGGCAGATTTCCAACGCAGGAGTGGACATCTGGGAGGCGGCGGGTAGGGAATCTCTTGCCACATTCAAATATGAGGACGACATGAGTAATTTCCGTTACCCGACGCCTACAGGTGCCTTCCACGAAGGGGGTTATCGTTACGAGCATGACAGAGACAGCGCCATGCAGCTCATAGAGCCCCTAATATTCCCGTGGCACCCCATTAAGACCGGAAAGCGTTATGCTTACACCATGGTGTTCATCGGGTTCTTTTGGGACTTGGAACGGCGGCAGGTTTCACTTCCAGAGGCAAAACACCTCAAGTTTCTTAATCGCGTCATGGTCATGTTGTCATCAGTCGAAAACAGTGTACCACTTTCTCTCCTGGGCATCCAAAAGATCCACGGTTCTCTCGTTCAGATATGCTTCGTGTACCGGAAGGGCAGTTCACATCTTCCACCGATATCCAACTTCATGGCGGGCTTCAAGGGCAACGGGTTTCTGTGGAGGCATGGTTCACGATCACTCGGGAAAACCCTGACCTGGTGGAAGCAGCAGCTTGCGATACCAGGAACATTCCGCCAACTCCGGCCTCTCGGTCCCATTCAAGACCGGAAGATTTATGTTGATGCCTCGACCTCATGGGGTATCGGCATTATCATCGGCGATTCTTGGGCCGCTTTCAAACTGACGCCCATTTGGAAGTCGAGTGGACGCAACATTTGTTGGCTCGAAGCCGTAGCTCTCGAGTTACTGGCATATTTCCTGGTCCAGTGTGGTATCAACCATGCCCATCTGCTCATCCACTCGGACAGCAACGGCGCAATCGGAGCACACGATAAAGGGCGCAGCCCCAACGTTGAAATCAACCTTTGTGTTCGACGTACGTATGCAGTGCTCTCAGAGCATCTTATCGTGCCCAAACTAGTCTATATCGAATCAGCGCTCAATCCTTCGGATCCGATCTCACGCGGAGAATCAGGCCCACTTTCCTTCAAACGCCTCACTCGTTCCTTCGAGCTCCCAGATGAGTTTCATGACGCGCTGGTAGACGTGTATGAATAGACTCGATATTTTGCCGGACTCAGATGAGCCCGGAGGATTCGACTTGGCCACCTTTACTTGGAAGGGTGGCTCTCCGCGTCAGTCGACTTCTGAAAAACCCGCTCCTCGCTCCCATCTTCCCGCATCGCAACCAACAGATTATATATATAGGATACCCATTCATTCGATCCGATCACTGTTCCCGTCTCACCCATCTCTCCGACGGCCAGCCCTTCATTGTTAATAGACTCAAACACTCTATTCTATCACTCACATAGTTCCATTTACCCAGCTCCAGTCACGATACCAGAAACAAGTTATCATATCTCCTCATTACTCCCAGCCTCCGATCCCGTGACAGGCCTTATGGATGTCCGCTTAGCCGCTGCTCGCTCCCTCCCCGCTACAAAGCCAAGACGGCCGACGAAGGAGAACGAGATTGCCCCCAGTTCTTTCCGTCCGCACGTTGCGGCCAATCAAAGGATTTTGTTATGGACCACGCCCCACTCGTTGTAAGCACAAAAAGACCGAGATGCCGAAGTTTCGCGGCGGCTGCAGACGCTCATGTTCGAAGACTTGTTGGCATCAACTGTCGATGATACACGCCAAGCGTACGGAGCCGGTCTGTTGCGATTCAATCAATTTTGCGATAGAGAGGGCATTCCTGAAGGTCGTCGTATGCCCGCATCGGATATTCTCCTCGGTGCTTTCATTTCGGACCACAGCGGCAGCTGCTCGGGCAAAGCCATACGAAATTGGATAAACGGGCTACGGCTATGGCACATTTATAACAACGCCAATTGGCACGGCAAGGACGGCTGGCTGCCGGGTATTCTCAAAGCGGCCGACAAGAAAGGAGTCAATTTCAAGCGACTTCCTCGCGGACCTATCACCCTCGAACATCTTCGAGCTTTGCGCGCATGTCTAGATCTTACTAAGCCACGAGATGCGGCCATTTGGGCAGCCGCTCTTGTCGCCTTTTGGGGTTGCCGCAGACTTGGAGAACTGCTTATAAAATCATTGAGCAAGTTTCGGTTGGATCATGACGTGACACGTTCAACGCATATGTCGCGATCCACGGTGAATATACACCTAGAATGGAATTGATTCAAACTCTGATAAATTGGTGTTCAGGTTCGGAATCGTACGGTAATCAGCTTCCATATACCTTACACCAAGACTACGGGAATACTGGGCGGCGAAGCTATTCTCACATCCACGGGCGACGAATTTTGTCCCGTTTGGGCCGTGGACAATCACTTCGCCATTAACCACTCTCCCGCGAAAGACACCCCGCTGTTCGCGAGTCGGGACAGCTCGGGAAACTGGACTCCTTTGCTCAAAAAATCATTCCTAGATTTCTCCGATGCCGTTTACAAGTCAAAATGCCTCGAAAATGTTTTCGGCCATAGTTATCGTATCGGGGGCTCACTGAAGCCCTTACTCGATGGAGTTGCGCCGGAGGTAGTCATGAAAGTGGGTGGTTGGACATCACTCTGCTTCTTGATCTATTGGCGCCGCTTGGAGCAGGTGATACCTTTAGCTATTTCACGGGCATGGGATGCCAAAATTCGTTCTTTCGCTTCTACTCAGGGAATTCAACATGATATCATAGATATAAATTTTAATCAATAGTTTTAATCCAGACTCTGCCTAGCTCTATTTGGGGTGCAGTTCAATCCACGATCCGACCATGCAGCGAGCTGCGCTCTGGGAGCTATGCTCCGTCTGGTATACTTTGGTCTCATCTTGTCTTTCACTCAGACCTTGGTTTATCTTGTGTACTGGTCTTGACGGACGCCATCCAGAACGGCACTTGTTTCCAAGTGACTCCCGAGCAATAAATCTGCTCGGACCCTTTCTGGCATAGCCGCGAAGCGGCCCGTCAATTCCATAGACAAAGACCTCAGATTAAATAATCTGTTGTAGTACTCATCTCGACACGAAGGATCGAAATTCAGAACAAGTGCTACTAGTAATATTCCCAAGCACGTAAGAACATTACACGTTGACTTGCCTTATCCGTAGGTGCAGCGTCGAAGATCAAAGCAAGAGTCAAGGTCGGCTTGATTTTGGATGCTCTAGCCAGACAACGTCAACCTTCCGCCTCCTCCCACCCGCGATGCTCTTTTGTCGCCTTACGTGTCTTCGAGGTTAAATTTAAGCCATCCAAAAAAAAGCCCCCGGTGGGTCTTGCCCGACATTGAGCTGCTGAACGACGCGCTGAAGTTCCTTGTTTCGACAGCGGCCCCAAGCAGGACGATTTAATGAAATCGTGGGCCCATTTACTCGCTACTGTACTCGGAAATGCATCGAGACCTCTTCCGCGCGACCACTCGACGCCTTGGTCTCGCACTGCAGGGGCCTTCCTTGGATACGGCAGCAGGGGTGCTTTACGCGTCCTCACGAAGCACTGGGAGGGCGCTGATTCATCAAGCAGATTTCGCCTAGCTCCATGGCCATTCCTCGACGTTCGATAACGGGGTATCGATCGTTGGTGCGTCGCCATCCTCATTGCATGGAGGCTCGCATTGACCAACCTGTCTCGCTCCAGGCTCATCCCGCTTCCCGCTGCTTACCCGCGCTCTCACCAACGTGCAAACTCGGCGCCGCGCCTACAGAGCCACCCAGTCCGCTCGGCCGGCGGTCACGGTGCAGGTACGCTTCCCACTGGCCATTGGCACCGGGCGTCGCTGACTCCCTCTCCTTCTGCAGTGTCCTCTCAAGATCTTAGATCTCTGCCCCGGCCCTGGGGTACGATTCCCTGTGCCCGACATGGATGACGCGGGTCTCTGTGCATGCGCCGGAGACGCGCGCGCGTCTCGTACCACTCTCCACATCTTCGCCTTCTTCCCCCGCTCTCAGCACATCCCGTGCCCCCAGTCAGTCGAGGTCACCAAAATCAAGCACCCCCCATCGGTACCAAGCGCCAGCGTTCTGGCTCCCCATCTACCCCGCGCACGTCCGCACTACCTCCCTCGTCCGCATCCGCGCCCGGGCCTGGGCCCTCGTCTTCCTCAAGATGCCATCCCTTCTGTGCGCGGCGGCTGCCTTCGGCCTCCACAAGCTCCTCATTGCCGCTTCCACCGGCGCAGCTATACTTCCATCCCCCCGCGCTCGACGCCGCCGATTTGCGCTACCACTTCCGACCTCCGCACTACCGCAGGCAGCTCGGTGTTCCCGCGATTGAGCGTCCCTGTCGCGGTACACACGTCGCCGACGCTGATCATTCTGCTTCTGCACTTCATCATACTGACGATGTACGTTCTCATTCATCCCCACGACCAGGGATTGACTGACCTACCACCAGCTCCCCGCGATACCTCGGTCTCTCGCGCGTCCTGCCCGCCCTTCACTTCCAACCTCAAACGTACGTAGATCTCCTAATCCTCTCCCATGCGGCACTGATTCAGTCTACAGTAGTAAGTACATCCTCCCACCGTTGGCATCTTGGCACCGCGCCCCCTCTCCCCACCATCCCTTCGTCACCGCTACATCCCTCCACCATCCCAATATAGCTGCACCTACATCGTCCGCCTCTTCCTCCACGTCACGTGACATTATCGCAATGAATTCGATTTCCCTGGCGCATTCTACGCAGCAGACAACTAAGAGCTGCGGATACCCATCGATCCGCCAGAGACGCGTGCGCCGTCTGCGTCCGTTTTAGACCCGTTTCGAAGTGGAGGATGTGCGTCGTCATTTCTCTCGCGCTTCCGAGGCTGCGGTGTGGGTGCGACGGGCCATGGGCAGCTATTCGGTTTGCGCCGACATTGTGCTGCTCTCCGTTCATATACTCCATCTTCGACGAATGCATTTGCAGGCCTTGTATACTATCCTTTCTCCGTGTAGCTGCGCGATGGTCCGCGTAATACTCGATATGTTGCGAGGGTATTTTAATCGCGCGTGCGTCCCTCGTGTTTCCCTTTCTTTCCAAAGAGCATCTACTCAAAGAGTAACCTTCCGTTCGTCGCTTCCCTCGTCATGAAGTCTCAAACTGGACACCGCGTCTGCGTCAGCTCAGTGTACTTCCACCAGTAAGTAAACACTGATGCTGAGTTACGTGCCAGCGAAAAGAATACTGGTGACCCCGTGAGCGATGCAAGTCCTGACGTCCCACTTTCTAGACACATGCATCAGCACTGATCACTGGCAGCAAGCCCTTCCAGACGAACCTTGGTCGAGCACGGCACCTCGGGCTGGACGGCCGATTTCGGGAGCTTCAATACTGTAGCCGTGGCGGCCCGGAACGCCCCTTCAACGTTTCGCCGTCGTGCTGCTTGTATACGACTCGAGGTCCATTCCAACCGTCGTGGATTATGTTCTTGGAAAAAAATCGCGCGCTCATTTTCAGTAACCTCGTCAGATCCCAACTTTCAATCCGTATTATAGCGGCCAGTTTTCTCGAATCTCATCAATCACATTCATTTTTGCTCGTAAAGGTAAAGTACGGACGTTCTCGGGAGGGATTTTCTCAACTCGTAGACGACCCATCGCTAGCCATCGAAAGGCAGACATTTGAGGGTCTGAACAGTGATCAGCTCGAGCTCGATGATGAAAACAAGACATTGGTTGTAATCACTCACAACCGAGACCGCGTACCCCAGAGTCATGGCTTTAATATCGCCTGTAAGTACCAGTAGCTCAGTTTCTTGGGCTCCGTCGTCAATCAACATGGATAGCCGGCCTGAAATCTGACGCACTCTGTCCGCTCAAGTTAAAGATCGCGGGAGTCGTCTGAGGCGTCCCGCCATCCGAATTGATCCAGAGAGGAGTCAGCTTCTGGGTAGTTCTGTCGTAGGACCAGATTGCGCCTCTCCAGGTAGTATTAGAACCCACGCCTCCCCGGGCTTGCACTGTAGGAGTTGCTGGCGCTCACAATCCCCGATTTATCAGTTGTTTTTGGGGTCCCAACGACAAAGCAAAACCTAAGGCGCAAAGTTCAGCTCCGCAAATAGGTTCTCCGCTATCGGACCAACTCGGATGACTTCGGGCCCAGAGGGGGTGGCTTGTCCGGGTTCCCACTGTAAGCAACTGATACATGATGGTATGTTGACTTTAGTGGACATTTCGGATCCATGCGGAGGAGGAGACTCACGGGCGCCGAAATAGGGGTATGGAGATTGCGCCGTCGGACCGTTCAGGGTGCGCAGACTCAGTCGAGTGGCGTTGGTCCGGGGGCGGGGAAATCCGTCGACGATGCTCTCGAGGATGATGCTTACCTGTCTATCGTTACCCTGGAGGACTTTCTTGCTGCCATCGCTATGGATGAGAATGCACGGTCGCTAGGGGCCATCATTGATGCAGACAAGTCAGCAAAGACGGGAAAGAAGTTGGCGGATTTAATTGCTATCGAGATACAGCACTGCATCGGTTATAAATTTATATGAGTATGATTTACGAGCAATAAGATTTCACTTACGAATTTCGGATAGCTCGCATAACAATTACAAGCACAAGAACAGCGACCTCATTCGTTATATGTACCACTGCGCGCAGATTGAACCCCGTCAGCACAAGTCAAAGAAGGTCGACAACGACGGGATGCCGCCCAAGTTGTCGAGGACGTGAAGAGGTACGAGGGGCAGAACAGAAGTCGGGACAGACCTTGGGAAGGTACCGAGCGGCGGGAGAATATGATGGGGTATGTATTTGCGGAGGAAGCGGTGCAAGCCAAGCATAAGTAGAATCTTACATGATGTTACATCCGAGTCCAGTTACATCTGATGTCAAGAAGGCGGCCAGTGATCCGGACTTCAGGTGGAAGAACTCGGGCACATATTTTTCAATGCATTGTGGACTACAGAACAATGCGGCCAGCCACTTCAAAGCTGTTGCGAAGCTCTTCCCAAATGAGGCTAAGTGGCACGTGGTTCCGGATAGTGCTGGGTCATTAGCATTTTCTGGGAAATGAGACGGCGAGGGCGCCTGTCTGCGTGGACCGTGAAGGGGTGTACACCCCGTTGCGGAGGACGGTGTCGATGTAACCATACGGGATACCATCGTTGAGGCCAGCCACCAAGATATTGCACTTGACCACGGGCGCCTATTCACACTATCAGCTTGAAGCAATCAAGGGGGTGGATGGCTGGTGCGTGACTGACGATCAGGTTGCACCGGTAAGAGCCCATCTTGTTGTCGAAGTCATGCTGAGCAAAGTTGGTAGGAGGTGCGGGGAAGAGCTCCAGGGTTGCTCCATTGGTCCCGCAGTTCCAACGGCTGCCAGTGGCTCGGGTGAGAACTTGAAAACAGTCATTCGTGGAGGGAGTGGCGCACTCGTAGAGGATACACTCGGAATTGTCGCTGGCCACGGCGCTCGAGGCTTTATTGTGGTCCGTTACGCTTGCATTTTGACATTCGTTCGGAGCCGTGGTAGCCTGGATGCAGCGAACAGTCATGCCTGCGTCCTCGCACCTACCAGACTTGCCGCTCTGTTCAGAGCGTCAAACCGGTGACACAGCCACGGTGGCGGTGTCTGACATAGCCACCGTTTTGACTAGGGCTTCAACCCGCCCGTTATACGGGACGGTCGTTGAAAAGACGGCCGTCTTTTTCGACGGGACGGCTCAACCCGTCCCGTCGGGTCGATTTCAACAGAGCAAACGGGACGGGTCCCGCCCGTCCCGCCCGTCCCGCCCGTGACGGCCGTCTCGACGGGTTCAAGGAGGTATATATTGGTGTGTCAGTAAATATGAGGGTCAAGGGGGTTTCGGGATTAAAATTTCGGATATAGGGGGGGGGGGGGGGGGGTTTGAGGAGGGCTGAAAATAACTTTTATCATGTAGTATGAGGGAGTCGAAAAACTGCAATATATACCTCCTGGAGCACCACAGGATGCCAGGAGGATGAATTCTGGGTCTCAGAAGTCAAATATGGGGTGGGTATCCCGATTTGGACAGCAGATCATGCTTACACGCCATCAATTGGCGCGAACATTGTGTCCCGGTTTCCTCTAAGGGTGGTCAGCAGCAAAAAACATGCTCACAATATATATGTGAGAACAGATTCATGTACCATTCAACATCTGTGTGAGTGGGCTAGAGATGTGGTCAAAGCGGCACTCCGGGGACCCTCAGTCAATGTTGAAATTGAATGTTTGGCGTTCCAAAAATATAATTTACTTGTATAAGGGGTGGTATGGATGCAATGTGTACCTCAATGGCCTTCTTAGTTGCAGTTGAGTCCACAGAGATGGGCCGCAACATCTTTGGTTTGGATTTGGATGCTGTCAATGCGGTGGCTGTGAGCTCGCAGGGGAGGGGGATCTGGCCGAGGGTTGAAAAAAACTTTTCGACCCTATATCCATTTTTCGAATCCCGAAACCCCCTTGATGAGGGTATCAAAACCCAACTCAAGTTCCTTACTTCCTCCAATGCCCTAAAGTGAATTTTGGGGCCACTCGACGAAGAACAGTGTTTGAGATCATCTGGATGGTTAAAGTGGGTAAAATTGATTGCATCAATCATATCAATCACCTTACTTTCGCCCCGATTTTCGCCCCAGGCGGTGAGTTAATGCGGAGTATTCATGGGGAATGCAGGTTTCACCCCAGAGTCAACCAGATTTGATCAGATTCGAGCGGTATTACCCCAGTTTGCGTCAATTCCGGGTAAACCCGTCCAACCTGTCAAACGGGCGGGGACGGGTACTCTGTTGACGGTTCAACCCGTCCTGCACCCGTCCCGTCTAGGTCCGGCGGTCGAGCCCAGGACGGGCGGGTCCAAACCCGTCTGTCCCGCCCGTCGACCCATCAAGAACGGGGACGGATTGGAGCCCTAGTTTTGACCCTCCCATCGGAGGCCCAAACTGCTAAGAGACACGTTGACTTGTCTGCATCGCTCAGGAGATCGCGCATTGCCGCCTCCTACACAGCTTTTCCAAGTGTATCACATATATCTCCCGTCAACTCCCGTAGCGAGGGAAAGTCCACTGGAAAATCATCACGTAGCCGAGCTCACGGTCATTATCTCCCGACACGCCGCGGTAGAGCTAAACAATGAGTAGAAAAGCAATTAGTGGAAAATGAGGACCTCGAAACAAGCCCAAGACAGGCACAGCGATGATTGCCAAGTTTCGGTGCGCCGAAAGTACTATACAAAATCTTAAGTATCGGATTAAATTTCAGTCCGACCGAAAGAAAAGCTGAGTCCATTAGTTTCAGATCCAGAATCAGCTTTGATTTCAGTCTGACTGAGATTCATCCTGACATTTGAACTTTCGAATAGCACCTCCGGCCTACTGAAATTTGGCAAGCATGATCATGTGTGTATGTTCTTTGTTCTCTCTTTGTCTTCCCTTTTTTCCAGTCATCTTTGTCTCGGCGATACACTGTAAGAATGGGAGTGAGTTTGTAGGGAGAATCCGGGTCGGCAAAGTCGCCCAGGTATCGTCCAGTTGTTCGAGGCTTCGCGATAAGCTCAACGGTGAGCGCATTTACTAATCTCTTGGTCGTCCCGCCCAACGTTGGCAAGCACAGTATGGAAGTAACATCCTGGCCTTGTGGTGCGAGGTAAGGCATTGCTCAACTGGATAGCTATACGATTGAATTCAAAGTTAACAAAAAAAAAATCACTCGGAACGCAGTATTCCACAAGTTAGCGCCGCGGCAGCCAAACGTTCAGCACGGGGAACCAGAACGACAGACTCCTGTAAAACAGACGAGCAGCGCAGATGGTGGAAGTCGAAAGCAAAGGCCGCTGCACTGGCATTGTGGGCGCTCCATCGCCCACGAGGCAAACGATCGAACGAAAATAACTTACCGACGGCATCCTGAAATGGGTTTTCAGCGGTGTTCGCTCTCCAAACCGCCGAGGTATCTTCAAGAATTCAGGGCAGAGTGTGAATATTCCGCCGAGCAGCAGGCCACATGAGGAACGGCGGCGACGAGACTGAACGAATTAATTTGTAGGCTGAAGGAAGCGCCAACACGCATCGGCGATTAACGCCCCCAGCAGAAGGCACCAGCCAAACTCGAGATTCGGACAACTTGAACCGCAAATATATTATGGTATTGAATAACAACATGAACCGACTCCGAGGCGCCGGTGAGTACCGAAAAACAGCGCAGATTGACGGTCTTAAGGTAGGCGCATTCCGCATCCATCGAGTCACATGACCCATCAGCGGGACACGGACATTATTGCGATAGGCGCACTCCTGAGTTTCCGCCTCAAACCTTAATCCCAATTTGGGAATTTGATCGCGGCACTTTTCGGCACCCTCATACCATAGTAGTTCTGCCGCAGATATACCCACAACAAGGTTGCAGCCATAGGGTATTTGACGAAGTGGTTATTGATGTGCTGAGTAGGTTTGGATGATCTAATTGTTTTGCATGGTCCGAGGTTCAATCCGGGCGCTTCTGGCTATTTTCACTCGCCCAAGCATTCGAGTCTAAGGAGTACTACCACTGTCATGCTGTTCGGCCAGTATTAATGAAGTTAACTTGCGGAGCTACCTACTTACTGTACCACTGAGGCCTCAGAGGGTTTCAGTGTGCCCTGAGCCGGCTCGAAGGAAAGGTGGGAGGCATCAAATTCAAAATTGTGGATCCCCTTCGCACACATGAAGAAAGCTAGTGGTGCATAACTCCGGCATGACTGTTTATCCTCCCTCTTCGACAATCGCTGAGTGGGAAACAGTCGGAAATGCACTCGCGAAATCTTGTGCACCCAAGTTGTGCCGATATGCCGAACCCTAACCTTTTGAGATCATGCCGGTGTGCCGCGATCAAATTACCCAATTCGGGTTTAAGGTTTGAGGCGGAAACTAAACGAGTCGATAGGCGGCGGCAACATCAACAAATAAAATAAAGTGGAACCATAGAAAGGTGTTGTTTGATTGTAGGAACAATCCTATGGTTCCAGATTTCTCATATACTTCCCCAAAAAACAGTTTTATACACTTTTTACAGAAAACACTCTAAATGTGATTCAGGCCATTCTGGTAGAGACATTGTTTTTTATTCGAAAAATTTCGCGCTTCCTAAAAGGGAAATTCCCACGCCTAATAAGGGAATTCCCACCCCTAACTCATGCTCAACCCGACATCCACTTCAGTGGCTACACATTAAAATTTCCCCAGGTCTAGCAGTGTATGTTTTCAGACTGTTCAGTATGCCCAGGAAACACTGAGAGAATATTCACTGGAGCCTAATCCAGGGTGGTGGTGTGCAGATCAGGTCCAAATATCTAAATCAACACTACCTAGACCTGGTTGACTATAAGTAGGCTATAGGGGTTCATTTATATATATTTCTGCACGCAGGATACCTGACCCATGAGAAATACACCAACTTTTTTTTTCGTCTGTCTGAAATTTCGCGCTTTCCCACGTTACTGTCACTCATCAGTCACACTCACGTGACTTGATGGATGCGGAATGCGCCTACCTTATCCAGTCCTGAATTCGTCGGAGTACGCCAGAAAAGCCCATTGGAGACGCAGGCCAGGAGATCGAAGCTTCAGAGAAGGGCATAGCATCGCGACATAAGTACAAGTATATTGAGTTGCCCAGGATATCAAGGAAAGCGCTTAGGAAGCGGAGGATAGCGCATGAGCTGGGAGTTGGACGCAGATCTGGCTTCCGGAAAACGAGACCGATCGCGACCGAGCCGTTCGCGCGAGACCTAGATACGTGACTTCCCAAGGCGTACGCTCCGAGACCCGAGAGTTCGCGCTTCTAAAATACAACGAGCAGTGGTCCTGCGGCGAGCAACGGCGACGGCGACGGCACGGTGAATGCGCTGTTCGCGAGACATGGGCGTCGACGCGTCCAGCAGAGTCAGCGCGAGGGGCCGACTCGCCGAGACACCAAGCACAACGTGCAGCGACGCGAGGACCAGTCGTTTAGAGCGTCGAGTTATCGAATTTGGAACGGGAGGGGGAAAGGGTGGAGCGAGAGCGTTCATATATCTCATGGACGCTGCGAAACATTGAGCGTCTTTGAGCGGTAGCTGGCCGAGTCCCAGTACAAGACGCCAAGACCTGGAACAAAGCTCCACTCGCGCGCGAAGATAACACGATTAGTAGTCCGCCTGCATCTATCGAAGATGCCACGCAAGACTGCGCTTTACTGAGTGTTGCTGCTAGGTTGCGGCGGAGAAATCGCGTACGCCGAGCGGCGGCGCGAGGCCGTGTAATTAATCCTATACTAGCGCGGCGATGAGATACTGGAAACAATTAGCATGGCGGAACGAACCATCGAATTAAAAAGACGCGGGAAGGAAGGAAACGAGCACCTAACTCTTGACGCTGCGACTCATCCACGGGCTTTGTGCGATACCTAGAAACGAAATAGTATATTGAATCAGGACGGCATGGAATGGGGTGGAGGAAAGCAATGCACATACATCTCTCGAGGCTGTGAATGGTTGACGGGCGGTGCGATAGCTTTTCAGTTGCCGGTACCGCTCGAATGTGGAAGAAAAGAGGGAAGCAGATATATGAGCTGACAATCACGGGAGAGGGAGAGGCCAATACCTAGCGGCTCCCACGCTCGCACGGCAAAGGAAATACGGTGTTGTGATTGTGAGCGTAGATACGCAAGTCCGTTGAGCGCGCGTTCTTACAGGGACGGCGGTGCGCGTGCGAGGCGGTACAATGGCGAGGACATGGCGAGGCGCTGGAATTACTCGTCAGAACGCGGAAGAAATGAGAAGTGGAGAGGGGAGATCTAGAAGGAATATAAGTCGGTATACGCACCTGATCTTTAGACACGCTCGCGGTCCCCCAATATGCACGCTGAAGCCGTTGGGAGGGGCAGAGGCGCTCCACCTCGGCGCGGAATAAACGGGGAGAATATGGCGAGCAGAGTTTTATGGGCGAAATGTGAGCAGGAAAAATATTTTTTCGTTCGAGAAATATGAAAAGAACGGAGATGGAACATACATGGGACAGAGAGCGACCAGCGTTCACGGTCTTGCAACCGAGGGAAAGCAGTATGCGCAGTTTTCTGCTGCATCCATGGGTTTCTGCAGACGCCGCGTCGACAAGCAGCGTACGCGGACGAAGTGACAGTTAGCGCAGGCGCTGCGGGGTCAAGGAGAACCGCGGGAAGCGGGGAGACGGCACATGCGAGACGTGAAGCAGGGCTAAGCCGATTATGACACGTACGCACCGTAAACGCGCACCGTGTTGGATGGAGGTGGTCAATAGTCTCGCGTTAGGACACTGTGCTGACCGCCATACGCGCACAAACAAAGAACGCGTCGGCGGTGCAGCGCGCTGATTTTTCATAGCGCGAAATGCTCCCAAGACGGAGCAGGATATGCTCCGACGGAGCAGCACATAGGATAGTACAGAACGAGATGTAGTAGGCGATGCATCACAAACGGTGTCCTGAACCTCAGATTTCCTCCAAAAAGGGAACACAGTAAAAGGGTCAGCCGTCGAGCAGGCATCGCGATTGAGAATACGACCGCAGCCCCGTTCGCAGAGCCAGCACGTCGCACGATGTGACGCCGAGATTGTGAAGCTGTCGGCGTTATCGGCGATGGAGCGCAGGCATTCCGAGGCAGAGTACAATGAGAGTACGTGGCCTCCGACGGCGCGGTTCGTAAAGCTGCAGGAGCGCTGTGAATCCAAAGAAAATCGCCCGCAGAGATGGAGGCGAGAAGCAAGAGGCGTTGCCGTACACGTGGCACGGATCCATCCGGGATCGCTGGGCAACCCCGCCATGCCAAGGGTGATGGCAAATCAATCGCGAGACCGATTAAAACCGCACATCCCGGCCGGCGAAACCCTCGGCAATCTGAGGCCATTTCCGGCCATTTGAAACCCTTGGAATGTCCGATTTTTCTCGCTGGGCAACCCCGCCATGCCAAGGGTGATGGCAAATCAATCGCGAGACCGATTAAAACCGCACATCCCGGCCGGCGAAACCCTCGGCAATCTGAGGCCATTTCCGGCCATTTGAAACCCTTGGAATGTCCGATTTTTCACGGTTCCATCACTGCACGGCGCAGGCGTCTCCCTTCAATCTTGAAGTCTCTGTTCACGGGTTCTTCAAGCTTCGTTCTTCAATTTTGCAGTGCTCTTAGCAAGGGCCTTTTCGCTTCTGATGAGCTACTCTGGCCACAATATCTCATCCCGCCTGGAAGCACGCTTCTGCCACCACGTGCTCTCTCCCCTACTACGGCCACAATCCAGGAGCGAGCACTCGCCTATCGATCCGAGTTCTCCTCCGCGTCGCATCTACAGGAGCACCAACTGGCGAGCAAGCAGAGATGGACAGGATGTTGGGCAAGGGGGTGGGTCAGAGGGTATATCGGCGAATGGTGTGTGGTATCCCCCATTTTCTTTTTCTCTTTGGCCTAGAGCCAGCGAATTACCCTGGGTCGCTCTCGTGTTCGCTCTTACCCGCGCACAGCGTCGCCTTCGACCTTGCTGTGCTCTCGCCTGGTTTTCCGTCTGAACCCCAACTAAGTACTGACACCTTCATTCCCCCCACATCTCCCCATCGTTCCGTAAACGCGCACTCCTCTCGCCATCGCCGGGCGGGGGCGGCACCTTTCCTGGTTCCTCACACACCTCCGACGCCGTTTCGTGTGCTCCGCATGGCGCTCGCAGGGAGAAGATCATCGGACAGTTTCCGGCCCACGCCGCTGCGGGGCTGTCAGATGAGTAACCTGTTTCTTATTTTAGGCGCTTTGTGTTTTCAATCGCTGTGCCTTCCTCTTGTTTTCTTTTCATAATACCCATGGGCCCACTGTTCAGTCTGTCTGGCGATAAATCCCCTCCTCCGCTCCGCCTTTTTGTTCACGCCGTCCTCCTTTCGTCGCCGCGCATTCTCCCTCATTCCTTCTTTCACCTTTACGTCCAACCTCTTCCCCACACCTAAACGCTCCCTGTGTATCGCACCCTTGGTTCCTCCTTTGCCGGGCTTTTCGCGCCGAGTTGCCCTGCACTCAGAATTTTGGTGTGTTTCATCGCGATAACCCGGCGCACGCGCATAGCGCTACTCCTCCTGGGATTGTTTACATCGGCGTTGCAGGTGGATTGCGTGGATTCTCTCACCATACCACGCTTCTACTCCTCCTTCTTTTTTTTTTCGCTTAGACTATTAATCCCATTTCCTTCGTCCCTTCTACCGTTGCGACTCGTGTACAGTAGTTACCTTTCCTTTTTTCATTCTTCCTCCCTTCTTCGGTCTCTCTTTCTGGCTTTCTGGCTTTTCGCATTCGCACGTCCTCATGTTTTCAACTCAATACATGTGCTAAGTATGTTGTTACTCCATTCAGAACGCCAGCCCGCGTACACCTGCGTTGCCCCAGAAGGGGTGCCGCATCAAACGAAAATGCACATTGTCGGCTCACTGTGCGCTCGCTGTGCCGCACTCAGCAGGTTGCCTCATATCAGCGCATCCAGCTTCCTGCCACGGCTGTGCCGCCGCTAGCTGCACACCGTATGGCGTTTGCTGCGATGGTGGGGAAGATAATCGGAATGTGTTTGAGCTGAGCTGTCAGGTGAGTAATTATGTCCGTCCTTCTTTGTTGCTTCTTGAGCACGCTCTTCTCAGCGTGCATTCCTCTGGCCTTTGTCATGCCCACTTTCCGGCTATCCATCCTCCCCATTTCACCCCGTCTCTCTTTCTTCGCTGCGTACCCTCCCTCATCTTTCCGTCCAACATCTTCGCATTCGTCCCTCGGACATGCCCTCTCGTACCCTTGATTCTCTCGTTTGCCGAACATGCCCCACAGTCTCGACATTATTCCATTTTGCCTCCAACACACATCCCTTCGCGCTCGTTTGGTACGCGTCTGTCCTGCGCTGTGGACACCAGCATTGCAGATGGAGATTAATGTTGGGTGAATTCGTTTGGCACTTCCATTCTTCCACGTACTTCGTGTTTTCCTCGCGATCCGTTTACTTTACTTTCCTTCTTCCCTTCCTCGGGTGCAACTCGTCTAGCTCCCTTGCCTCCTTCCTCATTCTTCAGTCCTTATTCTCTCCTTGTGGCTCTCAGGGTTCGTGCTCCATCATCTTCCCGACCTAATCACTGACTATTTTACTTCTCCGTCCAGAATGTTAGTCGAAGTACCTGCGGACGTCCTCGTTGCGCGGACATGGGGGAAAAAAAAATGGACGCTTCCTCGTACTTCTCCTCCTCAATATCTCGCCGCGATAGAGGTTCTACCAGATGATCAAGGTGCGTACTGTTCGTTCGTCATTTCTTCGGGGCCATACCTGTATGTCGGGGAAGCGTGCTCTTTGCTCAGTCTCTGTCGCATCGCCCAATGTCCTGCGTCGGGTTCTTTGGGGCCTTGGTGTGGCTGGCCGATTTTCGCACTATGCAGGTTGTACTCGAATAGTCAACGATGTTTCACATTATGCAGCCGCTTGCTATCACTCAGTGCACGAAGAATTGTATAGCCCCTTCCTTGATTCAAGAGGAGCTACGCAAATTGACGCTTCACCTCGTGCGCACTACTCCAACTCCCACCAGTCTTGCAGTGGCGCCCAGCCGCCAGCGCGCGCTCAGATTCTGGACATTCCCTACTACCTTGATCCTGTTGGGTGGCATTTACATGTTCCTCCTCCTCTTCTACGCCATAATAGCCTGCCCGCATCTCCGCCGCCTCGCCTCCGCATCTTCCCATTCTTTGCTGTTCGTTTCACACTGTTCTCACTGCTCGCCCACCACATCATCCTCGGGCTCGATTACTTGGACATTCGCTGCTGGAAACACTAGTCTGTCGTCTTCATTTGTGCTGGTTCTTCCACCAAGACACGATTTCTACAGACCAGCAGTGGATTTCTGCGGGATCACCAGGGTCGCCGCAGATTGTTTGGGCAGGAAAGAATAAGGTACACGATGCAGATATTAATATTTAAAAATCAACTCTACCTTGGTAGATCTAACGAATGGCAACGTCACAAACGGGAATGTGGTGCGTATCCACCTGTATCCGCACGGCTTACTACTGTAGTACTAATTTCCATTCCCGCAGATGCAAATCTGGGACTGCGACGCGTCCGTCTCCAACTCGAAACAGAACTGGGGTATTGCAATTGTAACGGAGCCTAAATCGCAAGTCTCGTCCTATTATCTCAAGGTTGGGAACAAACTCAATCAGTTCTTCGGCACCGATACAGCATCTCCCCCTCCCTCGCCTCAAACACCTCCCTTTGCATCGCTGCCTCCGCCAACTCCATATCTGCTCCTGTCACCGTCGAAACCTGCTCCTCCAACTCCCCCGGGAAGATCTGGATCGTCTTAGGCATTTGAATAATTAAATCCGTGCAAAACAATGACCTGTGTCTCGCGACGAGCGGGGACGCGACAAGCGCGGGGACGAAGCTCGGGTTGAGCGACTGCTCACAGACCAACCCTGCCAATGCGTGGGATCTTTGTCATGAAACGGCTTATTTCATGCACTACCGGACACCGGATTATTCTTAATCCGCCACATTCCTTTATTTTTTCATTAACCCTAACGGCAGAAATCCCGCTAGGAGTACAAGCACCCTCCTAGCGGGATACATTTCCCCCATGACTGATGACCCTATAGTATGACTATGTACCTAAACCCCTGCTCCTGTAGTTTACGATCAAACCCTATCATTTATAGTATATAAACCCGTAGTAGAATCCCTGTACAGTAGATTCTACCTCGTCTAATCTCAGGCCTTACCTTGGCTTGACTGTGGGTTATTTCTCAACTGGCTTCTTGCTGGCTTGCGACATTCCATGTCGCCTGCAATCCCCATACCATACTCTTTTGCGGATATCATACTGCCTTCGACTCCTTTTACGCTCCACCTCAGATTACTCTCAGGGGAATCCGCCCTCCTAATGAGGAGGTTGTGAAGTTGATCCTACTCCTCGGTAAGCTTACCAGTTACCGCGGCATTCGAGTTGAATCCCGGCTGGGATATTCTGTACCAGGTTCTGTCAAGTTGACCTAAAGGCCGTTGCTGACAATCTTGATTGGCAGGCGGGCGAGTTGAAAATGTCCCGGTATCCAATATGGTGGGCATCTGCTCTATTCTATTCCGCTCTGCATGAGTGAATGCACATACTTTCTCATCTCAGTGCATCGACCTTACTGACGGGAAGGAGACTCCTGGGATGCAGGTGAGCCTATTGCGTCAGCATTTTGGAGGCAGCTGATACATTGCTTCTTCAGCTCCAAATCTGGAACTGCACCGCAGGGAACACGAACCAGAACTGGGTTATCAGCTATAACTTTTGAGGCGCCTGCTCCCGGAATTTGGTTTCAGGTTATAATGACCTTCAACCATTTGTTTGATCAATCTTCGAAGTTTCCGAACAGTGTTAGTAATAAACGACTCTGAACCAACCATGTAGCAAAAATCTGACATTAGGTTTGACGGTGGACAATTTAC
This sequence comes from Mycena vulgaris, assembly GCA_029204335.1. Taxonomy (NCBI): domain Eukaryota; kingdom Fungi; phylum Basidiomycota; class Agaricomycetes; order Agaricales; family Mycenaceae; genus Mycena; species Mycena vulgaris. Next base: position 162,917 of record JARGYA010000041.1, on the reverse strand, counting down.
CAGTGTGGCCATCTATCTAGAGAGAGATAAATAGCCGGGGATTCCATCCATCCTGATTCCTGAAAGCTACTTGTAGCGCTTCAAATAGACAGCAATACCGCAGCCGTTTTCACGAAGACGAAGCCAAAGATTTGGTTAAAAGCAACCCTTGGGGGATTCCGAATGAATAGGTATAATGAGCTCTTGATGAGATCACAACTAAGAGCGCAAATGGAGCTACATAAATTACAAGAGGGCGTGAAAAATCTGGCCTACACATTCTGAATCGGACCTTGCCAGCACTACACAGGAAATCATCTCATCGTAAACCGGCGGGTTCGGCCAGGAGCAGCGCCTCGCGCGAGCAGAGACGACGCCCAGGTCTTTGCAGCAAGTTTGACTCCCATTCGCGCAATTTCGTATCTCTAAAGATTCGACGACAGAGACGAGGTCTTTGCGAAATAGACAGAGTCAGTTGGTTTTGAGTCAAGCAATGGAAAGAGCGAAGAAAAGCAGCTTTCTGGTCGCTGGGCTGAGCTCAAGACTCGACTTGTTGGATGCAGGGGAGCTTAAGCGAGAAGGAGGACTTTGGCAGGAGAGAAATGAGACGAAACTTGCAGACCGGGAGGGAGGTCAATGGAGTGCTGGTACGAGAAGGCAAGTCACAGAAACGAGGAGCCAGAAGTCAGAATGCGCGACAAGACATGAGGAGACATGAGGTGGATGAGAAGCCGTTCTCAGCCACGTGTTCGAGGAACGTGTCCAAACTGCCCCGATCATGATGGATCGGCAAGCATGTTCGGCCCGAGCTTCCGCTTCTTCCTTTTTACCTGTCATCGTCTGCCTCGTCGTCGTCGTCGGTATTGACATCCCCAGCGAGCGATGGCAAAGCGATCCAAGGCCAAACCACAGCGACAAGCACAAGGACAAGGACAGCCGCCTCCGCAGCCAGAACCACAGCAGCAGCGTGAAGTACAAGAAGAAGCTCGGCCACCGGCACTAGCAGGAGATGGGCGCTCTAAACCAGACCCCCAAGGATATGCTGAATCGAGGGCGAAATCACAACTGGAGGGTGAAATACACAGCCAACTACATGCCCAGGGAGGGGGATCAAAGTACGATTTTTCGCCGTCTTTCTCTTGCTTCACTTTCGTTTTGCTTTTGCCACTTACTGCTTCGTCTTTTTCACATCTATCTTTCTGCATCCATGGCCATGAATCTGATAACGTTAATGGCTAGGCACATGACCGATTTCCTAGGGGCGCATCAGCAGCAGCCGCAACCGCAGGTATCGGCACAGGGAGGCGGGCTTAAACGATATCCACAGGAACAAACGGCCTGGCAGGCACAAGCACAAGCGCAACTGCAACTACAGCAGCAGCGTGAAATACAAGCCCAGCTGCAAGCATCGGCTTTTGCGCAAGCACAGGGAGGCGGGCCGAAGTGCGTTTCCGTTCCATTCGCTTCCGTCTTTACCTTCCCTTCGTTTTCATCTTCTATTCTCCAATATCTTTTTATGCCATCTTTAACTTGCTAACAATCATCCCAATGATAGGTACATAACAGATTTCTCAAAAGCACTGTCCATCGAAGTGAAGATCCTTCTCGAGGAGGTCGGCAAGCTGCGTGACGAGAGACGTGCTATGCAGTTTGAGATTGAGGAATTGAGGGTTATTAGGGCGAGGTATGGCGGGCCTCCGAGTACCGCGAGCGCGGGGTATATCGGTGGGCCGTATGGAGTGCGTCTCACATTTTCCTCATTTCTCGTTTCCAATCATTTCCTCTCTATATCTTTGCGCCAACGGATAGATAGACTAATGCATCACCACAGACACAACTCATCCCCGAACCCGAACCCGGCCCGCCCGCACCACCACACCCGCCAGCACCAGGCGCCTGGCGCGTCGTCCACCCGCCCCCCGCAATGCGGCGTCCCGCACTCAAGGCGCCGACGAAGCACAAAAAAATCGCCGCTGCCGCATCCGCTCTTCCCCCCGCAGTGCCGAACCCTCATCCGAACGCGGATCTCCCCGCATGGGCGCAATGGCGTCCCAACCCCCTCCTCGTCCCCGCATCGACCGGTACGGAAGTGCGCGCGCCGCCGCCTAGGGAGGGGCTGTTCGGTGCGTTGCTAGTTACTACCTCCATTTTCGCTCTTCGTCTATTCGCAATTCTGACCTTGGATTCGTGTGGCAGGCCCGAAGACGCCCCCGCCGAGGCGATGAATTGAGGTTGAGGTTGAGATGACATTATTGGCTATTAGTCTTCAGGGTGTTGCGTGTCGTTTAGGGCTGTTCGCCGTGCCGTGACGGCCACGGCCCGTAAAATGAATTCAAACCTTTGGACAGGACGGCACGGTCCACGGCACGGCCGTAAACGGCTACCCGGGCTGGCCTGGTTGGGAAAAAATTGTTAAAACGATGTTTACAACATTTTTAGCTAACCCAGAATCTCTTAGTCTAAATTTAGTTGATGGGTGAAAAATCAGTCATTCCAAGGGTTTCAAATGGCCGGAAATGGCCTCAGATTGCCGAGGGTTTCGCCGGCCGGGATGTGCGGTTTTAATCGGTCTCGCGATTGATTTGCCATCACCCTTGGCATGGCGGGGTTGCCGGCCACGTCCTCGTCACCACGGACCACGGCAACGCGGAGCAGATGCGCAACGCGGAGACGGGCGCGCCGCACACCGCGCACACGTGCCGCTCGTCCTCGCGGGTCCCACGAGCGCCGGGTATGTGTTCGTACCTAAGGGCCAGAAGGCGCAGGAGGAGAAGGAGGGCGCGCTTTGCGATGTGGGGCCGACGATCCTGGATTTGCTCGTGCGTTTCATCTCCCTCTTGTCCCGGGAACAACGCTAGCGCTGATATCGATGGGGCAGGGCGTTCCTAAGTCCGAGGGTACGTCTTCCTACTTGTCGCCCCGATACCCTGATCCTGATTCCGCTGTTCTCTCCCACAGGGATGACGGGTCGCTCCCCGCGGACGAAGGTCGAGAAGAAGTGATATGTGCGAAAGCGTGCGTCATTCAATGTATTGATACCGTAGTAGAGATCTAGACATGCGCAACTACAATATACCCACACACACACGAGTTCTTTCCACAGACGCAATCTGGCCCATTTCCTGCGGTCTCGATTTGATTCTCTCGACCTTAAAAGACCCTGCGCGGTCTACTCTGCTGCATCCTCTTTGTACATCCTTTTATATCAAGTGGCGTCTCGATGGAAGATTTTACTCCTTTTGATGATTTGTGAGGGAACGATTCAAACTGCGCTTCAATATTCTCGTCGTGAGGCCATATATATCACAATTCACACATCGACGCAAACAGAGGGCATTTCACGCTTCTCCTAGCTCGTGGTACGTGTCTGCAACCTCGCGCTGAGCCTCCTAATGCCCACATTAGTTGACTATTAGGCGTGCCAGAATAGAGCCCAAGTGAAACTTTAGCATCAATATTGGTACAAGTACTGGAAGTGGAGAAAATTTTCCTGTTTAGTGCTAGAACGAACATAATGACTTGGGGATCGTTTTAGGGCTCCCCCATACATCACTTTTCCGCATAGAGCAACACGAGTAGTATCTCCCTATTAGGGCTGGGCGCCGTACGTTACGGTATACGGCTGTATACTTTACGGGTTTTTACGGGGACGGCAGTGCCGTACCTGTAAATTTCTCACCCTGGGCCCCACGGTACGGGTACGGCGCCGTTACGCCCGTATACTATATTTGACCCCTTACCTGGCCACCTAAGCATTCATGCCTGAATCTCAATCTGTCCGCTAGCACTACGTGCGCCCAACCGGGTCAGAACAAAGGCATGCTTCCTAGGAAGGATTCAAGAGCCTAAGTTTCCATATATCCCAACATTTGAGTTCACAGTGAATTTCCTTGGTAGTACAACATGGCCAAATAACAGGCTAGTTGGCCACCCCGCTAAATAATGGCCTGAGCTGTCAAACGCCCGCAAACTTGCGCTCCCGTGGATAAAGCCTCCCCCTTCTCAACGAAGACAACACATAAATATATGATCCTTTCGACTATCATGTAACCCGGAAGATATACTGAAGATTCGTTACAAAAACGGGAAGGATTGGTGGTATATTGATCCCGTAATCGCGCGCGCACTCTGATTGTTTCGCTTCCTGGTTAATTACTGTACTCTGTAAGCTTCCAGACCGATAGCATGGCAGTATCGTGTACCGCGAGGGTGGCCAGCATGGCTGACCGAAAAAGGCAGTTGTGCTTTCCTGAGTGTGTAAAAGATAGTACTGAGTCCATTTCCATCTAGTAGCCTCACAGATAGCGGCCCAGCGTCGTGGGATCAGAACGAGCCCTAAAAGTCGTGGATCCACGAAGAAATGGTGGAGAAATGGCCACGGCAAGTGAGGCGATGGTAAGAAATTGATGTCCCCACGCCTCGGGTTCCCATCCGCGATGCTGTGACTTTCGATCAACCCATCACTTTCAGCAGAAATTTGGTCTGGACCTTCGTTGGAGGTCGTACTCTGTTTGTATGTCATGCCCAGTCATAATTACCAAGCCCTGGCTTCTAGCACCCAAGGTGGCCAACTAGGCAGGGTGGCCAAGTAGGGGGTCTCAGATAGTAGGGGGTCTACGGCCGTACCTTTTTTTTTCTGAGCCCAATATATATTTCCAAATGATATTTATCTTCCCCGAGTTCTACATTAAGTGTGTTCTGCCGCATACGGAGCTGATTCTTGACAAGTCAAACAAGTTGACTTGTTTGTGCAGAGATTTCCAGTACATACCAGTTTGGTGCCCCTCATGAGGTGTATTAGCTGAGAGTCGAAATAAACGCTATGTAAGTCTCAAAACCGGCGAGCAGATATGACTATTGGCGCAGCTGGGTGTACCGCATTGGAATAAACTCTAGCCATCACCCGCGATAATGAAAGGGATGTACATTGCTGATCCCCCTGACGAAACGGCTGGGGGGCCAGTGGGGGAATATAGAGATAGGTCCAGCTCGATGTCTTATCTAAGTTGGGCTCCATAAGATTATTGCTTGTAGAGGAACTGGCGGGATGCTTATAACAAACAGCCGGGGTACGAGGCTCAATTGTTATAGCGTCATTTTATAGGAGACTAAGCCAGGTCAGCCTTTTGAGCAGGTGGATCCCTTGATCTTGGGCCGGAGCATTGGCACCCACTACTACTGTAGCTACGGCGCCGCGGCGAAGCTAAATGTTCATCTGGCACCGAAATTATGGGAAAATGTCAGACCTAGTTGAGAAAGGTTGGACAGGGACGAAATGTGGTTACCTTGTTTGTTAAGGTCTCTCCACCTGCATAATTAGCTAGGCGTGCAGTGTGGATTATCTATACCCAGCAAAGATCAGAAATATGTCTCCGTTGACGCAGTTGGAGCTTCCTAGTTGGGAAGAGAAGCCTATTCTAAATTGAGCTAATTGTAAACATGTACAAATGGAATCAGAACCTACTTAAGATAGTCTAAAATACGAGTAACGTTTTTGTTCAATGTGTGAATTTAAACGGACTCACGGTTCCGAGGTGTAAAACCACCTAATGCACTTTTCTATATGCTGGCACGCACTTGAGCATGTGCCCTGAGCCGTTAATAGAGACCTTTGCGGTGAGCCACCAGTTCAACTAGTGGCTTCTTACATGGATTGGCATCACGGCATTGAATCTTGTAGCCACTATCTCATCCTCTCTTTAGGGACTAGAAATAGTGGCTGAGCTGGCCCTAGGGGATGGCGTGTTGCCAAGAAAAATTAGCCACCAGTTGATCTGGTGGCTCACTGCCAAGTCTCTGATATATCCTTATGAAGATATAGGTTTCAGACAAACGGACACCGTAATGTTATAAAGAGGTAGAAGTGGTACTCACTACAGCTTACCTGTTGAGGTAAAAGTGGCCACGGCCTTTACTCGGGGTTAGCAGAAGACCCTCGGAGGCGTGCAGGGAATTAATTCAACAACTTATACTTACAATATCTGGACAGGAACCAATATAGCTAAAGAGGGAGAATTAAACCTAGTGGAGAGGATGTAAGGTACAAGGGGAAGAAATACGACATTCAGGCACACAATGCCTTGATATGCTCGGCGGCGGCAGCGACAGCGAGCGACGGACTCTTAATTCCAACATTACTACTGAATGCCTACTGCCGAGACTTATAAAGACTCAGAGGGAGTGCGTTTGACACCACGAATAATGGGTCATACCACTGATTTCCTGCTTCTCCTATCCCTCACGGGATGTGTCGTGGCGACGTTCCCGACGCAGCTAATCTACCAGTCTCCAGCCCCAGTCATTCTCGAGAACATCGTCGTCCGCCCATCGTCCAAACTTCTGGTCACTTCCATCCAATCGCCCACGCTGTTCACGCTGGACCCTGGCACCGCGAATGTGACCCTAGACGAGGTCTACACCTTTCTCAACTCCACTGGTCTCACCGGCATTGTTGAATATAAGCCGGACGTCTACGCCGTTGTCACTTCCATATTTAACGTCACCGCAGCCGCTGCAATACGCGGGAGCGTTGTCATCGTCGACCTCACCTCCGGCTCCCCCGTCGCAAAGCCCGCAGCGCGCATCCCGCAGAGTACACTTACGAACGGCATCGCTTCCTTCCCCGGCCACCCCGATCTCGTCCTCGCGTCGGAATCATACCTCGGCGTGGTGTACGAGGTCAACATGCGCACCGGCGGCGTGCATGTCCAAATTCGGGGCCCAGCGCTCGCGCCGGGCCCGCCAGCCCCACCTGCCATCCCCATCGGCATCAATGGACTTCGCGTCGGGCGCGACGATTTACTCTATTTCACCAACAGTCTGCAGGGGACGTTCGCGCGCGTCCCACTGAGCGGCGGGGCGGTTGAAGTGCTCGGAAATTTGGGGTCCTTTACCCACACCGACTTGTATGACGACTTTGTGTTCGACAGCAAGGGACGGGCGTGGGTAGCGACCCATCCGGGGGCGCTGCAGCTGTTTACTCCCCTGGCGAATGGGACGTGGGTGCAAGAGACTGCGGTGGGAGATCTGGCGGGGAGCACACTGCTCAATGTGCCGACCGCGGCAGCTTTCGGGCGAGATGGAGCGCGGGAGAAAAGAACACTGTATGTCACCACGGTAGTGGGGCAGATCGTAGCTGTCGATACCGGGGCCAAGGCGTGACATGGAGTGGAACTATTATTATTAGTATCAAAGCTGCAAATTCAAGAAGACCTTTTGAACCGTAGTACATGCCATTAGTCCCAACATGTCTCACCGCCCATAAATATCTCCTGGGACAGGATCTGAAAAAGTGCGAAGTTCATATCACTTGTATGATATGAATTCAAAAAACTTATCGGCTGATAACCGTCCCTCCACTTTGTTTGGTCCCGTTCGATATGATACACTCAGTTTTTGCCTCAAGGCCGTAGTCTCAACTATTCAGCGTCCCCTTTGCGCACCACAGGAACTGGAGCGAGTCACCGAATCACTGTGTCAATGTTCCCTCCGACGACTACTGACCTCTTGGAATAGATGAGGTGATGGTTCAACTCTTCCGTTATTTCATTCCATCAATAAAAATCGCGCTGTCTGTGGCGAGCGTTGCCGCATGTAGGGCGACACACGATTGAGTCCCATTTATTCGACCACCGATGCGTTGCTGGCATCCTACTGTGCGATTTTCGCCCAATGTTTGTTCTTTCAATCCATCACTCATGGTTCTTTTAACCATTCTTTCGGCCTAGCGCGTGGTCATCGATATCGTTCAAATTCCCATTTTCATGGTCCGGCCTATACCTCTCGGTGTCCGTAGCTGACACGCAATGGCAAGAAATTTTATTCCACCTCGAATGATACACTGTCTGGTGACTAGTTCCTTATTAGGTTTTTTTATCTATTTTAGCCGCATCCTCGGGAATTTTACGTGCCGATGATCCCTTACTTCCTACCCTATCTGTCTGCCGGCTCTCTCTGGCTCCGTTCGTTAAACAAGAGTCGCCAGATGACGCGATTAGCTAGGTTGGTATGCTCCTGCCATCCAATGCTGCTTTTACACTGACCTGTCTGTGTCATTCACAGCGGCTATCGGATTCTGGCGGCATTCCTGGCGAGTCACCTCGATCTTGCATGGTCCAAGCCTCTATTCTCATTGGTTGGTCCCCTTTGCAAGTGCTGATCAATGTTGCATTTCCTTACTCGACTCAGTCCTCCGAGGCCTGACACGTCGATCGGCATTGCCCTGGATGTCTCATTTAACTCTCCACCGCCCACCAACCCCCTCATCGCCACCGCTGGACGCATCTGGTGGATCCGACCTTTCCGTTTAAGTTTGTCGCGTTCCGCGAGCCAGTTCACGCGTCAAGGACGCGCTCCTGGAGCTCATCATCTTAAAATCGAGTACATATGTGCATTAAGTTTTGGTCGTGTAGGTGTCCGTGCTGCCGCTGACGTTCTAATCAACTCTTCATCCAGATCCGAGCGCGTGCTTGACGCGTTCAAGGACCTACGCCACCTCCATTGCAGTTTTGCTGCGTGGGGAATAGAATCCGTCTGCAGGCGTCTTCTCATGCTTTTCGACATTCCCAGATCGATATTACCCTATTTTTAATAGCCTCATAGATTTGACGTGCTCCATCGATGTCGCACAGCCGGTCTACTGTTACCCCGCAATTTACATTGCAATCTTCAAATTCCCATGGGCGAAGTGAGCGGAAGTAAGTTCAATATTTGCTCACGCTCAGTGCTAATGTACCAGTCGGTGCATAGTGTTGTACTCCTGGAGGCCTTCGTCTACTGTCTGGTATGTATTGCCAGAGTTAGAGTGTACGACGCAGTCCAGCCAGTCTTCACTCCGTTTCCCGTGCCGCTATTATGTTATGGAATGGTATGTAATCTTTTTTTTTTTTTGGATTTACTCTGCATTCACTCACTGATCTTTGCTGCCCGCCATATAGTAGTAACTCGATTGTGGCCGATGAAAAAGACTTTTTGTGCATGACACTCAAACTTTATTTATCGCACGGATCTTTGTGTGTAGATACCTTGAGTGAATGAATGATTTCCTTGAGAATGACAGGGGGCTGGTCGGCCGCTTCACGGCGTCCGACCCTCTTTTGAGTTTATTTCCTGTCTGTTTCGAAAGGTCAGGATTTTCTGTGTGGCTGACTTCAGTTGAGTGGGACTGAATTGCCATTTACCGCCAGTACATGTTTTGAATCTATGAAGAGTAGTGAGGGAACGGCGGCCCGGCTGTGGGAAGCTGGTTCCTCGGATCGCGCCGCCCTTCTGAGATCAGCGGGCAGCAAATGGAAAAGAAGACTCGGAGTTTAAAGGGCTTCATGATTTCGGACAGATTGACGCACGCGTCGGCGCCGTCGCCCCAACGTCGCCCAAGCCAATCGTCTCGAGTAGGCTGCGAGCCTCTGCGAGAGCGAGGCTTAGCCAAAATCAACCCCTCCCCATGCCGGAGAGAGGCCCAGTGTCGATACGCCGTGTCTGGATGGCTAAAGGCTATAGGTCCCTAGTAATTGGTATTGTAGCTATGTAGTCCATGCGGTCTGGGAGCTATAGGCAGTGTTGAACAAGGAGACGGTGAAATATAACATGAATAGGAAATATGTTGCATCGTTGAATTGGATATAGAGGTTCAATTAGAAATTGAACATGGACACGGGTTGTATTTCCAACATAATACAAATGTGGTACCATATAAAAGCCCCGCTTACGGCGATTCAAACGTGCCTGGTTCCATGTCGAGCGGCTCAGAAATGCCCCCGCAATCAGGGGGGGGGGGGGGGAATCGGCACATCAATTTCTCGGCAAGTCTAATTAATTTTGCAGCGAGCTGTAATATTGCACACGATATGGTGTGAAATTTTAATCCCAGCTGCTGATATTACTGGAGTACGGCAAAATATGGGCCTAGGTCCACGTTGGCAGAATTCTTACGACACTGTTGCTTGTGCCTGGTGCACATTCATCAAGCCAAGAAAAATTCAATAAGTCTGCTCCTGACATGGCGTGTTGGACATCGATTAGTATCAATAATCTTGGCGCGGAATTCACGATAAATAGAAGGGTCTGGCTTTAGGCGACATCTCAACAAACAGAAGAAAAGAAGATGGCATACCTATCCCGTCTATCTATCGCCTTCCTCATCAGCTTCTACGCTGCTTCGACCATCGCGCAAACGGAATGTTCCGTCCCTAAATTCGGACAGTGCGTTTCCTGCTCCTACTTTTTTTTCTCTTTTCTGAACGCATGCAATCTGCAGGTGCGGCGGCCTGACATATAAAGGGTGTTTGAACTGCGTCGAAGGGACGTATTGCATAGAACAAGACCCATGTGCGCATCCGTTTCTCATTCCACGTTTCATTGCGAGGACGGGCATTAATCAACAAATCCTACAGTCTTGTGGCAGTGTCTGAGCCTCGATTGATTGGTTTCTTGGTGGCATGCATATTAGATGAATGCAAGGGGCGTGGATGTGCGCAGCGGAAATCCCGAGATATTGTACAGTTTTCAATCGATCGGCGTTCCTGGTTACATTAGCGAGCAATACATTCATCATCGGCAGTCCGGTGGTATATGTCGGATGACCATGGCGCCAAGACGCTGGGGCGTCCTCGTTCCTGGATTTGATTGCGAAGGCCATGTCGGTTAGACTTGGCTATACATCCATCTGTCGCGCCGCAGATCTATACGAACACCTCATCCCGCGCTCGTCGGCGTCGTTGCAGCGAGTGCTGTTTATCGATACATGCGAACTGGGACATGTGCTTTTCCAGCTATCCGCAAAACCGTACTATTTTAGCCCCCCATGTGTCCACGAGTTTGATCTCGCGCAATAACTTTCTGTCCTTCCGCCAGATTCCTCTCGGCACCTGGACATAGGCATATCTATGTATTTTTCATACCCTCAAATATTTCCAGAATTATTGGACTTGAGTGGTGGAAGATACGAACCTTCCGGTGATGGAACCAGAAGTGGAATCAGTTTTGGCAAGAGGCGAGCGATCTTAAAGTCGCTGACACAGACCTCACTTTGTCGGTGACAGCTGTCAAGGGGGGGGGGGGGGGGGGTGTGTACAGCCACTCGGGCCGTGATCCGCATGCCCAAAACGGGATGGACTTCGCAAACTACTTTAAAACACTGTTCCAGCTGCGCCCCGGTGCCCTCTCCCTCACTACGGAGCTTGAAGTACACAGAAACTCGGAATAGATCCGAATTTGCGATTTCTGCAATAAGATTCCGGCTCAAGAAATACAAAAAAAAGACAGGTTACGTTGCTACAACTTGAGTACCCCGGCCCTTGCCCCGTTTTGCAGCGTTCTCCGCATTGGATCCACGCCCACCACGCTTTTCCCCTCGACTGTCAGCTTCATCCCCAGCGACAAATCGGGTGAACTCGGGGGATATGGCTACACCAAGTGCCTTTTCTTCAGCCGCGCCGATCCGAGCACTCTCCCAAACTTTGAAGGGTAATGGGGCGCCTTCCGGCTGCAATGGTGACGTGTACTCCGGGTGGTTGTCGCGCAAATGGTGGGCCATATTGTAGCGCCAAACCGCGGGGTAAGTGGGATAGCGGCCATCGGGTCTTGAGCAGAGGTGACAGATCACGGGAATGTTGCGGCACGGTGTAGTAGCCGAGCCCTTGTTCGCGCTAGCATACTGGAATGTTACGGCGTATCTGCACTTCGTATTGATCTCGAAGCTGTCCCCCTTTGGCTTCATGGTAATTGCGCATTCGGCTCGTCCTGAATGACCGCAAAACCCACAAGGATACGACTCACCAACCTGCAATATCATCAAAAAAGACGTGGATATAGCCAGGGTAAATGAGCGCACCTCTGGATAAGTTTGTATTATCCCGGTCTTCTTGTCCTTCTTATCGCGTTCGACTTCCCCCGCACATCTGAGCTTGCGAAGAATATGGCCGCCCATATGGCCGCGCCAATTAGCGGGGATCTCTGAGCAATAAAGACACTTGTTCCCTCCCGGTTTTTCGGCGAGGAGAATGGTCCCATCGTCGCATATGAGCGCAAATATACCTGAGAAGAACAGTAAATAAGCTTAAAAGCAATGCACGAGATATTCGGTGAGGGAGGCGGAGGGGTCAATGAACGCGTTTAGCAGCGCTTCAACCATATAGCTGAAGAGTCCGAGTGAATCCAGGTCGGAGTTCGTATCTACCTCCGACGCAGGTACCTTGAACGCAGTGTTGCGGCCGGTGCGGAGGGTAACGACGGCCTCAAGAAGCTCGATGGCGTGGGGTACATGCTGGGGATCATCGGGATTCAATATGCGTTCGACTGATGCTTCATCTTGCCCGGGGAGAAGAAGTAAACAGCGGCCGAGACAAATCGGGTTCACGACGCGCCCGTTGTCCATAGCGATACCCAGGATATGGCGCAAGAGAGTACAAAGTCCTGCATAATATCATGAGCACAGTTTGCCCTATCAAAACGAATGGACTTACTCTTTAAAATATGCCGCCAATCGAAAGTGATGAGTATGTAGGACGGACCCGTGAAGAGATTGAGCCCTGGAAGGCCGGAAAGTATGACGAATAGAGCATCGCCGGGTCCGAGCTCGAATTGGACAAAGACGACATGACCGGCCTTGCGTCGGAGATGATCACCATCGGTAGAAAAATCCCAAATTTCTCCGACGGTGCCCTTGGCGGTCTCGTCCCAGACGTCTATAATCATCCGGAATAGAGCCACCATATCCTCCCAAGTCTCTCGCTTGCATGTCGGAGCGCAGAGAAGGGGATAAAGGGTGGATTCGTTGATGCACTGCGCTGCGACGAAGGCCAATTCTTTCCCGAAATGAACATCCCCGCGGCTCAGTGCCTCCACAATATTCAAGGCGGAGTCGTGCGTCGCCAAGGTGAGGGGGTCGATTCCAGGAATATTGCACGAGTGTTTCTGGCAGAGTCCGCCCACTTGGTTAGCATGGGAAAAATAGACGGCCTGCTCTTCGATGGCAGATTCGTCCATTTTTATCGAGACCCCGCTCCGAGTCGCATGAGGGACTTTCGACTCGCTGCGCGGAACCAGAATAACGTTCTTGATGTTCGTCCGAATTTCCTCCTTCGAGATGGGACCGATGGTGGGCGTGATTTTGATAAACTTGGCAGAGTTGCAAATCGTGCGAAGAGAAGGGAGGTTAAGGGCATGATTCATGGCGTACAAGAGGGAGCGGCCACCCAGCCGATATATTAAAACTCCCAAATCGCGTTCAAAGTCCGTGAAGCCTTTTGTTTGGTGCAGGCCTTCGAATGCGTCGTAAATGCGATTCGCCATAGTTCGTACGCTGGCGCCGTTACGCATGGCGGTTTCGATGATGCTATGTATCCTCGGAACGTCGTTGGAGGCAATCGCCATAATCAAACGCTCAAAGTCTTCCATTTTCCGTGCGAACGTTGCCAGGCGTCGGCCAAGATTCAAGCACTATAAACGGCTTAATTACTGCAGACAAAACCGCTGAAAAAAAAAAAAAAACGTACCTCGAGCTTGAGCTTGTTCAGTTCCTCGTTCCGTTCAATCAAAAGTTCGCGCAGCTGGTTATGGCTCAAGAACCTATAATTTGTGCCTTTTCGGGCATCGCGAGCAATCTGCGCCAGATCTTGAAGCCGACCGCGCATAGCATTGCATTCTTGGCAGTGATCAAAATGTGCGGTAGTCTGTTTCCTACACCGTTTGGACCAGACTGTAACGACCCGTCCGCGATCGTGAATTTCGATTTCGAATGGAAGATCACCCTCATCGCCGCAAATGGTAAAACGGTGAAACGGGAAGGTGAGACGGAACGAGAGTTCGGCAGGCCACTCCAGATCCAAACCCGCGCATGCGCCGCCGAATCCCGGGCGGTCTGGGGGGTTTTCCGGGGGAGCAGACGAGAACCGTTGTAACCTAAACCTAAAATCAATATCACAGATCAAGAGTACGAATAGAATATACTCGCCATGGGTCATTTGGATCAATTGGGGAGGCGTTCGTGTGCGGAGACCCAGAGTTCGGAGGAGAAAATGCGGGGGAGGGATGCGGGGACCACAGATGGATGGAACCGCTCGAAGAGGATGGGGAAAAGGCAGCGGGGCTATGCGCATACGAGGTGCCAGCAGAAAATGCTGCAGCGCGGGAGATGGGTGAAGGCGCAATCGCCGATTTGCAGCGTGCTCCCCGCATATGCGCCTCCAGGTTGATGAAGTGCCCAGGCCGATCCAGGAACCGTACCGCGGAAAGAGACGTAGGGACCCACGTCTCACACCGGGGACACTGCAGTTCCCATGATTGCTTTGCACCCATCCGAGACGTTACATTTTGTGCTTTGAATGACTCGTAGAGATCGTGGGTTGACGGCGTTGCTGAGAGAGCTGGGGCAGCGGCATTCTGATATTCTGTTGGTGATGGTGGGGGACGAGAGTCGAGATACTGCGCGTTGAACGCAGGAGACGGAAACGGTAGAAGGGGAGAATGAGGAGAGCCGAACTCGCGAGAATCACTAAATGTGCGCAGACCCAGATTTGACGTGTCTAGTGCCGGAAGACGCGTAAATGGCTGCTCCGGAGCGTGGTGTGAGTGTGAACGAGACGAGTGTGGGGTGTAATATGGCCCGCTACTGTGCTGGGGCTCTCTGCCGGCCGGCGGCGGCATTTCTACGTCGAATTCCACCGGCTCATCACGGTCAAAGGAGAGTAAAAGACCGTGAGCATGGGGAGACGGGGGCTTTCGAGACGGTCCAGCGCTAGGATACATGAACTCGCGGCATGGGAGAAGGAGGAAGAGAAAAAAATTGGTCAAAGGCACGCGTCGCGTCGCGATTATTACTCAAGCGATCAAAGTTCGGACAGCTCCGAATCCATCAAAAGTCCAATCCGCATGGTCCCCGGAGAGAAAATAATAATCCAAGCACATAGATCTATGCATAATACACCCAAATGGGGGGGTAGGCAAAGTTGTGGGCTTATCGCGGCAAGCATGAAGTCGCAATAAAAAGTCCAGAATCGAGCTCGATGAAAGTCCAGAGAAGTCACGAGACGTCTCAATTTGGGGACCCTGTCAAAGAGGTCAGTGTTTGATCGAGACCGATCGCTCGCCTCTTGAGTTTTGGCAGGCATTTTGGCACGTGGGAAAAGCACATCAAAACCTTCCATTTCTTTTCTTTTGTATGATGTAGGCCTCATATTGACCCAATATCTCATCCAACGATTACCACAGCATGGACCCACATCCCTGAAAATTTCCGGGCGGAATGGGCTTGAAATGCGGGCGGGATCCGGAATAATTCCACATCAGGGTGCGTGGACACATCAGGGGCTAAAATAGTAGACGTTTTTGAAAAAAAGTTGGGTTGATCAAAAGTGATGTCATCGGCCTCGTGCCTTCGCTCCACCAACACCGTCTTCGCATCGTGCAGTTGCCCAAGGGCCGTTGTCATGATAATAGCTTTCCATGTTCTAGTACTACTGGGTTAGATAGCAAAGGTAGTGTTGCAGTTGAGAATCGTAGTTTGTTAGTCGAGAATACAGGCGCAAGCATTGACGCTGCCATCGTCATTTGCTATTTTTATCCTGGAACTCCACTTTTGATCAACTGAACTTTTTGTCGAAAACGTCTACGGTTTTGCGGATAGCTGTCATACTCGTGTATTAAGCAGATGCCTCGTATCACATTGTACCTGTTTACCCGCTTCCTTATTCTCTCTGTTTTCCTCGCACACTCCAAGACTCGCACATTTTAGCAGTTTATATTTCCTTTTGCTCTCCGGGTCCACCCAACAATCAAAGATTGTTATCTTCGACCTCCCCAATCAGCCGCTCAACCTCCGCTCAAAAGGCAGGGTCTGCATGGCTTCTTTCTTTGTTATACCCCACCATCTGCACCCCATACGGCGTCCGTTACTCTGCACCATCCCCGGCATGCGCACTCTTCCTCTGGCTGCCTGGCAACCAACTATCTAAGTACATCCTCAAAAAAGCGAGCTAATATTTACCGCGCATCTTCGTAACCGTCTCGCGTCCTTCTTCCTATCAATGTGGTGTTCCACGGCCGTCCAAGCAAACCCTTTGCAACCAGCGAGTCTGACCATCAAGGCCCATGCCAACGCGACTCGATTGCAATTCCACGCAAGGCTGCCGCGCCTCTTTCTCCATCATCATCGCGCCATCCCTCAGCGTTCCCTTCAGTCTCAACAGGATTCTTAACGGCTATTCGATTAAGCGCTCCGCAAGACCATGGCAAGCATCAAGAACGACGACTGAGTCGTACCTTTAAAGCTCAACTGCGACCCTTGCGCTTGACAACAAGAAACAGGTTTGTGGACTCCTCCTCAACTGAGTTTTTAGCTCAAAGACTGCTCGCACGGACGAAACTTTAACTCCAAGTACTCCTGCGAGCTCATCTTCGCCACCGCGAGCGGGTTCACGCTGAAGGTGTGTTACATTACGCGTTTTGTACTCCATTGCATCAATGTTGAGCATCTTTCAGCCCCGCGAACTTTGATGCGTCTCTGACGCGGACCGCGCCCGGCGGCGCTGCGCTCAGACTTTGATTCGATTTTTGGTGTTCCCGTACTGGTACGTTCTCGCTGGCTCTGTTGCATATGGGCTATCACTGACGATACCGCGCTAGTCTCGTCGCTCAGTATGTGCCCGGCCGCACCCGGGATTCCGTCCGGATTTTTGGCAATCCCGCGAGCGACGTAACGCGTGGTTTGGTGAGGTCCTTCCCATTTTTCACGTATACTCAACGAAACTGACGCTTAATTGACACGCCAGGGCCACCGCCGCCGTTCAACGCATAGTTGATTTTTTTTTCGTTGTGC
Source organism: Mycena vulgaris (assembly GCA_029204335.1). Classification (NCBI taxonomy): domain Eukaryota; kingdom Fungi; phylum Basidiomycota; class Agaricomycetes; order Agaricales; family Mycenaceae; genus Mycena; species Mycena vulgaris. Next base: position 146,125 of record JARGYA010000041.1, on the reverse strand, counting down.
CATGCTCTTACGATGTATCGCTCTAAAAATCTGCTCATTCATTGTGATAAGTCGGTAAACCCAGTAGGACGTTACGACGATTCAAGTTTCGGCGAGTTCAGCTTAGAACGGAACCAGTGCCTCTACGTTCACTTTGTTCCGACGCCTCCACACCTCTGAGCTGATGGACTGCCCGTGCCACGCATTTGACTGCTTTGGTTGGATTTAGAGACTCGACGGATAGGCGGCCTTTCCGCAGTGCGTAAGCTTCTCCCGGCATTTTATCTACGACTGCGCTCGCTTCTTCGACGACAAAACGCGGGAGCAAAGACGCTTCGAGTAGCGGTGGCAGTGGGGGCGGAAGGGCCAGCAAGACAAGTCTTCTCGATAAAGTGCTACGTTACCTCTTGGATGGGGACGCCGTGCCCGATAGGAGCGCGGGGGAGATATGGCTGATGGGTGTGCGACTGCCAGACTGGACGAGGGAGGACGAGGAGCGCGTCGCCGTCGCTGCTTCGAACGCGCATTCGCATTCCACATCCCACAATGCGCACTCGACTTCCCATTCCACCTCGCGCAACGGCAACTCCAAATCCACGGCGCAAGCGCAGGCGCGGGATGGCGACGTCGCCGCGGGTCCGTGGCCCACCCAGTTCCACGCGGCGTTCTACGCGCAGGTGTGGTGCACTTATCGCTCGGGGTTCCAGCCGATCCACGACCTGCCGAGCCTTGCGATGCTGCCGCCGCCGTTGTCTTTCTCCGCGCCTCCCCCGTCCACTTCTTATTCCACATCGACTGCGCATCCCAGCTCCAATCCAAATTCAGCGACGCCAAACCTCGCCAGCTCGTCGCACACGGCCGTCCCGTCCGCGCATCAGCACCCGCACCCGCACCATGCGCCGGGGACGCACCATTCCCCGTCGCAATCGGACTCGTCATATAGTTCGCTGGATAGCACGAGTAGTCATGAGAGCGGGAGGACGCGGTACTCGTATAGTACGAGTGGGAGTAATAATTCGTGCGTCTTTCTTTCTTTTCTCTTTTCTTCCTTGTTCCCCGTCTTCCCACCTCTCCTGCGTCTTCCTTCACTCCTTTCTTCTTCTCTCCCTGTCTTGCGTTCCCTTGTTACGACCTTACTGACATCTACTCTTTTCACAGGAACCCATCGTATAACTCGACCTCCGCGTCCTCCGCCTCGGGCACGAACAAAAAGAAGTGGTGGCCTCTGAGCGGCACCAAGGGGTGGACGAGCGACGCGGGCTGGGGGTGCATGCACCGCACGGGGCAGAGTTTGCTGGCGACGACATTGCAGCGCGTTAGGGGCGAGTCGACTTTCCATTTATACCTTTTTGATTTGTGTCCTCCGCTTCCGTGTTTCCATGCGCACGGATTCTTTTTCTTATTTTGCGCGTGCCGTTTTGCGCGCGGCCTTTTCCGTGGGGAGCTTCTTACGCTTCTTTGTGTTGCGGCTTGCCTTTCGTTCCTTCTTTCTGCATTCGTTCTAGTCTCTTCTATGCTATTCGCTCCTTCGCTCCCTCAATCCCTCCCTCCGTCCTTCTCTCGTTCGTCCGCCCCGCCTCTTCGTGGCCTCACTGGTGTGACCCTCACACGGTCACGTCACAGCCGACCTCCACCCTCCCTTTACGCACGCCTTAGCTCTCCGAGTATGACGTGCGCGGGGGTGTCTCGCGTCGGCGCCCATACTCGCTGGGGGCGCTGGAGCGGCACTCGGTCCGCTGGTGATGCACGAGCGTTTTTGATGGCGCGGGGATACGATGTTGGTCGTATATGGTCGTGGTCGCCGCTGCGCAATCGCACTCGCGAGCGTCTTCGGGACACAGCTCGTCGCGCGGACACGGGAAGCCGGAGACGAAAGTGTAGGGGACCGCCCCGTATTGCTGTTGCCCGGGATTAGGGTTAGGTTAGGGTTAGGGGCCTTTTATGGACGAGCCAGCGCCGCCACCGGCACACGGCAGATACGCTCATGATGACCGCCGTTCGCTCAGCCTCAAGGCAAACACACGCGGTGGCTCGCTGAGTCCCGACTTGGTGCGCGTCGGTTCGTTGAGCCCAGACTTTGCACGCGCTGGGTCGATGAGCCCCGAGTACGGGCAGGCCATGGCCAGGGGCAGGGGCATATGCCCATGACGGAGGACGAGTTGGTATACACGCCGAGCCGCTCGCGCAGCGCCAGTCCAGATCCCGCAAGCGGTGCGCCCTCAAGCCATCCATACGCGGATTCCGGCTCCCGTCCGAATTCCGCATCACATACGACTCCCGGCTTGCCAATATACGAAGTGGGTGATGCGCGGGCGCCACCCCCCGCTTTCCCGATCCCTCCGATTCCGCTCCCCTCGATCGTTATTCTCTTCTCCGCTGTCTCCGCCAGGGCATTGCCTTTTTCGGCGTTCGGCGCTGTGGAGCGGCGCGTTTTCTTTTCTCTTTTTTCACGCGTAGGATTTCTTGAACTTACAAGCTTTGCGACTACGCTTCCCCCCATATCTCTCGATCATGTACCACGATTTGTGCAATACATTTATTTTGACCTTTGTGCGCTGAATGTGTCGTGTTTGAAGGCAAGGCCGGCATATACACCGAAAAAAATGTCCCGGGTTTGGGTGAATGTGCCTTGTATTTCATTGAATGTGCCGGCTCTGAACGAAATGTGCCGTGCTCTAAATGTTCAGTGCGGCCGGGTTTTGTCTATCCTGGTGGTCTAAGGTGCAGATGCCGATAATTTGGGCACCCAAATGCACCGCACTTATAACTAGGCTAATGTCAGCGTTGTGTCTTCCGGTGCGGTAAAGGCGCTGAAGAAAGAACCTCGATCGTGTCTGCGTCAACTTTAAATGAAGGCCTCGTGCCCAGCGGCCAGGGTATAAACCGCGTGTCCAAGGCTGCAAGGCCTGCTTTTTACTTCACAAAGACTCGAACGGCAACGTCGCAGTACCCTCTACTCATCGTCGTCCAACTCTCCATTCACACTGAATGTCTGCATATTGGAACTCGTACCCAAATTTCGTGCGCAATGCGGCTGCGCCCTTGCAGCAGGAGTTCAAGGTCCTCGCCGCGCAGCAGGGCTGGGCCAAACTTGGCTCTAGTGTCTACGGCCCTCCCAGGATGGGAGGGCTTGGCAAATAATAGTTCCATGCTGAAAAGACTTCTGATTGGGCTGATTTTTTGGCAGCTGCTAGATATGCTTCCGAATGCTCTGACCCTCTATTTGATCCCGTCGGCACAATGCTTACATTCACAGGAAATAAATCAGCACCGCTGGCTGAAAATTCCGTGTGTCACTCATTCTTCGCATGGCCGGCCCATGCACTACCATCCAAAAAAGTGCTTTCCCGTCCGTTCTGACTAAATCAAAGTGTGCAGTCATGATAATACTATCTCTGACTCCTATACCCCAGATTCTCAGACATAGCCTGCCATTATTGACTAAGTTATGACCTATTCTTCCTCTGCCTCCCTGAATTGTCGGAAAATGCACTAAAGACTTGACACTCGGGCTCAGAAAGTGGAATTTGATGGATGAAAATTGTACACCAGTGAATATTGTATCTCCTCTGCCCTCCCTGAAAATTTCAGCTTTTTCCGACAACATTTCTGCAGTAGCCAGATTATTCTTCCGTCCGGATGAGGCTCAGAGAGTATGTGTTGACCGTTTTTGATCGCCATCAACCGGTTTCAGGCGGGCGGTCACCAGGGTTACGGCGGTGTCAAAGCTGTGCAACAATCTTCGGCCCCGGCCCGCCGCACTGACCCTGCCCGCGACACTACTCCTGCACCTCCCGGACCCTCCCGAAACTTGACCCAGCCCTACCCGTCGGTGTCCGGCCAGCTCCGGACCCCGAGTGTGTCACTGACCCTCCAGTGACACGCCGCTGACCCGCCACTGACCCGCCACTGACCCGCCCATGGACACGGCGCTGACACAGCTGACACTGCGCCTCGACACCATCTTGACCCCGGCCCTCCGATGACCCACGCGTGAGCCCCCGCCCCCTGCCGCCGCCGCCGCGACCCGACGCGTTTGTTTACGCACGCAGCCGGCTATCACCGGCACGGCTCCGCACCTCTACCGCCGTCAGCCTTACCCGTCCTCCTTCTACTCCCGCATCCACCATTCCCTCCCTTCAACTAGGCTAAACTAGCGCTTCGACTAGACATAAATCCCCATCCCCTATCCCGATCCACTCTCCTCCCTTGCGCCTATCTCCCCCGACTGATCTCCCATACCCGCCAACGCGGATTCTCCGTTCGCAGCATCCGACGCGCTCCCACTTCGGATAACGACTGCGACGGTCTCCGTATAGCTAATACTACGACATGGTCCGCAATCACACGCTCCTCGTCTCCACATCGCGACTAACGCCCGTTTTTTTGCACACGGCACATTCTCAGCTACGCTCCCCGCCCTTTCTGCGTCATCATCGCTCCCATCTTCGCTGTCGCCGTCCGCCTCCTCGCTAACCACCACCAGCGCTTTCCTTATCGATCGCCCACGCGCCGCTAACGCCATTTACAGCCCCTCCATACCGGCAACGCTTCGCCTCTTCACCGCCGTCAACTAGCATCCGAACACTCTCTCCTCCATCAACTACGCCACCCTTGCGCCCCACACCGGAGTTTGGGGCAAATTTTCAGTGGCCAATACCCAGCCAATACGAGGTGTTTCAGCTGAATATCCATCGAATATCGGCAAAATAACCGCCGTCCAGTATTCGGCCGATTTGGGCTGTTTTGGCTGCTGTTTCAGTCGAATATTAGTTTGGTATTAGCCAGATATTATCTTGCGGTTTTCAGGCCTGCAGTTCTATTCCACAGAATCCAATATATCTCATTCAACATACACTACAACATCGCTATCGAGCTACTAGTACTACCACGGCAGGTCAGCCCTCCAGCGACCTGGCTCATGAGTATGAGCGTGTTCTCCCACCGCACGCACTTTCCCTTTCCCCGGTATGCCCGCCTCTACCTCTCACTGCACAGTCGTCGGCCGCCGTACGTCCAGAGTCTCCGGTGTCGGCGTCGGCGTTAACCTGGACACGGGCGCCTGTAACTCCCCGGCGGGCTTATAAGTAATGGATGCCAGATGGGCGAAGGGCAGTACATACTGCAATTCTCGACTCCACCCGTTCATCTAACCCTCATGAATGCAGTAAACACGTATGGCGCGATGCGACGGTTCTAGGATATACCGTTAACAAGGGCCCAAACAAGATGTGTAACGTACGCACCGCGATGCCACTTCGATGCCTTCCCCAGCAGACGCGCTGAAGCCCTCATCCACGTCATTCCCACTGACCGCGAATGCCCATACTCATGTGCTGCGGCCTCACGCGAGTCGAGCAGGACGCCCTCCTTCGCCTCGCGGGTCACATCGTTCGAAGCCAGGGAAGAGGAGGCGGAGTCGGCGAGCATACAGGGTGTCCAGGGGCCACGGCGTTCGTCCTGTGAGGACTGTCGCGCGCGAAGGGAGTGCGGGTTCTCCTCAAAGTCATTAGCTGGAGCCTGCCGGTGTAGGCGACGAGTCTCGGGCGGCACGAGAACGCGACGACCCCAGGAGATCTGTGTTTGGCGCAGCTCGGTCGGTGAGTGGACAATAGCGACACCCACCTATTCATGACCTTCACTGACCCTCCCTCGCATGCCGAATACCGTCCGTGAGGATTGTTGAGTGCGCTTGAGGATGAGTTTGTGGCGCTATTGAAAACTGTCTTCCTGGGCTCAATCCTGAAGTGTTTCCGACGAGAATGGGGGCACACGATGGGATAGCATGATATAAGGTGATGCCAGGAGTTGGGGGAAGGGCGATACCGCATTGGGGAGGACTGGCTGCCTCGTTAGCGGGGGGATGGTGGTGAGCGAAGAAGCCGGCGGAGCTTGAATGCTCGGAAACTTCCGCCGGGTGGCTGCCCGAAAAATCGCAAAGTCCTCGTCGGCGAGGTATTGGTGGTCAATAGACCGGTCAATATGTGGACAATATTTGTTCAATATGTGGTGTTCTATTTGAATAACAGCGAGCCAATATCCCGAATGATATTCGGGCAATATTTGGCCGAAACACCTCGTATTGGCCGGGTATCGTCCGCTGAAAATTTGCCTCAAACTCCGGTGCCAATTCGCCATCCAACTCCCTGGGTCTGCGGCCTCGTCCCTCCGCCAGCTACCCTCCCTTAACCGGCTGCCGCAGACGCTGCCTACATGCCCCCATGGCAGCACCGCCGCGCGATCGTTTGCCGCATTGGGCCTGCGACGCTCTCGAGATGACTTAGGCTAATCTTCGGGGAAGGTGCGCAATCGTACGCTCCTCGTGTCTACAATGCCGCTTACATTCCCTGTCCTTCAGCGCGCGCAAGCCATCCCAGTTCGCCTCCTGCCCTATAGCCCTCGCCACGTCCTCTCCTCCTCGCCCTCCCTTCCCACCCTTGTTCTGGCGGCTTCCGGCGGCGCCGTCCTCACGCGCTGATGTCCTGCGCCCCCTCCCCTGTCGCGCGCGCGCCGAATCGACTCGGTTTATTAGCTCCCGCAATCTGATGGCACCCTTCCCTGCTCACCACGCAACTAAGCTTCCTCTACGCTCAACCCTTCCCCCACTCTATCGCCTTGTCTTCCGCTTGCTCAGGCCAGAAGGCCGACGGATCCCAAGCTCATGAGGCGCCTCTCCTCGCCATTTCCCCGCTGCGTACTCCCTAGCCGCGTACAATCTTTTTAAGGTGCGTACTCGAAATCCCTACATCTACCTAACCTCCCCTCACCCGCCACTTCTCGATGCGACGTCGAGTCGCTCGGCGCCTCAACTCCGTTTGCGCCATCTTTTCGCTCTTCGCCCCCCAATCTCCCTGCAACTCGACCAGCAACGCGCTCATCGCCCATCTCTTTCAGGTCATTTACTCCCACCGTCAGTTCGATTATTCACCAGTATTTCATGTATCCTTCACAATTTATTCAATACTATTCATTCCCGAGCTCCGTCGTTCCAGTGTCATCCTAAACCCATCGCATATGCATCGCGAACAATTACTACAAATTAACTGGCGCCGCCAAGACGCAGAATCATGGTCGTGTCATATGAGACGCTAACATTGAATCATCCACATTTAATCCAACTGATGAATCCCTTCTCAATCTGAACCAACGCAAGTCGAGCACAACCGAAGGAGGTACATGTGTCCACAAGCTGTATCCGCTCGTGAGCGCCGCAATGTATGATTGTGTTCGCAGGCTCTCCTCTCAGGACCCGGCACGCTCTCACTTCCGACGACAGCTGCGACGGTCTCGCGGTGGGCCAATCCTCCGACTCGGTACGCAATACTCGCCTCTCGACCCCGTATTGCCACTAATGGCTCTTTCCTTCCACAAGGTACTAGTACAATCTCAGCTACGCTGCCCTTTCTGCGTCATCCTCGTTCACATCTTCGCTCTCACTCTCCGTCTCTGTGCTGGCCACCTCCAGCGATTGCCCACGCGCCACTGGCGTCCTTTACAACCCCTGTAAAACGCCGACGCTTCGAATCTTCACTGTGACCAACTAGCACTCAACGCTTCATAGTCCATTCCCTCCCCGGACCACACAAACTTGCGCCTCAATTGCCATCCAACTCGCTGGATCTCGAGCCCAGTACCTCCGCCAACCTCTCCTCTGCCGCTCCCACCGCAGCACCACTGGACGATCTTTTGTCGGGCTGGACCTGCATCGCCCACGACATAGGCTACTCTCGAGCACGGTGCGCAATCATTACACCTTCTGTATCCTCTCCTCGGGCGTGCAGTAAGGCGGAGCTCTAGCTCGTTAGGCGCCATTCCAGGGCTACGTACTCCCCCACCCCGCGCAATCCTGCGAAGGTGCGTAATCGAAATCCCTGGACCTACCGCACCTGCTAAATCCTGATTCAAAATATCGCCGGCACGTACCGTTTCGCACAAATGATTCACCCGCCATGCATTGCGCATTTAATAATCGTTCCACCCGAGCACGCTTCCGCCTATGGGCGCCCACTGGTTGTTCAACCCCAGGACGGCGCCGACCCCCGCTGACAATCCAGTTCACGCGCTCTGGAACCAGTACGTGTGCACACCCTCATTAATCTGTGCGAATCGTTGAGCAATACAGACCCACCTCGTCCGCAGCTCCAGCGACTGCGCTCCAACGCATCGCTTTCTCTCCCCGCGTTGCAAACAGGTTCTGCATTCAGTATGTCCCTTCTCCCTCTGGTCGACATTCCGTCTCAGTCACATCTACATAGATTATCTTTAACCGCGACCAGGACGCCCACACCAGACCGGCAGCCCGCGTGGACGGCAGATTTACTCCGTGGTGTACGACCCGACACTTCCATTCGCCCGCCTCCGCCTCTCCCAATCCCCTTCGTCCGGAATGCCAGTACCCGCAACCCAACCGCCCTCATTTTACGACACCGCGCTCGCAGCCTCCGACGCCCGCCAGCTTTCCAAGAAGCGCAAGAAAGTGGATGTGCTCCGCTCACGCGTTGCTGCGTCTGCACACTTTTCTTGTTGTCCCTATGTGCTAACGACTTTACCCCCAAGTAGCTCTAAGCCTCAGTATTTTTCTATCTTGTTCCTTGCGCGCACTGTCCAAGTAGGTCCAAGTGTTTAACCCTCAATCACTGAACGCCTCAAGAACTACCAATCCTTGGTCCACACCCCACCGTCCTCATCGCACTTGCGATGTCTCAACTGCTCCCAAGCCGCGGACATCTCTCTCTACTCAGCACTGTGCGTAAGCCGCTAATATTCCTTTGCGGTACACAGCTCGCCCTCCCACCCTAGGCTCACAATCCGTCCTTTCGGTAGGAGACACGGAGGCTCCAATCAACCGCGACATACTGATCTGGTAGGATCTTTACAGGTTTCATTTCAATTTCGTGAATTCGCAGGCAAGTGGACTGTTTGAATTAAACCGGCCACAAATCCGACGAGTTACCCATCCAGCCCCGTGAGAGAAACGGGTATCGCGTGCTATGCAATCACCGTGGGACGGATTGGTGTTACTGTATGTAATACCTTTCCAAGAGAATATGACATATACTCGGGTTCAAATACTGGAACCTTTATATAATCAGTCAACACAGCTTTCACCAAAGAAGTCTTAGATTGAAACCAGAGCTAGCGTCGTAGTTTAAATATGTAAGGCTGCTATCAACTAATAATGCAAGTGCAGGATGTTACACCAAGTTGACGATTAAGCTAAAGAAGGATGAGCGCTGGCGGCCCGGCTTGAGAATCACGCAGGTAGCGGAGAGTGTGAAGGTTCACGGTTGTAGATTGCAAAGTAAGGATGATGTAGATTGATTTTTCTAACAGGAGGAGGACAGGCCTCTTATATACTGCTAGCTATTGAGTGAGTCATAGTTCACTGACTCACATTGACTCAAACTAACTTAAACTGACTCTAACTGACTCTAACCTGCACAGCAAAGCACTGGAAATGCAAGGTCAGGACTGAGTCACAAGGCAGTGTTCAACCGTGGAAAATAAATACTGAATACGAGGCATGTAGGCTAGAATAATCGTAAATAAATGCCTACACACTGTAAAGTGCCAATATCCATCACATAGCCCCCCCAGCCTACATGTCTCGGATGAGGAGGTGTGCAAAGGATTGGTAGAATAGTGAAAAAAAGTAACATGAAGGGCCGAAATCAGTCAACGTAAATCGGTCATCTGATGCCAGTCAGATTGCGGGTGCAAGCCTTCGTGGTGGCATCGCAAAAAAACGCCACCGAAGCATTGAAAAGAGAACTAACCGATTCCTTGAGCCACCCGGAGGCGAGAACGTCGTTGAATCCATCGCGATTGTTCCAGCCTCTGCCAAACACGAACTCTATGCCGAACGGAGGTAATTCCCGAGATAAGCCGACCAACCGCTAGATTCCGAGGTTTTGTCCTGATAGAAAACATAACAGGGCTCAAGACAGGTGGACCTAGCGCTGGAGCATTGCCGGAATCCTGAAATATTTGCACCAATGGATGGCAAACCTGAAGGTCAGTTTCCAGCTCCGTTTCAACGCATTCTACCGCACGAGCCGTGTCAGGATTTCGAATCGTGTCCAAGTGATGTGAAAGGGCACCCAGAGGTGCAGGATCCGGACTTCGTATTTGAACATGTTCAATAACCTCGGTTTCGGTGTTTATTGGTCCAACACTTTCACCAGTGCATGCGGAGCAGGTTGAGAGTTCAGGTTCAGGAAGCCATGCACGTCGTGTATCGGATTCGTGAGTCGGCTCTCCAAGGTGGTGCCAGGCCGTGTCGGAAGCGCGCAATTTCGGCTCAATATTCCGAGGAGCTTGAAGGGGTCTGCGTCGGCTGAAGTCCCAGACCCGATGCAGCTGAACGAAGAACTGTTCAACTTCTACTCTGAAGCAAAGCGCCAGGCGCTCGAAATCACTCAGCGTGTAAAACTCATCCGGATTATAGCAATGGCCCCAGGATGGAAGACCAGGCGGCTTTCTGCCATTACAACGAAAGCCGTCCATAGCTCTCTCTCTATGAAGCGTAAGGTTCCGTATAAGAGTGTTGTAGCTCTTGGATTCGATCCGGAATCCATCTGAGCCTGCTCCAATGCGAGTCTCGACGCGAGTCAGAACATTGTCAAGGAGTTCCCACTCAAAAGAGCATGCCCGCAATGCTGAACGTGAACGAGGGGCCAGGCCTGTTGGCAGAAGATGCGACTTGCCGATCGAGGAAAGCCCGTCTGAAGAGGCGGCAATACCCGGGTTCAGAGAATGTGAAACTACAGTTGGAAATTTCACAGAATTCTCAGATATTTGCGAGGCCTGAGGGCAAACCTGAACATTGGTGTCGATCTCTGTCCCAAGAATCACAGCAGGGTCACTGTCAGAAGAGAGTGGAATAATACCGGTTCCCGGATTTCCGCATTCAACATTGTCAACGGGGTTTGACAGATCAGGAAGCCGATTACGCCGTGTGTTAGAGTCTTGAAGGCGCTCTGCGGTTCCCAACCTAGCTGTGTCCGGAGTGCGCAATCTCAGATTACTGCTCCGAGGAACCACGACTGGCCTTCCCCGGCTGAAGTTGTAAAAATGCTGAAGCTGTGAGAGGAAATATTCAACTTCAATTCGGAAACAGACCCCGAGGATCTCGAAGTCTGTGAGCGTGTAGAACGCATCGAGCGCAAAGCCATCGCCCCAGAACGGGATAGGCGGCGGCCTTCTTCCATTCAAAATAAAGCCATCTCGAGCGAAACATCTACGGGATGTAAGATCCCGGATGAGCTGGTTGTAGCTCTTGGTATCGACTCGAAATCCACTTGAGCGTGCACCAATGCGAGGGCGTGTCTCAACACAAGTGAGAACACTCTCAAGGAGCTTCAACTCGCAAGAGAACGGTAGCTGTAATGCTGCACGGGAAACGGGGCCTATCTCGAGAAGATGAGGCTTCTTGATAGCAGAAAGGCCCTTGCGCATGCAGGAACTATATCGATCAAGAATTTGCGGCTCGTTGGAGATCCTCGCATCCGCTTGAGTCGTGGCAAGGCGCAGGTGAGATCCATAGACTAGCGCATTCAGCGCGAACAAAACGGGATGCAGCGGGCCGGAGAAAGATCGCACGGGGCGCGAAACATCGATCGAGACAGCGCGGCGACAAGGATTCAGAGTACCAGAGGAGGAAACGGTTCGACGCGATGAAACTGTGGAAGTAATTGAAGGCCGCGGTGTTGTAGTCGTGTTCGGTGACCTCATCAGAGGAGGGGATAGGGGAGCTCGATCCGCAGAGGAAGTACGGCCTCCAGGATCGAAGGGTGTGCAAGAGGAGTGCAGTTGCGACTGCCTGGCGTCCTCCATCGAGTTGCCGTAGGACGAATGTTGACCAGATTCAGAGGCAAAAGCAGTGAGGACCATTAAAGCAAAAGGTTCCCAATGTGTCCACCAATGTGAGAGAAATGGGGTATCGCGTGCTATGCGATCACCGTGGGACGGATTGGTGTTACTGTATGTAATACCTTTCCAAGAGAATATGACATATATTCGGGTTCAAATACTGGAACCTTTATATAATCAGTCAACACAGCTTTCACCAAAGAAGTCTTAGATTTAAACCAGAGCTAGCGTCGTAGTTCAAATATGTAAGGCTGCTATCAACTAATAATGCAAGTGCAGGATGTTACACCAAGTTGACGATTAAGCTAAAGAAGGATGAGCGCTGGCGGCCCGGCTTGAGAATCACGCAGGTAGCGGAGAGTGTGAAGGTTCACGGTTGTAGATTGCAAAGTAAGGATAATGTAGATTGATTTTTCTAACAGGAGGAGGACAGGCCTCTTATATACTGCTAGCTATTGAGTGAGTCATAATTCACTGACTCACACTGACTCAAACTAACTCAAACTGACTCAAACTGACTCTAAACTGCACAGCAAAGTACTGGAAATGCAAGGTCAGGACTGAGTCACAAGGCAGTGTTCAACCGTGGGAAATAAATACTGAATGCGAGGCATGTAGGCTAGAATAATCGTAAATAAATGCCTACATACTGTAAAGTGCCAATATCCATCACAAGCCCACTGCTTAGCTTTAGTAAGCGACGATATATGCTACGAAGGAAGGAATACTCCAAGTTTACGGCCCTCGGGCGCCTCAGCTACTGGTTTCATTACCACGTTAGAATTGCCATCGTTTCGTGACTCAAGCGCGCACTAAACCCTATTCCTCTCATTTTTCGATGGCGCACATGGTAGAATAGGTGCGTATGCCAATTCATGTGATCCAGGATATTCCCGAGGACTCCGTGAACCAACCCGCCAACATTTCAGCCGCGTCCTAAACAGGAAAAGGCCCGACGGCGTCGTTCTTTATGTAAGCCCCTCGCTGTGTCGTGCACGACAGTGTTGGAATTGACGGGGTCAGTCAAAGGGTCAAGTCAAATGTCAATGCATTGACTCCTTTCGACTGACCTCTCTGGCGCCGTTTATTCAATGACGTAGACATGCCTAGTTGCTGCGGTCCGCTTTCCCCAGATCTTGTGGCAAAAATTGTTTTTTCTGCGCCTCCTGATCTGTTACCAAGATCGCCCACCCCGCCGCAAAATCTGCACCCGCCCAAAACATCACTCCCTTTGCAATAATCTTGCACGCCGCCCGGCCATTTCCGGGTAAATTGAGGCCCTCGGAATGATCGAGTTTCTGGCATCCAAATTTGCCCCCGAGAACTCTCGCAGAAGAACATCATTCATGGGACAACCGATGTGTCAGAACGCGTCAATGTTTGTGCAAGCATCTGTCATCGTGACCTCGCGAACCTGCGACGTGATGGTTACCAACCTTTCCATTACACCGCCGTCACTATCTGTGGAGATCCATCCTATTGCGTCTATAGAGGATTGCTCTGCTTGGCCACTGGCCACCTGAAATCTCTAGGGTTTACTGTACTTTGAATTTACCTCTACCTTCCTGGTGTGCTACTGGACCGTATCCGTTTTTATCCGATCGAATCCTGCCGCTGCTGTCTGAACTTTCTCAACTGTCGACCTCTCTTTATACCGACTCCTGCGATGCCACTCGCCAGCCCCTGGCCGATGTTTTCAATCTGACACTATCTACTGTCCTCGACATACGGTGTATCATCGAGCATTATGGCCCATCGCGCTCGGCTCTGCCTTTCGTGTTTGTTTTGATGCGGATCTTGGCTCGTATGTGCGCGAAGGAGGCCATTATCATCCTACCAGCTTTCCTTACAGGAAAGACTCGGGACTACAAAGTGGACAGCCACCCGACTTTCTCCGAAGTGTACAGCCACCAGTCTGCCCGCAGAACTGAGCCCGAAGATAAATAGGCACCTAAATAAGAAAAGGGGGGCGTGGGCCGCGTGCCGAGCAGCTCATGTTTCCCACATGGGCTGCTTTTTGTGTTTCCCAGTAAGATTCCGTACAGCTTGTTGTAAGTAGAACTAATAACCTCAGACTCAGAGTTGATCGAGTAGCGAGTCGACGTCTGAGGTGCATACAAGGTTCACAGCGTAAGTGCTGTACTCGTATATCTACAGATAAGTACCCATATCAGTCGAACAACGAGAGATATAAATCTTGAGATAATAATCTGGACGTAAACGGAGTGCTGTTGTACGGAATCGCGGGAGAAGATCATAGAGAACTATATCAGGTCCGATTGCTGTAGAACAGCCAATTTAACACAGCCTTGTACAGCCTCGTTGCTCTATTTAATCCGTACATACTGGACAGTGGAGAGCATCCCCTCGTACCCGGCTGAGGTATGTTCTTCTTTGCTTACTTTCTTTCTCTCTTATATGCTACTTATTTATTCTTTCTAATCTATTCGTTTTACAGAAATTAGCTCTGCTTGTTCCTTATTGGGACCTCCGCAGTTATACAACCTCCTCTTCTTCTATTATACCAACAAACAACAAGCCATTAAACTTGGAGGAGATTAGATATCTTTGGAGTGATTAAAGTATGTCGCTGACCTTGTTATCAGAGTCAGGATATAAGTCTAACAGAACGTGCACAGCCACCGAGAGTCCTGATGATGAAGACATCCTCGAATCTTCTCCTACGACACGTTTGACGTGTCCTTCAACCAGTAGCCATGCTCCTGCTGCTATACCGGCACACTGTGCCGTCAACAGAGCACTGTCCCCAGACTACCGAGGGAACTTCTCCGACGTCGAGTTTCCGACAAGCTCTGCATGCCTATACTCTCTGCCAACCCGTTCACAACACAAGACTTTGATCGCCAAAGCGTGGCCTCGGCCGCGTATTTCCTGTATTAACGCAGTTCTGGTTAGTCCCCAGCCTCTGTTCCATTCCATTACACTTCATATCGTTCCAGCTTCTTGTTCTTGTTCTCGGGTTCAACTCTTCCCAAGAATGCGCGGCAGCGCAGACAGTCAACTTGAAGTGCTCTGCAATTATAGCTGCCATTCTCACGGTACTTACGCATGTTCATTATATATTTCTGGGCCGGCATTAACCTAAGCCTCTACAGGTGCTCATTACCTCCATTTTCATCCTCTTGTACGAGCGCACCGGAACACATGCCAGGGCCTCTTCAACGGGTATGAACCGAACCCATCCCGGGGTAACCAACTCATTCCGTTTTATTACCCTGCGCTGACCCATACGCAGGATGAACCTAGCAGCCCATCCACCGAAGATCCGGTTGAGGTTCGCCGACCGCTTGATTTGCCTACCTATCAATCCTCAAATGTTATACAGAGCCCACCTCCCTCGCCCATCCATGATCTCGCCGGTCGGGTGGTCAAGAACCGCCTGTACCCCTTTGCTCGAGGAGCAAACTCGCACATATATGAGGGCCAGCTCACCTGGCCTGACGGGCGCAGGACCAAGGTCAGTTTGTTATTCACCACCAATTATCCTTTCACTCAGGGATGTTTTGCGTAGGTGGCCATCAAGATGATATTACCTGACCGCGATGGGCAGTCGGACGAAGCACTGAGGGTGAATTTCGCCCCTTCATCCTTCCGCTCATGGCTTGAAAAGGTCCTCGCATTCAGCAACTCAAACGTGAGGCCGAGGTGTGGGCACGACTCAAGCACGAAAATCTCGTCCCGCTCTTTGGCGTCGCGAACGACGGCAGCGTGGCGCCCTGGCCAGTCCTGGTGTCTCCGTTCTATGAACTAGGGCACATTAGGGCGTTCCTGAATAAACGCCCTGAGGCCAACAGGCAAGCGATTGTATGTGATCCAGTTTTTTTAACTCGGACGGAGAGGCTGATTAAATACGATGATGCAGGTGCTCGGCGTGGCGTCGGGGCTGGAGTACCTCCACGCAAACGACGTTGTTCATGGGGACTTGAAAGTGGTATGCGCCTCTGTGTTATGATAAGTATTTCATCTCATCCCAACGGCACATGCAGCAAAACGTCCTCATGGACGGAGCCGGGATCCCGTACA
Source organism: Mycena vulgaris (assembly GCA_029204335.1). NCBI lineage: Eukaryota > Fungi > Basidiomycota > Agaricomycetes > Agaricales > Mycenaceae > Mycena > Mycena vulgaris. The sequence goes on along the minus strand of JARGYA010000041.1, from coordinate 130,231 downwards.
TCTGCGACTTTGGGATCTCCAAGATCATCAACCGCCATGGATTCACGACGGTTAGCGTCGGGACACTGCCGTATATGGCACCTGAGCTGTTCATTGCCTTTGACTTGAAGGAGCAGGACATTTGTCGGAGCACGACGAAAAGCTCCGACGTCTATTCTTTTGCACTCTTGGTTCTCGAGGTACGTGGCTTACAGTTCGTCGAAGCAGTGTCCTCACGACTAAATATTGGTTTCACCAGACCCTGACCTCGGAGGCCCCGAAAGGGCGACCATTCAGACCCTTCATGGCCGCCAAGGACATTCACGAACTGCGTCCCAAGCGAGCAGACTACGACCATGAAGTGATTACAGACGAAATATGGTCCATTCTTGACCGGTGTTGGGTGTTTGAGCCGTGTGCCCGGCCAGCCATATCGGATGTATTGCGGGAGTTGTCGTTTGTCTTTCAGGTTACCACAGTGTCTGTATCTATAGCATAGTAACTTAACGGGACTCGAGCGCTGATAGAATGAGATGCGATGCTTGGTCAGCGCTGACCAAGCATCGCATCTCATTCTACTGGCATACCCTTCCCTGAATTACCATCCGATGTTGTAGAAACGCACCTTATTCACGCCGCCTCTTGCTGTCCTTCCGCTGCCCTGGTTCTCTGCCAAGTCGCCTCCTGGGTCCGCAACATCGCCGTCCCGCAGCTGTACCACACCGTCGTCCTCGATTCGTTCCCTAAGCACATCGATTTCCCCAACCGCAGCAGGCTCACGGCGCCGCAAGTGTTCTATGGAGCCGACGCGCCCGTTGACACACCCCTTGGGCACCACGTCCGGAATGTCTACTACGTCAACAGCGGCGGCGCGGACATGGCCGCGATGTACCACCTGTGCCCCTTCATCGAAACACTCGCGAACTCCGCCGCACGCTTCATCGCCTTCTCCACCTCCGCCGGACGCCTTCTCCACCTCCACGACGGTAGTGTTGTGGAGGCTTGGGCTTCAAGCCAGAAGCCAAGCCGGCCAAGCCATGGTTTCGCCAAGCCAAGCCAGGCCCGCGCGCTGGCTTGGGCTGGCTTGGGCTTCTGGCTTGAGATTTCCCAAGCCAAGGCAGGCCATGAAGCCATGGCTTCTGTATTGAAATTTCGACCGAATATTGAGCAAGCCGATTCAGCTCGGGTTCCAAATCACTGTTTTAAACGGTATTTAAAGCAACAAAATTTTGGATCCGGCTATCTATATCAACTCCGGAAGTTCGTCGGAATCCCACTCCCCCTTGCCCCAGCCGGCAAAAGTAAAGCCGATGGTCCCGGTGCCTCTGATTGAGGTAGTAGGATTGAATGGAAATTGAAACGCGCAAGTGTGATCCATCATTTCAAACATTTTGGCGGTAGATTGAAAGTGGACTCGGAGAAAGTCCACGAGCAGAGTCTATGGATGAGTCGGTCAGTAAGAAGGAACGGTGAAATCAAAGGTAATTTACGGGCCGCCGGAGAAGAAGGAATCCGAAGCGCTCTCACCTCAAGGTAGACTCTCATAATTTTGGCTGTCTGGAGCGTTGCCGTTCAAGACAAGTTGAACGCAAGTGAAATAGAAAGAGAACATACCTGCCGACATAGTAGCATAGTAATGGCGCGGATCTAGCAAGCAGATCAAGTTCAGCATCTAAAGAAGTAAAATCAGTCGGTGAAATGTAAATGAAATCGAGGCGGGCTTACCTCCAACTGTACGAGTTAGCTGCCGAGGCCGACCATCGGCCCTCAGCCTTTGCCTTGCATCTTTGTTTCTTTCGAGAGAGCGCGAAAAAAAAGTTGCAATCCATTCAATGAGGGCTGTATATGGCTTAGAGGAATTCTAAGGCAGGAATAAGAAGAAACTGCCAGCGGACTAAGAGTAACTACGAAGCAGGTTAAGTATGAACAAAAGCTCTCGAGACGGCGTGTGGCTGCAGGACGGATAAGAGAGGGGATGGGAGGTGCGAGATGTTTGGTGGCTAGCGGGATTTGCTGCGGTGCGGGTCGGTGCGTTGGGGATTAGCGCCGAACGCCGCGGAAGCCATCAAAGAGGCAACTATGCACAATGGTCGCGATGGGTATGATGTCGCGCATGTGTATGTAGGACTGCGCAGTAGGGCCGCTGAGAAAGCATCTAATCGCGGAATCCGTATGCTGCGCGCGTCCGGGTATATCGACGGTATCACGGCGTGCTGCGTTGGTGGCGACCGCAGGGGTGGTTGGCAAAGATGCCACGGGAGGAGCGTTATTGGTTGGGCGGGGTTGGGGCATTACGGGAGCCGAAGCGCTTCGGCGGACCAGGCGGGATACGGAGATCGAGAACGCGCGCACTTGCGAGACGTCGCTTCGCATTGGAGAGACGAATGGAGGCGGTGTAACTTTGAAGAGCTTTAGCGAAGAGGAAAGTGAGGGTAAGGGCGCCAGGGGGATTAATGGGAATGGTAAGGTGTCCTCAGCGCGATGCGCCCGGTCTGGAAGCAAGGGGAGAACTAATCTTGGTCCACGAAGGCTGCGCGTTGGGTTCGGAAGTGCAGTGTATCGGTTGGCGAGAGTGCTTGTGCTGGTCTGAGTTTTTCGCTAGGTGACGGCCACGGTGAAAAGGAAACGGGTGGAGAGGGGCGCACCTTCCTAAACGTGCATGCTCTCGCGCTTCCGCATTGCCCTGAGCACCAGCGAACGCACGCGCCCGGATACCGGAACTATGAAGTTTATAAGTTATCTTGCGAAAAGATCTGCATGTGGGTGCACCGTTGTTTCGCTGCATCTGCGTCATGCTGACGGAGCGCGCGCAGCGAACCCGGCAAAGCGACACCAAGGGGGCGGAGGTACGTGCCGTAGAGTCGGCGATTACGAGCGCGGCGTGGGCGAATCACATCGACGCCGATTCCGAGGCCTTGTCGTGTCGTACCCGAGTCGTCGCTTCGCGTCAGCGGGTGGAGCGGGTGAGCGTTGAAAACACAGGGACCTTAGTACAAGCCGCGGGTGCGCATGCGCGGCGTTTGCAGAGCCAAGGACGAGGCTGTAGGGAGAGCCAGCGAGAAGCACAATGAAAACGGGAGCTCCAAGAGAAGAGACCGCCGGGACGAAGTGGAAAACGCAAACTAGTGAGACGTACCTGATCCCATAAGTCTCTACTGATTCGGTTGCATGGGATGTGCCACTGATGTTTGTCTGTGGTGTGAGGTATTGTGTATCGCGAGCGTGGGGGTCCAGTGAAAGATTTAGAATTGCTGGATTCATCTGTGGAAAGCACATGCCTTGATTGCGTTATACTTGGATTGCAAGGGGGAAAAAATTCACCTACGGTCAAGGAAAGCTCGAAGGCGTGTATCTGGTGTTGGGCAGAGCGCGGTTGCCCGTTATTGTGGTTTGCCTTCAATTTTGCTTGCCGGAAAGGCGTCGAGTGCCCGGATGAAAGCCCAAGGGAAGCGGTAAAAAGAGCAAAAAGGAGTGGCGATGTCGAGGAGCAGTAGAGCGACGGCGATGACGGGGATGAACGCCCGGCAGGATAGGCGGCGGAATGCACCGCAGTTGAAGAACATCGGAGAACAGCCGCAGGAGGATCTAAATGGAACCCAGTAATAGTTCCAAGCAGAATAGCCCCGTGTTGCCCGACAGAAATGCAGAAAGTTCGCACTGGTGAAGGTTGGAAGCAAAGAGCGTCTGATCGGACTCACGGATCAAGCACAGCCACAACATGCTTGTCTTCTCCGCACACACCTTGCCTGGCGCGTTTGACCATCGTCGCCTCGGGCCATCTTTGCTGCGAAGACTCAGAGTAGCAATGGCTAATCTTGCGGCCACATCTTCCATGCTTCCTGCACTCCACCTCGTCATCTCTGACTTTGAGGAATTCGCTTAGAGCTCCGTCTATACCTCACGCAGTGGACATCGCAATCGACAAAGCTCTGCTCTAGCGTTTGTCGCGCTCAACTAGACCTCAGACTGCCAAGCGTCCTCTTCCCCCCGCAAATTTACCCGAGTTTAAATGGTGGATAGTTTGTCTCTCTTTCTTGTCCCCGCCTCCCCGCATTCATCCCCTACCCATGTTATTCTGCTGACGACTCTTTCCTCTTTCTGTTCCTCAAGCGCACTCGCATTCGCATGCATCAATCAATGACTGTGCATTCCAACCACCGTTTCGCTCGCACAACACCGCGGAGGATGGAAGCGGAAGGTGGATTTGCGGGCGCTAACGTGCGTCATTATAGTCTTTTGTCTTTCATTGCCTACACTCTATTTTCCCTCTTCTGTTCACACGTTGTCCCTTCTCGCCTCGACGCCATTTTCCATCCATTTCCGCCCGAGTAATTTCCACCTCGACTAAAGTTTGAGGTCGATCTCCCACACTGATCGACGGCCTCTCTCATCCTCTCTGCGATTTATTACGGCGCGCAGAACGTCCTCCAAGTCCAACGAAGACGTTTTTCCTGGTGGGAGGTGCGTGTTGGCTCACTCCTTCACGGAGTTCTCCCCTCACCTGGGCGGCCTATCCAAGCAGTCTCTGGCGCGCCTTCCAATTCATGCGCATAATCTTCGTCCTCCGGCCGATGCATTTTGCAACCGTCAACGAGGGAATGTCGGGGGCCGGGTTTACTGTTCGTAGCATACACGGGTGCGTGCTCGTTCAATCTCTTTAGTTCCACTGGCTCATTGAGGCATTTTCTCCCCGTCTCGCAGTTTTGTAAATGTATTCTGAACATGTGTCCCGAGATACAATTTAACTCTCTCGGGTTCGACGACCTAATTTTTGCTTCGCCGATATGTAGTACAAATCAGCGCTCCTTCGACGGTCCATCGCGTGCCATCGTGTGCCGCATGCCGCCAATGCGGTGCGAGCCTTCTCATCACCTTCTGATGTCACAAGACCGAGGGCGGGCGACGGCTCGCGATGGCTCACGATGGACCGTCAAAGGGGCGCCGATCTGTACCACATATCGGCGAAGCAAAAATTAGGCCTTACCAAAAACACCCGAGTAATCGTGCGCAATTTATTGCGATACACTGTTGAAGTGGAGACAATTTCTTTGGTCGTCGCTGGCAAAGTCATTGACCTAGTAAATCAATTGATTGTGCTTTTTGAACATCTCCTAATCTTACTGCAGATTCAACTTTATATCCCACGCATTGACTGCCATTTTCAGCCTCAAGGGTTTAACTTTACTGTCCACAGAAAACAGATACCTCTAGCTCTTTCTTATGCCACTACCTTCAATGGCTGCCAAGGGCTCACTGTTCAAAAATTGGGCCTCGATTTGCGACGGCCAGTATTTTCCCACGGACAATTGTATTCGGCAATGACCCGCGTTCCCGACTCTGAAAATGTTCTAATCCTAAAGTATGAGGGTGATCTTTCAACATGTACAACTAACATAGGTTGGGATGAGCTGCATTTGTAACTTTATGAACCTGAATCCCACAAATTTTATTATGTATGAGCCAAGGGGATGACGGCCCGCTCTGCGGGCCGTCAGCCGCTTGTTTTATATAAGTCTGTCCTGATTTCGGTATTTGAGTCTCACGAAGATTGAATGTTTTGATTGATACTTCCTAGTCACCGCGTTCAAGGCCTCCCTAAACGGGTATGCACATTGCAACGTCGTAATTTGTGACGTGCTGCCTACGGATTGCGACTTCAATTTATGCACCATATGTTGTAACTGTATGCAGCCAAGATTGAACAATATTTCCTTTCATTCCTGAATATACACTTAGTTTGCCGATATCTTTGATCTCTTGGACACGGATTTCGGATCCTGTGCGGCTGTGCCGCGTATTACGATGCAATTACTGCCTGCATCGATTGGGCATTATTCAGGGGCGCGACAACGCAAAATGAGATTTCACTGAGAGATGCACAACGGTGATTTGGGCACCTTTTTGATGTCCGGCTTTCTGGTTGAAGATGTATTTCCAGATGACCGAGTGGGTACGAGAGTGAATCTGAATGTAGGGAAGGGGCTATCTGAGGAGCCCGCTGATTGGGTGCATGCTTTACATGACGTCCAATGATGGACATCCTCAGCAAATCTCACATTCTCTGTTTTTTTTTTTTTCTCAAGTGTTTGGATTAATGGAAGTCAGTCTGCAGAACATTTGAAGCTTATCCGTGGTAATACTGAAATTTACCCAGTTTTTTTTCGGGGAAATAGCTCAAGAGAAAATGTCATTACGTGACGAATCAGGGAGCAGGGGAATTCTTTATCCCGGGCCCGGGTGTATGTTATTGTGTCGGGCATTGGGATGGAACTTGAGTCACGAGACTCAAATGCTATCATGTCTTGGAGCTCTGGCGGCGTTAGCGTATGATGGTAATTGTACCAGTGCCCGCGCGCGACAGGTGGGCGACTAAGATGATTCGGACATTGAGCTCCCAACCAAAATTTCATCCTCTCGGCCGTCTGCTCGACGGTGCCGAAAGCGACATGCCATCAGCCGGTGAAAGCGAGTCAGCAGGAACTAGGAACACGAGGGGAGAGTGAGGCGATGTAGAGATGAATAGCTAAAAAAGCGGTATATGGAGCATTGCGCGAGAGCAGCGAAAATGTGGAGAATGCAATATAATTTCGAAGTGCGAAGCCATGCGAGGCGGTGGTGGATCCGAGATTAGCGAAGAACGAGCGCGGAAGAGTGAGACGACGAAGAGGGACGGAATTGCTTCGTGATGTGATGGACGTTTGACAGCTAATCGCCGTGGGCGCTTGCGGTTGCTTACAAGCTTAGCGCGCTACCATGTCCGTCACCGGACTCGCCGATAAGCGGCTACCTTACACCTCGCGCTAGCGTAATGCGCGTTTAAGCGATGCGTTCCTGTGTTTGTGTGTCTGATTTGGATCGCAAATAGCAGGTGTCATATTCAATTGCTCTAACCTGAAACTCGGCGAGATGGAAGCGAAAGGCGATGCGAACGGGCAAGCGAGACTTGAAGAGATATGAAGCGGAGGCTCAGCGTCGAAGGAGGCCGCATCGCGTCAGCGATGATGGTAAGAGGAGAAATGGGAAGCTACATAAGCGGCGGCGGGCTCAAAAATTTTCAAGTCCAAGTTCAACTGAGGGCCTCGGTGCTTACAGTAGTTTGCAAAAGTAATGGCACTGCCCCTACTGTCTTCTTGAATCGTATCGATCTTCGCAATTTGATATAGCTCCTTGTACCTCCCTCTAACGATTGCGGGAGACTGCTCTGTTTGCCTTGATATCACCTTCAAAAATCACTCAGTTTCAAGGATGTCGGATCAGAAATGAATGAGAACGAGCTGTTTAGATCACAGGTTCAAGGCAGGTGGCGGAAATTTTGGAAACCGAAATTAATCATATGTACCCCCCGTTAATGGGTATGGGTTGAAAGCCCTGCTTAACTGCTTTCGAATGCATCTAGGACCAAGTGAAACGGTTGAGAATTGAGCGAGAAACAGGCCTGGCAATCCGGCAGTTTTTAAATTACTCTTTCTTGTAAAAATAGGGGCAGTGCCATTACTTTTGCAAACTGCTGTAAGACAATGGTGGAATAGTCCTGAAACAATCGTGAAATATGTGCCGGCCCATATCTAGCCAATATATGATGTATTGAGCGAATAATGCGCAGCCAATATTTCGTCCAATATCCGGCCAATATTTGGCCAATACACCTCGTATTGGCCTGATATTAGAGAGGATGCACAAAAGCTGCATGCAGCTTTCAAAGTCGCACGCGGCAATATACTTTTTTTTCGCTCTAGGATATCACTATGAGTGTCAAATGACACCCTTTGACCACCGGAGCCAAAAAAAGAAAAGCCGCCTGCGCTCAGCTTGCGCGCCGAAAAAGCCGCATGCGGCTTTGCACATCCTGTCTATTGGCCGGCGCGAATTCGCCTCAAAGTCCGGTGCGATATCTGCTCAGAGACCGGGTGCGATACATCTCCACCGGTAGTTCAGATATATGGCTGATATACTGGCCGCACCATGAATTTGCATGGCTTCATTAATATTCGGTATTCGACGCAACACCAAGTGAGGTTTACCTTCGCTAATCTCCACAGACATACCACGCTAAACCCCAATAAACCTGCCCCGAACATATACATTGATCTGGCGAGGACGTACATCTCGCAGGATGGTCGATTAAATGATTGCATGAGCATTCGTTATCCAGTCACTGTGTTTCTGGCGCGCCGTACGCAGTACGAGTCTCCTCATGTCGCGGAGACGTTCCCATGTAGCACCGAGCTCGAACATCCCTGACAGCTCATCCCAAGGGGTTTCGATTGTATCTAGGTGCCATGAACTCCGGGAGCTAGGCAGGTGTTCAATGTAAGTAAAGTAATATCCCATCCAGGAGTCTGCGTTGCAGTACTCATCGTTAGAATGATACCTTGTACCGTTTTTGTTACGGAATTTGAGTGCAACGGTTTGTATTAGCTCACGTCCTCAATCACTGTCTTTCTCGCCTCTCGCCCATCGCCGTCGTATTAGATCCACATCGCCGTCCATCGTTGCCGTCGCCCCCGTCTCGCTTATTCGCTACCGTTTAGTTATATATTTCCTCACCCGTACCTGGTTGGATCTGGGACTTCTTGGACCACCTCGCACACCACGTTACTGCTCCGCGCTTAGCCCCGGAGTAGGCGTATCACCAGATCCAGAAGGTTCTGCAGGATGGACAGTAATGATGGCGGGAGGATGAAACGAATGATGGGGGGGGGGCAGGAGGCGTTCTTTTTGAACGGTTATTGAACGCTTCATCAGAGAGCACGAGGTGAGTGCCGGCGAATCGGCAAGATTCAAAATAGCGTTCGGGTTCCCGCACAAAAGCGAATCCTTGATGGACCGGTCAGCTGGATATCCAAAAAGAGTCGTTGGGGCTCGCTAGGTGCTGGGAAGCTGGAAGCGCTGCTGGCATGTAAAAACAAAACATGCGCAATCTGATTCGTAGGATCTCCTTGATATACCGCGCACTTGATTCACCTGAAGATTTCAAGACGGTTGTTGAGCACCGTGTCGGAACGCGGCCGGGCAGTGTGGGAAGGAAAGTGAGGGAAAGATACACAGGCCTGCCATTTGAGCGGACATTAAACACGTCACAATGGGCCGCATGTCTGCTCAGAATGGAATGGCGCGTAATAAAGCGGAGCTTGCCGGAGCTAACTGTGATTGAGAACATCGTCTGAGAATAGTCACGGGGAAAATGCAGACCTAATTCGGCGAGCTTGGACGGATGGTCGTCTAGAAATAATCATGGGAGAACAATCGACTGAATTGAGTTGGCACGGAGCCACGGCTCTGAGAAGGTTGTGAAGAAAATCTCAAATCGAGGTGATGGTACACATGCACACATTGATATGAGGTATCCCTTTCCGTTCTGACTTGCAATAGAGTCGAGGGAAGCTGAGCCGGGAAGGAGAAAGCTGAATGGCGTGAGGATGATGGGGGTGTCGAACAAAGAGGATCAGACTGTTCCTTTTGAACGGGCCTTGGGTGCGATCGTCGGTGGTAGAAATAGTGGCCGGGGGCTTGATCGGCGAGGTCGCTGAGAGAAAAGAGCCAAATCAAGTATGGTTGACAACGTGTTGCGGAAAAAGGCGAACTGGCGTGATGGCAAACATCTGCATGCTGATTCAAGGGATCTCTTTGATATACGAAGTATTTCGGGACATTCCTTTCCCAAAACCCTACGGCTGAATTGCCTTGAGTTTTGGGAACGGATCGAGAAAAGCTTTCCCGGCCTCCCGAAATGGTTCCCCAAACTAATTGTTTTCAGGAACGTTTTCGGGGGCTCATATTCAAAGTTTTCATCGGATCTGCCCGCGTGAGAATGCTGGAGAATGCGCACAGGTTTAAACATGGTTTTTGAACGGGCCTAGAGCGCTGCATTCGTGGACATGTGGACGGTGATCCACTCAAAAAAAAAGACAAAGGAGTCATCGAGACCAAGGTTTGATGCTAAAACGTTACACTTGAGCGCTAGGGCGGCGCTCCGTCGGAAACAAACAGTGGGGAATTATGTAAGTAGCAGTGGTGTGAGAGAAAAAGAACACCGTAAATACTTACTCTGGGTGCACATAAAATTAGTACATCTGCTCGGCATCTGGTTAATCATAAGCAATGATAGGACAAGTCCCTTAAGCGGAAAATGAATATTCAACATGTTGCTAGAATTCAGCGAGCCATCAGCTTGAAATGGCAATGAAATGGGATGAACTATATGGGCCAATCCGACAAGATAAGATAACCCATATCAGGGGCATGTCCAGCCGAATTGAAACTTGAAATCCTAAGAAAGCCGGGCGTTTGGCTCATCAGGAGCATGTGATAATGGGAGAGGAACAATCTCGGACGCCACATATCAAGCGCTGAAAACATGAAGTCTTCTTGATATAATTATCGAGTCCCTATATAACTTGACCTCGAGTCCCTCTCTATATACAGCTTCGAAAGCTCTCCTCGTCAGAAGAAAGATGAAGATCCCCACTATCCTCGCACTCGCTACGCTGGCCTCGTATGTCTTTGCAGACAAAGTTGGACCATCAGCAGAGCAGATCTTGCTGCCGAATCACAAGTAGCTCATCCACGCAGGCTGCTCGTCGACATGGCTAACTGTGTCTACGATAGACCGTGTTCTTTTGCCCACGGCGGAATTCTTTCACCCTCGGAAACGATGGATATATTCGAACCAATGACGCTGGTCTCCAGGCTGATCCAGGTAGTTTCTGGATATCGCAACTTGCTTGAAGCTGACGAGTGGATATGCAGCGTGGCAGCTCGGGAAGATGTGACGGAAACCGCTGCATCAGGAATAGGGATGGCGTGGACTGCGGTTCCTGCAGCGGGGAACGCGGTTCATCATGCTCCTGCTCGTAAATTCGATACACAAGCATGTGAGGTTCGAATTGCGTCTACTAGTAACCACCGCATTTTTTCGTGCCATGAATTGTTTTTGTGGGGCATACAGTACGCAAAGGGAAAGAAAACTGCTCAGAAACGACATCCCATGGCGGAACGAATCGAACGAGGATTCTCAGGAAAGAGCCAATCTAATCCTTCATTTAGACCTGACGCACATCCTGCGGTCCTGCGCCGTTTCCTATGCTCATTCCTACATCCCCACCCGCCTATCTATCCAACTCGCTGAATTTACACTTCGATAATTCAATGGCTCGTCGCGCGCCGTACTGCCAACGGGACCAAATATCAATGCTGTGTTAGTCCGGCAGACACAGACCCGCGCGCGCCATGCCAAAGGAACAAAACACGAAAATCGAGGCCGCTGTGGTTTGGATTCCCCACACCCACAAAATATACGGCTGTTCTGCTTTTTCGGATGAAAGCGAATGCAACAAAGAACAAGACGGCGTTTCATCATTGTATATATCCTGTGCTATCAATCTCCTGCGTGTAACCACCGCATCCTTTCGTGCCATTGATTGTTTTCGCTGGACGTACAGTATCAGCGATCCGCAAAGGGGGAAAAAACCGGTCTGAAAGTCCATGACGGAACCTCGAGTCGAACGGGGATTATCAGGACACATAGTCATTCGATCTCTTCATTTAGACCTGACGCGCATTCTGCGCTCCTCCGCCGTTTTCTATGCTCATTCCTACATCCTCACTTGCCTAAGTATCCGCCTAACTCACTGAATTTGTGCTGATGAAGGTGGTGGGTTTAAGGCATCCTGACCGTGCGCGGCTCCGGATGGGAATTGAAAAAAAAATTCAAGTTTGATGGCAGAGGGGAAGCGGCAGGACGCAGAGGGGAAGCGGCAGGACGGCGGCCATCACTGCTCGCGGCGTTCGCCACTGATCGGGTGCATGACATTAAAGCAGTCACGCCTTCGCTTAACGCCCCTTTGCTTGCCACCACCGCTTGCCCACCACTCCCTGTTCTCTGCCACCCTCATGGCTTTCCAAAAACACATCCTGACTTCTATGCCCACGGAAATCTTGCGCGAAATTGCCGCGGCTCTGCGGACGCATGACCAGACGGTGTTTTGCAGAGTGTCGCGGCTGTTCAAGGTCGTCACTGTCCCTGTGCTCTATCGCCACATCCACCTGGACACCGTCGAGCGTACTCTTGCGTGTTTCCATACCCTGGCGCAGAATCCAAAGAGACGTACTCATGTGCGCACTCTGCGGATTGACTTGTCGGAAAATCCCAATTTGGCTGATCAGGCCGGGCGGTTGAATCAGTGCTGAACAGCTTGCCCCGCCCAACCTATCAGCGTGCATCCGCTAGGGTCAGCACGCAGTGGCGGCATGTCAGCGTGGGTCAGGAAGGGTCAGGGCTGAACACTTTGGTCCGCAAATGTTGAAATGTTCAGTTTGGAGACAACTTGCCTAGAAGAGACCATATGGTATCTACAATATCAGCGAAGGAGATTACACTTTTACGGATTTGAATAAGTACCATATAGAGTGGCCTGGGCAAGTCTAGGATGAGGCATTTAACCAGGACAACTTTGAAGTACGTTGACGCCAGAGCAATTACTTACCATGTTCAACTAAGCACAGAGTTGAAGTATTGGACAGATGACTTAAGGAGGGAGTGGAGTAAATTCAGTGTAGTACTGTGTCATACCGTTTAAATGCAAACAGACATGCACACCCCCAAGTGTAGGTAACTGTAGACAAGCATTATAGGTCAGTATCTCAGTGTCTGAGAATGAACAGATGAATAACAGGCTAGGAGGCAAGTCACGCCAGACTCCAGTAACCTTGAAGTCCAGGCACCGCTAATCAAAATGTGAGGTTGGTTCGAACATGGCGACTGACGATAATCAAACCTTAGTGGAACTTGGAGCGAGCAAGTCACAAGGTAGTGGTAGTGGTCATAGAAGGCAGTACAGGTTGGATTCCTTTTTTCGGTGATAGCGAACCATCTTGATCAGGTCCTGTCAGCATCGGTCAGGCTGGTCAGCTTGGGTCAGAATAACCAGGCCTGATGACCACTGACATGCGATTACTGACCTTCATAAACCCCCAAAAAACCTGATGGGCCTATCAGGTCTGATGCTGGCATATCCTGGCCGGTCACCTAAATTGGGATTTTCCGACACTCTGACAGTCATTTGATTTGATTTGATTTGATTTGATTTCATGGGTTGTCGTACCTGGCTACAGATAGCTATCGCGACAGTACTCTACAAAGTAGTAAGGGGTATGGTAAGTAACGGTATGGGTATGTAAGACTATCTTTATACTGTCTGAGGCCAAAGGAAAATAGGTACGTACGGGGAAACTTGGAATGAGATAAGGGACATTCGAGGGGAGGTGCGGGAGATTATATTTAGGTTGGATGCTGCCTTCCTGGTGCGGGGAAATGTCGTAGAGAGGCGATGCGAGGCGAGAGAGAATAAGAGATTAAGTAAGTAAGTAAAGTGAGAAGAGAAAAGGAGACGAAGGAGAGGAAGGTTCACGGAGGACGGAAGCGCCCGGTATTTTCGACGAATTTGATCAGCGGCTTGAGGAGTTTGGGATGTGAGAGTAGCGATGGGATGTCAACAGCTCCTAAGATTTCGGCGGCGTAAGATGCGGACTGGAGGGCAGGGCGGAAACGATCCCACGCTGGACAGTTGAGCAGATAGTGAGTGCGAGTTTCGAAGGCAGCGCCACACGCTTCGCACTTTGGCGAGTCAACCTGGTGCAGCCGAAACCGGGTCACGTTGAGACTTGAGAAGTCCGTCCGGAGGCGAGCTAGCGTCGAGATCATGGCGCGGGGGATCGAGGCGGTGTAAGGGGATCTGAGTATGAGTGATGGGGGGGAGCGGTCAATCTGTCGCAGGGCGCGGCCTGTATTGCTGGATCTCCACTCCTCGGCCCATCGCGCAATGATGGTCTCGGTGATGCGACGCTTGCACGTTGTGAGCGATACAGGGACGGATGGGCAAGTCTCTTTCATTTTGAACAACGCAAATACGTTTTGGACTTACGATTGAATTTCTTGCACAGTGCCTACATCCCAACCGATGTTATATTTCCTATCGAAAGCGGTCTCCGCACGCTGAGCAACCTCGAAAGCCTGTACCTTCGCATCCCCGACTTTAGCGACGCGTACCTAATAATCTTTGCCACCCTGCTTCTTCCCGCGCTCCGGATGTTCTCCACGTACCACACCGGCACGTACTCCCCGATTCTCTCCTCGTTTGTCAACTGCCACCGTGACCTCACGCACCTCGACCTCATCCGCCCATGGGCGCCCACCGCGCTGCCACCGCACCTCATCCAACCGCACTCTCCGTTCCTGCACACCCAAGCGCACTCCCGCGCCCTCAATCCCAATGCTAATAAAAACAATCCGGCTCCCCTCCCCATCCTGCACCTCCCCCGCCTGCGCGTCTACCGCGAGTTCAGCGCGTACGCCACCTGCCTATCTGTGTTTACGCACAGCCTGCAGTACGCGGAGATCTGGGACGCGCCGCCCCACACCGATGTCGATATGCTGCTCGGCGTGTTCCGCGATGCCACCACGCCCAGCATCCCGTTTGCACTGACGTTCCTCTAGGACGGGCCGCAAACCTCGGTGTTTGGGTCGGCGGCAAGGTATATCCCGCAAGTGAAGGTGCTGAAGGTGGGGCCGTTTATGGGGGCACAAAGGGCGTTGAGTGCGGTGTGTATCTTTTTATTTCCGTCTGTTTTTGTTATTGCGACGACAAAGCACTCACCTGCGGTAGGCAACCATCCAAGAAATCGCCGACACCCTCGACAACTTCGTCTCCCTCGCGCACCTCGAATCCGACAACGTGGAGTCTGGCGCAGCGAGCTCGGTCCCGAGTGCGAGGGAGCTCAACCTTACCCGGCCCGTACAGCCCATCCACACCTCCGCCGCGGACTTCATCGCGCTGACGGTGTGGAGCGCACATTGCCCGACGTTGGTGACGGCGAAATTGCGTGAGTGGCTCATTCGGGCAGGGCGAAAGTGACATTTCGACATTACAAGTGCCGCTGACTGCCGCTGCAAAAATTGAAATTGCCGCTGCATGCGGCAATAGTGCCGCAACACGTGTCACACTGCCACTGCGTCACACCTGAACTGCCGCTTGACTGCCACAAGTATTGTGGCAGGCCTTACTCACCAGTGTGGTGCTTTCCACACTCTCAAAATCCTTCCATAATCCACCAATGATCATTGTCCCACTGGCAGCGCGCGATCATAATACCGGGAACGCGATCCTATCCTTCAAGTTTCGTCTACGTTCACATTGTTCAAGAATACTTTGAGTGTGCCGTCGTCCAGGATCGAATCGGACCTGAGTCAACCACTGAGAGCTATTCTCCCAGCGGGCCATTCAACTCTGAATTGTATCTTGGTCAGCATGTTTATACAGCTGGCTTGAACATAACATGCACCAAAGGAATGTGCGGTCTTTTATGTCAACTGTGCTGATGTTATCGATGAATTTTCTGCCAGAGACTTGTTTTAATTGGCAAGACAACTCTTCTAGTGCAGACCAGCCTCCCCTGATATCTGTGATGTGGCTCAAATGTGGCTGGTATGACTCTTTCGGCAGTGAAGGGTATTTCCTGAATAAACCAATTACAACACGAGAGGGGCGGGTTTCAACGCTACTGGGCTATTGCCGCAGAGCGAGTGATTGGGTGTGATCTTGCATTACAAGGGCTGATTAAGAATTTGGGGCCAGAATGAAGTGGGTTATGTCGCAACAGTGTCCAATACATCGACCAACTTGAGCCTTCACGGTGTTGAACGGCATTGGCTACACAAAGTATTCGGCGACAAAAAGAAACATGATGGCTTCCCCGCGCTCCCTGAATCAGTGGAGGAGGTATCTTATGGGGAATCTGTTTCAGTATGCCAATTCATCCTCTGGGGACAGAAAGGACCCCGATAATTTAAATCATGTAGTCAGTGTTGCGCGGAGACCGTCCCCATACAAATTTATTTCTTGAATAACTCAATTGCAACACAACGGGGAAAGGTTTCGACATCAGCAGGTCATTTTATCCGGGTGTAAGATCGTTCCATGCAGCAATCTCAAAAAATATGGGGGGAAGAGTCATACAGCGGCAATGTTCTACTGCCGCAAAGTGGCTGTATTACTGCCGCAGAGTGCCAGACTTGGTTTTCTGCGGGCAGATTTTGCATGTCAACAGTTGATTTGAGCGCAAGCGACGTGGGATAGTCCCAAGGGAGGTCATAGCATTCTGATCTGGGGGAAAATGACATTGTAGTTGAACTTGAATTTGAACCATGGTTGGGAATCCTGATATGCAACATTGTGAAATCTCTGCAAAGAGGCGAGCTGACTTTGGGTGGACAGATACCGGAGTCAACGATGCGGGGCAGGGGTAAAGTGCCGCTTTGCCTATGTGAGTGCCGCAGACTGCCGCTGCAAAATTTCAAATTGCCGTTGCATGTGGCAATATTGCCGCTGTCATCACACTGCCGCAGAGTCACTGTTATTGCCGCACACCTCTGCCGCAAGGTCATTAAATCACTCCCAACAACTGTATCTGGTCCTCAAGCCAACTGCATTAAATAATACCGTCATTGAAGCCTCCCCTCATGTCCCATTATGTCTTTTGAACAACAGCTTGGCACCGGCAACTTCTCTGTGACTAACACTCGATCTATGGAGGAACTACTACGAAGAGGACAAGGAAGGAGAAATCGGGTAACAGCACAGCACACGAATCCCAACTCGATCATCTCGTACCATCATCGACTTTTTAAAGCATCGTACTTGGATGGGCTGACCAAAATGAACTAGCAGAGGAACGAAGGTTCAAACACATTTGATCAACCTATAGACGTGGGTTCCGACCGGGCCGCACTCTTTTAATCTTTCAATGGCTCACTCTAGACCTCCCCGATACTGTAGTTCATCAAAGGTATTTGTATTGGCCGAGATAAACCCTGGTGCGCATATGTGCATTCAGCAGCAATTTCAATTTAACCCAAGTAAACTTATGAATAACAGGTTTTCATTCACACAAAATGTATACTACTTCCATTTGAGTCCTTTCCTCACATAACCCCGAAAATATCCGAGAACATGTTGAATAGCAATAGCGAACTTTGCCGCTGCAGTGGCTGTGTAATTGCCGCTGCACAAAATGCCGCAAGACTCGTTGGAAGGAGGTTTGGGGCGGATCTTGCGATATTCGAGGGCTCTAGCTGCATGAGGTACGGATGTGATAGGTCGGATGAGTGTCAGGTACACAGAGCTTAAGATATTCAAGAATTAAATTAGGAACTGCTGAAAGATTGCCGCTGCATGGTGGCTGTGCTGCCGCAGACCGACCGTTTCGTTCACCGCGAGCGAGGGAACCCGTTGAATCGAATTCTGACACTCGTTTCCATTCAGGATTGTGTGTGTGGACCCCCTCCACAAGTAATCTCAGAACTCATTTGAATGGTGTTGGTGCTGACCAGCACCGCCCGCACGCTTTGACGGCGTCCGTGAAGCCAAAATATCTCCAGAACGTTCATTAAGTCATCAAACGAACCGGATTCGATATCTGAAGCAACCGGTGCATCCCGTGGAAACTGGATCAACTCTGACGCCGACGAAGAACTTCCGCGGTGTTGCGCCGAGATCTAGTACCTTTTTGATGAGATTGGTGCGGAGGGAAGAAAATATGTGGAATGAAAATAGGTTTGCTCCATTTTTAGGATTGCATTCCGGAGACCTGTTTCAGGTAACGGCGAAGGAGGTAGGAGTCAAGGCCGCAATGACGCGGGCAGGTGATCGACTGACAATGAGCAGTTCCATGGCGTGTCGACGGCAAAGTTCTGAGAGGATTTGAAATGAATCGAGTGCTTACTGTCTCGTCCAACGATTAGTTGCTCATCTCACCAAGGTGCCGCTGACCAGATACCTGACCGCCGCTGCAGCCTGCATGGTTGAACTCCTGCCGCAGCAATGTCACATTGCCGCGGTGTCACGCCAAGGTTGCCGCAGACGAGTTTGAGATTGCCGCTGACAGTGAGCACGACTGCCGCAGCATGCATGAAGATTGCCGCAGCATGCACGAAAATTGCCGCTGCAAATCTTGAAAACTGCCGCTGCAAACACTTCGCTTGTGTTTGGTTACCGCTGACTGCCGCAGACTGCCGCTGCAAAGAAATTTGTTTCGTGTTTTTGACGACCTCAACGCTTGATTTTCAACGTTATTCCTTCAGCATTGTGTGTAGCATCGACCTATCTATCCTATTGCATACTCAGTTCGTTTGAATTTCGACTTGAAGGTGAGTTCAACATGTGCCGCAAATCAGACTGCCGCTGACTGCCGCTGAGATTGCCGCTGCATGTGGCAAAATCACTGCAGCGGCATAATCCCTTTGCCCGGCTCATTCCAGTTTTTTTTTTTGCTGTTTATTCCATATCTTCCTGTTTCCGCTGTTGCGTCTTCCCCACGGCACTCCCTTTTCCTTTTCTCGTGTTTTACTCCCCTCCCTCATGGTTGCATCATCTGAACTAACAAACACCCACATTACAGACTGCCGCAACTGGCCCCGGCACACCGCGACCGGCGAGTGGATTTGTGTCGATTAATCGAGCGGGCGCCGGGGAGGGCTAGGAACGATCTACTGAAAGTGAGCATCTGTATTCACGATAGACGATTTATGTAGCGGGTGGCTGCTTGGTTGGGCAGGGGGGGAGAACGAATTAAGATATACAGTATATCATGTACTAACTGGATCTTTGTATCTCTTTTCTTGCTTAATAGTAGTTCTGTATTTCCGCTCTCGACTTGTGTCAGATTCTCCTCTGCGACGCGCGGCTCCCAGTGCAATCCCAGTGCGTAAGAAAATAAGCCTGTGCGAAGTGCTCATGGGGCACGCGCGCACACGGAAGAATACGGTCTGAGTTGCATGCCTTTAACCGAATTGATCTTGCGAAGAAATGCTTAAAGATCAACATATTGAGCAACTGGGATAATTTACCCTGAGGTTCAAAGGCTCTGCTTATATGTTGTAGCTCAGAAGGCTAGACTGGAGCCACTTGGCAATCGGTGGCCGCAAACTACGTTTTATGTTTGA
This sequence comes from Mycena vulgaris, assembly GCA_029204335.1. Classification (NCBI taxonomy): domain Eukaryota; kingdom Fungi; phylum Basidiomycota; class Agaricomycetes; order Agaricales; family Mycenaceae; genus Mycena; species Mycena vulgaris. The sequence goes on along the minus strand of JARGYA010000041.1, from coordinate 111,255 downwards.
GTTAAAGCGCGACGGCGGGATTGAACTAAGTCGGGTGGAGCTCGTACCCAATTCGCACAAAGACGTCTGGAGGGTTGGAGATTTTGTTGTCAAGTTTTCGACGTTGGACATATTCAAGAAAGTTGCAAGCTCCACCTCGATTAACATCACTTTCATGCTGCATTGCAGCAAATGATGAGCGCTTGAAATTTATTTTAGCGAGGTTCATTTGGTGATCTATACATGAAGAGACAAGGAGCACAGCTTTTTTGATAAGTCACCTGATAAGTCACATGCATTTCCCCACGCCATCTTGTGCGGGCGAGCTCGGAATCCGCCGTGTGTGGGCGAACAACCGTGCCAAAGGCACGGGTCGAATATACTTGTGCTTACTGAATGCGTCGCGCTTCCGACGTCACGAGATGTCTGGCGAATGCCGGCAAACGCGAGTTGCATCCATTCTGAACTGTGTGAACACGATGCATGAGACTACAGTGCCAGTCCCTCCGCGTGGAGGGTAATACACAAAGATGGTATCTAGGTGCAATTTTACTGCTGCAGAATCGTGGCACCAGCAAAGTTGGCAACGTCCGTGGTGATGTCCGTGAGGGTGTTGGAGGGTCCGACGCTCCAGGTCTGTGATATTCATTATTGGAACCATCAGTTTCGGTTTGCTCAAGCATCTGCCGGGCTACGCACGAAAAGAGCTTGAGCGTCAGCTGAGGCCGCATCATTAGCAACCACAACATGATTTCCAGTTGAACTACGAACTGTTTGGATTGTTGCCCGCGAGATCGCCCCGCACAACCGAAGACGAGATCACCGTGTTTCCTGGAGTGGGGCGGCCATTGGTGTTGAATGGAGGCCATAGGGTGCAGACATCTGTCCAACTACACATCGTCAGTGTGTTGGGATGAAGGATCCATACCACCGTCGGCAGCCGGAATTTGTACCACTACGGTGCTACCATCGCGGGGGTGTAGCAGAGCCTGAACGATTCCGAAAGCCGCGTAGAGAGTGGGGAGAAGGATCGTGAGTTGCATTGTGCGGGGGTAGTGAAAACGTCGCTGAGAAGGAACAGAGAATGGAAGACAGGAAACTGAAGAAACAGTCTCCTCAAGCGCGCTTTTATATGCCTTCAGCATCTGCGGCTGTGACTGTTGGTGTATACACCCTCCGGAAATTGCGCGCCCGGGTTATTTGTGCCCTCATAAGATGAACATTCAACGGTGGTTGCTTGTTCAACTGCTTCTCTTCTCGCACACCCCAAGTCCTCACACAAAAGAACCCTACACCGTGCAAACTTCCGACCTTCACTCATGCGGTAACGCATGCTTCACGTTCTGTGCTCATGGCTGCGTGCGACCAAGCTATGCAGAGCCATAGCGACATGCGGAAGGGACGGCGTCACGCTGATTAGTGAGATTCCCTTCTGGAGAGTTGTATGATTATCGACGACGGCTAGGAACCGTGCAAGCCCAGAACTCATGGATCAGCTCCCAGGCGTGGACGCTAGCAGTTCCACCTCCGTCCAATGATTGTCTGAGGATTCAGCTGAATTTCTTGAGAATCAAATGAGTAGTCGCAACGTCCATCTTTCAACCGGAACTCACCTTTCTTTTTTGAATGTGACGTCGTATGGTACGCTTGGGGAAAAGCTTGACAACATCCGGAAACTCTCGTGCGCAGCGGTTACATCGGTAGCATGCGACGTTTGCACCTGCAACGAAAAGCATGATGGCTCGCCTCCGGGGTGGCTCGGAGCCTTTGAAGAGGATACTATTAGAGACCCCTTAGTTGGCCACCCTACTTAGTTGGCCACTTGACTCCTATAAGACCAGGGCTTCATAATCATGACTGAGCATAATGTATAAACAGAATACGACCTCCAACGAATGTTCAGACCAAATTTCAGCCGAAAGTGATGGGTTGATCGGGAGCTACGGCATCGCGGATCGGGATCCGAAGCGTGGGGACATCAATTTCTTATCAATCGGACCCCTCGCCTCACTTGCCATCGCCATTTCTCCACCATTTCTTCCTCGATCCACGACTTTGGGGGCTCGTTCGGATCCCCCAATGCTGGCCTTTCATCTGAAGAGATGCTGGACGGCAACTGACTGAACTATCACTCTTAACACACCCGGGAAAAGCACGACTTCATTTGTAGGTCAGTCATGCTGGCACCGTCGCGGTCCACGACACCGCTATGCCATCGGTCTGGAACCTTACACAGGACTTCTCAATATACAATCCTTTATTCCGAGACTCTTTTCGAGATTTTATCCAATGACCTCTGATTGCTCTGGAGGCCATTGTCCAAAATCACCCAATTTCAGTCGTGCTGATAGTCGGATTTTTTGGAGGAGATATCAGCAACTTGGAATGGATTTGGGCATCCAGGTACGTCCAAATACTTCCCATTAAGTCGCCTGGATCTTAATTTGGCTCATCGCGGCCTTTTTCTGAGTAGCAGAACACTCATTCATCCCGCGACCCCAATTTCGAGGTTTCCTGTCGATCGCAAGCATGTATTCTGCCCATTTCTATACCTCATATCTACACCATAACTGTTTTAAATAGTGAATATAACCTGTAGATATGATTCTGGGTGCAGGCCACCGCTATTTGTAAGCTCAATACGTTAGTTGGCGGGGTGGCCAACTAACCTGTTGTTTGGCTATGTTGGACTGCCGGTCAAAATAAATTCCTTACGCACTCAAATCTTCGAGTATTTCGGTGCTGGCGGACTCAAACTCTTCGTAGGATGCATGCCCTCATTCTGACATAGTTTGGCTCGCACTGGCACCGGTATAACACCAGGGCTGCGGCATAAATGCTTAAGTGGCCAACTAACTGGTCTCAAATAGTAAGGTGTTCTCCTTTGATGGGTTTGTCAATGAGATGGCTAAACACCAAATTAGCAACGAATAGTAAGTGAACAAACCACATTCACTCACGTCCTGCGAATGTGATCCTCCAGATATTTTTGAATCTCAAACGAGGGGCTGTAATCGGTGCAGAGGGTGCATGACCATGCGGGGATGGCGGAGTAATCGTCGGGATCTTCCCGCCGCCGCACATCTGCCTAGTTAAATTTCATATACGATGCCCCCACCCGTCGTATAGGAACAGGAACATAGTTGTCTACCGTCCCGTACGCACAAATTCAGATGGTCCGACGGCACGAGATGGGTGTAAATACGGCAGCCGTATACGGAGCACGCGCTGTATTTTCGACTTTGCCAGGACTTTTCGATGTGTCGGCGCCAATTCTAGGGCGACAAAACTCAGTATATGCCCCAGCATCTCCGGAAGAACCTAGAAAATGGGAGCCTAGATGTGAGGCCCATTTTAAAAAAAATTGTCAGGCGCTGAAATTCGCGGGTCTGGCAGTCCGTCTAGATCTCCATAATTGTCGCGATCTGCGAACGCGGTTAGCCGGAGCGCTCTGCACAAAGAATTGAAGGAACCTGGAAATCCATGTGAACTCTTGGTGAGCTCGAGCGGAGAGGCGATAGGGAAGAATGAAGGCGAAACGAATCGATGGCTAGCGGCGGAGAATACCACGGGCGAGGGCGAAGCGAAATCTTGAAACGATGGAAGAATCAGCGCCAGGTAGTCTCCGAGTAGACCGGATGCCTGTGTGGAAGAAACGGTGAGGACCTGCGGTAGGACCAGAACCAGAGAGACACGACTCCGTGAGGGACGGCCCAGTCGTGTGGGCAATTTCTTTACGTGCCATGAGTGAGGCGGCGCGTGGTCCGAGTTCCGGTCATCGGAGCGCGCGGATTGCAGCGTACCGGAGGACGGGCGAAACGCACGAGCCCCCCTCCGCAACACAACTTCCAGTTACACTTCACGCCCAGCGCGCGGGGGTAGAGTCGGCGTGAGCACCCCCAAGATGTCCTCGACGCTGCGCGCATAATAATGTGCGTGGCAGAACGACGGGGCCATGACTCAGTGTGCCGTCTGCACGCCCACTATCATGGTAACAGAATACTCCGCCGACCCCTTCGCACGACGCGCGTATCAGCGCCCCTGGCGCAGAGAACGCCCCACGTCGGCCCCGCCAGTAGTAAAGATACCGCCCAGCGACGCAGGCATTCCTGCGTCGGAGGAGCGGCTTCTTTACGTGCAGCGGCGCAAGGCCCACCCTTCGCGTTGGAGGCATCGCTACCTGCCGCGGAAGACGCTTGCGGGGCCTACATCGCGCCCGCCTCCGATCAGCCACACACAGACCGTCCGCATGAAGGAAGCTCGCGCACAGTGGGGTTCTGGCGCAACGAGAGCCCTGATCGGGTCGCACAGTCCCATCGCGTCAGATGCACGCGGGAAGGACTCGAAAGTCGATACCCGCGGGGACGATGACTCCACCCTCATTCCCGCAGGTGAGTACACACCCCCCTCGACCCGCCGCGTGAACCGTCGCCGCCACGTCATCAGCGGCGTCTGTGCCCCGGGGTGCGCCGCTGGGTATCATGCGGAGGCGTGTCGCCTGCCGATGCGGAGCGCACGTAGACGGTAGCCGCTGCCACGTCAATAGCGGTGTCTCCCTCCGTGCTCCGCAGATTGTGCGTCGCCGGGTATCCGACATCGAGACAAGGACGAGACGCAGTATTCATGGGCGCCCAGGTCGAGCGCATCCTCCTTGCCACGTCACGGCACTGTTCGGCGTCCCCGCGCTGCGACCGATGCGCCGCCGGGTCTTCTACGTCGAGCCGCAGATGGGGCTGTGGGGGGTACGTGTGCCACGGCGAGGGCGCGAAGGCTGAGGGCGCCCCGGGAGCTGCGGAACTGCGTGTTACGAGAGGTGAGGTGCTTGGAAGGCGGTCAGTACGATAGCAGGGAGGGAGGAGACGAGAGGGATAAGGGAGAGAGGCGTGAAGAGTGTGACACGGGCGCGGAGGGATAGGAGGATGGATACGGATCTAAGTGGATTTGGAACGAAGGGGTGGGGGACAGACAGGATAGATCTAGCGACGCACACCTCCACCGCGCATCCCACGTGTCCAGAGTCCTTCCCGCGCCTCCGCGCTCGCCAGCGTTGCGTGCGCCGCGATGGGCCCTCGCACCGTGGTCGTGGTTCAGGAAAGCGGCGTCAGAGCGGTAAAGCTACTTGGCTGAGAGATGACGTGGCAGACCTGCGCAGCGGTGAGAGAAAGCGGAAGCGGAAGGAAGTCTGGAGGGGCACTGGAAGACGTAGGTATGGGGACTCGGAGGCGATGACGGATTGGCGTGGTGTGCGCGAGCAGGGAAGGTGCGGATGGAAACAAGGAAAGAATGGCCAAGGCAGAATACGCACCTGGATGTTAGCTAGACGTCGTCCGCGCTGCCCTCGCTGGTCTTCTGTAATATGTACTGATGTGGGTACATGAGTATCGGCGTGCGCCGGAGTCGAAAGGGGAGCACTAGAGAAATGGGAGTTCCGCTCAAAGCCGCTCTGGAATGAAAGCAGGACTGCCTCGTGCGCACCGAGGACGGAGATCGGGCGTCATCTTCCGAGGTGAAGGCTCCGCATCGGATGGGCGGAGCGCCGGTACGCAGTCTTGGCGTCGGGTGGCATGTGAAGCGCTCGCGCGGCGACAGCTGAAGAAACCAGGATCAGGGAAGTAATGTGTGGTCAAGAGGATGGAGGGTAGCCTGAGACTACGCACTTTAACGCTGCACAGTGCATTCCGCGTTGTCCGCGCCGTTCTCCCCTCGCCCGACGTGCGCTTCCACGCGTTTTCCAATGTCAGTGCTGGGGACAGAGAAAGTGAGTCATGGAATGCGCCGAGTCAAATTGGACTGCACACGCGCAGTGCCAGAGTAATCTAGAGCAGAAATAGCGAAGGAGGAGGAGTAGAGCTCGGAAGCAGTGGAAGCAGACAAAGCAGGCTGCAGATGCAGAAAGCGCGAAGGTGGGGAACGATCCGAACGAAACGAAGAAAAAACTGATCAGTGGTCCTGAGTGGAGGTAGTCTCTTATAAACAGACGCTATAACATTATGAACTCGTACCTCGTTTGTTATAGTCTGTTGCAAAGATCGTGGCGATGATCGCTGGCCTGCTTATTACAAATCATCGGAGTTTTAAGAACATTCCCACGTTCATTACAAGGGACAGCGACGCGTCCGATTCTCGCTCTTCCACCACCTCTTGCACTCTCATTCACTGCATACGACGTGAAGAACCGCCCCAGACATTGACTAGACGGCTCTTATGGACGGAAATCATTTATCTGCTGTCAAATTGGCGGCGGAAGAACCTTGCGGCTATGGAGTTAAATTCACATCGTAAATGAGAAGAAAACAAAAGACTCACCCGCAATTTGCTTCTCGGCGGCTGCAAGTGAGCTTGGCTGGAAAAGCACCACTCCCCGAGCGGCTGTTTCAGGGTTCCTTCCAACTCGCCCCTTCTCTTGCCACAGCTGGTCCACGGTGTCTGGGAAGCCGAGCGAGATGCTATCGAGTCAAGATTTCACATTGAGACCATTCGCGAACGCGATCGTCGCGATAACTACTTGACATTCGGGATCTTCATCAAGCAGCTGAAGAATCTCCACGTTGTCCTCGAACGATCGCAAAGAATGATACATTTTCAGCCGCCGAAGTCGATGCGGCCCGGGAGGGAGCGCTTTCCAAAGGTAAATGAAGACTCGAGGAACATCGTCAATGGTGCGGCAATGAATAATGGCTTTCCGGCGGAATTGAGGTACCGTAAAAGCTGTGGAAATATCTTCCCTCCAACGCCGTTCTCCAGGGGTTCCATAATGAATTGTGTATTCGGGCGCTCATTGGTGCTCCGGAAGATATAGAAGTTGTCGCCTAACATACCGAGACTCGAGAAAACAGATTTAGTGACCAAACCAGGCTGTAGTGTCGCCGAGAGAGCCATGATGGAAGCGTGGGATGGGAGACGGCCACGAAAGAATCCGCCGATATGCCTGAAATCTGGATGAAAGTCGGCGCTCCAGACTTTGATGAGATGGGCCTCGTCGACACAGCCATACACAAGATTGGTGCGATAGACAGCGAACGCGGTGATTTCCCGCCATACTTTGTCGCGCAGATGCTCCGGGTCGACACATATCACGTTCCATGTCTTGCACTCCCGTATTTCGTGTACCAGATTTCGTCCAGCCTTGCGTACTGCCGTTATTGTTTCGTGGCAATAGGTGAATGCGGGGATGCCGAGTTTACCAAGCTCGAGAACCTAGGAATGCTTGATATAAGCGCAGGTTCAGAAATTGAATCATACGATGTTAGCCGCCAGGCCCTTTGTCGGCGTAACAACGATTCCTTGCGGGAGCGCGCGAGTGGGAAGATCCGGGTAAAGGTGACGGTTCCGGGCCATTTCTCGCAGTATTAGAATCGGAACGGCAAAAAGCGCCGACTTCCCTTCACCGATTGCCATACAGCACAGTATAGCTTCGCCGTCGAGGACGCGCCTGACCAGGTCATGCTGCGAAGGATAGAGCCCGTCCTTCCACTGCGGGATTCGCTCTTTGACGATTTTCGTAATCGTGCGGTGTCCTTGGGGGTCGCGCCAACGATACTACCAGTTTGCTGCCCGGTTTAGAGGGTCCAAACTGTGGCTATGTCACTGGCGATGTCCACGGTGGCTATGTCCATCCGTTTTGACCCTCCAAACGAAGCGACAAAGGAGTAGACGGCTATTGGAACTACACTGCCGATCGCCGAGGACTGCGGCACATTCACCCACTGACCATCTTTCTAGGGGTTAAAATGCATGAGAAGTTGAGCCGAGGTTGAAATACAGATTTTGGAGGTGGCATCGGGTCTGCAGAGACTGTCAGTAATCCTACGGTAATACTACTTTTTTCCACTCGATACAAGTGTGTCCTTCTCAGCCACTTTAGACTTCCATTTCTCCTCAAGTTCCCCCAAATCCCAGTTCGCAGATATGTATCTGGGGAAGAACGGTCATCATGGCGGGGGCGTCAAACGAGGTACGACTCACCTTCCAATAAGCCAGTTGGCCTTCCCAGCCGTCAAATAGAGCACTGTTGCCGCGGGAAGTGCGACAGAATCTGTCGGGAGGTCGCCTGCTTTCGTGCCGGATCCCAGGATGGACCCGGGATGAAGAGTGAAGATCTTGATCTCGGGGTACTCTAGGAAGCATATTAATCGTCATGCCGAGTTAGAGGGTTTGGACGCACCGAGATGAATTTTCTCGACTAGTCGTCCGAGAGCGTATGTCGACACCGAATAATCACTGGCGTAGGGGATTCGGACTTGCTCCCCCTTCGTGCCGACCGCGATCACATATCCGCTCGTTTTAACCAGGTGCGGGATGCTGAAGCTTTCATACTGTGAGCACCCGAGTCCCCGCAAATCGACGGAACTCACTAAACCGTATTGAATACCCCGCGAATATTTACTTCGAGATCAGACCACCACTCATTTGGATCCTTCTCCAGTAGCGCTTCAGCCTGCAATCAGGTACCCTGATAGAGCTAGACGGACAACGGCACTCACGCCTGGTCCACTCCCCGGCCTTTCCAGCATTTGCCACGACGATGTCGAGCCTTCCAAAGCGAGACACGGTTTCCGAAATTGCACCTTCGACTTCACGAGTGTTTGTGACGTCAACAAGAAGAGTCAAAACATTCGCCTCAGGTCGGTCGGTCAGTATGAGGGATTTAACACCCTCTAGAGTCTCCGAGAAGCGAGCCGCGAGTGCGACAGAAGCCCCCGCTCGAGCGTATTGTAGAGCGGTCTCCGCACCAATTCCGCGAGATGCTCCGGTAATGAAGACCACCTTCCCGGCATACGTTTGGCCTTCGTAGTGAACGGTGGGATCGACGAAATCATAGACCCTACTGAATTCAGGACAAGCGCGGCAGGTTGCTTGGCAAGGGCGCACTCTTTGTGATATGTGGCTTGTGTAAAATCCTCATCCATGACAGGAAGGAGATAGGAAGCCATACTAGACTGTTGGAAGCCAAAGGGGAGACTTGGCAGTATAATCAGAGGGCTTGTTATATGAGAATTCTCGAAGAACTCCTGTTAACTCCCGCAATCTCCACGCCCCCGAGATCGGCCTAAAGTTGCCGGACCGTTTGAAAACTACATGAATAGTCCGCAGACAAAACCATCTGCTCCCACTGCCAGTGGCGTGTCTGGAACTCCCACACCTAAACGATGGTTATTTCAATTGCATTTAGATTTCAACTGCCCAGTGACCTAGAAGAGAAACGCGAAATCCTTCCTGGACAAAGTTGATACCAACACTGAAGAAAGAAGATTCCGCGCGGACTAACCTCGTGGGTATGTAGTTCCTGGACTGACGATAGAGACAGGGCCCATATCACAGCGGCTGGGAGAGCTTTCCTCCAGCGAAACCGTATTTTCGTTCAGTCTTCTGGAGCAGGCCATGTGAGATGGCGCTCGTGGAAATCGAGGGACGGAAGCTCACCTGTGGGTCTCTCTTTATCATAGAATCCTGAAAACCATCAGCGAGCTGTCATGGCCAAAATACCCACCAGTTAGCTACCTGTCTGTAGTGTACCTTCCGGACCGTCGTCTACCTTCCACTTCTATTTTTGACACTCCTCACTTTTTTCCAGATTGTATGACCTCACTTCCCTCCACGAACTAGTCAACCAACCGTCCAATGAGGACAATTTGAGATCCGCTGTACCGCGCAAATGACCCCGTATCCGGCTCTAGCCTTTTCTTGGCGTCAACATAGGTGTACTTCCATTTTTTCACGCCTCGTGTTGGCCTCGTGTATCTGTGGAGAAGCTCCGGGGTAGTAATGAAGAATGAGGTACCTTCTTTGACACAAAGCCTGGGAATTGGAGCGGCCGGAGCATCGGGTGGGGAGCCAGGGGCCGGGATTCAGGTCTTCAGGGGCGCTGACAGCCGTGGAAGGAGGCCCTATGAAGCACCAAGCCCTATATTCTTTCCCAGCCGTTCTGTCCCTCAAAATGGAAGCTATGTATGGAAAGCCAGAGCACCACGCTCGTTTGATGACCGGTGATTTTATCGGGCGGTCGGACTGATGACACCCCTGCGTTAGCGATGAGTAGGTAGCTCTACCCGGTACTTGGGCCCAATGGTGCTATACATGTATCAGATAAGGCTCGATATTAGGGCACTACTAATAGGCAACAAGACCACGCCGCCGAGATTCGCCCCCTGACACTTCGCCTCGGAGCCGTCAAGCCGTCAGTGATGGAGTTTAAACCGTAATTTATGAAGAGAGATGGAACGATCAATTTGTGTTACACTCACGCTGGATGCCCACTTGACTCATCAGTGATGCGTCAGGGACTCATAGGCACGGTAGCACAATGGATGCAACGGTTCAATATGTCTGGAGTCCGTTTAACGGTATATACCATACAGCAGTACACATTGAAGTCCTACTTGTGCGCCGTGATCGTATCTCGCCGCCAACTTCTGAGTTACTTTTCCAAATCACAAAATGGTCCAGAATCCCTTACCTGGGAGAGCCCTTCGAGCACTGTTTTTTTTGTGCTCGAGTGATGATGCAACAAAGAATTCAACCAGTAGCCCGCGACATGCGCATTCAAAGTTGCCAGATACACATAATATTTTGTTGCGTGGTGTATTGCTTGAAGTTGAATCATCACATGCTCAAGTTTTCGGTGAGGTGAGAAACTCCCGTGATTTCTCGGTGCATTGTGAATGAAACAGCGGCCTGCACCATGTCTGAATGAATTGAGCTTTTTCACATCTCGAATCATCCTCTCGAAGAGCTCATGTCAACAGAATTCCAGGGGTTCATCTGTAATGGAGCAGATGCGGCTCAGGGTTCCCTTGGGATGGATAATAGAGAGCTTGCGCAGAAGCCATTGGAGCCATTTGATGGCTTGTGGGGCGTGCGCAAATTTGGCGGTTGAATGGCTGCACAAAGCCACTGACGTCAGATTTTTGTCTGATTTTGGCTGTGGAGCTATCCAGTTGCGCACAGCAAACATGCCATCATATGGCTCCAATGGCTCCTGCGCAACCAGGCTATTGGGAGGTATCTCAGCATTGGCACGTTCAAAACAGGGCAACCCGGAAATAAAACTCAAAAAGATGCAAGCTCGGAGGCCCGAACATGACCGAGGGTGATTGGAATAAAACAACTGTAACCGTTGCACGAAACGAAGTGGGAGGGCCGCCTCCATAAGGACCTCATGTCGCCTTGCTAAGGGAAGATTACTGAGGTCGCTGAGACTACAAAGAACAGAGTGGAGTGAAAAGAATCATGTGCCTGGCACAGAACATGGGCTGCGGTGCTCTGCAGCGAGAATTGACTGAACCTCGGTGGGCCAGGCAGCAACGGCAATTGATGTGATGTTTTTGCGCTGGCGCAGTGACATCAGTCCGACCACCCGATAAGGCAATCACCGGTCATCAAACGAGCGTGGTGCTCTCGCTTTCCATAGCTATGTCATGTGCTCAGTCACCGGTGGCAGTGTTCATACCATAGCCACCGTTTTGAGGGCCAGAATTGCCAGACAAATATATAAGGAGAGCGCATAACTAACTTCCAGGCAGCCATTCACCACCGGCTTCCCGCGCGTAGATATCCACGAATTAGGTTCAATGGATCTGCTACACCGAGTAATCAAGGGCTAGTGATGTCGCGGGCTCGGCCCAGGCCCGCAAGCCGAGCCGAGCCGGGCCCGGGCCTGGTCAAGCCGAGCCGAGCCCGACACAAGGCTTTGGCGGGCCCAGGGCTCGGGCTTGAGAAATGTCAGGCCCGCCAGGCCTCGCAAGCCCGGGCTTAGATATATATGTCCAAGAGCGCGCCGATGGCGCGAAGCGCTCACGGCATTTTGGCCTAGGAGGCTTCGGTGCCGTCAAATGCGAACTACATGGGCGCGAAGGGTCGTTCGGCTGACCGGCACCGCTCGAAACTGGCTGATGGTAGAAATCGGTGCCGGCAATCCGTTGATCCACCGAATTGCAGCGGTGTTTAGTGGTCAGAAAAGACCTGCATATCCCCCAGCAGAGTCGTGGGGACTTTAGTACCTTCTACACACACATAATATACATGTACACTGGCATAATGTTTTTTTTTCTTGGACTATGAGAAAGCCCGGGCTTGGGCCCGGGCTCAGGGCTTCAGGCCCCGCACTCAGGGCTCGGGCTCGGGCCTGAAGAACTTGAAGCCCGAGCCTCCCCAAGCCGAGCCCGAGCCCGGGCATTCAGGCCGAGCCGGGCCCGCGACATCACTATCAAGGGCACGTTCAAAGACCATGTCGTCGACTGGGTCGAGACGTACATCCGCTATAATCACGAGAAGGCCAAGACTGACAGAATCCTCGTTGATATCGATCGCAGATGAGGAAACTTTGCTCACCGTGTCTGCGCCAAGTCTGATGATTTGTTGCCAGGATTGCCATCACCCTGCCTTTCCCTGGGCTGCGCCATTTCCTTACAGGGCGGGGATACAAGCAGTGAACTGGCAACGACTCCAAGGGCCTCATGAAGGTACGTTCTTCTAATTCAACAGCTATTCAAAGGCGCAACACATTTAACCAGGTATATCTTCCCGCGATCGCTGGAACATGTACCGAGTGAGGTCGTCCAGACCGTCGCGGATATCATCGAGTTCTGCCATCTCGTTCGTCGATCGGTTGTTGATGAGGACACCCTCGTCGCCATCAATGCCTCCGTCTCCCGCTTTCATCTTCACCGCGAGATTTTTCGGGCCACCGTCCGGCCTGAAGGCTTCACCCTTCCCCGCCAACACTCGATCGTTCATTATCGACCACTGATCCAGATGTTCTGGGCCCCCAACGGTCTCTGTTCCTCCATCACAGAGTCGAAGCACATCAAGGCCGTTAAAAAATCCTACAAGCGCACGAATCACAACAAGCCGCTGAGTCAGATGCTCTTAACGAATCAGCGTCTTGACAAATTGGCCGCTGCGCGGGACAGCTGCACGATGCGCGGTATGTTGGATGGTGCACTTCTTCCTCCCCCCCTGCCGCCGCGCAACCCATCTTGTTCTCTCTCCCCCCCTCCCGAGCACCCGGACGATGAGCGCGTTGATAGCGGGACTATCGGGGGGCCGACGTGCATTGGTGAAGTTAAATTAGCTAAAACCGAGGGTGCGTCGCTCATAGATTTCAGTCAATTGTCTGTGCTTACACAAGAACACAGTTCGTTAAATGCCCCGCGAGGTGCATGAGCTGAGCGTGTACATGGAGCAACCGCACCTGCACGAGCTCATTCGCTGCTTCCTATTGGATCAACTCAATCCGGACGCGCCGATCCCCAGCGGACGAATTCCTCTCGATCAATGCCCCGATTTCGCCGAATGGGTCTTTCTCTATACCTCCGCCCGTGCTGTCTCCTACGCTCTAAGCGATGTCAGCGGTGTTGGCGGGATGCATCACGAGCGTATCCGGGCGACAAAGCGTTGGTATCGCGGCCCTCCCCGGTACGGTTGTGTTTTTTTGAAGCACGACAGGGACCTGGCTGGCTTCCAGGGCCTGCATGCTGCGCGAGTGCGTATGCTCTTTCGATTTAAATATCGCGGGATCGATTATCCGTGTGCCCTGATTCATTGGTTCTCTGCGCGGGGCGAGCACCCCTGCCCGGATACAGGGATGTGAATCGTGACTCCAGACTCCCTTCGCGGTAACGGGTGGCCTAGTCTGGCTGTCGCCCACCTCGATTAATATTGTTTACTTCGCGGGTCTCATCTAATCAGAGTCGCTGGTCGCGATTTTATACCTATACACAATTTCAGTTTCCCGGATTCTTTAGACGTACAGTATTCAAGGCCTTTTATGTCAACAAGTACGCTGATCATCATGCACATGAAATCGCTTTCTGAATAAAATATTTGTTGCTTGATATCGTGCCAGAAATTTGAGCGTCCGTGAATAAATATGTTGCAAGATAGACGACCATAAAAGCTAGAACCAAAAAAAAGCCATAACTCATTTCAAGCCACCGAAAACCCAGAAAAAGACGTCCGAAAAGCGACCCAAAAAGCCAGAAAGTTGAAAAGTAGAAAAAAGTCACGGTAAGCGCTACAAAAAGCACTTGTAAATTTGCTGATCAGTGTGCCCGCCATCGCGGCCAGAGATTCGGCGATGGAGCGTGCACATGCGTTGCGCCGCGGGGCACAAACTCGTGCGTGACACCCAACACGGGGCCTTGGGGGATGATGGCTCCGCAGTAGCGCGGTCACGGCTGTAGCCCAATTTTTTTCACTCACCCCTTCTGATTAGTCCTCGCCTCAAGCTGTAGATTATCTTACTATAATCTAATGGATATTTATACCACACATTTATACATACATCATGCTTGTTTTGTGCGACCGATGGATGTGAAATATTTTTTCATATTGTGGAGGGTTGTGCGGGTGTTCCGACGAGCTCGAGCGCGAGCTGGAGTGCCCATGCGCCGCAGTGGCGGGCGAGTGTGAGGCGGCGTAGACCTCTGTTTGGTAAAGCGTGCCGTCGGTGGCGACGCTGACGCCGAGCCCGCGCGCGGGGAACGCGTCGACGAGTATCCTGCGAAGGGAGAGGAGCGTCAGTTAGCGTTCGTGAAGGTGAATGAGATGAGAAGGAGAACGGCGAGCAGCGAAAAGTGTGGACGTGGAGTCAAAGAGAGCAGGGAGATCACGACGAACGACGACGGGAGGAAGAGAACGAGGGTGACGGTGAGGGAAGGTAACGCATAGGGCGGCGTGGGCGGCGGGAAAGGGAGGGGGTCTAGGGAAGAAGGAGAGTCAGCGTCGGTGTCGTCAAGAGAGGGAGGAGGAAGAGAGAGAGAAGGGAAGCAAAATGGAACGAGGGAAAAGAGATAACGAGAAAGAAGAGAAACAGAGAGGAGGGAGCGACACGCTCGCCCCCACGCATTTGCCTCCCGAGAAGAACAAGGCGCCCGCCTCGAATGGGCACCAAACAAAAGTCGCGACTCCGTACCAGACGCCCCCGCCACATCGCAGTAAAAAAAAACACCCCCGACGCTTGCGCCTCAACCGACCACGTCCAAACGCGCGGGCCGCATCCACCCTCCACTCCCCGGCAGCGATAACACCGCACACGAACGGCGGGCGAGGAAAACGACAAAGTGCGCCCCACGCCACCGCACACCAAAAACCCTCCGACGCCGACATCGTCACCACACATCAAACGACCGCGGTTGGACATGCAAGCGACACCCGCCCTGTACCCCCCGACAGTTATAACGCCGCAGGTTAACGGGTGGGGAGAAAAAAGGCAAAGTACGTGCGCCACCTCCCACACGCCAAAACACCCCTCCACACGGGTATCAACTCCGGGCCCCGAACGACCGCGGTAAAACACGCGCGAGGCATCCGCCTTTCACCCCCCGGAAGGGATAAGGTGTCCACCCAAAGACGGGCGAGAAAAATGACAATGTGCGTGCGCACCCCGCACACCACCCCGAGGCCCAGACCCCAAAAGGCCCCGGGAGGACACGTGCGCAACTTCTGCCCTCCACCGCCCGGGCGGGATAGGACGGAGAGCGAAAAACGGGAGAGGAAAGAATGAAGTGCGCCGGCGGAAAATATTACATAAGAAATTCGAATTTTGTAAGGTGAGGTGAAGTCGAGATCCAGAGGGAAGAGGGGAAGGAAAGGGAGGGAGGAAAGGGCGGGGAGGGAGGAGGAGAAGTGGTGGGAGGGAGGAGGGACGAAAGAGGATGTAAAGTCGACAGCGATGGAAGCATCAAAAGAAAAAGAAAAGTATAAGCGCCCAAATCTCGCCAGCGCCAAGTCCTTCATGACGCAGGTAACGGCGGGCAGCGATGCCACAGACGACGTGGGCGCGGGAGCCCCCGCCGAGCGGCGCGCGCAAGCAAAGCCGCAATGCGGAAGCGAGGCACGCGAAGCTCCAGACGACGCGCCTGCGCTCGCGGAAGAGCGCCGCGAGCAACGCCAACGCAAGACACGGGAACGAAGGTGCGGTGTCTCCTCCCACCTCCACCTCCACCGCCTTCCGCCCTTCCGAGATCGCCACCAGGAGGGCGCGCGACACCCCCAAAGGAAAAGACACAGAATCGCGAAAGAAAGAAAGATAATCGCTCTAAGTGAAAAATAAAACTCACCCCCAACCCTCCCCAATGCCCTCGCCAGCAAGGTCTGTCCCGTGCGCAGCATGCACCCCCACCCCGCGTCGATCGTCCAGCCCTTCGTGCCGCCTGTGCCGAGGGAGGGCAGGGGCCACCATTTTTTTTGGTGCTGCCGCTGCTTGATGTCGACGTGGCGGATGAGTGGGTGGTGTAGGCGTGTGGGTGGGAGTGGGAGTATGAGGCAGGGACGGAAGAGACGCTGGAGTGTCCCGCGCTCGAGATGGACCTGTCGCAAAATGAATGTCAGTATGAGTTGATGACGGGTGACGAAGGAAGAGAAGGGGAAGGGGAGGAAATGTGCGCGTGTCAGAATGAGTGGAGGGGAGGGGAGTGATGCGGAAGGAAGAGGAGAGGAGGTCGAGTGAGGATGACGAAGAAGAAAAAAGAAGGGGATAAGAATAGTAGGAGCAGAGAACGCACCTATACGACGAATCCGAGGGCGACGGGCTGTGGCTCATTCCGGGCGGCGGCGCGTGCCCGCTGCTCTCACCCGCGTGCTCACCGTTTTCGTGCGTCGAAGTCAAAGCCCCTGCTCCCACCCAGGCCGGTATCCCCCCCACCACCGGCAACGCGCCCAACCCAGGCAAGTCACGAATCGGCTCGAAACCCGCGCGGTACGTGCACCACACCTGCGCAAAGAACGCCGCGTGGATCACCGCGGGCCAGGGCACCGCGTCGGGCATCCAATCTGCGGAGATGTCGTCTTCACCATCTTGATGATTGACGGAGTCAGGGTGGAGTGTGAAATCAAGGCGGAATTTGAAGGTGTGGTAGAGGAGGCGGAGTGCCGTACCGTCAAGTGCCCCAGCGTCGGGAGATGATGATGATGCGCGAGGTGTCCAGAAGAATCAGACGCAGCGGCAGCGCGCGCTTCGTCCTCGGGGCCCAGCCCGGGACTGGAAGAATCGGGGCAGCTTGGAGGCGGTTGGTGGTGGTGCTATCGCAAACGTGGAGACCGGCGTCGGGGGTCGGGACTAGCGGATGATGCTGCAGCCTGGGGAGTAGGGCTGCTAAAGGCCGACGAAACCGCTTACGGTGCAAGCTAGAGGCTGACGCGCGCTTGGGCTGCGCCGACGAGGGGGCACATCCTGAATCGTCGATCGTCAGCGATACCACTCATAATTCGAAAACAGAAAGAGCGCAGAGAAGACTGGAATACGAGAAAAGACGGAAAACGTACAGCAGGGACTCGGAGGCTGGCCAAACAGATCAAGCTGATGAGAGGGGGAGTGTGTGAGTATTTGGCTGCACCTTCCATCGGCTGTCGGCCCGTCGCTTCCTTCCTGCTTCGAACAACCAGCACTAGGTACTGCTTGGGCGGCTCCCGTTCTTATGCTGGCGCGCGAAACGAAGACCCTGAACGTGCTTAAAGTGGCGTCATTCCCTCGAAACCCTTGTGCTTCTACGCCGACGGCCCTTTCTCCCTTCGAAACGCCAAACTCGGCCTCACAGCTCTCCAAACGGCCAACGAATTCCAGCATCCTGGCGCTTTCAACCTGAATGCCCATGCCGATTCCCTCGGGCTCCACAGCCCTTGCCTGTTTCTACTGCGCTCGCTCTCCTCGGCCTCGTGCATTCGGCACGCTGCGCTCTCTAGGCAACCCTGCGTCAGCACTGTATTGCTTTCATTGTGATTGTCCTCGAAGGGAACTCAGATTTCGTGCAGGGTCCTGGGATCCATCTTTTATACTCACTGTTACACTGCGCGAAGTCTTTCAAGGTTTAGAAAAACCACTCAGAGCAGTCGCTGACTCAAAGTCTAGGTAGATCATAGATACGCATATCCAGACAAGATTCAAAGTTCGCGCGCGAATTCACGGAATGCGAACGGAATGCAAACAAGGTTGCTGTTCGCGTTGGCATCCGTTCAAGCGTCGTTGGCGGCTATCCGCAAGACACATTAATTGAAAGAATTAGATCAAATGGCGTCCCAGTGCAGTAACAAGTCCACGATATCAGAAATTGCGCGCAAAAATCAGTTGGCCGAAAACGGAAATCCGAGAAGCACTGTCATCAATTCCACCCGAGCGCAAGTCCCCCAACAACGCCTAGTGTATACGACCCAGTGTTCTGGGAGCATCCTACAAATATTCATATCTCCACAACTGCCGGACTAGAAATATGAATATTTGCAGACGGTCCCAAAATGTGGGGTCGCGTATACTAGAGGCCGATCGAGGTTTTTCTGAAGCAGTTAGAACAGAATTATCGTGGCAGTAAAAGCTTGATGAAACCTACCTAGTGATTCAATGCTTCGGGTCATAGCCAGCGCCGCTTCAGGGCATAGAAAGATTGAAGGGGCCGAGTCTAGTTCAATTTTAGTGGTCAAAGGTGTCGCCGAGGTTCAATAAAGCGGTCCGACCTTGCCAGAATAATTCGAGGAGCAAATGCCAATTGGCATCCAGATAACTAGAAGACGGGTTGACATGTGTGCGAGAATGTAGACGATACAGTATTCCAAGTAGAACGCCCAGACGAGAGCCCAGTTCACTGATCATGAGACTTTCGGGGCAGGCGAGGGCAGCAAGTGAGGGCAGACCAAGGTGCGAGAACGTGAGCCAGGAAAAACCAAGAAATGCGTAGAATTCGCATGCGCACCGTGAAGAGATCTAAGAAGTGCGCAAGCCGTAAGCTAATATCTGAGCCGATGTCTGAGCTTTTTGGCCAGCCGTCGTCGTGACGTCGTCCACATCCGGGGGCCGCTGGGAAGGAGGTTCAGAGAGGCGGGACGTGGGAACGGCAATTCGGAGCATCTGGTCTAGGAGTTACTGAAGAGCTGAGTCAAAACGAGCAGTGTGGGGCAGCTGTAATGATTCAGTATCATAAAGAAGGAAAACAAGCGGTGCAATTGGGAGTCGGGGAATCTCGCTGCAACGCGAATAGTGCATTGAGAAGATGCAGCGGAGAGGGAATTGGGGGTAAGGACCCTCGCGGTTGCATAGATGGCAAGCGCGTGGAAGGGCCAAATTTGAAATGAGCGGCGGGATAGGATCCACGTGGCCCGATTGGTAATCAGCCGTGGCTCATGTACACAGCCACGGTTAGACACCGCCGCTCGAGGCGAGTGAAAATTGAGAGCGATCCTAATTAGGGTCACGCCCAGCAAAATTCGCTGCACGTCCTGGAGCGCCTTGGATGTACTCAGATGTACTCGTGGGGATAATCCGGAGCAGCGTAATTCACAATACATCGCATCGGTATAATGAAGGGATCCAAATATCCCTTGTAAAAAATTCACACAGCACTAACGATTAACGCAAAGATGCAGAATAATTCAGACGCGCCGAGGTGCAGGCGCATCGGAGTACCTTTCTTCTTGGGGGCCATGGGTGAGCAGCACATACACTGATCCGACTGCAGGACATCTCGAGGATGGGCCGAGACCGGGGATACACACGGCTCAAAATTAGAACGCTGAGGGTGAGCGCGCGGTTCAGTGCGAGAAGGGCAATCAGCGGATGGGACAAATTTAATGAGTCGCGGTTGTTTGTGCCGGGATTTTTGCTGGAGCTGGAAAATGTCGGCCGCAATATCGGCGTCATGAGTAACGGAGAGGGAGGAAACGCACGGGAGAGGTCTCGGCACGAAGATGTTTGGGCAGAGACTAAATATACCCGTGGTGGAGAAAGACTGGCAGTCGTTTGAGTCGCCGCCCCAGTTTGGGATCCCGGAGGAGCAGATGAGGGATGTGAACCCTAGTCCCTGTTTCGTGGTTCAATGCATGTTAAATTAGCCTTAACAAGGAACCGGTTTACGCAAGTGTGTAAACCTAGAAAAAGAAGAGATATAGAGGAAGTTCAACACGAATCGTTCAGAGAAATCGACCCGAGACCTCAGTCCGTTGAGTGTGGAACAATCGCCTGCGCCTATGAATGAAGTGAGGCAATTTCGTAACAAAGTTGAAGGGCGGTGGGCACCGCAATTCAAGAATCACACGCAACGGTGCGAGGTTTCAGGTCGATGAGGAATGGAAGTGTCAAGGGCAGGACAGGAACTAAGAACGGGGGCTCTGGGGCACGATTAAATAGAAGAAGATCAGAGATTTACGCCTTTCAGACGCGAGATATAGCAAACTAGGTACTATTACTCACGCTTCCGCAGTTTCCTGTTGCAACGAGTCAGGGAGCGAGAACGCCGGGACCCAGGCGCGAGGAAACTGCCTCCGTATTCGGAAGATTATCCCTCAATCCATCTGGGACGAGTCAAGGGTCATGGCTGCCATGGGAAGGCGGAGAGCGAATCCTCGAGCAGGTTGAAGACACTTGTGATCAGTAGACGCCCGCGCCCGCGGAATGAGACCGCACACCTCAGCTTAGCCTCTGAACGAGTTGCGAAGAGTTAAAATAGACGCTGCGTGGCAACATTGGTGAAAAAAAGAAATGCATCAAGTCCGAAGGCAATTAATTTGACCAGACTTGCGGTAAACTGCCCCGATGGTGAAGGCTCAGACGAGAAGATAGAATGTCCCCGCACAGGATAGATCCAAGAGACGCTTGGAATCCGTCCGGGCAAGGCAGCAGTATCTCCGAGAGCCAGAGACCCAGCGGCGTCTCCAAATGGAGTCCCGGAGGGCTCCCTGGCTGCCATGACGGAGGCACGCCGTTCGAAAAGCTTCGGCACGAGTCATCGTGGAGGGCGCACCCGTACCATCGCGATAGCGCTATATCAGGACAAAAAAAGGTGAAGCCTCACCTGCATACACGGAGTACGTCGTCCGCAGAGATAAACAGCGCGCGTGGCGAGGGTGAGGGACCACAGGAGCGGGTGTGACGCAGTTCTAGCACATCCAGGGATGTGCCAATGGATTCCGACTTCGCCGTTGACCAAGGTACATCCATGGGAGGGTTGAGATGGAAGAAAGTCAGATGTAAGGAGCGGCGCACCTCGTTAAGCGTCGGGTGGGACGTCACAACCTCGAAGCTTTAGCACGTCGTCGTTAAAATTCGCCGGAGCGGATGTATGCGAGCGCCAGCAGCGATGGACAAGCACTTACCTAGAAGGAAGACGGAGACACATTGATTTCAATGTGGACGCGACGAGCGTTCGATTGCGTACCTTGCAACCGATTTGGCCCATCCCGGGAGCCGTAGCATGGGAACTGTCACAAGATCTCAGTTGACCGTGTCAAAAAGCGCATAATGTTCAGGCGGTGGTCGTCGCTGTCGGCGCCGCGGGAGAAGGGCTGCTTGCGGAGGATCTACGCCTAGGAGGGGGGAGGGAAAATGCATGATGGCGGTGACCGGGCGTGCTCTACAGGTCGAGACGGTAGCCATGGCGCTGTTAGCGCACGAGCTGGAGCATATCGGAGGCATTAGTGGCGCGACCCGACGCGGAGGGGGTTCACGACGTCGGGGCGGGAGCGGCCGCGACCGAGTCGACGGTTTGGTTACCAGGAGTCTCACTAGGGCATTCACGGGTGGAAAAGAGAAGAAATCGGGCTGCGCAAGCCGGATAAGTGAAGATATAGAGATAAATTCAGGCTACACAGCTGGGCGCCCCCAGCCTGTCGAAAATACTCTTATAATACCCCAATATTCAGCCCCATGCGGTCCGGCCCATGAGATAGGCAGCTGGTCGTATCCTATCCGTCAGGGAGGGTCCACTGGCCCGCGTGTGGTGGGGGCTAATTTTGCCAAGTATTGCGGGCGAATGGGGGCGATTTTTATGGTCAAACGTGTTTGGAAGGTTGTTCGCAGGGCAGCTGTAGGCGGGTGGAGAATGCGCATACGTTGGGGGAACAGGAGCTGCCACGAGGGGAGAAAAACGAAAGATGTGAGCGCAAACGTCAAGGAATAAGTGTTAGACCGAGAGAGTACCTCTGGCAGGAAGGGAGAGACACCAGTTGATATTGCAGGTGGTTTTAAGTGACTGCATCCAGAATTGCGACCAGGGCGCCCGAAAAACCACGGGGGTATCCAAGAAATCACTGAAAATCTGGGGTCCCCAGGTTGTTAAGCCGCACCAGAAGGGTTGCCGAGGTGAGGGGTTTTCTTCAAGAGAATTTTGAGCACGTATGCCGGCCGCCATGGTCGTATCGGTGAGGGTGCGGCGGTATGTGGTGGTGGGAGGAAGAGGCAGAGCATTGCCACTGATGTGATATTTGATCGGACTGACCGATCCGTGCCACCGATCGCAGTGTCAACAACTTGAGCCCCTAGCAGCCCCTAGCCCACGGGTGCGGCAAAATCCTCCCGGGAATAGCGGAGAGAATTCAGGGGTAGTCTCCGCGAACATTAGGGGCAGTCAGAGTAGAGGATGATGGAGAGATTCTTGAGCGATTAAGCCAAGGATTACGACGCGATTATGTATGGATTTTAAAAAGTCCATAATCGCGCATAATCGTGACATAAATCCGACTCAACTTTGACCGCCCCGGATTATGGTGCAAGGATTACCATGGCGCAATTAATCTGAGATTAATCGTAGAGCCATAATCCGACCATAATCGTGGCCTTAATCTTAATCTTTGCATAATCTCCTCCGGAGGAGATTATGCGCGATTCAAGGATTATGAATTACAGTGATTCTCCCACGCTGAAACAAATCCATAATCCATCCAGAATCGTGGCCCATAATCCGTGCTTAATCGTCTACTCTGACTGCCCCTATTGAGTGCAACGACGGGCATTTGAAGCATGCCCGATTTGCTTTGTCATCACCAGACTTGGGCTTAGGGGGCCACTGCTCTGCATGGCAATACGAGTCCTTTGGGGATAAAAATTTGAAGTCATATACAATCTATAAGCCATCATAAATTGACCAACATACTAAATAATCGCATTTGCCACCACCATTGTCGCCGCTAGCGCCCCCACGCTACCTCCCCCCATTGCCCGTGGGCCACACGTCGCCCACTGTGTGCCGGTGCCCGCCCAGAACACGACCCCACCTTACGTGCATGTGCCCCTCCCCCGCATCGAAGAACGGCGCATCAGCCCCCCATTGTAAGCCTAGGATTGGCACCACCCGTGCGCATCGACGGTGCACCCCTTCAAATAGCTGGTACTGGGGAATGACTATTATTTGGTGTATATGAGGTTAAGTGCAGTCTTTCCTCTTGCCACCCTCAGTACATCAACACCCATGGCATCCAGATTACACTCCAACACGCAATGGCTACCAGTCGTCATCCCATCGTGGAACCACACCTGATTATTGCAGGATATAAATCTAGCAGTAAGGTGTGCATTCCCTCCATATATAATCCCCCGCAGGCTCATACATACTCTCCTACCTCCGCAGTCAAATGTCATGGTCTTACTGAAGATCAAATGACCGCTGTCGACACAAATAATCATAACATCTGGGACACTAATGATTCTTACTGACATGCTGAGTCGGATCCGTCTTCCAGACACCGTGCACAATGGGCAAGTCGTTAAACTTCTGGTTAAGTACCTCTTGTGCCATTCTGAAGTTGTAATTCCAACTGGGAACTGCTGTATGTCAGAAGGACTAGGAATGGCAGATACATAGGCTTCAAAGATGGCATGTTCATTCTGTTCAATATAGCCACATCGAAGACATGGTTTAACACCCATATCATGTGTGCTCTCTGGAATAAGCATTTTTGCAATGCGGTCTATAGACGTTCCATTCGGGCCATAAGGAAAATCGGAAGGCCGTAACTGATGCAGCCTTGCGCGCATATGGTCTCATACAATATCAAGAGTCATATTTCCCAACGCGAAAGAGTTGAGATCATCCGACAACTTTGACATTTCTGGCTCAACCCTTGCCATGCGTTCAGACCAGCACATGGTTTTTTCGAGCCACACATTGGCCAATATCACCAAGGTAGCGTCATATCCGCAGCTATAGTCTCGAGAATCCCATATAGTTCCTATTGGGTTAATTGGTGTTTGATGTTCAATGGATCTAATGTCAGAGCTCATACTCTGAGTAAAGGATACAGATTCCACTGCTGATATCTTAACCTTTTTATTCTTTGGCACATATTTGGGCTCGGTTTGTTTAATATCTTCAATTGTGTCGTGTTTGCGTTTACTTCCACTGCTACCAGATGGCCTCCATTCTGTATACTCAACATCATACGGGACATCTGTGTCTAATGTGCTGTTCCACTTCATGCTTGGGTGGAAATGAGGAGGATCGAAATTATCGCCTTTCCAAATCATATAAGAGCGAATGAGCTGGCGACGATATATTCCTGATACTTCTCTTGGAAGCTTACATTCAAATCTAAGCCTGGTAATCTCATCAAGCAGCTCAAGCTCACGAAGCTCCCGCCTGAGATACCCAGTCATGCCCTTGGTTATTTTATCTGCTGTAAAATCCTGCAGTATGATGGTACCTTCAGCGCTTGTACCCCTAGACAACGCTACATAGTATGCCCTGTGATCCTTACAATTTGTGAGATCCACTGAATTCCTTGGTCGAGACTTACCTTGAGCAGAATAATCTGTCATGGAAAAATTCAACAGGAGGGTAACCTGGTCTCGCACGGCAGACAGCAAAGTGTCATCTTCAAGCAGAACCGTAGTATGTGTAACACATCGAGTTAGTGGTACTAAATTTTGAGGGAGATGCACCAACTGAACAGGGCGTTTGAGATTCAACAACTCAACAAACAAGATGTCGAGCATTCTCTGTCCAGATGGACCTAAAGACTCTTCCCATCCAACAACCTTGGCCTCTTGTCCCTTGGTCATGCACAGCTCTGTTGCATCATTACATCTGAGGAGGATAGGCATTCCTATGCATACAGTTATTTTTCCAGGAATCATCCTCGGAATTTGTGGATGGCAATGCATCCCAAAGTTTCTGTTGAAGTTGAGGTCCAATAGAATGTATAGAAGACTGTTCACATCTCTTCCATTTATTGTGATCTACTAATTGTGTCTGCAGCATAAAAAGATACCAACTCTTGCCCAGTATCTTGCGCAAAATGTTTGGCCCCAAGCTGGTTGATTACATCTTTCTGGTAATTCCAGGCAGACATTATTGACACATTTCTGAAAGATGCACTGTCAAGCCTAGGATCGGTCGAACGCAGCCCAGCTACCCTGCTCCTGAGGAACTGTACATCTTCTGACGTACATGCACCATATCGCATGTTAGATAGGGCCACTCGTAAACTGTTGTCTGCCTCATTCTGTTCTGTCTGCCGCATGTTAGTACGTAAAATGACTACAGTATTAAACTGATGCCACAATACCTTTCCCAGGACTGCATTTTGACTCCTCTGATCTTTTATAAACCTATTACCAACATCAATGAGGTCACTATAAAGGGATGCACCAGTGGTGGGTGGCAACTGGGCAAAGTCTCCCGCAGTGATTACACTCAAGCCACCAAATGCTATGTCATGGATATTTCTGGCTTTTGCTGCTTGGGTGGCTAGCATCTGAAAGTCAGTACAGGACACCATGGAGATTTCATCTAACAGAATATAGTCTACTCCCTGTAAACACTTGTTTACGGCTGCCAAGGATGCACCTTCTTCTCGTATACCATCAATATCATCTCGGTTCTTACTTTTTGTTTCTCGAGGGATCCGGAACACTGAAATGGCAGCTCCCTGAAATAATGGACGGCCGCGTAGCAATAATGATGAGAATCAAAACGATAGATTCGGAACCTACTCACGTTGCCTTTACCTTAGACGGCCGCCTAAACATACTGGAGGTGGTTTGGAAATGTAAGTGCGTAACAAGAAATAGAAGCAAAGGTGTTACCTATCATCTTGATCCATGGCGGTTATGTTTCTGAGGGGAGGGGGAAGTGAAATACAATGAGAAAGACAGGGAAAATCGGCTATCAAGCACTTGCTCATCGCTCGACTCAATATCTATCACGCCATCCTCCAGATTTACTCTGTGAGGCGTAAACAGGGTTAAAGCAGATAATCAAGGCGGTCAATCTAGACTTAGTCCTTTAGTTACCACGGCATCACAAGTGGCGTCCTGCGTTATTATATAAGCACCCGTTTCGGGAAGGCACGTGCACCATCTAAGGACGCGACTTGACGTGTTGGACGCAATATAATGCAGCGAAGCCAGTGGATGGGGCTCAGAATCAATCTGTGGATTCCAGGGTGCCATCCGGAATTTTTCCCCGCTGACTTTCAGGAGGGAATGGGTGAAATGAAGAAAGCTGGGAGTTCTGCTGCGAAATCAGCCAACGATTCATGTAAAATGTAACTTGGATCCAAAAAATATCCGGGAGCGAATTTTGAACCTCTGAGCTCCAATTCACTCAAAATTCACGTCGAACGACGCGAGATGGCTCACAGACGTGTGAAATAAATGGATTGTTTGGTCTTGCATCCCCCATCATTACATAATAACGCAGGACGCCGCTTATCAGACGCCGTAACTAACAGACTATAACTAGCAAGGAACGAGCGTGAGTATCGTTATAGCGTCTGTCTAGAGACTAATCTAGACTCACTTTCCGGCATATCTAGGCAAATTATTCTTTGGCTGGGCGGGAGGGGGCGGAGTACTATCCGACAAATCAACTGATCGCTCACTGATGTACCAGCTCCACTCAACAGATCCGGAGTGCCTAGCACTCTATCTTCATCCAACTCGCTAACAAAGGTACAAATCAGCAGATGGTTCAGCCCCAAGACCGAGAGTTACTCACTCATCGTTGATGAAATCTGATTCGTATCTAGACCAAACGGTCAGTTACAGCATCGTGGTCAAATATAATGCACTGCACCCTTCCTCTTCAGCTTCTTCATGGTCTCTGAAACATCAATAAGTACGAATCCACCTATTATTTATTTCACCCCTTCTGGAACTCACTTTCCATCAACTAGCACGCCGTCATCTCTTCAACGGATGATGAGCATCAAACATAGATAAGCGGCAAGATCTTACGAATCTAGTGCCTCATTATCAATAAACAAGGAAGGCTGGGTTTCTTTCTTAGCCATCGAACGGCTGCTTCTCGGTCTGAAACAATTAAATTACATGGGAAGCAAGGAGATGAAATCACTCACTTGGTTGGGCTCTTGGTGGC
Organism: Mycena vulgaris; assembly: GCA_029204335.1. Taxonomy (NCBI): domain Eukaryota; kingdom Fungi; phylum Basidiomycota; class Agaricomycetes; order Agaricales; family Mycenaceae; genus Mycena; species Mycena vulgaris. Next base: position 84,199 of record JARGYA010000041.1, on the reverse strand, counting down.
AGGTCTGGCACATAATGAGCCCATTGCAAGGTTAATCTAATTCGATACGCACTTGGTTGCTTTTGGCATGTTGAAATCCAGGTTATGCCAGTCAGACAGCGACAAATACGACGCGGAAAGCTGTTGAGTATCCAATGAGGAATATGCAAAAGAGAGCACACGAACCAATCTACCAGCGGAGCTTATTTATACACACAAGTTCGACGTCAATGAGTCACAAGGATTGCCGAAAAAATGTAGGCCAACGCTTCAGAGAACCGAAACGATATTCATGAAACACAGAAAGAGTCAGAATATAAACGGGCATACATATTGTGTACGTACGAAAGATTAGTAACACCGAAACACTACGCCGGCTATCGTCCGCAAAACAATAACCATCTGATTCGGAGCCGGTCGACGAACCATTTACCGCAGAAAGGAAACGCAGTCAGATCATTATGGCATCATCAACCTGGAGAACAATCAAAACGCTAAACCGGGTATTAGAGCTGCGGAAAAGAAGGAATAACGCAGCACAGACCGCAGGATCGCGCTGCATTTGAATACCGCAGCATACTAACACCGAGCTGGCACAGTCATACGGTGAACTGTGTGTAGGATATTCCAACCAGAAATGATCGGAGGAAGAAGACCAGGCATATCTCACACTGCGGCGTCCAAGGACTAGCATCAAACATGTAGCATCAGAAACAAATGATACACCTACTGTGCCACAGCCTCGGTTCCGAAAAAAAAAAGGGATTCGTCGCATGAGATGGATTAAATGTCATCCCTCCCATCTTCAGCCCACGGCATGAATCATCATAATAGATATTACGGGGATAATTTGGGCTCTATTTAATAGATCATCAGCCGACAATCGATTCCCAACCTAAGCAAGGTCCGTAAAGGAACTTACCTCACCGTTGCATGGACGAATTCTATGACTTTAGCAACGCTGGTGAGTGTTACACAGCACGTAATCCACTCAGGAGGTTAAACTAGATACAGCTGCTTCCCTCGAGCGAGAAGCAAGAAGTATTAGGGAAGCAATGTTGGTCCAAGCAGATGCTACAGCCCAGCACTTGGCAGACTTCGAGGTCAGTGGGAATAGGACCGACAATTTATCCATTAAAACTCACTGATCTGAACCACAATGCAGGTGGACAATTCTTCAGTCATCGAATGTGGTTCAAGCAGAAAGTCCTGGAGGCTATGTATCCCGAACGAGCGTGATAAAGTTGCAGATGAGATAATATTCTGCATCCAAGGCATAATTACGCGGACCAACCTAGTTCCGTCAGATGTCAGAAGGTCAAACAAATCAGATAGTTTCCTTCCCAGCGTTAACTTTCGATCACAGGCTCGACAGCAGGAAGGTGCTAAGATTGACTCAATATGTCGAGATGACCGGGCTTGATACTCCGACCTTCAGTGAAGCACTGGTTAGATTAGAAGCCACGAACGATCATTTCTCACAGCATTTTTGCGGAGTCCCGATATCAAAACTGTCGGCAATGAGAGGGAAGAACGGGCAATCCATTGGAGCCAGTAACAGACTGTTCACGCTAAAGATAGATTCGCCGACAGAGCAAGGCACTGAATTTCAGGACGGAGTGGATCCATTGGGAGAACTAGCAAAATTCCAATTCAACAAGCTAATCCATGGCACAGACAATATCGTGAGATATTTCAGGCGAGCTAAGGATCCCAAGACAGGGTGAGAAGACCCATGACATTGTGAATCAAGACTCACCCTCCTCCAGAGATATCATATACGATCAGACGTTCCCAGGAAGCTTCAGACCGGGAGACATCGCCGAGATGCAAGGATCAATCGTAGCCATATACACAGGCCACTCACAGATAAAAGTGATGTGTCGATTGCACGCATTGACGCTGTTGGATAACACTTTCAGCAAGGTAGATCCACATCCAGCTATCAAGACAGTCACTTACGCATTTGCATAGGCAGCATCAAAAACCAGGATATCGCAGAAGAGCAAAGTGTATGGCTCGACTCCTGTCCGTCGCAAGATAGGCCACTTGTACTCAGGGTATTCAGAAGAAAGATCAACTAAGAGGAGGATGATAGACCCACCGACATGCGACAGTACAGGGAGAGAGGATGAGATTTGATGTAACCCGGGGATTCATAATGGCAATTGTTTGGCGTTGTTGTTTGGGTGATTTGATGGAACCTGGTGATTGCGAGCGTGCAACGGTGCAGCAGGCCGTTGAATAAATAAATCCAGGCTCTAATACATCCCATGAGTTCCCTTGAATATTTGCAGAGCTACCCAATCAGCTATCCCAGATTGGCAGCCCCACAATTCATGATGGGCTGTTGTTTGGGTGATTTGATGGAACTTGCTGCTTTGCGAGCGCGCAACGGTGCAGCAGGCTGTTAAATAGATAAAGTCAGGCTCTAATACATCCCATAAGTGCCCTTGGGTATTTGTAGACCTGCCCAATTAGCCATCCCAGATTGGCAGCCCCACAATTCACGATGGGCTGTTGTTTGGGTGATTTAATGGAACTTGCTGCTTTGCGAGCGCGCAACGGTGCAACAGGCTTTTGAATAAATTAATTCAGGCTCTAGTACATCCTATGAGTCCCCTTGAATGTTTGCAGAGCTACCCAATCAGCCATCCCAGATCGGGAGTCCCACAATTCATGATGGGCTGTTGTTTGGGTGATTTGATGGAACTTGCTGCTTTGCGAGCGCGCAACGGTGCAGCAGGCTGTTAAACAAATGAATTCAGGCTCTAATACATCCCATAAGTGCCCTTGAATATTTGTAGACCAACCCACTCACCTATCCCAGATCGGCAGTCATTTGGTGGGTTTGACCGAACATATTCATAGTGCATCAATGTATTAAGACACATCTCTGGCCAGTTTTTTTATGTTCCACAAAGTCTAAAGAGTTTCTAATTACTGGGAACTAGAATTATGTTCACTGACTGCCGCGAGAGTGTATCTGAGCAGCGGAGGGTTGTCTGGATCACGTGAAAGGGTACACATGCCACAACAATCTGTTGTTTACTCTCTGTCTTCCATCTCACACGGTCACGTCTCACCACTCAGCCCTTCTATTGTGTCTGTGATGCCGGAAAAGGGTGTTGTCAAGCTCAATGAGCGTGAAGTACGATGGGAGGATCGCCAAGTGCCAAAGAAAATTAGCAGAGACGATGATCAAGCGTTCTATGGTGTGCACGTTCTGCCTTTCCAAACATGCACACCTTTAAATATGCAACTCCAGGACGATTCGTCACTCACCCAGAATGCTGTGCACGGCTCATTGGCCAGCGGCAGACATTCTCTTTACATGTTTGTTCTCCTCAGGACCCGAACTTCTTAGTCCTGCCAGGTGTTCTCCCTGATTCATCTACCAGTAAAACCGGCAAAACGAAGTCTCCCTATCATTGCAAAGCTTGTCAAAGTGCTCGAAATGACGAAGACATTGAAGAGGTATGCCAGGCCAGTTGACTAGGTGTTCTTTTGCGGCTGAATCGCGCAAATGCTCAGATAACTCCATCTATTTCCGCATCCAGCCCAGAGACTGTATCTGCTACCGCAACGAACACTCCTTGTGCTGAATATGTCAACTCGCTCAATATTGTCGGTCAACTTTACGCCAAAGCACGTGGTAAAGAACTCCTCATCGCTATTTGCAACAAGAGCACGGCGGAAAATGTGAGGATTTCATGTCAATTCTTTTGCCTTTCTCAAGCTAGGGCCTAGTTCATTTTCCGCATCGCATTTGGCCTCGAGGCTCACTGCTTCTGGCTGCCGACTCGATGGTACACAACTATTACTTCTCAAACGCCGGTCAAGCCTGGAGAAAAAAGCCGGGCATTCCCAATCCCCAGTGAATATATCCTCGACTCAGATGTGCCCAGTAAAGAGGGCCACATTATTTCTATTCAAGCCGCCTTCATCCGGCCAAAATGGACTTTAGTGTTCGTCAACCACAATGTGCTGATCACGTTTCATCTGATGCAGGCCTCGCCCGCCTTCCTTCCCTCGCATATCGAGCCTGGTTCAACCGTAAGTGATGAATTTAATTTCGACTGACCTGTCATCCACTCATCAGTCAAAGATATGGTCGGTGTTATGGAGCTCCACCCATGGTCCTGTATATAGTCAGGAACCCGATGCGACGCTCCGCGCTCTTCGGGATTGGAGAAGCCGCATTTCGAAACAGAGCGATGGCCAGCAGAATTTTACGCCGATCTTCCTGTCCATCAAAGGCACACAGTCAGTTTTCAACGGAAGCGGTGCCCAAGAAGCAACAGACCTATTATTGCTTGCGATGATTCGTCAGCAGATGCCTACATACTATGTCTGCAGAGAGGATGAGACCTGGGCCCGTTTGGAGCGAGCCGTTATCGACTACAACAAGAATCGGATGGACCTCGCTCTTTCCTCTTCGCGTCTACCATCCGTCTCCGGTCCCGCCCCGTTCCACATGAACCACGACGGTCACGCGAAATATCTCCAGCACATATCCACCTATCGGCGTAGCCGAGTCATCCTTCCTATTGAAGATTTACGTCGCGCCCATGAACTCGGGCTCTTCATACCTAATGCACGGATTCAGCCCAATGGACATGCATCAGGTCAGTTCTTCGATTTATTTCTTTTTGGCCAAGCTTGTTCTGAAGGGGTCCTTGCATAGTTCCTCTGAACTCCGAGACAACAGATATTCAAACAGCGCAAACACCAAGAGCGAGAAGAGGGCCTGCCTAAGCGCAACGGCAGCCAAAACGGGGTGGTGTGTTACATATGAGGTTCCGAGTATGCGGGATGAGGTCGAAGAGGGCTAGGAGATGTGTTTTTTACCACGGGCGTAGCGGCCAGCCAGCGCACCGGATGACACATGGTAATTTTATGGAACATTCCTCGATGATCCGGATCCGTAAGTACAGCATCCGACGACAGAGTTGGAGAAACCTGGAGGTAACAATATCTTATGACCTGTAATTCTGTCAAGTCCATACCTCACTTTCATTCTTGCACTTGGATAAGCCTCGACTAGTGGAAGATGTCCTCCATCACCAGTTTTGTTGTCCCGGTGTTTTAAACAAGATCCATATCTAAGGATCATAAATATAAGGTATCGGATCAAGATCGACTGAAACCAGCAATCTGATGATTATCACCTCATGTCGAGGGCTCTGGTAAACCAAAAGCAATTCAAGATCTACCGATCGAAATAAAGAGCAAGCAAAATACTGATTCCACTCATTAAAGCCAGTGCAATAACACCAGGTTAAAAAAAGCACCGAAAGAATCAAAGACTTAAACCTCATATCAATAACTCGGGGCTAACGGATTTATTGGAGTGACTGAAACAAGTCAAAAGACGCATGACTGACTGCGGCGAAAACATGAAACAGATCCTCCTGCAGGATGTAAGGATGAAGAGATGAAAGCGAACAAGTCAAGTACGTAAACTGGGCCAAAAAAAGCCTCACTTTTGGCGGAGAAAAATCGGAAAAACGAGTCTAACCGAAAGAATCAAAGACTTAAACCTCATATCAATAACTCGGGGCTAACAGATTTATTGGAGTAACTGAAACAGATCAAAAGACGCATGACTGACTGCGGCGAAAACATGAAACAGATCCTCCTGCAGGATGTAAGGATGAAGAGATGAAAGCGAACAAGTCAAGTACGTAAACTGGGCCAAAAAAAACCTCACTTTTGGCGGAGAAAAATTTGAAAAACGAGTCTAAAAATAAATTTTTAGGACTCGTAATTGATGCACCGCCACCGGAAGACAGCGGAAGACACGCACCGGCTTTCCTTCCTCCTCGTGTGTTCTGGGCGCTTCGTCTTGGCTTCGTCCCGTCTATCCCCACCTCTGCATTGTTCTAAATAATATATCAAGAGCTCCTGGGCTTCAAATATTCGGGAATGCACTGGGGCGACACCGCAAGTGATTCAGCAAGCATTACAAGTTGATTACCAGGTTCTAGCTGCGCTGTGATTTCTGCTGGCCAGGTACGGACTCGGAAATGGAGGGAAGATTCCCATTTGCACAAGGGCCTCCTCCTAGGGCCATCTTCACGTTGCACGGCGCGTTCCTGCTGGCCTGCCTGCAGCGACTCATTCTTGCTTTCGCCCACCATGACCAGCTCCAATCGACTTGTTTTCGCTGGTCAAAGTGGGTTTACTGCCATCTGCAAGCATCGGCACTCTCTAACTTCGTTCAAGCTGCTGTTTTCAGGACCCTGTGACCCAGAATCTACGCAACATGTACAGTGCGTGAATTTCTTCTCTCTGCACATCCATCGCGCAGTTTCCGCAGGGCCGAATGAACAGCTTTTTAGAATCTTGGACCAGCCGGTGCGTTTGAGAGTGCAGTTTGGTGCGCAATCATAATCGGGAGACCGACGAATGGGGCGGGCGCATGGTTTGCCGTGTGCGTGAAAGGTTGATGATTGCTAGTCGATCTGAGTATTTTAAAAAAATGATACATGTCACGTACGGCGCGGGATCTGGCGCGGCATTTGGGCTAATGCTTCGAGGACGGGCCGTGTGGATGAGCCTGAGATGGCATAAGTAGATGGATGAATTACAATGGGAATTCTTACGCAGCACGGGGTACCGATGGCGAGAATAAAGGAACCCAGTCCGTTGAAGACGTGCTTGGGTTCTCGGGCTGGGGTTGTGCGACGGCGACTTGGATGGCGCGTTGCGCGGGGATGCCGAAGAAATCCGGAATTTCCTCGTCGTCATCGTTGACGCTGTTCTAGTCAGCTTGAGAAGAGAAAATAGAACAACGACTGACCTTTGCACCGCCGTCGGAAGATCGGTGGCCCTGTGTGTGAGTTACCTCTCCGATATGCGAACCGTCGATACTGAAATTCCCTGTAGTACTCGCTCCAGTTCTCCGTAATTTTCCCTGGCGTTAGATTAACCTACCCTAGTGAATTAGCACCATACAATACGTGAAATGGTAGGCACTCGCTGGATCTCATGGCCGGGTCCGTGGTATGGACCGGTGAGTTGAGGCAGCCGGTGTCGCTGAATACCTCGAGGTCTCGGGGTCCCCGGCTTGTACGCCGGCGGCGCCGATAAATTAGGAATCCCAGAGAGATCAAGCAAGTAACTATGTTTTTTGGGTGGTATTCTTGGGTATCACGATGTCCATAAAGTGCGGATAATCGATCGATGGTCAAAGCAGGATTTCAATGCCTCCCACGTGCCAAGCAGTCGGGCCGAGGTATTGCCGAGGTTGAATTTAATCGACTCCAATCTGAATTCTCAGCTGCTTTGTTACTTCTGAAAGAATAAATTCCTGGGTGGTGTTGCAAGAAACACTTCCATCCCGAAAATCCGTATACCGTATTTCCGGGGAATAAATTGGATCAGAAACAACTTGAAGATCAAAAAACGAAACAGCTTTCCGCACAATAAAAGAGCGAAAAAGTATTCTGAAAAGGCGGATACATTGGTCCAAGAAAATGAATTCAGGGGTTTTGTTCGCAGAGGAGACGAGGAGTATAAAAGCAAAAACAAGTAAGTATCAATGGACCCGTAGAATCCATAGCTCAACGAATGATCTTCTGCTTGTTCAAGCAATGGCGATTTTCTTGTGCGTCGACTCGACACTCGACTTCACGTTCGGGAAAATGACGGTCAAGATACCATTGTCCATGGACGCTTTGACTTCTGTTTCCTGAAAAGTGAACAGCTGTCAGAGTCAGAAGGGGCGGGTCATTGAAAATCTTACCCTGACGCCGTGAGGCAGGTGTAGAGTTCTAGCATATTTGCCGAATCTCCTCTCGCGAATGACGTATCCGTCTTTCTCGGAGTTATCGGAAATCTTGCTTTCGGCGGTGACGGTCAATCTTCCGTCATGCACGTTGACCTCTACATCCTCCTTCTTGAGGCCGGGAAGTTCGAATGTTGCGGTGACTATATCAGCCTCTGAGTCTTCGTGAAGATCCATTCTGTGTGATTCGGTCAGAATGATACCAACGAGGCGCAGAGCGACAAGGAAGATGCTCACTTTGGCCTGAGATCGATTATACATTCAACGTGGTAGAAGGGGTCGTAATGGAAGACGGACATTGTGGGAGAGAAATTTAGAAGGAATGTGGAAATATCAACAGCGGTATATTTTATACTCGACCACCAGAAAGGTCGAGAGCATTATTCGTCATAGGCCCTGGTCGCCGAGCCTTGTGAGAATGACACGGGAGAGGTGGTAGAACCATCTGGCCTTGAGCTATTTTGGCAATTTTTTGGATCTAGCCTTTTTTTGACAAGTGGAAGCGGAAGTACCCATTCACTAACACGTCATGGGGTCGCATAGGCTGCTACCGGTTCTCGTCGCACAGCCGAAAGCCTGGACCATTGAGGCCCTTTCGATGTTCTTGATCCACTCCACATCAAGGCTAAATGATCAGTCGATAAAGAAAGGCTGAACCTGGGCTGAAACTTCGAGATAGGGGTCTCGGACATTCGGGTCCGACTCCGAATGTTCTGACTCGTCACCCGGCAAATTCCCGGATCTACACAGCTTTAATTTTATTCCTCTTTCTTGCACTACGCAGGTCTTCCTACTTTTCTCTGGCTATTGAATAAAGTCACTGGAGACTTGGACTGCCGAACAGGAATCGTAAAAATGGCGACTGTCGCGAATCAGTCTCGAATCTGCCACTGGATGCTTGCTTGATGCCTGCCAACTCGGATGACTCCACGCAGTGACTTGGATGGACGGCTCGGATTCACTCAAGAACGTGTTTGTTTCCCGGTCTCCAAACACCCTAATTTTGCCTCAAATCTGATGAACCGCAGTCTATCTGACTCCTTAGTACTGGAAGAATCTTCGTTCCTACACGGGCACCTACGGACTCCAAGAGCCCCATTGCAAGCACTCGGTAATACTTCCCTTCTACGGGAGGCTAGAGAGATATTTCAAGTTTCTCACTCCCGTATGCCTACTGGAACCATTGCTGCACCTATTTATCTTGGGCTCAGTTCTGTGAGCAGACTGGTGGCTGTACACTTTTGAGTGTAGAAACAAACAAAAAAAATAAGCTCAGAATTTCTTTCCAGTTTGTTCTTTTTTTTTTTTTTGCCGTCAAAAGTGTACAGCCACCAGTCTGCTCACAGAACTGAGCCCAAGATAAATAAGTTATCGATGGATCGGTGCTTCAGGAGCAGGGTGTAGGTACGATGCCTCCTGCACACCTTGCAACTGACTCAGTACTTTCTGTCCATTCAATTGATGAGGTTGAGGAGCCAGCGAACAGCAGAAACAGCAAAAGCTAGGCTGTAATTAGATCTTTCAGGTCTAAGTACCTCTCCAATGAGAACACAGAAGGCTCTGAAATGCGGTAATTCAAGCCACAGCTTTAAAGCATTCTCGATTGAACCTCCTCACGGCGTATGCCACCGAATTACTTGTATCTTGAGTAGCCAGAGATACGATATGGGGAGGCATCCTCTGCCACGGCAAGGTATATATTTCGCTCTGTTGGCGCAAACAGCATCAAACTCTATTAAAGAGATCGAGATTTTTCTCTGGTCCTCGGAGATCCTATCCTACACTGCGAGTCTCAAGCACAACTGCCAATGGATCTGGCACCTCGGAGATGTTGAATTATTCGATCTTTACATTTCTCTCAGTTGGTGGCCGCTGATATAGAAAACAGCTCATGATGCTGTGGCTCTATAGCTGCGAGGGGTGAGAGTAGTTCATCAAGGCAGTGGGTAGGTATGTTTGAGGCCGGCGAGCTTCACGAAATCCCAGATGTGCAAACACTGTCGGTCTACCCATAGTTCTGGGGGAACGGTACCGGGGAAGCTGCGTAACCAAAGCGGCTGCTTAAACAATTGATGTCCACATGGGATTTTGCGCGGCGCGGCGCTGTTTTATATTGGATGCCAGTTGAAGGCTGCAAATGTATCTTTCAACAGAGATCGGCCTGTTCGGGAAGGTTTAATTAATTCATCCACAAATTTGAAGCCGCAGACTAATACACTGGTGAACTGTCCGGAACATACAGTTGAATTGAACTGTCTCGAGCGAGGGCATAGAATCGAATAATCAACTGCCTAAATCCAACGGTTAGTGTCGGGGAAAGACCTGTGTGTGCTCGACAGCTCATTTCAGATGCTATTTAATCACAGTTGGCCCAACTGTTGCCATCAGACACTTGATGCTGAACCGTGGATTTAAGCACGTTCGCGCGCCTGCCAAAACTCTTAAATGTGCAACACTGTGTAGACACGCTTAACGTCGAGATTTCACCACAAACAACGGGGAAAGCACCTGGATTGGCTGACAGGTGAGCCTGACATTTTGTCCGGAGAATCGAGGAAGAAGAACCGAATTGACGCGGATGGATGTCAGTGAATCGCCCATGAACTTCAAGGACGTGGTGAAGGACTTAGGAAGAGAGGTGTTAGTGATTCACGTGAGCATGACATTTCGCGGCTCGGCCCGCTCGGGAACAATTTGTTCCGCGAGGCTCAAAATCCCACGGTGCGTCATCTTCATCTAAAAGCACTAGGCATCCTCAGGCGTCTTTATTGGCTGCTAGTACTAGTGCGCCGCCATTGCGGCGTGTCCTCCGGTGGCCAAGTTATCTTGAACGGACGGAATTACGGACGAGTCGGAACTCCGCCATTTAGATTTGGAGCTGGACTCCGACGTCTTAGGGGATTTTGTAATCCGCGAAGCACCCCTCGTGCCTGCTTGTTCCGGATTGAGACCTCTCCAGTAAGATATTCCTATCCTTATCCTCATCCTACGCACGGCTGTCCTTGATCTCAGTGCCGCCAGAAACATCGGTTTGCCATGGACGCAATTGACGAGCCTGACGTTGCGCCACATGGTCCTCTGCGACTCCGAGATATTTCTGAAGTAAGCACCGAACTTGGTACATTGTGGATCTCCGCGACAGTCACTTAGGGTATCGTCCTCTTCTCGAGATCAGACTTCCATCCTTGAAGTCGTTGTGCTGGAGCGACCTTGCGAACAATGTCCCATTGCCGGACCACCGCGACGTCTTCCGCGTCCCTGCTCTTCGCAATCTCCAAGTCACGGAACGGCCTCTTCGCCCCGACCCAATCGGATTTCTAACGTCATTCATCTCAAAATCCGACTGCGACCTAGAAGAAGTGCGCATTACAGGCGATAGAGTCGTGCACGAGGACTCCTATCGGGAGGCATTTCCTTCGATTCGATTCGTCTTCGACGGCGAGTATGTGCCAGTGGAGAAAGACAGTTGTCCATTTCCTTTCTCCCATGCACCGCTGAAGATTAATTCGCCGGTCGGGGAAAGGCATCGAATAGCAGCATTCCGAAATAGTGGGTGACGTACTGAGCTTATCATCATCAACCCCCATCCTGTGACCCACCAGATCCAATTCTCTGCAATGGCCTAACATTCCAGAGCATTTCACCAATCTTGGCCAATCCTTCCGTTCATAACCGCGCGTTTGCAAGGAGCATCAGCGTTAAATTTGGACCAGAGCAATGTGTGGCGTTAGTGGGGCATCGCTTATAGTGGGTTATCGCTTGGCAGGCCTCTCATCCGTGCCATGGACTCGTCCAAAGCAGAGCAGGCGGTCCCTCCCAAAGTCGCGCTCAATGACGAGGATCTCCTGGCGCTACTGGGCTACAAGCAAGAGTTCAAACGCGACTTTTCCCGGTTGGAACTCTTCGGGTTGTCCTTCAGTATCATAGAGGTCGTTCAGTCTATCGCGATTGTACTTCTGTTCTCGTTGCCATATGGAGGACTGGTCGGAATGGTCTGTTAATCTTATAGTCACTCCGCGACGCGTTTTTGACGCACTGGCCGTCCGTCGGTTATAGGTCTGGGGGTGGTTCAGATGCTGCTGGTTTATCGTCATCGTTGCGCTGGCTATGGCAGAGCTAGGATCGGCTGCACCCACGGCAGGGGGGCTGCAAGTATTCAGTAACTGCTGCCGAAAGGTCTTCTTAAATTTCACAGATATTACTGGACGTTCAAGTTTTCTTCGCCCAAATATCGGAGGCTTATGTCGTGGCTCATCGGATATGTCAATACCGCAGCATATATCGCTGGTATAGCGAGCGGGGACTGGGGAATTGCGACACAAATTATGGCGGCAGCCAACATCGGGTCCGACGGACAGTTCGTTGCAACGAACGCTCAGGTGTAGTATGTTGCCGTCTTCTCTTTACCTTGCGAAGAAGTCTGAGTTTTTGGATAGTGGCGTGTTCTGTGCCATCCATGTCTCTCATGCTATCATGGGAAATTTGGCGACGAAAGTTATTGCCCGTTTACAACATTTCTACGTTTTTCTCAACATTGCGCGCGTAGAATCGGAAATTAACTTTCACTGATCTGAACTGCTGCCGTCCCGTACCAGCGTGTTCTTAGTCGTTATTATTACTCTGCCGGCGGCCACTCCAAAGGAATTGCACAACTCGGCTTCTTTTGCCTTCGGACACTTTGAAAACAGTGAGAACAGCGTTTTCTTGGCTTTCCTGTGGCTCAAAATACGCTCCCCTTCAGCTTCTGGTTGGACAAATGGATATGCTTTCATTATAAGCTTCCTGGCTCCAGCGTGGACAGTCTGTACATATCTTCTCCTTGTGTTCTCGAGTTGTTCTGTGTTAATATCTCTCTCCCAGCGGGATTTGATACGAGCGTACATATCAGCGAGGAAGCGCGAAACGCTCCGCGCGCTGTGCCATTCGCTATGCTGTCTTCAACAATTCTGAGTTGCATTCTGGGATGGAGTGAGCAAAACGGTTGTTAACCATGGCTTTCACCTAATACCGTCCGAAGTCGTCACCATCGTGCTGGCGTTTTATATCGGTAACGACCTCCATTCAGTGATCGGCAATCCTATCGGTCAACCTATGGCGACTGTGAGTGAAGTTACTTACTCATGTAAGGTCGAGATGAATCCAACTGTGTTCTGTGCTAGATCTTCTTCAACAGCGTAGGAAAACAGGGAACGTTAGCGATCTGGACATTCATGATTTTGACTTTGTGGATGGGGGGTGAGCCTGCTCTCTTAACCCTAGACCAGGTTCTCTAACCAGACCATTTAGCAATGGACTATGTGCGACCTACATTCTGCGGTTTCGCTAAATCCTAATTAGATGTCCTTCAGCTCATTGCGGGGTCGCGTCAGCTGCTCGCCTTTTCGCGGGACCAGGGTTTCCCTCTGTCAGGTTTATTATATAACATCAATCCGAGGACGAGGACGCCTGTGCACGCAGTCATCTTCCTGGCGTTTATGGCACTCCTTCTTGGACTGCTCTCGTTTGCGGGACCATTGGCGATCAGTGCCGTCTTCACCATGTCCATTGTATGCCAATATGTCGGTTTCGCAACGCCAATCATTGCTCGATGGGTGGGCGGACAAAAATTCGTGAGAGACTACCTCTATCATGTCCAAAGGTCGAATAACAGGAGGATTGTTGTAGACGCCCGGGCCCTTTAACCTCGGCCTCATGAGCGCGCCAGTCGCTTTCCTGGCTTCGATGTATATGATATTCATGATCGTTGTCTTCATGTTTCCCGCCACTCCGGATCCTACCGCCCACAGCATGAATTATACCGTGGTTATTCTGGGCGGGACGCTTATGCTCTCTCTCGGATATCATTTCTTCCCGAAATACGGGGGGAGAAATTGGTTCACTGGCCCGGTCGAAACGATCCGAGATCTCGACCCTTCAAATGATGAGAAGCTAAAGCATAGCAGTAGCCTGGAAGCCATGGAGACCTGAAGACCATACTGTGCTTTGTACCACTGAGTCAGTCGGAACCCCCAAAAAACGACACTCATGTCATGACCATGTTGTTGTATGTGTCACTCGTAATGTACTGGACGAACACGGAATGGAAATAAATATATGTACATAGTTCATGGCCTCTTATGCTACGGTAGCAGCTTCAGACGGCGGCGAAATCACGGTGACACTTCTCCCGGTATATTCTTAGTCGCTCCGCTGGTATCAACTGGTTGATTAGTCGCAGGACACGCACATGGCGCCGGACACATACTACAAGGTCATTGGGAGCGTCGTAAACTCCACTAAACTCAAGATGCGCCACTGTATTCCAATGGGGACCGATCTCGGTGCGTGTTCACTTGGGCTCGCGTCGGAATTGAATCTGCTGACGTGTGTTCAGATATGAAGCTTGTTGATGATACGATAAAACTCATCCATGACCAGAGATTTTTCAACAAGATGTTCTATTCAGGAGACTAGAATATTCTGGGACTCACAATCAAACTGTACCATCCTGGATTTCTTTCTCTGTACTTTCTATTGTCAATTGACTTCGGCGATATCTTTTCTCAATCGCCTCATGCTTTCCCTCGTCACCGTCACGTGCCCCTTCCTCTTTTCAACTGTACTTTGCCTCGACTTCTAGACCTTGCTGTCTTACGTGCTCAGTATTAATGAGTGTTCGACATTGGTTCTTCCTGCTGTGGCTGGTTAGTCCCCACTTCATCTGCCGTTCATCTTGTCAGTGGTTTTACTTTGGGGAAGCAGCGTAAACTCGTGAGCTCAGGGGAACTGCCCGTTTACCCAGTAATCCAGGATTCCACTCCAAATCTAGATTATCTGTCGTACACGGTTAGCACTGTATTTTGTCGACGGATCTGGCACCCTCAGTGCTCGGCCGGCCCGCTGGGGAGCAATCCGCTCTGGAAGGTCCGAATGCATCCCACGGGCCATGCCATCTTTGAAGTTCGCTATCGACCTATCTTCGATCTGCACCGTTCATCGTCTACTTTGTCGGCTGCTGGTGTTCATTCTGCAAGTGTCCACCATCGAGCCGCAATGTGTCCTACCTATTGCCTTTGCCCATTCCACCCCTGGAATGGGCCGGCTCCTCGGGTTTTTATGGGTGGCCTCCAATTTTTTTAGGTGACCTCGGTACCAGGAATCTGGGATTTATGACCCCATCAAAACATTTTTTTTTGATGCCATCACTGAGATAGCAGGCCCTTTGTGGGCGGGTTCGCCGTTGCGAGAGCACTTTTTATGGGTGACCTCTAATTTTTTTGGGTGACCCGCGCGTCGAACGCAGGAGACCGGCTGTCCAAAAAAAGAGACAAACTATGCCGATCCGGCTGGGCGGCGGGATCAAGGTCCGAAACCGCTGATTTCACGGCGCGCCTTCCTCGGGCGATCCTGGAAAGTGGTGGGCGCGGGATTCTCGCATGCGCGCAGCTCGCCAAATACTTTCAAATTTCTCCGCCAAGTATTCCGCCCGCTGATGCGCCCTCCCATTTCCTTTTTGGGAATCCACGGCGGCTGGGTGCCCGCCGTGAGGGCGCGTTCTATGGGTGGCCTCCCATTTTTTGAGTGACCTTCGGGATACATGTGAGACTCATTGCAGCTCAAAAGCCCGTCCAGACCGCATGCCGCGCTCGCGCTACAGCGTTCCCACCGCTCCCGCCCTATCCCACCCCAGCCGTTTCACCTCCGATTCCCCTGGAACCTGGGGCCCGGGGACTTCCAATATGAAAGACACTCCCAAAATATTCTCGCGATTTTAAATGCAGCGGTTCTTGCGCTGTGCGCCTCACAAAGTTCCTATTTTGGAAGCAAGACATCCTTCTGCCATTTGACGCGTAGGTGGATGTGGTTGCGGATATGTTCGCCCAAAAAACAGTCATCTCACCCTCACCTCGCTCGAAATCGCCATCCCCCCCGCCGGCAATATCTACGACCCCTTCAGTCTCCTCGAATCCTTCACGCGCGCGCCGGTGCCCCGGGCGTTATATCTCGGCGCAGCCGACCCGGGAGCTCGTATCCTTCGTGTCGCGTTCCCGTGGGCGCGCGTCACGCACCTAATACTCATAGGGATACTCACTACTGACGTCGCGCGCGACCTCATCCAGTGTCCGGCCCTCGAGGGGCCACGCTATACGAGCTCTTCCCACCCGTGCGCTCCCCCCGTCTGCCGTCGCCTATCTGCGCGCTGCCCCACCTCTGCAGCCTCGCTATCTTCGCGGCCCGTACAGCGTTGCGGCAGTCGTGCTCGACGCGCTGGCGTTCCCGTGCTTGGAGTCGCTTTCGCTTACAACGCGCGAGCGCACGGCGCCGATGCTCCGGCGCTGCTTGCGCGCTCGCAATGGACAAATGCTTCAAGGAGCGAAAACTTGCCATGGATTTCAGGGCAGTTGACAGAGATCCGCGACGCACAGAAAAGAACGCCACGGATTCGATTCACTTAACTTCTCATACATATCTCAAGGTTGATATCGTCTCGGCGAGAGCCGATGGCGGACGGTTGCATTTGCGCTTTATGTCCCAAATGAACTGGTTGCAGGCAGGGGAACCCGTTCGATTCGGGGGCGGGGCGAACCTAATTTTTGCTTCGCCGATATGTAGTACAGATCAGCGCTCCTTCGACGGTCCATCGCGTGTCATCGCGTGCCATCGAGTGCCATCGTGTGCCGCATGCCGCCAATGCGGTGCGAGCCTTCTCATCACCTTCTGATGTCACAAGACCGAGGGCGGGCGACGGCTCGCGATGGGTCACGATGGACCGTCAAAGGGGCGCCGATCCAGTGTATACGACCCGGTGTTTTGGGAGCATCCTGAAAATATTCATATCTCCACAACCGCTGGACTAGAAATATGAATATTTGCAGATGCTCTCAAAATGTTGGGTCGCGTATACTAGCTCATCGGCGAGCCCGAGCTCATCCGCATCCGCGCCGACCACGTCGCCGAGCACGGCGCCGAGTGGGGGGGCGCTCGTGCACGCCCCGGCGCTGGGGCTGAGCGGATTGGCGCTACTGGCAGGCGCGGGGGTGCTGCTTTTGCGGTAGCCTACTCGATTCGACGCACGTTGCCTCCGCACGGACTTCATACGTATCTCCGCCCCACCGCCCACGCGCCTCCCCCTCTTGCGCCGCCCCCACTCCTCCCCGTCCGTCGACCTCGGCGTTGCGCACCTCGTCTGGCTCTGCAGCGCCGAACACGAGTGTGTCAAGGGGCGCTGCCCGCGCCCACTCGCACGCCCCGGCTCTAGGTGGATTCCCACTCGTAGTAATCATATTGCTATCACTCGAACGCAACTTGAACGCGCCCGCAATGTCCTCGTGCAAGATTCACACTGCGTACCTCCTTAGCCGATAGCCGCGACGCTGGACACTACAGTAACGCCTCGCATCTTACACAAGGATGGGTTCCCCGCCGTCGAGCCTAGGTCTCTTTCTGAATCCGCCTCTGCAATAACACTCCAAGAAATCAAACGCTGTGCTTCTCTCCGCTATCTTGCTGTCTCGCTCATACTGGGTAGCATCGCCCGCGCGGCTTCTTCTTCTGACTGCCACCTCCGCCCAAATCTTCACGCAACTAATCTCGGAAGAAGACGCGCATCCAGCGCGTATCGGGGCCTGCTGTGTCGGAAAAACCGGGCCAAGCCGATAAGGACTGATAAGACCTTATCAGGCCATAATGGCTGGCCGGCATTATCCGAGCCCGATAAGATGGAAGTCGCGAGATAAGGCACCCTAACATTTTGCGGGCTGACTACCTTGTAAGACTAGCCGACATTGAAAGGGCTTATGATGACTGGGTGCATTATAAGGGCTTGTAAGGTTAAGGGGTAAGGTATTTAATTAAAATTAGCTAGCATGGTACGTGCCGATGTCCTATTAGTTCTAGTTCATTAGTAAGCGGGCCTTAGGTACTACTTTGTTATAAGGGATCACTAGACTTGTTACACTTTTATTACATTTCATTAGATTAGATTACATTAGTTATTAGTTACAGTGAATGGTTAGCTTTGCTGTGGATCGAACCGGCGACCTTTGTAGTACAATATACAATTTTGAAGAGCAGTCACAAAACCACTCGGCCATAGAGTCTTTATTATAGAGCCCACCCGAACCAATATATCCACATACCATGCTCGCTCGCCAAAAGAAAAAAAAAATAAGTCGCTGCTTGGTCGCTGCGGCACCAACTCGCCTCTACCATTACTACATATGCTATCAAGATCGCCTGCCCCTCGTACGCAACTTCTGAGTAGCACCGCCCTCGTTTCCACGTGCCTTGGACTTCCCGCTCCGTTTTGAGCGGCGAGTCAATTCTTCCTCCATCTCTGGCGCGTCCGATGGTGCTGGGGAAGGAGCGCGAGCAACGGGCAGTTGGTCTTCTTCGATGCCAGGGACGTCGGGTTGTTGGGCGGCCGCCACCGGTGCGGAAGGTGTCGCATCATCAGCTGAGTCCAAATCGGGATGGGGGACATCTTCGTCCATGGTGTCGGTGCCGAGCTCGAACCGCCGCATGAGATCGTTGATGGTGTCAACGGTCTCGTCGTCAGATTCATTGGCGTTGGCATTCGTGGAGAGGGTGACGCCGGCAAAAACGAAGGTGTGAATCCTTTTGAAGAGTTTCTTGATGTGCGGCTGGTGCCGATTGTATTCCAGCTGTTCGAGGTACGCCCGGTAGTCAGCCTCCCAATTGATGCCAGAGATGGCACCCTTCGAGG
This sequence comes from Mycena vulgaris, assembly GCA_029204335.1. Taxonomy (NCBI): domain Eukaryota; kingdom Fungi; phylum Basidiomycota; class Agaricomycetes; order Agaricales; family Mycenaceae; genus Mycena; species Mycena vulgaris. Next base: position 65,723 of record JARGYA010000041.1, on the reverse strand, counting down.
CCCACTCTTTATCGGGGGACAGAACAAACCGAGTCTAGGCGGTAAATCAATATGGGATCACATGGAGGCTTTGGAAGGGTACGCACGAAAATCCCAGCGGCGGAAATGGATGAGGACGTGACTTCTTTGAAGGCTAGCCTTATTCCATTCGAATTCTGAGCCGGTTTGGCACCGGGAGCCAGACTCCCTGGCCCGAAGTACATTAAGCGATGTACCTTCATAAAATCAATATCAAGGAATCTGAGCGCGAAAGTGCCACACACCTTCAAAAAGATCGGCCCAGTGAAAAGCTCATTCATGTTTTGGGCTGGCCCGGGGAACAAAACAGGCGCGAATCGTGTAGGCTTCTTTTCGTTAGGGAATTTAAGAAGGCCTGCGAGAACCGGGTCCTTGCTTCGATCCGCATTGGCGGTGGTGAGAAGGTCGGAATTCACGTTGAGATCCTTGAGAATAGTGGGGAGAGTCTTCCGAAGCGTGTTCACGAAACTGGAGCGTCCCTCCCCGTGCTCGTGGATAAACTGCAAGTGTCGTCAGTTATGTACAGTATTTTGCATTGGGTGGATGACCGACGTCGTTCGAAAAGTTACTGTACGTTTCCGAATCAAGGAGGGGATGGAATTTGACCGGAATATCCTGGAAGAGAGCGATAGCCAATGATTTCGTGTACGCCGTGTTGCTGGTAAACTGGTCGCGTGGATCATCGGGACGCTCGGGAGGGTCCTTTTGAAAGGCCTTCCGATCCAAGAACAATGCTTTGGTGAGAAGGAAACGTTTGGCTAGGCCTACGATGTTTCCCTTGTATCCGAGGACATCCTCGTTCTGAGCACCTTTGCGTCGCTTTTTGGAAGAAGATGCCAAGAGGTCGGCATTCTCCTTGCGCAGCTTGCGGTTCTCAGTGAGCAGCCTCGCAACCGTGAGCTGGCTGGCTTTCAATGCCTGTCAGGATAGATTACCGCTTGTAAAGTCTGCAGCCTAAGCCGAAGAACTGACCTCGAAAATGTCGCCGCGCGAGGCGTTATAGTCTATGGGTCTAATGAGGCTCTCTTCATCCGAGTCGTTGTATTCGTCAGGCGGGTTTGACATTGTGCAAGTACGAAGAGACAATGGTGGGCGTAGAGGGAGAGAGGGCGAGCAATATTTACATAACAATTCCGTGCCTTGAAGGGCCGCTCTTTGAAAATTTCAGGGTCTGCATAGAAACTGAAGCGCTATGATCGTCATTCTCAAAATGTTCGCATACACTTTGTCACCACGTGTAGAAAACTATTAAACTTTCACCATCATGACGTATCCTCCGGCCCAAAATTTCGGTTGCGACGAGTTAGTAGCAAGCCCTGGACGCTCTGGAACAGCTGTAACATGGTTTCAGACGAAAAGAACATTGTCAGAGTCTTTCAGACAAGGCCTAACAAGTATTCGAGTCAACAAGAATATTCACATGAATATAGAAAAGACTCACATATCGCGAGGGTGGTCGGGTCGCACAGGCTCGGCAGTGTCCGCCATGAGTCCTGCGACCGTTACAGGGTGAGATTTAATACAGTGAGCACTAATGATCAATGTCATCGATGATATTTGCGCGAACAACTAAATGGCTTACTGAAGACGGTCATAGCGCTCCCCCAGGTGTCTGCATCTTTCCTCGAGGATCTCATAGTGGGCCATCGCGGTTTCGTATTGATGTCGCAGCCTCTTTTTGGCCTCGTTGTGCTCGTCGAGTTCATGTTGCTGCGCGGCTTTCAGATTGTCGATCTGCTTTTGCTGCGCGAGGCACTGAGAGGCGAGATCGAAGACCTCAGCGTGCTGTTGATACGCGGTAAGTTAAACGCCGAGCCATGGGACCAGACAAACATTATCTGGGTCAATGCTTAGGATATACCCTTGGCAGAAAACCCGGACAGGGCGCCGTTCAGGGGGGGGGTAGATGTTCAAGTGTATCAGTGGGCTCTGTAGACACGGTATTCAGTGGCGTCGACATGGTGGTAGAGAAGGTGGAAGTGTTTGCAATTCTATCTATATAGGTTTACGTTGAGTGGTGCCCGATCATTAGATTCAGGGACGACGTACCGAGATAGCCGAGGGAGAGCTCAGAGAGAGAAACGGCGGGGATCACTGCCATCGCGCCCAGCCGTGGAGCAGTGTAGCCCCCACCGCGTCCTCGGCGACTGCACATAGTTATATACATTGTGTGCCCTGCCGCGCTCGGGCGACCCAGGTTTAGCCATGCGAAGCTCACGCATGCGCTGGGATTAGTTAGTAGAGTATTTCGTGAATCACAAAAACTCACAGTTCTTCGTGTCGGTGACCCTCCCCATGAATTGCCTCTCCTTCGTCCCGCACTCATCACGTCAACATTGGCCGCACCCCGGCTCACGTCTGCCCCCAGTCAACCACGGCGGGAGCTGCCCCGCCGCCGCCCAGACACGGCAACACGAGGCTCGTGCTCGTGCTGAGCGGGAAGCTTCTCTAAGTCGCCTGCCGCGCGCTCGGGTGAGTGAACTTCCGCCCGCAGGATCTATCGCGCCTCCAACAGGCGATGATGTAGTCTCCCGCAGCGGCGGAGCGTGCGGCGGCGGTGCTTGAAGGTGGCCATGATAATTGCCTACGTCGGGTTTCCATCATGCGCATCTTCAGGGAACTTCCCTTCCTATGCGCACTGGATGGTTGGGGACGGGGCTACACGTGGAGCTGTAGTAGAGTCAGACCAAGCTACACAGGGAAATCATGACGACTCGCCAGTCGGAGAAGGAGGGGCTTCGTCGATTGTTGCATGGAATCGCATAGCATACAATCGTCCGCGGGAGTGTTGGAGCCCGTGACACCTGCACACCTCGGGCACCACGGGGGGATGCATTTCAAGTTAACACGAACGGGGCACGGTCGAGGAGCTCCTGCCAGCGCTCGGAGAGCGGTTAACACGCTTCCCGATGTAGCGCTTCCCGAAGACCCTGCAGCTAACGAAATTTCTTAGCTTTATGGTGTCGCACTATCGCAAGTGCGAGTGAGCAACATACCCGTGGGTCTGGGGCATACTATTTGTCTACGCAGCATTTGCCTTGAGTTTGAGGATATCCACCAAGGTGGTAGTTGATGAGGAAAGTCGTCTCCTGGCGTCGGTGTCACAGAGTGTATTTGCGGTGCTCCAACGCAGACACACGGATGCCGGATGATTTCAGAGAGGGCGGAAGTGCACAACAACGCGACGAGCGGCGAGAAAGTGAGCTGAAAATCCTCAGCTCGGTATGTTTCAATTTAGCATCGGGACAGAGTAAGAACGCACCGATTAGGCCTAAGATCCTTCTGCGAGGTTGATGGAGTCCCGCATGCGAGTTGGTTTTTGAGTTGGTGAGACGGGGCAAGGTGCTTTGCTCGTGTTGATGCGGGAAGCTAAAGCGAGCATGTGATCTGTCAACCACCGCGTCGCCGCGTCGCCACAGCACTAGAGCTCATCCACCGGCGCGCAACCTCTCTTATTTGTTCTCTTTTTCGTACAACCAGTCAAATTCCACCTCGTCCGCGTGTTTAGAATTTGATGGCTCCGAGTCTCGGCGAGAAGATCTGTCGTCATTGTGGTACTGGCTGGAATTCTAGAGGGATAAGCCAACATGAGTCTGCGTGTGCTAGAAAACAGTCCAGCAAGGCTAAAGATGCCACATTTGGTGCAGAATTGAAGGTAAAAAAACGTGAGTTTGAACCGCAGTCCCCGCGTTGGCATCCACGAAAAGAATTCTGTGTAGGACAAGCTGCATATGCCCAACTGGAAGCCCGTTTGAAAGGTGAGATCTTTGTTTCCTCTTTTAAGAATTACATTTATGTTATTGAAGGGGACCAGCCAACTCAACCTTTGGCCGGTCCATCATCTCTGCGAGTCGAAATACCGAAAAGAAATAATATACCCGGTATGTCCATTGTACAGTCCATTCAGGAGTGAATTTTCAAGCCTTGTAATCTAGACTATCTGAACTCAGATTCCCCCGAGAACCACGCGTCTACAGAAGGTCCAAATGACTTTGGGAATTGGGCGGAAAGCCCTCCACCAGCGGAGGATATCAAGCGCGTGTTTCATCCTCATTGCAAGCGTAAAGTTGTTTTCCAGTCTTTCGACGACTATGTGGCGTCAAACGTAGCAGAGCAGTCTGCACCTATCGATCCTCAGCCCTGGCGGCCGTTTCGAACCCAGCTGGATTTCGAGGTAGCGGAATTTTGCGAGAATAATATGTTGAACAGGGATTCTACTGAGACGTTGATCTCGCTTATTCGACGCTGTATGCTCAAGGTGGATGACTTCACACTGACAAGTAAACATGAGCTTGATGAGCTATGGGAGCTGGCGTCGCATAAATGCACCGCAGTACGTCTTTCGATTTATGAATCAACTCTATCTTACATTACTAAATACCTTCAGTTCGAGAAAGGTGTCGTCACAATCCAGTACAAAGGTGATGACAAACCTTTGATACGTACACTCGGCCGCTATGGGACTGGGCGCGCAGTCTTATTCAGGATCGTGGCCTTGCTTCATCCTTTGTTTGGGACGCGGAAAAGGCATACAAATTCAATGGCGACTCTTATGTTCGATTTTACCACGAGCCGTGGACTGCAGATGCATTTTGGGCTGCACAGGTCAGTTACACCATTTATTTTTGTCCGAACACCTACTTAAACGCTTCTATAGTCAGGTCTGCCGGATGATCCAGCGGCAAAGCCTGTTTGCTTCGTCGTGTATGCCGACAAATCCAAACTGTCGTCGTTCGGCACTCAGAAAGCATACGCAGTGGTGGCCAGATTGGCAAATCTTCCCACTGTCATCAGGAACAGCACTAGATTTGGCGGTGGCCAGGTGGTTGGTCATCAGCCCATTGTATGTTCAATCGTCCTCGTTTTCATATTCATGATGCTGACATTGTTGTGTAGGTAAAGGACGACCCCCAGGAAAACAAAAAGCCGGTATCTATATAAGAAGTCATTATGAGCACATAATGGTGGCTGTACACTTTCGGATGGACCGGGTGGCTATGCACTTTCAGTTCCCGGGTTCCTCCTGCAGGGAAAATGGCACCCGGGTGGAAAAATAAAATGGGCGGGAGGGTGCTGGCACTCATGGGTGGCGGGGCCACACCCATTGCTGGTGGCGGCGCTGTGTTGATGGGGGGCGGCGGCGTCGTCGATGGCGGTGCCCGCCCTATTGCCTTTTCGGGTCAGACTGCCAAAAAAAATCTTTTTCAAGAAAAAAGTGAAAATGTAGCCCTCGATGAGCTCTACAACATTGCCTATATGACTTGGGTGATCAGTGAAGCGGTTCGTCCGAAAAAGGCAAAATACTCGACCAAACGCGGTGGTGAGATGGATTCTGATGGAGTCTCGGAAAATGCCGAAATTTCAAGTCAGGTATGAAATTGTATATATTTTCGGACCCGCCAAAAAAAAGAAAGGTAAGGTAATGAAAGGTAGGTAGGTAAGGTAGAAAGGTAAGGAAAAGTGGTTTCATCTATAAGGCTGTAGGCCACCTGCCATTTTAGGCCACCTATTCGTCTTAGGGTCAGTCAGTTCTAGCATTGACTGTGGGAAAAGAAATTTTATTTTCCAAACAAATCCGAAAAAAATCTGAGAGGTAGTTCTAACCTTTGCGATCACCTTTTGTATATAAGAACTTTTGATCCCATCACTTCCCGTCTAGGAAATCGCGAAATATTCGGCCGGGGCTGGCGGTTTTTGAAGCTCTGCCAGTAAAAAGCTCATATCTCAACAACCGCTGGGCCGTTTGCCTTGATTCCGGAAGCGTTGGAAAGCGGCGAGAGATCTCTACCAGTTTAACATACTATCCAGCCAAAAAAACAAAATTTCTTTTTTTTGGGCTCCTTCTGTATGAGTCATCATAATAGGGTTACTAGGGGACCCTAGGGTTATAGATCTAACCCTAGGATCATAGGGCTAACCCTAATCTAGGGCTAATTAACCCTAATCTAGGGTTACATTTGGGGGTCAGGCAGGGAAGCTGGGAGTGAGACAGCTGAATGAATAGTTAGGGCAAGTCGGGTCCTGTGCGCCCCCCCTATGGGGGGCAGGGCCCGACTTGCCCTAACTATTCATTTCAGCTGTCTCACTCCCAGCTTGCCCTGCCTGACCCTTATTGGGACCACAAAACTCACACACTTGGCAAGGCTCCTTGCAAAATCTCAAAACCTTTTCAGTCCAACTAGTGAGCTGACCATAAAAGTGTTTCAAGGGCTACAATTCGCCTCCCTTCCCAAGGCACTCAAAGTCATTCTTCCTACCAGTAAGTATATTGATGAGATCACAGCGAGTAGAAGCAAAACCTGAGTCTGCATTGTCTAAATATGGAGCAATCAGTAGTGTTACAGTAATACCACCGACAACCTGAACAGACTGACAGCAACATAGCTGAAAGATGTTTACAACCTGTGTTGAATTTTGGTCTGTACATATACATTCGGACTTACTTCCAACTCGCGATCCTCGTGCCGATTCTCATGCCGATCGTCGGCGTCACGCTCATTACATTAGCGTAACTCACGGAGTCACATCCCTCAGTCGTTTACTCCACGGCTGAGGTATGTGCTCCCGTCGTATACTGTCCTTACAATTACTTACGGGCTCCTACTAGCGTATACTGATTGTATTCTAATAGGTAGCTCTAATCCGAGTCGTTTACTCCACGGCTGAGCGTATACTTATTGTATTCTAATAAACCCGGTGTGCAGAGGAAGAAGAGGTTTGCTCCAAAGCGGGCATATCATCAGGATGACTAGTCAAAGAGATGGCTTCAGAAAACAAGGGCTCTTGTTCATTCTGCAGCACTCCACTTGGGCAGGATTACATCCCGGAATTTGCACTCTGATCAATTGAAGCTGTTTAATGAGCTGATTAATCCCGTAAACCACAGGATAAGACAGGTTCCACAGCGGCCACAGTTTTCGAGTCAGCACTTGGTTGCTGAGTTCAAACAACTCTTAATGGACTCCCATTTATTCTCCTTTCTCAGAAGTTGAACAAGCGGATGTGCAAGCCATGAATAAAATGAGATGTATGAATAAATATTGCCAAGGAACTGCTGCAGTTCATGAACATTCATATGGTGTCTACTTTTCCTTTGTGCGTGAAGAGACCTTTGGACCGAGCAGCAGCAAGGACTGATACATGAGATGGCATTTATCCAGAGATAGCGTGATGTTGGTCGCAGAAATGGCAGAAAATACCTAACGATCTGATCTGACAACCTGGGGCCAGGTTGGCGTTCTAGCGATATGCGTGGTTCATTTGGATACCCAAACGAATTGAAGTGTGCATCCTGCTTAGTTTGAGGGGTATCTCAATAGGGTTGGCATTCAGAACATATCTATAGCTTGCAACATGTCGTTACGGCCGTTCCTTCCCTATCGAAGGAATTAACCGCGCATATACGACGGGTGGGGGCATCGTAAATGAAATTTAACTAGGACCCGCCCTCGTCCATCCTCGCTTTCGCCAGCGTACGTCGTTCATTCACTGCCTGGTCTACTTCTCGTTCTGAGGCTAGCTTCTAGCGCACAACTCCCCACATCGATCCACCGCTCAGCCCGCGGCCGCCCCCTGCGCCTACATTCGCTCGCGTGCGTTTCACTCTTCTCCACATCGTTCCGAGTCTGACAAGAAGCTTTAGCGTCTCGCGGTCCGCGCAAGCTCTCTCGTCGGCAGCGTACTTTGAGGACGCGTTCACGAGCGTGCATCTCCACGGCCTCGACGCCCGCGCCCCACCCCTGGGCCGCCGCCTGTGCACCCACCCCGTGCCCGCGCCCGCGCCCGCCACATGGATGCGACTCAGACGCAGGCCAGGCGATGTTATGCGGTGGTATCGCTCGGATGAGGACCCCTTTGCGAATTCCCACCCCAGGTCGTGGTAGAGGTACAGGACACGTCGGCGTTCGTGGATGAGGCCCCGCCGTCGCTCGAGGAGACACAGGCGGAGGGGCATTCGGCGATGCATGGACCACCCTCTGTTGTACGTCTCTCCAGGGTGTTATTCGCCGGGAGCTGACGATGTCCTGTGCAGGTGCAGAACGTACCTGTTTTTCCAGTCCTCAAGACCGTCTCATACGCGTGGGCGGGAGATCCGCAAGTACATACAGCGACCTATTCGAGCCCCGCGCTATGGCGTATCCATGGGCCGCTGCGCGTGAGGCTGTGGTGCGTTACTTCTCTCCTCCGTCTTCCGTGCGCCGACGAGTCGTAGCAGGTCGTACCGGCATTCGGGCCCCTACGAATCCATTCGAGAGACACGCCACGCTGAATCCGTGGGTTTCGGCTTCCTGCCTCATTGTGCGTGGCTTGAGCTCGTCCCCCGAGTCCCGACGTGTGCTGACACCTCCCTGCAGTCGTTTTCCAGCCACTCCGTCGCTCTAGTACTCGTCCTCCTCGTCCGCATCCGCACCCGCGCCCGCCGCCAATCCCAATCCTTTCAACGTTGCGGTGGACGTGGAGGACGAGATGCATGCGGCTTTCCCCCGCCCGCGGTACGCGCGTCGCCACTTGCAGCAACGCAGCCTTTGCTCGCAGTAAAACACGTATCTCCACCTGCAGGATCCCGCGCCTCTGCTGGGGACAGCGGCACTGGCGCAGCGCGAGTGGTGGGCGGGTGTCGCGGGGGTTCGTGCGCGGCCTGTGGCAAGGGTTAGCGGGAGGACTTGGAGATGGAGATGGAGATCGGGGTCGAGGAGGACGGCACAGAGGAGGGCGCCGAGGAATGCGCGGCAGAAGAGGAGGCAGGGGTGCGTCTTTGTTTCTTTCATGCTCCTCCGTGGCTCATTCTTCGTTATCGTCAGGCTTTTGCTTGCGTCGGCCGCGCGATCCGCGAGGAGGCGCGCGCATACTAGTGTCCACGCCGGCGTCTGCCGCCGCCGTCTTCCACTCCGTTTCTCCACCGCTCACAACACCCTCATTTTCGCCAGCGTGCTCTGTCCCTTTCGGAATCAGATTCTGCGAGATCATCGGGCGACGACGGCGCGTCGGACAGCGGGTACTCAGCGTCTTCACGCCGGAGCCGCGCATGGGCCCACCACCCTTCCACATACTCCTCCTCTCTGCGCCCGCATCCGTACCCTACGTGCCCACCGCACGCTCAGACCCAACGGCAGACGCGTCCCGCTCGCTCCTGCCCCGGGTTCTTGGACTCCGTGACGTGGATCTTCGGGCGGATTTGATTCCCTTTCCTATGGTTATTTATATCGTTATTCCGACTTAGATTCACCTTCTTGTCTTATATTTACTTCTCCCTCAGCCAATCCTGCCTTATTCTTAGGCTGTGGAGTTTTTTTTTGGGTGGCTATGCTGCTCCCGCATCGTTGCGGGAGCCAATTTGATTTGATTGAATTGGAATTTTCTTGTTTGCAGGGGTTTGAAATTTTTGAAAGGTTTTTTTTGGGTGGCTATGCTGCTCCCGCATCGTTGCGGGAGCAGATTTAAACGATGCGGGAGCAGATTTAACGATGCGGGAGGAGATTTGGTTTAATTGAATTAGCACTTTTTTTGCAGGGGGTGATTTTCTCATAATGAGAGCTGAGCTGGAGGGCGGAGTAATACTAGCTTATGGGTCGAGTTTTTACCCCCATTCTTCCCCTCCTTCTTTCGGCTGATTTTTGCGCGTTTTGGTGGTTTCCCTTGTTCAATTTCATCGTCCCGCTTCCGCTTCGACGCGTCATTTCCCCCACTCTTACGCTCCTTCTTTGGACCAGGTTTGGCGCGTTTTGCCGGCTCCTTGTCATTCACTTGGTCGTCCCCCTTGCGCTTCAACGCGCCTTTGAGCTCGACCGGAATGGGCGCAGTTGGTTTCAAGTCAATTACCGGGCAGAATCCTGTGCATTCGTCTATGTGCACAATGCATGCATCAGCGAAACATCTTACTTAGAATTTTCTCCCTCGCTAAGGTTTCTACACCCACGCCCCCGCCCGTTTGATGGCATCAGACAAAATGGCTTGTGCATGCCATTGTGTTTGCAGCGACGAGCAGAAGCATAAAAAATAGTTCATTGAGTGTATATAACATTGTATCTACAAATTCACGATTTCCGAATGTTTCGATACCCACGCCTTCCCATACTTAACTAATTTTCGTCGCAAGCCACGCCACCGCCCGTTTGATGGCATCAAACAAAATGGTTTACGTAAGCCATTTTGTTCGCCGCGACTAGGGGTCGACATATGATGGATCAACTATTATTTGGAGAGCCATTCTACTCAAGCCCACGCCCGCCCACGCCCACCGATGCCCACCCTCCCTATGATATTCAAAGTCTTCCTTAATGATTCCCATGATTTGAATACGGTCGCCAGTTCCGGATTATTGTGGTCGGGGTAGTTGGGGAATAGATAGAATGGCAGATGAGCTTCATTGAGTGTATGTAACATTGTATGTATCTAATTCGCCACGCCTTCCCATACTTAATTTTCGCAAACCACGCCCCTGCCCGTTTGATGGCATCAGACAAAATGGCTTGCGCACGCCATTTTGTTTTTAGCGATGAGCAAGGGCACAAAATGGTTCATTGAGTGTATATAACATTGCATGCACCGATTCATGATCTCCAACGGTTTCTACACCCATGCCTTCCCATAATCAACTAATTTTCGTCGCAAGCCACGCCCCCGCCTGTTTGATGGCATCAGACAAAATGGCTTGCGCAAGCCATTTTGCTCGCAGCACCTAGTGGCCGAAATAAAATGAAATCAACTATTATTTGGAGTTTAGTGACTCCATATGACGATGTAAGTAGAAAAAGAATAGCTTGAATCGAAAAACTCCACCCACACCGGGCACAAGCCACTTTGTCGCCAGAATGGCTTGTGGTCAAGACCCTGGTTCAACCGATGTCAACTAGCGAGAACCGTAACCTAGAATAGATGTCCAGATAGCTGGTTCAGCTCTGCTTGAGTATCCAAAGCCTTTTTGTGAAGTAATCTGTTCAAATTTCAGTTTGAGGTACTGAAACACTGTGTGGTTCAAAAGTCGGGTGAGTTGAACAGCGAATATCTTTGCATGGTGGACACTTCTTCCAATATTTTGAATACAGATGGACACTCAGGAGCATGAACTATCGGGTAAGCCTCACAAGCCTGCTGGCTTGCATGTAGTGTATGAGTTGCCGTCGTCATTTTTCATGGCGACGAAGAGTATATTAAAAGTATGTGACAATTGATGTCCTAGGTACCTACAGGGAACATATAATAATGTATTTGCCACATAAAATCCAACGCTAGGGCCCTACATGACGTGCAGTGAGCGCAAGCCACTTTGACCAAAGTGGCTTGCCAAGCCGACAAAATGGCTTGCAAGCCGAAACAAGCCAATTGGCGTGGGCGCAAGCCACTTTTGCAAGCCAACAAGTGAACTCTCGATAGAACCTTACCAATTGTGAGTGTGTTTGGGATGATTTGTCTATTGAGCGAATCTGTGGAGAGGAAAGGGCGAAAGCGGGGGTTTATTTATGCCTGAGGAAAATAGGAGGTGAGACTTTTTTGCCCCCGCGCCGGTCATGTTTCAGGCGGAAGTTTTGGATCTCGTTTAGAGCTGGGCCACTCTAGATGCAGCTCTCATCTGCCTAGAATTGTCTGGAAGGTTCAGGCCGTTCAATCCCCGAGCGGAGAGTGCGCGGAAGCTTGCCTGTGCAAGTATATCCACTTGTGCACCCTGGCTCTCCTACTGCTTCCTAACGTCAAGGAATATTGTGTGATTTGGGAACAGCATCATAGATTACAGGCAGTGGTAGAACGTTGTAGTGGCGATTCCATTGCGTTCCAAAGGAAGGGTACCGTGGGTACGGTATACTGTACTTTGAGTCCATCCGTCGACTTACCTCGGTATCATGAAGGCGGATCTCGAACTATGTATCTGTTGCGACCAAAAATCATCCTGCGAGGATTTGGCCCTGGATGGATCCCTATTTATCAGGCACCGAGCAAGGGTACGAATGGCAGTCACTTGCAAACCAGGCTTAGGGGCAAAATTAATTCGTATGCGCGTGAAATTCCAGGCCAGTGGACAGCCGGTAAGCCTCCTACTATGTGTTGCAGCACCTGTGCACTAAAATTGAAATTCCCGTCAAAGCTGATGAAAGGGCAACCCCGCCATGCCAAGGGTGATGGCAAATCAATCGCGAGACCGATTAAAACCGCACATCCCGGCCGGCGAAACCCTCGGCAATCTGAGGCCATTTCCGGCCATTTGAAACCCTTGGAATGACCGATTTTTCACCCATCAACTAAATTTAGACTAAGAGATTCTGGGTTAGCTAAAAATGTTGTAAACATCGTTTTAACAATTTTTCCCAACCATGCCAACCCGTGTAGCCGTTTACGGCCGTGCCGTGGACCGTGCCGTCCTGTCCAAAGGTTTGAATTCATTTTACGGGCCGTGGCCGTCACGGCACGGCGAACAGCCCTAAACGACACGCAACACCCTGAAGACTAATAGCCAATAATGTCATCTCAACCTCAACCTCAATTCATCGCCTCGGCGGGGGCGTCTTCGGGCCTGCCACATGAATCCAAGGTCAGAATTGCGAATAGACAAAAAGCGAAAACGGAGGTAGTAATTAGCAACGCACCGAACAACCCCTCCCTAGGTGGCGGCGCGCGCACTTCCGTACCGGTCGATGCGGGGACGAGGAGGGGGTTGGCACGCCATTGCGCCCATGCGGGGAGATCCGCGTTCGGATGAGGGTTCGGCACTGCGGGGGGAAGAGCGGATGCGGCAGCGGCGATTTTTTTGTGCTTCGTCGGCGCCTTGAGTGCGGGACGCCGCATTGCGGGGGGCGGGTGGACGACGCGCCAGGCGCCTGGTGCTGGCGGGTGTGGTGGTGCGGGCGGGCCGGGTTCGGGTTCGGGGATGAGTTGTGTCTGTGGTGATGCATTAGTCTATCTATCCGTTGGCGCAAAGATATAGAGAGGAAATGATTGGAAACGAGAAATGAGGAAAATGTGAGACGCACTCCATACGGTCCACCGATATACCCCGCGCTCGCGGTACTCGGAGGCCCGCCATACCTCGCCCTAATAACCCTCAACTCCTCAATCTCAAACTGCATAGCACGTCTCTCGTCGCGCAGCTTGCCGACCTCCTCGAGAAGGATCTTCACTTCGATGGACAGTGCTTTTGAGAAATCTGTTATGTACCTACCATTGGGATAATTGTTAGCAAGTTAAAGATGGCATAAAAAGATATTGGAGAATAGAAGATGAAAACGAAGGGAAGGTAAAGACGGAACCGAACCGAACGGAAACGCACTTCGGCCCGCCTCCCTGTGCTTGCGCAAAAGCCGATGCTTGCAGCTGGGCTTGTATTTCACGCTGCTGCTGTAGTTGCAGTTGCGCTTGTGCTTGCGCCTGCCAGGCCGTTTGTTCCTGTGGATATTGTTTAAGCCCGCCTCCCTGTGCCGATACCTGCGGTTGCGGCTGCTGCTGATGCGCCCCTAGGGAATCAGTCATGTGCCTAGCCATTAACGTTATCAGATTCATGGCCATGGATGCAGAAAGATAGATGTGAAAAAGACGAAGAAGTAAGTAGCAAAAGCAAAACAAAGTGAAGCAAGAGAAAGACAGCGAAAAATCGTACTTCGATCCCCCTTCCTGGGCATGCAGTTGGCTGTGTATTTCACCCTCCAGTTGTGATTTCGTCCTCAATTCAGCATATCCTTGGGGGTCTGGTTTAGAGCGCCCATCTCCTGCTAGTGCCGGTGGCCGAGCTTCTTCTTGTACTTCGCGCTGCTGCTGTGGTTCTGGCTGCGGAGGCGGCTGTCCTTGTCCTTGTGCTTGTCGCTGTGGTTTGGCCTTGGATCGCTTTGCCATCGCTCGCTGGGGATGTCGATACCGACGACGACGACGAGGCAGACGATGACAGGTAAAAAGGAAGAAGCGGAAGCTCGGGCCGAAGATGCTTGCCGATCCATCATGATCGGGGCAGTTTGGACACGTTCCTCGAACACGTGGCTGAGAACGGCTTCTCATCCACCTCATGTCTCCTCATGTCTTGTCGCGCATTCTGACTTCTGGCTCCTCGTTTCTGTGACTTGCCTTCTCGTACCAGCACTCCATTGACCTCCCTCCCGGTCTGCAAGTTTCGTCTCATTTCTCTCCTGCCAAAGTCCTCCTTCTCGCTTAAGCTCCCCTGCATCCAACAAGTCGAGTCTTGAGGCTCAGCCCAGCGACCAGAAAGCTGCTGTTCTTCGCTCCTTCCATTGCTCGACTCAAAACCAACTGACTCTGTCTATTTCGCAAAGACCTCGTCTCTGTCGTCAAATCTTTAGAGATGCGAAATGGCGCGAATGGGAGTCAAAATTGCTGCAAAGACCTGGACGTCGTCTCTGCTCGCGCGAGGCGCTGCTCCTGGCCGAACCCGCCGGTTTACGATGAGATGATTTCCTGCGTAGTGCTGGCAAGGTCCGGTTCAGAATGTGTAGGCCAGATTTTTCACGCCCTCTTGTAATTTATGTAGCTCCGCAATTTGCGGTCTTAGTTGTGATCTCATCAAGAGCTCATTATACCTACTCATTCGGAATCCCCCAAGGGTTGCTTTTAACTAAATCTTTGGCTTCGTCTTCGTGAAAACGGCTGCGGTTTTGCTGTCTATTTGAAGCGCTACAAGTAGCTTTCAGGAATCAGGATGGATGGAATCCCCGGCTGTTTATCTCTCTCTAGATAGATGGTCACACCGGCAAGTTGTCCACCGTCAAACCTAATGTCAGATTTTTGCTACATGGTTGGTTCAGAGTCGTTTATTACTAACACTGTTCGGAAACTTCGAAGATTGATCAAACAAAGGGTTGAAGGTCATTATAACCTGAAACCAAATTCTGGGAGCAGGCGCCTCAAAAGTTATAGCTGATAACCCAGTTCTGGTTCGTGTTCCCTGCGGTGCAGTTCCAGATTTGGAGCTGAAGAAGCAATGTATCAGCTGCCTCCAAAATGCTGACGCAATAGACTCACCTGCATCCCAGGAGTCTCCTTCCCGTCAGTAAGGTCGATGCACTGAGATGAGAAAGTATGTGCATTCACTCATGCAGAGCGGAATAGAATAGAGCAGATGCCCACCATATTAGATACCGGGACATTTTCAACTCGCCCGCCTGCCAATCAAGATTGTCAGCAACGGCCTTTAGGTCAACTTGACAGAACCTGGTACAGAATATCCCAGCCGGGATTCAACTCGAATGTCTCGGTAACTGGTAAGCTTACCGAGGAGTAGGATCAACTTCACAACCTCCTCATTAGGAGGGCGGATTCCCCTGAGAGTAATCTGAGGTGGAGCGTAAAAGGAGTCGAAGGCAGTATGATATCCGCAAAGGAGTATGGTATGAGGATTGCAGGCGACATGGAATGTCGCAAGCCAGAAAGAAGCCAGTTGAGAAATAACCCACAGTCAAGCCAAGGTAAGGCCTGAGATTAGACGAGGTAGAATCTACTGTACAGGGATTCTACTACGGGTTTATACACTATAAATGATAGGGTTTGATCGTAAACTACAGGAGCAGGGGTTTAGGTACATAGTCATAATATAGGGTCATCAGTCATAGGGGAAATGTATCCCGCTAGGAGGGTTCTTGTACTCCTAGCGGGATTTCTGCCGTTAGGGTTAATGAAAAAATAAAAGGAATGTGGCGGATTAATAATAATCCGGTGTCCGGGTTATCCAGTAGTGCATGAAATAAGCCGTTTCATGACAAAGATCCCACAGCATTGGCAGGGTTGGTCTGTGAGCAGTCGCTCAACCCGAGCTTCGTCCCCGCGCTTGTCGCGTCCCCGCTCGTCGCGAGACACAGGTCATTGTTTTGCACGGATTTAATTATTCAAATGCCTAAGACGATCCAGATCTGCCCGGGGCGGAGATGCGGGCAGGCTATTATGGCGTAGAAGAGCAGGAGGAACATGTAAATCCCACCCAACAGGATCAAGGTAGTAGGGAATGTCCAGAATCTGAGCTCGCGCTGGCGGCTGGGCGCCACTGCAAGACTGGTGGGAGTTGGAGTAGTGCGCACGAGGTGAAGCGTCAATTTGCGTAGCTCCTCTTGAATCAAGGAAGGGGCTATACAATTCTTCGTGCACCGAGTGATAGCAAGCGGCTGCATAATGTGAAACATCGTCGACTATTCGAGTACAAGCTGCATAGTGCGAAAATCGGCCAGCCACACCAAGGCCCCAAAGAAACCGACGCAGGACATTGGGCGATGCGACAGAGACTGAGCAAAGAGCACGCTTCCCCGACATACAGGTATGGCCCCGAAGAAATGACGAACGAACAACAGTACGCACCTTGATCATCTGGTAGAACCTCTATCGCGGCGAGATATTGAGGAGGAGAAGTATGAGGAAGCGTCCATTTTTTTTCCCCCTATGTCCGCGCAACGAGGACGTCCGCAGGTACTTCAACTAACATTCTGGACGGAGAAGTAAAATAGTCAGTGATTAGGTCGGGAAGATGATGGAGCACGAACACTGAGAGCCACAAGGAGATAATAAGGACTGAAGAATGAAGAAGGAGGCAAGGGAACTAGACGAGTTGCACCCGAGGAAGGGAAGAAGGAAAGTAAAGTAAATGGATCGCGAGGAAAACACGAAGTACGTGGAAGAATGGAAGTGCCAAACGAATTCACCCAACATTAATCTCCATCTGCAATGCTGGTGTCCACAGCGCAGGACAGACGCGTACCGAACGAGCGCGAAGGGATGTGTGTTGGAGGCAAAATGGAATAATGTCGAGACTGTGGGGCATGTTCGGCAAACGAGAGAATCAAGGGTACGAGAGGGCATGTCCGAGGGACGAATACTAAGATGTTGGACGGAAAGATGAGGGAGGGTACGCAGCGAGGAAAGAGAGACGGGGTGAAATGGGGAGGATGGATAGCCGGAAAGTGGGCATGACAAAGGCCGGAGGAATGCACGCTGACAAGAGCGTGCTCAAGAAGCAACATAGAAGGACGGACATAATTACTTACCTGACAGCTCAGCTCAAACACATTCCGATTATCTTCCTAGGGCTTCAACCCGCCCGTTAAACGGGACGGCCGTCCAAAAGACGGCCGTCTTTTTTGACGGGAGTGTCAACCCGTCCCGTCCCCTTGAGTCTGGACCTCTTAGGACGGGCGGGTCCCGCCCGTCCCGCCCGTGACGGCCGTTTCGACGGGTTCAATGAGATTCCTGGCGGCATCATACTGGTGAGTAAATAAAATACTGTGTGAGGGTATTCACAACTCAAATCAAGTTCTTTGCTTCTCAAAGCAATTTTTGAGGCCTCCAGACAACGAAGAAAAGCCTTTGAGGTCGTCTGGATTCTCAAAGCGGGCAACATTGATCCCATCAATCATCTCAATCACCTTGCTTTCGACTCGATTTTTGCCCCAAGCAGTGAATTCATGTGGAAATGTGATGGATGATCTAGATTTCACCATAGAGTCATCCAAATCCGACCAGATTCGAGCGGTCTTGCCCAAATTTACATTGATCCCGGGTAGACCCGTCCAACCCGTCAAACGGGCGGGGACGGGTACCCCGTCGACGGGTCAGCCCGTCCCGCACCCGTCCCGCCTAGGTCTTGGGGTCAGGCTCAGGATGGGCGGGTCCAAACCCGTCCGTCCCGCCCGTCGACCCGTCAAGAACGGGGACGGGTTGAAGCCCTATATCTTCCCCACCATCGCAGCCAACGCCATACGGTGTGCAGCTAGCGGCGGCACAGCCGTGGCAGGAAGCTGGATGCGCTGATGTGGAGCAACCTGCTGAGTGCGGCACAGCGAGCGCACGGTGAGCCGACAATGTGCATTTTCGTTTGATGCGGCACCCCTTCTGGGGCAACGCAGGTTTACGCGGGCTGGCGTTCTGAATGGAGTAACATCATACTTAGCACATGTATTGAGTTGGAAACATGAGGACGTGCGAATGCGAAAAGCCAGAAAGCCAGAAAGAGAGACCGAAGAAGGGAGGAAGAATGAAAAAAGGAAAGGTAACTACTGTACACGAGTCGCAACGGTAGAAGGGACGAAGGAAATGGGATTAATACCCTAAGCGAAAAAAATAAGAAGGAGGAATATGGAAGAGTAGAAGCGTGGTATGGTGAGAGAATCCACGCAATCCACCTGCAACGCCGATGTAAACAATCCCAGGAGGAGTAGCGCTATGCGCGCGCGCCGGGTTATCGCGATGAAACACACCAAAATTCTGAGTGCAGGGCAACTCGGCGCGAAACGCCCGGCAAAGGAGGAACCAAGGGTGCGATATACAGGGAGCGTTTAGGTGTGGGGAAGAGGTTGGACGTAAAGGTGAAAGAAGGAATGAGGGAGAATGCGCGGCGACGAAAGGAGGACGGCGTGAACAAAAAGGCGGAGCGGAGGAGGGGATTTATCGCCAGACAGACTGAACAGTGGGCCCATGGGTATTATGAAAAGAAAACAAGAGGAAGGCACAGCGATTGAAAACACAAAGCGCCTAAAATAAGAAACAGGTTACTCATCTGACAGCCCCGCAGCGGCGTGGGCCGGAAACTGTCCGATGATCTTCTCCACTGTCCCTGCGAGCGCCATGCGGAGCACACGAAACGGCGTCGGAGGTGTGTAAGGAACCAGGAAAGGTGCCGCCCCCGCCCGGCGATGGCGAGAGGAGTGCGCGTTTACAGAACGATGGGGAGATGTGGGAGGAATGAAGGTGTCAGTACTTAGTTGGGGTTCAGACGGAAAACCAGGCGAGAGCACAGCAAGGTCGAAGGCGACGCTGTGCGCGGGTAAGAGCGAACACGAGAGCGACCCAGGGTAATTCGCTGGCTCTAGGCCAAGGAGAAAAAGAAAATGGGGGATACCACACACCATTCGCCGATATACCCTCTGACCCACCCCCTTGCCCAACATCCTGTCCATCTCTGCTTTCTCGCCAGTTGGTGCTCCTGTAGATGTGACGCGGAGGAGAACTCGGATCGATAGGCGAGTGCTCGCTCCTGGATTGTGGCCGTAGTAGGGGAGAGAGCACGTGGTGGCAGAAGCGTGCTTCCAGGCGGGATGAGATATTGTGGCCAGAGTAGCTCATCAGAAGCGAAAAGGCCCTTGCTAAGAGCACTGCAAAATTGAAGAACGAAGCTTGAAGAACCCGTGAACAGAGACTTCAAGATTGAAGAGAGACGCCTGCCTGCGCCGTGCAGTGATGGAACCGTTGACACGAAGCAAGCATGGAGCGACCACCATATGTGAGAGCCCGAGAAAAATTCAAAAAGGCAGCAGGAAACGAGAGATCTTCACGAAGCGACAGGGTGGCAGCGAGCGAAAACTCGAGATGGTGGGGAAAGGCAAGGTCGAAGGATCAGATGGATCCGTGCCACGTGTACGGCAAAGCCTCTTGCTTCTCGCCTCCATCTCTGCGGGCGATTTTCTTTGGATTCACAGCGCTCCTGCAGCTTTGCGAACAGCGCCGTCGGAGGCCACGTACTCTCATTGTACTCTGCCTCGGAATGCCTGCGCTCCATCGCCGATAACGCCGACAGCTTCACAATCTCGGCGTCACATCGTGCGACGTGCTGGCTCTGCGAACGGGGCTGCGGTCGTATTCTCGATCGCGATGCCTGCTCGACGGCTGACCCTTTTACTGTGTTCCCTTTTTGGAGGAAATCTGAGGTTCAGGACACCGTTTGTGATGCATCGCCTACTACATCTCGTTCTGTACTATCCTATGCGCTGCTCCGTCGGAGCATATCCTGCTCCGTCTTGGGAGCATTTCGCGCTGTGAAAAATCTGCGCGCTGCACCGCCGACGCGTTCTTTGTTTGTGCGCGTATGGCGGTCAGCACAGTGTCCTAACGCGAGACTATTGACCACCTCCATCCAACACGGTGCGCGTTTACGGTGCGTACGTGTCATAATCGGCTTAGCCCTGGTTCACGTCTCGTATAGGCCGTCTCCCCGCTTCCCGCGGTTCTCCTTGACCCCGCAGCGCCTGCGCTAACTGTCACTTCGTCCGCGTACGCTGCTTGTCGACGCGGCGTCTGCAGAAACCCATGGATGCAGCAGAAAACTGCGCATACTGCTTTCCCTCGGTTGCAAGACCGTGAACGCTGGTCGCTCTCTGTCCCAATTGTGTTCCATCTCCGTTCTTTTCATATTTCTCGAACGAAAAAATATTTTTCCTGCTCACATTTCGCCCATAAAACTCTGCTCGCCGTATTCTCCCCGTTTATTCCGCGCCGAGGTGGAGCGCCTCCGCCCCTCCCAACGGCTTCAGCGTGCATATTGGGGGACCGCGAGCGTGTCTAAAGATCAGGTGCGTATATCGACTTATATTCCTTCTAGATCTCCCCTCTCCACTTCTCATTTCTTCCGCGTTCTGACGAGTAATTCCAGCGCCTCGCCATGTCCTCGCCATTGTACCGCCTCGCACGCGCACCGCCGTCCCTGTAAGAACGCGCGCTCAACGGACTTGCGTATCTACGCTCACAATGACAACACCGTATTTCCTTTGCCGTGCGAGCGTGGGAGCCGCTAGGTATTGGCCTCTCCCTCTCCCGTGATTGTCAGCTCATATATCTGCTTCCCTTTTTTCTTCCGCATTCCAGCGGTACCGGCAACTGAAAAGCTATCGCACCGCCCGTCAACCATTCACAGCCTCGAGAGATGTATGTGCATTGCTTTCCTCCACCCCATTCCATGCCGTCCTGATTCAATATAATATTTCGTTTCTAGGTATCGCACAAAGCCCGTGGATGAGTCGCAGCGTCAAGAGTTAGGTGCTCGTTTCCTTCCTTCCCGCGTCTTTTTAATTCGATGGTTCGTTCCGCCATGCTAATTGTTTCCAATATCTCATCGCCGCGCTAGTATAGGATTAATTACACGGCCTCGCGCCGCCGCTCGGCGTACGCGATTTCTCCGCCGCAACCTAGCAGCAACACTCAGTAAAGCGCAGTCTTGCGTGGCATCTTCGATAGATGCAGGCGGACTACTAATCGTGTTATCTTCGCGCGCGAGTCTCCAGGAGCTTTGTTCCAGGTCTTGGCGTCTTGTACTGGGACTCGGCCAGCTACCGCTCAAAGACGCTCAATGTTTCGCAGCGTCCATGAAATATATGAACGCTCTCGCTCCACCCTTTCCCCCTCCCGTTCCAAATTCGATAAGTCGACGCTCTAAACGACTGGTCCTCGCGTCGCTGCACGTTGTGCTTGGTGTCTCGGCGAGTCGGCCCCTCGCGCTGACACTGCTGGACGCGTCGACGCCCATGTCTCGCGAACAGCGCATCCACCGTGCCGTCGCCGTCGCCGTTGCTCGCCGCCGGACCACTGCTCGTTGTATTTTAGAAGCGCGAACTCTCGGGTCTCGGAGCGTACGCCTTGGGAAGTCACGTATCTAGGTCTCGCGCGAACGGCTCGGTCGCAATCGGTCTCGTTTTCTGGAAGCCAGAGCTGCGTCCAACTCCCAGCTCATGCGCTATCCTCCGCTTCCTATGCGCTTTCCTTGATATCCTGGGCAACTCAATATACTTGTACTTATGTCGCGATGCTATGCCCTTCTGTGAAGCTTCGATCTCCTTCTGGCCTGCGTCTCTAATGGGCTTTTCTGGCGTACTCCGACGAATTCAGGACTGGATAAGACCGTCAATCTGCGCTGTTTTTCGGTACTCACCGGCGCCTCGGAGTCGGTTCATGTTGTTATTCAATACCATAATATATTTGCGGTTCAAGTTGTCCGAATCTCGAGTTTGGCTGGTGCCTTCTGCTGGGGGCGTTAATCGCCAATGCGTGTTGGCGCTTCCTTCAGCCTACGAATTAATTCGTTCAGTCTCGTCGCCGCCGTTCCTCATGTGGCCTGCTGCTCGGCGGAATATTCACACTCTGCCCTGAATTCTTGAAGATACCTCGGCGGTTTGGAGAGCGAACACCGCTGAAAACCCATTTCAGGATGCCGTCCGTAAGTTATTTTCGTTCGATCGTTTGCCTCGTGGGTGATGGAGCGCCCACAATGCCAGCGCAGCGGCCTTTGCTTTCGACTTCCACCATCTGCGCTGCTCGTCTGTTTTACAGGAGTCTTCTGGGGATTTCTCGTGCTCTCGACTGGGGATTTAGGCTCGTTGGCGCTGTCACCAACTGCATCGGCCAACGTCGTCAAATTTACTGGGCTTTCTGCTATCTCCTGGTGCTCTTCTGCTCTTCGGTGACCTTCAGAGCGGAACGGAGAGCGCGGAATATGCGGATCACGGAGCTCAAATCGACGTTGCCTTATTTCTTCTGCTCTCTCTGGTGGCGGCGTTGTACACATTTAACACAGTGTACACAAGTGACATCTCATTTTCTTGACAACTCCTTCCTATATCCCGCCTCTTCAGCTATTTGTGTTGACGCTCTATGAACCATTTGCTCGCCGTGACTTCAGAATACATGAATGCCTTATACTACGTGCTTTAACTTGGCGCTTCTCATGGGTTGGAGTACACTACGTCGTTCTGGTTCCCTGTGCTGAACGTTTGGCTGCCGCGGCGCTAACTTGTGGAATACTGCGTTCCGAGTGATTTTTTTTTCGTTAACTTTGAATCCAATCGTATAGCTATCCAGTTGAGCAATGCCTTGCCTCGCACCACAAGGCCAGGATGTTACTTCCATACTGTGCTTGCCAACGTTGGGCGGGACGACCAAGACATTAGTAAATGCGCTCACCGTTGAGCTTATCGCGAAGCCTCGAACAACTGGACGATACCTGGGCGACTTTGCCGACGCGGATTCTCCCTACAAACTCAATCCCATTCTTATGGTGTATCGCCGAGACAAAGATGACTGGAAAAAAGGGAAGACAAAGAGAGAACAAAGAACATACACACATGATCATGCTTGCCAAATTTCAGTAGGCCGGAGGTGCTATTCGAAAGTTCAAATGTCAGGATGAATCTCAGTCAGACTGAAATCAAAGCTGATTCTGGATCTGAAACTAATGGACTCAGCTTTTCTTTCGGTCGGACTGAAATTTAATCTGATACTTAAGTACTTTCGGCGCACCGAAACTTGGCAATCATCGCTGTGCCTGTCTTGGGCTTGTTTCGAGGTCCTCATTTTCCACTAATTGCTTTTCTACTCATTGTTTAGCTCTACCGCGGCGTGTCAGGAGATAATGACCGTGAGCTCGGCTACGTGATGATTTCCCAGTGGACTTTCCCTCGCTACGGGAGTTGACGGGAGATATATGTGATACACTTGGAAAAGCTGTGTAGGAGGCGGCAATGCGCGATCTCCAGAGCGATGCAGACAAGTCAACGTGTCTCTTAGCAGTTTGGGGCTCCGATGAGAGGGTCAAATTGGCTCAAAACGGTGGCTATGTCAGACACCGCCACCGTGGCTGTGTCACCGGTTTGACCCTCTGAACAGAGCGGCAAGTCTGGTAGGTTAACCTAACCTAACCTAGCCTAGCCCTAGTTCGATTCCCTTGAGCAGTACATATTGCTTTCTTTATGTCGGCCTGTTCTTTTTATTTTGCAACCCTTTTTATTTTATTCACCTGGGCCGTCTCTCCTGGTCAGACTATCTTTGGGGTACCTTCTAGGTTAGCCAGCGGCTGCGCAGTTTAGCACCATACTGAAGTTCCCGGAAAGCTGGAGCGTGTTTACCTCAATCTGGACTGAACGCTCATCAATATTTGATCGGGATAGCACGTGACCACACGCGTGAACTTTCCTCGCGCTCTTTGACTCTAAATACGGGCCGTAGGTCGAGGAAAAACCAGAAAGTATCGGGGAGCACCAGTAACTTGAAAGAAACATATTAGTAAAAACACATTGACGGGGACAGTTGGACTCACCAAAACCATCGTGAGACCCGAAGACAGAGCCGTGAGTGTGCCTCGATTGATGGCGTCGATTGATGGCGTCGTGAATGAGCATGTTAATGATGGAGTTAGCTCTGTTGGTCCAAATGGGCCATAGTTCGTTCGTGGAATGAGTACGTACTTTAGCATTTCTCACTTCTGGCTAGTAAGGAATATGCAAAGATAGGCGGTAATGAAGAGGTCGCAGGCAAGGGACGCTGCAGCTTGAAGAGTGTTTATCGGCTGAGGAAGGGGCGTCAGGAGTGGAGCCCAATTAACCTGCCTCGCATACCTTTGTCTCATCGAGCTTTTCGAAGGAGCAAAGCTCATATCTGAATCAATCGTTAGTTTCTTGGGAAGCGTAGTATGAGGGAAACGTACGATATGATTGCCTGGGCGATTCCGGCCACTCTCGGGGTTGTATGTCGGTGAGGCCCTCGTGGGACGATAGGAAGACACACAGGTTGGGACCACCGCAAACGCAAACTGAAATGGGTTAAATCAAGGTATCAGGCGGTGAGCGGATAGGTTCCCACAATCGTATATATCCCGTAGCAGAGAGGCTGGAGTTTCTGCGCCGCCCGGTGGTTACTGGAGGAGAGAATCAGAAACCAATGAATTCGTCCAAAGGACACTCATGCTTGTAGATGCGACTGGCGAAGAATCAGAACGAAAAAAGTCAGGGGTCTCCCTCTGGGAATTGGACTGACTGAGTACATCTGAACGACAAATGCTGAAAGATACTGTACAATAATGTTGATTAAGCGCGGGGCATGGGAGTGGGAGACGTACCGCGGCAAGCAGTTGCAACCGGATAAAGAGACGTGTTATATTTCCATCACAGGATCTCTGGAACCACATATCGCATCGGCGCTAGAGACGATGGGGTGGTCATCAGGGAGCTGCACCGGCTTTGGAAATCGTACCATATCAAGTCGAGTTGCAGTTGACCGAAGCGCTCGACAAAACGAAAGTACGAAGACCGGAAAAAGAAAACAACTTGAATGGTTTCCAACACTCTAAAAACCTTGTGTTAAAACTCGGAGATTCCCCAGGAAGACGGACCGCACAGGACGAGCAGAACCTGACTGCCGTCAGTTTAGAGAGAAACAGAATCGACGGTACTTCCTCTGGAATTTATGTACACCGTGTCGGTACGACGGTCGGTGAAATAAATCCAGGTTTGAAGGACGCTCATCCCATGGAGAAGTGTTCCCAAAAAGAGCGAGACCAGCCAGACACCGTAAATTAAGTCGCGGGGGCTCGACATCGGAAGGAGTGTGTTGTGGCAGCTAGAATTGACGGGGAGAGCGTAGAATGGGAATGTCAGGAACACCGAGACGTCATATGTATAGAGCCCTGAGAATCTTGGAGATCAATCTCGCCAATCTGGAACCAAATCTTCCATCAAGCACATTGATCATGCATGACTTGTCCCGCCGACTGCCAAAATTCGCGTGCCACTGAGTCTGGGAACAGCATCGGAGACCAACGCAATGCCTGAAACGAGATCATGACAGGATGGGCCTCCCTATCCACCGGCATTGAACACAATCCAACGAGGAAAACGGGTGGAGGCAAGCCGGGCTTTGATGGAGAGAAAGGGAGGAGAATTCGAAGAAAAGGCAAAAGCTGCACCGTTTGGCCGTCGTGCCTGATCGCGGTTACGCCATCTCAACCCTTCAAGCCAACTTCCTTTTGAAGTGTCATTCATGCTGCCCTGCGCCTCTGAATGCATTGATGCACGCTGTATTTTAGCTCAGAAGTTTTCAGAGACGGGTCCGCCTGGGATATGCCTCGGAGATTCCGATGCTCTCAGCCCAGCGCGAGCCAGCTGGGAACGGGAAAACGGTGTCGGCATATAATCCCGCACGCTTCTGTATTCGAATCATAGTTTCAGGCTCTATAATCGATGGCAGGCGGCAGAGAAAGATTTTGATGTTGCTCACCGGTACGAGAACCTGGATGAATTTCAGCGCAGCACGGGTTTTCCATGCAGATGGGCAGCGGCGCCCGCGGGGATTCCTCGGGCGGGAGGAGCTCATACAGCGCGGCCACTTCGAACGCCGTGCACTAGATGGGGAGGTCGCGTGCGAGGTCGGTGGTGAGCTTGATCGCGAATCTTAGTTTTTGCTTCGCCGATATGTAGTACAGATCGGCGCTCCTTCGACGGTCCATCGCGTGCCATCGCGTGCCATCGCGTGCCATCGTGTGCCGCATGCCGCCAATGCAGTGCGAGCCTTCTCATCACATTCTGATGTCGCAAGACCGAGGGCGGGCGACGGCTCGCGATGGCTCACGATGGACCGTCAAAGGGGCGCCGATCTGTACCACATATCGGCGAAGTAAAAATTAGGGCGGGCTGTGGTGGGGCGAAATTTGGCAGGGAAAATTTATTCTATAACGAAGAAGAATCTCGGGACGGAATTGTCCTAGTGTACAGCCACCATTATGTGCTCATAATGACTTCTTATATAGATAGTTTTCGACATTTATTTAACTCGAAATCGCGGCTAAAGAAGAATGACGTCAGGGCCCTGTGCGCGAAAGAAGATACATAGGCTAACGCATTTGGTGCTGACTTGATTTCCCGCAATAAGCCCCACCTCAGTGACGTCCATGTGACCGACCCGCAGGCTATCCTCCCTTTTATCTTGAGAACATGTGTATTCCATGTTAATCGGTACGCATTGTTCTCCCGTTCACGTGCCACCCTGACCCAATTCTAGGAAATTTGCTGCGATGGCGTTGGCGGTCCCGGACGAGGAAATGGGACGTATCCGGCGATGCTACTACATCAAAACCAAGGACGAGCTGGACGAATTCATCGAGCGGTGCAAGAATTCGGAGCATAAAGTGGTCCGAGGTATGGCTCAGATTTACAATTGAACATGCGAGATGCTTAGAGTTGTCGCAGATTGGATTAAGGACAAGGACTCAGTTCGAGACTGGTTCTGGTCGTCAATCAATGAGTTCTTGTCCGAAATACCCAAAGAAGACTGGTACCTTACTCCGGGAGACACGAATCTGAACGAAAGTGCCCACCCGTATACTAATCAACACACGGGAACGAATCTTCCACTTCTGGAAGCAATCCAACGGTAAGGGCCATTTCATCGATCCAGATCGCATGCTGACGAAACTCGTGCAGAGCGTATCAACTGGATCTTCAGGTTGAGGAAAAGATCAAATTAATGGAAGAGCAATGTGTTCTTATCAACCACCGGAACTCCAAGGGCCATCGTGATCGCAACAACGCCTCCCGGCGGTCGGCAAACCACCACAAGGCGTTGGACCGGTCCCATGCGCGCGAAGAAATTGAAGGAATTGACGCGCAGGTGAAAGCCCTCAAGGAGAAGAAAAAAGCCCTTCAAGCGACCAGTGGCATCAAGAAGACGAAAAAACAAGGGGAAAAGGAGAAGGTAAAAGCGCCCGATGAGAACGAACTGGCAGGCTTGTCCGAGGATATTCCAGACTCATCAGACGAGGCGGGCCATGGGCTAGCTCCCATCCCAGCAGCATACACGGAGCAGGCCGCCTTCCTAGCAGCTCCGATGCTATCTAATTTCGGATTCCAGCTCGATCCGGCGCTGGAACCTTCATTCCCACCGGGCGCTGGTTACGAAAATCTAGATGGAAACCTAGAGGACTACATGTACCCGTTCTGATTTTCTGCCAATATCCATAAATATTCATGTCGGTTTAATTCTGTACAACTGGGAGCCTCACAAGGCTCCGTAGTCCATCTCCAAATATTTGTGGAATTAACTACGGTGCCCCCCACTCTCAGATTCAAATGTGTCCGGATCAGCATTATTGCCCGATCGGGTAACTGGAGGGCGGGAAGGGCGCCCAGGTGGCGGACGGCGTGACAGTAGAAGTGAAAGCTACCAGTAGAAGTCGGGAACTATGGGTGGAAGTAGAAGCACAGCTCAGTAGAAGAATGAGCCACTTCTACTGGGATTTCAGGGCGCAGTAGAAGTAGAAGTGACTTCTACTTCTACAGTTTTGGTCATTCCTCGCTTCCCGTGCGAGTGACGCGACGATGACATAGACGAAGGCGAGCGCGCCCCATTCCCGAACGACGAGCTGTGCGCTAACGATACCCGGGAGTGCGCGCGAGCGCCGCGGGCGAGGGCGACGCCGCGAACACCTCCGTCTGGTACAGCGTGCCGTCGGTGGCAAGGTTGACGCGGAGCCCGCAGACGGGGTACGCGTCCACGAGCGTTCTACGGCCGATGTCAGTGGGGTGTAACGAGAGGAAGGGGGGGAGGAAGCGCACTTCAGGGCTCCAACCGCTGCGCCGGGCCCAAACCACATCCCATATCCTTCCCTGCGGCTTTTCCCGCGAGCGCCATGCGGTGGACGCCGAAGGGCGCGGCGGGCGCGTCGAGGTACATGACACGAGACGCGCGTGCGCAGCGTGTGCAATAGGCGACTTTGGTGGGAAGAGCGGGGCGGAGCCGGGTGTGAGATGTGGGTGGTTCTGGGGGAGATGGGTTAGTATGACGACGCAGTATGAGACGAAAAGAAGAAGACAAAGTCAAGTGCGCGAAAGGACACGCCAAACGCCGAGACTTCAAGTGCCAGCGCACCACGTCCCGGGAGGCCGGCGGCGCTACCACGCAAACTCTCCCTGCGAGCGCTCCCACGCTGGGTCATGTGCGTTGGGAGTTTTGGCGCGAGGACAACGCCCCCACTTCGCGCCGTCCGATGACCAGAAATGCGCCCCCACACCTTGACGATTCACGGGGAACGGCACGCCATGGACGCACGAAACCCTTCCTCCGAGCCATGAAGCCGCGATAGACGCGTTGGCAAGTTCGAGCAGGAGTGGCGGGAACCCGCCGCTTACGCCCTCGCGCGCCTCCAACGCCGCCAATTCCGCTCACAGGCCCTGAAGAACCACGGGCCACGGTGGGCCAGATACCCAGGGAACTCCTCCTGGGAGGACTAGGACGTGCCGCAAAGGAGTATAGAGAACGAGCGAAGATGGTGGTGTGGTGGTGAGAAATGGTGACGTAAGCAGTATATTGCGACGGGGAGAGGAGGTGAAAGGGTGGGATGGGGGGATGCGGGAGGGAGGAATGAATGAATGGAAGGGAGAAGGAACGAAAATGAAAGAAGTGAAAGTAGAAAATAACAGCACGTCCAAAATAAAAACAGGAACGCCCACGCAAACGAATCCGGCCCCAAGGAAGAACGAAGAACGAGAAAAAGATCAAGAAGGAAGAGAAAAACTCACCACCAACCTGCTGCAGCGCAGTCGCGAGCAGACTCCGGCTCGTGTCGAGCATGCACACCCAGCCGGCATCATTCGTCCAACCCTTGGCGCCGCCGAGCGCCCACCACATTTTCTTGTGCGTTCCCAAAGCAGCGGACGGGGACGTCGAAGTCGAGTTGTAGGATGCATAGGACGCAGTGCTGGGAAGGAAGGCCTCAGCACGGGCGTAAGAGTACGGGAGCGATGAGAATGTACAAGAGGAAGGGAGATGTGAGAGGGAGAATGGAGGGAAGGAAGTGCGAAGGGTGTGGAGATGGAGACGACAAGGAAAGGAAAGAAGCGAAGGACGTACGAGTTATTACTCCCACTCGTACTGCTCCTATGACCACTCGAATGGGAATTGGAGGAAGGTGGCGCAGGGAAAGACAGCGGCGGCGGCAGCGTCGCGGGACTCGACAGATCGCGGATGGGCTCGAACCCCGCGCGGTACGTGCATCACACCTGCGCGCGCAACGCCGCGTGGAACTGCGCGGGCCACGGCCCCTCGTCGACATCGCCCTCCCGTGCCTGCGTCGTGGGCTTGGTGTGGGCGTTGGCAAGGTCGATATGGAATGCGCGGCGTGGAACGTAGAATGTTAATGTGAATGCCCGCAGCAACCGCGACGCACTCCTCGTCCTCACTCGTCCATCGCGGCAACCGTACGCCTATCAACCATATCTCCTCCGCGCTGCGGTCGGGTGCCGCGTCCCCGTCCAGCGTCTCGCTCGTGTGCCCATGCTCTGACGAGCACGAATGGGAGTGAGACGAGGATGGTGGGACACTGGCGCTGAAGTGCCGCTCGGAGCGGGTGCGCGGGCGCACGATGCCGCCGTACGCGCCGGGTGGGTTGCCCGCGTCGTCGCCGTAGGCGGTCTCGTGGAGGGTGAGCAGCTCCGCGGAACTGGGCGCACGGCGCTCGGCGTCGTGGATGCGCTGTCGTTCGTGCGTGTCTTTGCCTACACCGAAGAAACGCCTGCGTCAACCGCCGCCGGAGGAGGGTGTAG
Source organism: Mycena vulgaris (assembly GCA_029204335.1). NCBI lineage: Eukaryota > Fungi > Basidiomycota > Agaricomycetes > Agaricales > Mycenaceae > Mycena > Mycena vulgaris. The sequence continues at coordinate 35,661 of JARGYA010000041.1, read as the reverse complement.
TGAAGTTGAAGGAGGTGGCATGCGAGGCGAAGGAGGACGCAGCAGAGGACATGCGGTAGATGGAAAGTGACTTGGAGGCGGTGTCGCGTTGGGTGCGTTTAAAGCCGGGACGCGGGCATCCCGAATTCGAATCCGCTCCAATCAACGCTAATGAGTGTCCTATCGTATAAAAAACGTCAGCGATGCCAGTTTGGACGCCAGAAACGGGGGGAAACGAGGGGATGAATGACGAGGGGGAAGGCGACGTACGGAAGGAAGGACCAACGAGAAGACTAGCCCAGCGCGAGGAGGAGGAGGAGATCGAGGTGATGGAGGAGAAAAGTGTGTGCGTATTTGCCAGCAGAGTGCGTTCGGATGATGTCGGACCGAATCCGCTCTTGGGGCGTGGATTTGCACAGCATCCGGCGATCATACATTGCGTTGCTTTGTCAGTGTTACGACGCTTGTCTCGAACGTCCATATCATGTCCACCAAACTCAGCAATTTCGACGAACACGACGATGACAGCTGCGATCGCGAGAGCATGTCATCTAGCGACTTGGATAGCGTCTTTTCACTCGCTAACAAGCCTAAAGCTCCTTCATTGGTGCTCCACCGCCCGTACCTGACCCCGGACGCCCGTTCTACGACCGGCTCTGTGTCGGGACAAGCCAAGCAAAAGCTCATCGACGTCTGTGGCGGTCGCAAATGCATCCTCACCAACGAGTCTGCACCCCACGCCAGCATTGAAGCCGCGCACATGTTGCCTAGATCCACCAGCAAACACTTGGTACACCCATTTCCATTCATTCAGTGCTCCTCGTAACCTTTCCTCCCTTTAGTTGACAAAACTCGAATTTGCGTTTGGCCTCCGCTACGGACAGATGCATATCAATACTACGCGTAACTTGGAGCACAGTGAGTCCCTTGCCCAACTTAAGTACCAGCATCTCACCCGCAATTGACGTAGTCAGAGCTGACCTCCACCGCTCGTTTGATGATAATGGGTGGTTCTTACTTCCAGACAGAGATGTCCTCGACAAGATCCTCCTCTTCCGACCCGGCTCCGGACGCACTTACAAACAGGTGTGTGGATCCTAAATTTCTGGAGACTCCGAGATGTTGATGACGATTCGAGATTTTCACGCGTAAATATTTCACATACCGCCTGGTGCCTCTGAAGCTCTTCACCGACAACTGCGGGATCTTCCGGCGGCAATCTCCCAACGATCCCGCTCTCTCCGATACTCCCGATCCCGCCCCCTCCGGTACGCCCGATCCTGTCGCCTCCGATACTTCCAACCCCGCCCCCTCCGATACTCCCGATCCCGCTGCCTCCGATACTTCCGACTCCCCCCCTTTTTTTCCCGCCCCTCCCATCTATCGTCAAATATTCCCCGTCGCACCCGGCGAACGCTTACCTATCATCGAATCTCGTGTCAATCCTTTTTTCGTGATCGCCAATGCGGGGCCCAAACTCGAAGCGGACGTGGACCTCTTACCCCGGCATTTGAAGCTCGACCGGGAGATTCAGACCCTCGGCTTCATTTGGCAGAACTGGATGGCTCTGAAGCCAACCGCCGAATGGCGTAAATCAGGCCGCCAGGGCAGGGGCGGCGGCGGCGGCGGCGGCGGCGGCGGCGGCGGCGGCAAGGCTGGCGGTTCAGCCCCCTCGAGCCAGCGTGATGGCTCCCCTGCACCGTCGCGTACCCCCTCGCGGAGCGGAGCAGGTTCCGATGGCAGACAACCGGCGGGCCATGGGCTGGCGCATACTACCGTCATGGGCGTTCCCGAATTGGACGCGGATCATCAAAGCAACAGTACCGAGTCAAATCTCCTCACGCAAGATGCTGTCCGGTCTGTCGTTGATTTAGATCGCACGGAATTTCTTCACAAGTGGCTACAAGAAGATCCTCATACACACACGTACGCATAGGCCAGTTACCTCGTTATCCTCACTTACCGTTGCCCAGTCTAGGTGTCGAGGTGTAGAATATTAGTAGTGCACGTTCCTGTAAAAGCACACAATAATGCTGAATGCTTGGTTTCGATTCGTACAGGTTTATATCGGCTCGATGGCGTAGGGACCGCACCTGCTTGGATTTTTCCCTGGCCGTCTCTTGCGCTTCTGACTGCCTTAAATCCGACTTTAACGTGTTGTTTAAGTAGGACGCGTCTCATTTTCTGGTCACATCCGCCCTTTCATTTCATCCACCGCGCTCTGCCTTGCCTACCGCAATACCGTCTCATCGCCGCAGGCCTGTGAATTCGTGGGCTAGGTTCTTGCGCCGCGATCTTGCCCTTGCCCGTCGGCGCCGGCGTGCGCCTATCTTGACTGAGATATGCCGCTCTCCGCCCTCGACGTTGTCACCACCGTAGGGCAAAGAGAGGGGTACGAAGTTGCGTGCGACGAGGTGCGCTAACTTTTCTCCCTATTTAATGGGCTCCCGCTAATCTTGTTCTTAATCCCCAGCCTCCATTCTCCGTCTCGACTTCCCGCCTCTATCTCCACTTCTGCGATTTCGTACCCCGCGCTGCACGGGCGGATTCGGGGGAAATATGTTTACAGTCCCCAGGAAGTCGAAATGCGCTCATGGCCACCAAGTACGCGCACCGTCTCTCTACGCAATAGCCTCCGTCTAATTGTTATTCGGAATGTATGTGCGCCCACGATCAAGTTCCCATTTCCCAAGTGCGCCCAAGTCACTCTCAAGACAGGATAAATCACACCTAGGTGCGTCCTTCCACCACCATCCTTCCCCGAAATCGATACTCTCCCTGTTTATTTCCGCCGTTGCGCCTCCTTCCTTCGTTGGTTTTATTTTTCACTGCAATATCAGCATTGCTTGTGTGAATGAATTTACAGTACAGGGCTGACCGACATTTTGCAGACAGGGACAATACCTGTAATTCCACTTCAAGCTGCATTCACCGGACGAGAAGGCGGTGCAGTCGAGGAAGGCAGCGCAACCCGTCGTTGCACGGGTGCGCCGGGGCGCTGGTGCGTCTTCCGCATTTCTTACCTTCCAATCTCTCCTTCCCATTCGTTATTATCTCCATATCCCTCATCATTTTCTCGTCCCTTAACTCTCGGATGCTACGACTTTTATCCTTTCTTCTCTTTGCCCATTTTTCCCGCCGCTTCCCACCTTTCCTTGCGATGCGAAAATTGCCTTGTCTCAATGATTTTACAGCCCGGGCACCGACGAACATTTCTAGTCATAAGCACAGACGATGTGTCCGTGGTCTCGGAGGCACATTTGTACGCGGGGAGGGATGATCTACACTGACGGGAATATCGTTGCACTCAAGGTGGTACGTCCTGAATCTCCTCCTATTACTCTTTCCCTCACCACCCCTCCGTTCCATTGTTCACCGTTCCTTTTTTTTTTTTTGCTTCTCTTGTGAGTCTTGTCGTCATTCTGACTCAATGCGGCGTCCGCGGAGAATCAAGCGAATTCAACATCGTTGGACAGTGGCACCCGGCACTGCATTCAAAGACTTGCACGCTGCCCTTCCCTCTGCATCCCCTCGTAGCCCCACGTTCGATATCGGTCTCAATCCTCGTCGCCTCCCATGCTCCACCCTATTTCTTCATTCCCCGCGCTGTTTCGTTATCCTAACTTGGCATCAGTGGGGCCACCCACTCCCAAATAAATGCCCTCCCCCATTCCTCGACATCAGGGCATAGATTGAAATCCCCACGGTGCGGGGCAACCTGGAATTCCTCGACGCCATTCTTCCCTAGACGTCGTCCATTCCCCCAACCCCTGAACTCTGTCTCTCTGCTCCCCGACGCTATATCGACTCCGCTTCAAGCCCACCGGTTCTGGTGTTCCCCTCCGCCCTCTGTTGCGCGTTTTTGCCAACGCTTATCAAAGCTAATCTACATTGACAGATCTCCAAGACCCATGGAATCTTACGTATTCCCATCTCCCCACCAAAATTCATTGTTTCGCAACTCCGCGCAACCGCTGGATCAGATAGTCTGCCTCCTGATATTTGACCCAACTGGAATGAGAAAAGAAAAATCCGGCGATCCTAGCACGCTCACGCCTCCAACGTTCTTTTCTTGCTAACGAATGCACCTTCTCTCTTGCTGCGAGCACGATCCAGTCGCCGCTTTCTCTGGGGCCATAGGCCGATTCAACGTCAACAAACCCTCTTCATCGGCCTACACCCGACTTGGATTTGACGAATCTCTTAATCTTGCTGCCTGACTCCTTCACCGCTGCTCCAGTGCTACGCCTCAAACACGGGAAAAAGTGTAGGCCTGCGCTTATAATGATTCCGTTTTTCTCCACAGGAGAATCATCTTACTTTGGTCTTCTTTACTCTCCGATCTTCTCAACGTCAATGTACGAATATCTGGGCCTCAATCAACCGCGACATCTCGAGGCCGCCATGAAACGTTGCGCCATGCTGGGGCGTGTTCTTTCTCTCAGCCACCATCCTCATAAGCACGCAGCAACTGTCCATTCGTATTCCGATCTGTGCATCCCATACAGATGATCTCCGATTGTGTACGCCTGCGCGTGCCTTGTCTCATCGGTGTACGTGTTCCCCAGGGTCAAATCTCCTCACCCTCGCTCATCCCAGTGTGGTATCTTGAATCTCGCGCAAAGGGTGCTGTCGGGCTAGGTTTGTGCGCGCTTCCATCGCTCTGAAAACCCCGCGACTCACCATGTGTCAAGGATTTCATTTGGTCCGGCGACGACCGCAAGAGTTCTCTTGACCGTGGTGAACTCGATCCAGGCGTTGTATTATATGTCGTGCCCGCATTTCCGGTCCGGGTTCCAGCCTATTAGGATTCGTTCTCCTTTTCCTCCACAACATCCGCTGGATGAGTTCCCGCCCGAAATGATTCCATGCCACCCTGATACAGTGAAGACCTTCGAGCGTGGTTTTCATTTACTTCTAACGCTTCTTAACATTGGGATTCATTGACCTTACCTTTTCTTGGACGACATTTTCAATCTCTTCCAGGATCCCGACAGCTTCTTGCCTGATTAGATCACCGCCGTTTGAGCAACTCGTCTCACTTGTCGAAACTCGGAACTAGTGCGACTTGGAAACTCTCTGTACTCTGGGGTCTGGCTTCATCTGTTTCCACTATGTGGATCTAAAAACCTCCGAGTCGCGGTGTCTCACATCCTTGCCGGCATTCACGTTTATCGCATTCAATTCCAAGAACCCGGTGGCTGCAATGAATAACCAAACCGGCGGTTGACTCACAAATCAGTTTTGGAAGGTCTCCGCTGGGTTAGGGTTTAGGGTTGAGTCGGCTCGAGTTGTCACTGAAGGGGATTCCATGGCTAGGCAAGCGGTCTGCCGGTGTTTGTGTCGAAGTTGAACTTCAGCCAAGCCGCGGCCTATGGTAGCGGTACATCAATTCAAGTTGTCCGGCAGTGTGCACCCTCGTCAATTCTCCGCGATACTTCATGGAAAGCCTCGAATCTCAGAACCTTAGCATTGAAATATATAAACCGATGTACAAGAGTGTATGTAAGTAGAGGATCTATATCGAGATACAAGACACTGTAACGATCACTGCGGGAATTTCAAGCCGAGGATGGTAGGTTGTCCACCAGTATCTTCTCAAATTTATCGAAGGTGATATGGTCCCCAAGCGTATCGTCATCGAAGGTGGTGGACGCCAAACCAAGTGTTGCAAACGTATTGGCATCCGCTCGTGCATTGTAGGCGTCCCGGAACACTCTATGTAGGAGCAGGGTCAATTTCTGCAGGCACGATTTATCACTATGCTCAAAGGCGTCGCAGATCTCACGGAGAATCAATAGGGATATCATCCTCTTTTGAACGCAGCACATCCTACCGAGCTCTACCCCTGCCAGGGGGTGCTAGCTCACCCTTTCAGCCGTTCCGACATCAAGTTAAACGATGGACGATCGTTGACCGTGGGGGAAACAATCTTCCAGTCCCACGGGATAATCGGGAGCGGCACATGCGCTTCCCGGGCAAAGATGAGGGGCAAGGAGCAGGAGGTGGTCGTGAAATGGAGTTGGCTGTCGAAAACCAGAACGCCCGAGGCCGAGCTCGTCGCAATAGCCACCGATTTGGCGATTCCTGGGTCCTCAACCACCTCCCGAAGATTCTGCACGCCGAGCAGAAAGAATTCGGCGTGGATTCTCCTCAGTGGCGTTTGACTGAGCGCTTTGGGGAGGACTACGAACTCCGGGTTCTCCGCATTGTAGTTCAAGAGACTTCGTCCGATCACGGAGCTGACGACTGGAGCCGAATTGGGTGAAGCGTTCCACGGCATCTTCAAATGTACGCCTACCTTTTTGGATTAGTGACCTCGTTTTCCTAAGTCTTATCTCGACAGGCTACCGATGGTCATTCGAGAAAGCTAACATCATGCATCGTGACATCAGCCGCAATAATTTGATGCATCGCCGGATAGGTGGGAAGATTTACGGCGTCTTGAACGACTTCGACTTGTCGGTCGTCATGGGCAAGGAACCTCGCTCGACATCCAAACAGCGCACCGGAACCGAGCCGTACATGGCTATGGACCTCCTTGAGACTGATCCCCCTAGCTCTCTAATTCCGAAATGTGGTGCCAGATTCCAGGGGTTTGGGGCCCTAATGTGCCACCACAATCTGGGGTTAGAGAGCTAGGGTGATTCCTCTGTGCACAGACACATCGCGTGTATACGACGGGCTTCGGCAGATTGCCGCAGGGCTTCCAGCAAAGCCAGCGGGATGGAATACGGAAGCGATCGTGCGCCGAATCGAGGCGCTGGTTGCCAACGACGGAGATCCTGTGGTTGACATTAATTAGACCTTCCTGTTGACTGTCCCGCGATAAAATATGTAGTCATTTTTTGATTGTCAAGCTTTCGTCCACGTATGCGTTCATCATCATCTTCAACGTAATTTTGGTGCTCCACCGCCAACTTCACCTCGTCAAACCCACGCAGCACGCGCTTCGGCTCGCCCGCACTCGCCGGGTACGCGAGGTACATCTGCGACTACACCCGAATTCGTTACTGTGAAGCTCACGATGATAGGGGAACTGGAGGCGGAACCGGTGGAGGTGATCTTGAGGCCGGAGTCCGCGAAGGCTGTGTAGGAGAGTTCGAACCCGAATTCGTAGTGTGGGGTGATGGCCTTGGCGTCCATGCACCGATAGTTGATGAGGAGCTGCTCGGTGTAGTTTACCTGCGAATGGTGTAAGTAGAAGTAAAATAAGGGAGCAGTGAGGAGAGGAGGGGTGCTTACGACGGGGAACCCGAGACTGGTGTATATGATGGTGATCCCATACGACACTTCATCCTGCGCAAGAAATGAGCAGAGGCTTGAATGAATGTCAGGGAGCTCGCCTCCGCAATACTAAACGACAACCTCCCGCTGGGATTCACAGCGCCATACAGCACAATCACAATGGCGGGCCCAGTCTACTCCTTCCGGTGCCCCAGTAATATTCGGATGGTCGCTCCATGAAACAGATACAGGCCCGCCGCTATGTATCACAGCGATTGTGTTATTGTATACCGCGGCGACGGCTTCGACCTGGCAGACAATTAATATACTCTGCATGGAGATGGAGCCTAACACTCCCACCCGTATAAAACAGCGCGAGGTCATTCCAATCACCCATGTTTCCAACGACAGTGTCGTACGCGCAAAGCTCGCCGCTCATTTTATCGTGCGCGTCATGAGATCAATTCAACTCGACCGAAAAATTGGCGCGTACGCATTCACGAAACCAAGTGCGACGTCCTTGCCCTTTGCCGCTGCCGGCCCCGCACTAAGATTATTCGACAGCGGGGAAGCGATCGTCGCACTGGTCCCCACGAAATTCTGGATGGCGGCACGATGTATTGCAGCGAATTCAAGCTTCCGCCCTATCCATAGTCGTTCATTAATTAGCCGTAAGCCAAACGATAAACAGAATTTGCGAGACAAGAGAAAGGGGAAGAAACGCACTCAACACTCATGGTCTCGTCATTACACTCATTCAAATCGTTACAGCTCAAATTCAGGAGGAGCGTGTCCGGCCTATATATTTGCCGCTTTGTTTTGTGGTACAAAACAGATTGCTATGTCCTGGCATAGCCACCGGTGGCCAAACATATGGCTAGTTCATTTGGGTACCCAAATGAGCCACACATATAGGTAGAATTCAATTCACCTCAACAACCTGGACCCCGCCTTTGGTGATGCAAATTCCACAACCCACGGCTCATTGAATGGCTTCCAGGGCTGGCCAACGATTGCCCTTCTCTGGTTAGTGTACATATTTTGCGAATTAATTTCATTGCTGGGTTGAACCGCTGATTGCGTGCACACAATTCCGCGGGCAATTGCTTCACTCATGCGCTTGTCTTGCAGATGCGCGAGCAACCTGCATACCTGGCGCTCTAGTCCATTAATACCCCGGGGCGTCGTACGCGGTCCAAAGATGCTCAGAAGTGGAGACCCCGCTGGAAGGCTCCGGCCTCTAGTCTCCATCGCAACACCAACTGTTCATGCGCAACAAAGTTCCGAGGTCTGAGAAACTCAGTTGGCATACAGGATGGCAAGCACCTTGGAACAAATGCCGCGTACCGGTTCCATTTGGGATTCCATATTGCGGCGCCAAACCGCGGTGCACGCATATGCTACATCTTGCCACCCACCACGTCGCGCGACCCTGCCCGACAGCGTCAGAATGGTACGGCAGACTTATTATTTTCATACCCAAATTGGGCCGCCAACGGGACCGCAACGTCGGCCACTTTCAGCCACCGCGAGCCATTTCGCGCGACGTCGACCCACGGGTTCGTGACTGCAAATACACCCCACCGACGTCGCGGCGAGCGCCAGGCACTATCAGACGGCCTGACAAGTCGAGAAAGAGCGCGAAATAGCGACCGCCGTGTTTAATAGCATCCCTTACAGGGCAGCCTCGCATTTGCCACAGTTAAGGGCGGTGCCTATCCCCATTCCACCTGAATCCACATTCTGGATTTTTGGTTGAAGAGCTCCTTTAAATCGATTTTGGAATATGAACCCACATCCTCTGGTGAGAAGGATAGGCCAGGCGCCCCGAGTGTCGTCTTTGTGGCACGGTGAACGCTCGAGACAAAAAAGCAGGCCGCAGAAAAAAAAAAGCCAAGTGGGTAATCGGATCAATGAAGCATAACGTACCCAAACCCACGCAGCCAGTACACGGCGGATTGCATCCGGGCAATTCGGCAACACTGGTAAGTTTTTGACGCGCGAATTCCGCAGCTGTGGGAGTTTAAAAGAAGGCCACCGGTGCAGATGAACGCTGGTCGTGAATTGACCGAGTGGGGGCGTGAAGCTATTCCGGTACGTTGCTGCAGCTAAACGAATCTGAAGGTGTTGAGTACAGAGAAAGGCAAAAAAAAGTACGTACCGGCGAAACAACAGATGTAAACGCGGTAGACGGCATATCTTTCTGCGACTATGTAGATCATGAGTACATTCTCCAGTATCGTGTCCAAAATCGGTGAGAATTCAGGTGTATGCATATACATCGCTGACCCGCGACACGATTCTGTCCCATCCGAACTCTACGGACGAGATTATTCTGAGGCAAACCAGCGAAGACTACCTGCGTGGGTGGAACTCAATGTAAGAGTCACACTCTCGTCGGAAATACTTGGAGCAAGCGCTAAATCGGAGGACGTTCGCGCCCAGTACAATGCTTTTGGAATGGTGAAATTCAAAGCCCTGTGTAATTTCATACAGTTGAGGAACTTAAATATATGTTGGAGTTCGTAATAGCCACCGGCGGTTGTCAATGTGATCTGTGGACCGTCAATAAGGATTCACAGCGTGGAATTGTGAATTGGATTGCAGGTTTTTTTCCGAGCGGCGAACCGCGCAGAAAGAAACGCAGATGAAGTTGTTTGGGAATAAGATTCGACTACGAGAAGCAATAGACCATTTCAGGCCGAGATATGCCAGCGGTTGATGGGAGTGGAAGACAGCGACAAAAGACGCTTGGCTCAGAAGCTGGACCCAATTGAAGTGAGTTTAGTCACGATGGGGGAAGGGGAGAATCTTCAATCATTATACGGTCTGTAGATTGCCTTGTAAATTGTGATAGACTGAGGCAGGGCAACGGGCGCAGCATATGCACGCTGCAATTGCTCAAAATACGACAGCTAGGCGTCCAGATCTTTGGGGAAAGGACTCTTGAGGGAAAGGCTGATCGGGGAGGGGAGAAATATTACAGATGCCAGCGCGTTGAACTCGGGGCGCAACAAGGAACACCAGAGATTTACCAGCGACGAAAAAGAAGTTTCACGGGTTTGACATTCAAACAGCGCTTCTTTGGCGAGCGATCTCATGAAGAAGAAGAAAGTCATCAGAGACGCAGAGAAAGCCAGGGTGTAAACCTAATTGTAGAGCAACAGGACGAGCAAAAGGGCTGCGGTGAAGCCAAATGACTATACCCTGGGAATGCAGGACGCAGAGAAGGTCTTTCATCACACACCCAAGAATTTCTAGACGGAGATGCCACCAGAATATTTTTTTTGTGAGGAAATCTTCCAAACGTGGCGGCATTGGACTGCGTTGGACATAGTAGGAGAACCAGATTTGTACCAAGGATCAAATAGAAGTACAATGCTGCTTTCCGGGTGGGTGAGCTCATGGGAGGGAGTGAAACATTATAGATGAGCACAAAGGATATAAAAAGAGCTTATTGTCGACCACCGAGATCTCAGGAGCAATAACGGCCAAAATACGCGAGAAGTTGACGAAACAAAGGGCTTCGGAGACGAAAGAATAAGCAAATCAGCGCCCGCGCAAACCTCGGTGAAAGAGAGAGGTACCCACCTCTCCACCCCACGCCCACGCTCTCCGAATCCCCGCTAGATCTTGGGCGTCTGCACGAAGATGCGGCGTGTCGCTGTCTTCACCTCCGTCGTCTCGATCCCCACGCCTCGACCCTGCCCCGCTGTCCCCCCACCCTCCCTCCCTTGCCCTGCCGTCCTCCATAGCGCACATCCCGCACGCGAAAGTGTAGATGCATGGTAGGGATTCGTTGCTGGTTCCGCTTCCGTCTCGGTTTTGTGGATGTGGGGAGCGAGAGGATGTGGTGCGCAGATGAGGCGGACGTGCCGGAATGGACGCAGGAGCGAAGCGCCCGCTGCTGCGCGCGCGGCTGAGCGCGCAGACCGGATGCACGAACGCCGACGCCGACATCAATGCAAGCGACTGCTACGAGGCTTAGGACGAGAGATACGCCCACGTCGCAGCGGGCACCTCGGGGCTGGGTTGAGGCACGCGAGGCGGTTGCGGCGCGGAGGAGCCGCGCGAGAACGAGGCGGTCGAGAGGTGCGCGGTGGGCGTTGCTGCGTACGGCGCGGTGGAAGTCGAAGGCTGCGTGACGCGCAATGCCGAGCCCACTGCGAGAGGCCCATCCCCCTCGACGTCGAGACATCCCATCCATCGCGAAGGGCGCGTACGTCCGGCGACGTCGGCGGTAGAGGCAGCGGCGTCGGAATGCCTGGGTGCAGTGCTGGCGCAGTGGGCGTCGCCGAGCGCGCGGAGGAGATTTGGGAGCTGGGCGACGAGGTGCCGTTGGGCAGGAGTGGGTGCTGTGGGGAGGCTGGGGGGCGAGTTAGCACTGTGCGATGCAGAAACGGAGCGGGGAGACAGAAGGGAAAGGGATGATGCGAGGGCGGAAGAACAAATGGAATGGAGGAGGGGGTGAAGTACGCCACTCGATGGGTGAGGGAGATGGACGGACAGGAGAAATGGAGGACGCGGCAGGGAGTGGCGACGAAGATCAAGGCGGAGAGGAAGAGATGAAGAGGACGGTAAAAGATGAGGGACGTAGAAGTGAAAGACAGAAAGAGAGACGACAGGGAAGTATCGGAAGAAGATGGGGGGGGTAAGAAGAAGCGTGGACGCAAGGAACTCACCCCAAGCGACGTCGGCCCACTCCCACACCCACTGATCGCTCATACCAAACTCCTCGTCGTGAATCCCGTCCGCGTCCGCCTCTCACCACAGCCAAAGTACCTCTCCGCCAGCGTGCGTGCGTCCAATGGATGCCGTGTCGATGGTCGTGATCCCGTTGGCAGCTGCGAGTGCGGCGATTTGCAGTCTAGAGGGAGGAATAAGTGAGTAGGCAGAGACGACAGAATAGGACGGAAGGAAAAAGGGACGTACGGCGTCACAGCGTCAAATAGACGGGGATGCGGTTCGTCGGCGACGGCATGCACCATCGAGCGCCAATTTCTGGCCTTCGGGGGCACGAATTGCTGGCCACGAACGCTAACCACGGCAGGTGAGTGGAAATGATGTAGTCAATTCGTGAGACGCACCTGGGAGCCACAAGCCCCTCTCATAAAGACCCACAATTCGCCAGGGAGATGGCAAGGCCCATCCCAAGTCTTGGGTGCCGCTCTATCCGGAGCTTGCGCAGTCGGGATGCGGTACAGACCGTACAGTCGAGTCCGCGCTTGGAGCGAATCGGCGGCGGTGGCGCGGGCACAAGAGGGCAAATTTTGGCCCACAATGTGTCGGGGGGGTACGCCCCAGGGCAGCGGTAGCCGCGTGAGCGATTCGCGGCAGATGGTGGGGCTGGAGGACGCGCGAAAGAGGGAAAACACGGAATTTGAGCTTAGGAAGGGGGTACAAACATTCAGAGGGGTTTCTCACCTCAGGAGAAAGTGGAATAAGTATCGCAGGAGGTTTTAGGTGATTCTGCTTTAAAAGTGAGCAAGGGACGACTGAATTACCAGCGGGATCAAGTGAAATCGGTCGTAGTATTCGGTCGACAGGCTGTTCACCGCGGCTGAAAAAGAGCTGATAGTCGAACGCGTAGTATTTGAGTCGATAGGATTGAAACTGAGCGCCACACAGTAGTTGGATTCAAGTAGCAGCCTAGACGGCTGGTGTGGCGGGATTGTGGTGGGAGGAAGGAGCAAGGACAAGCATGTCAACATACCCCGGCATGTCGGCAGGAGTCGCCTTTTGTTTCGGGACGACAGGTGGCTCGTCGAGCTTCACGCTAATACATGTAGGGATTTTTTTTGTGGTAGTGCCGTTCCCGCATCGTTGCGGGAACGGGGCTATGGAGGGCACAAATTTCTGATAATGAGAGCCGAGCAGGAGGGCGGAATAATACTAGGTCCACATGCATAACTTAGCCTTTCCTATTCGCCGCGGAAACAGCGTCGACGCCCATCGGAGTTGCACGTCGAGGAATCAGCCTTCTACCCTGTTTAAACTCGTTAGCAGAGCTCGAGGAAGGCCGCGAGGAGCGGCGTAAAAGTAGTACTGACTGAATAACGGCGAGAGCGGTGCGCCCATGGATTGGCCGTAGCTAAAATACTGGCTCTGGACGGCTGCGGTTTGCGGTGGCAGAAGCGGACGATCTGTAGCACGGTGTGAGTAAAGGTAAAAGAAGACGGGCGGGGGGGGGAAGAGTCGGGGGATGGAGCGGCAGACGGGCGGCGAACGGACGACAATTGGAGTGGAAATGCATGGATGGAGAGAGAACGAGGGGGCAGGGATGAAGGAGTCGAAAGGAGAAAACACCGAAAACGCACTTTGCTATACCGCTCCATCTTCTCCTCGCCCTTCCGTCCCGCACCGCCTTGGTCCGCCGCGAGGTAAGTGTTGATCACCACCGTCGTGAGGCGCGTCAGCTCTGTCTAGGGGAGCTGGGCGCCGTGGAGGTTAAGTCAGCAACGGTGATAGCGAGGAGCAAGAGGCAGGGAACAGGTGGAACGCGCAGAAGAGGGAGCAAGGTGGAGGGAGGTAGGGAAGGAAGACGGGAGAGGTGGGTTACGGGCACACGCGAAGGAGGGAAGAGAGAAAGGAAGGAAAGCGACTCACCCCCCAGGAGACTTTGCCCACCCGATGTACCACATTCCCGTCATGTCACTCCCTCTCCTCCCCCGCCTCAGGGCCCTCGTCGCGAAGATGCCGATGCATCCTTGGTCTCAGTCTCGTCTCATCCGCTGCCTCCTCTCCCATCCTCTCCCATCCCTCCCACCGGCAGCACCACCTCCGCAGAAATACGCCTAACCTCGGCATTCCGCCAGCACGAACTGCGATCCCGCCCCCACCCTTCCCACACTCCGCGCATCCAGCACCAGATACGACGGCCGTCCCGGAGCGCGCACGAACCGCGTCGGCGCATATCCGTTAGCGGAGGCGATGCGACACGCCGCGCTCCGCGCGATCTGGGCGGGGAAGCGCTGGGAGTGGGCGTTGTGGCGCGAGGCTGCGGCGTGCAGGCGCGTCATGCTTCGGGGCGTCGACAGCGGCAGGGTGAAGACACCGCCACTCGAGAAATTGTCAGTTAACGCATCCGGTAGCTGTAAAGACACCAAATTTGAGACAATGAATGGAGTTTCACAGGTGGATGACGTACAGGTTCAGTTCGAGTCTCATTTTGTCTCCCCGTGGATCCTTCAATGCCTGTGTGACCCAGCGAATGCTTACTGAATTCTGAAACCCAGTCAGACCGCGAGTTTCAGCATGAAGGGATGAAATGGGACACACAGGTGGGAGAATGTAAGAGAATTGGGGCTGCCCATGGCGGATGAGTAAAAAAAGTGAAAGATATTCAAGTGACGCACCTGAGCGGCGCCAGGACTTCGCGAAACTACCCATAATTCGAGCCAGAGGTGGAAAAGGTGATGAGATGTCTTGGATTCAGCCCTGGATGCAGGTGGCACATGCAGGATGTCGTGTGGTCGAGTGCGCGCCTGCAGCGGATCGGGCGCGGTGGCGCGGGAGAAATAGGACAGAATTTCGCGCGGAATTTGTTAATTGGGTTCGCCCAAGGGCAGCGGTGGCCCGGTGGATGATTCGCAGCGGATGGGGGGGGTGGAGGACTGGCGCGGGGCGGAAAACGGGGAAGGTGAGCCTACAAAGGGTACGGAGATCGTAGGACGGAATGATAACCAGGGGCAGAATGCAGTTGAGTATAGCTATCTATCGCACGAGATTTGAATTCATTGCCCTGGAAATTGACAGAGGGATGGCCGAAATACCAGCGCAATCAGATGAACTCGTCGCGTTTGGGGGTCGCAAAGCCGTCGCCAGTGGTCGAAGAGGGGTGGAATTCAATGGAGTAGGGTGTGAGCGGATATAGGTAGAGGTGGGCGGCAGGCGGTGGTGAAATCGAGTGAGACCATCGACGCCGGGTGTGGTGGCAGGAAGGAACGAGCGGGGACAAACACGACAACATACATCGGCATTTCGGCATTATCGGCGTTTTGTTTTCAACGCGGTTTTCAACCACAACGCCTCCGTGGTCAGCGTGGATGGTTTGCTGGCCCTGGAAAGCTGATTAAACTGAGACCATAGTCTTTAAGCGCGTTTGAAACTGAACTTCCACAGTCAGTGGATCAGCGAAGACAATGTTCAAATCAAGCTGAAATTTGGAATGGCGCGCAGAGCTTCAGGCGATATATGTAGGCGTTCCTGAATGGCTCGCATGGAAGCCGGTCAATAGGGAGTCCCGCCTAAAGAGGGACTGCCAAGACTTCCCTCGTCTGCGGCTCGTAATATAAAAGGCGTCGCGGGGAGGATTCCCCCTCGCTCTGGGCCAGGAGAAAATTCCCAACGGCCCAAAATTTCTTACTGGCCTAGGGTTAGGGTTAGCGACAGGTGGCGGTTTAAGTACTGCCAGAGTTTGTGTGAGAAGTGGATTGAGGCGCTCATCGGGTGTCAGAACGGAAGTCAGAGTGACGCGAAGAAAGGAGGGGCGGGGCAGGGTAAACGAAGCGGGGGAGCTGCGCGACGCGGAGCTCGGGCGCGGGGGCCAAAGAACGGCGTGACGTAGCGCCGGCAGTGCACGTGCTGGGGGCGGCTCCTGGGGCGGGGAGGGGCCGGATTTTGAGGTGGGGCAGGGAAATCGGGGCAGCGGGGGCGCGGGAGGGGCCGGGCACGTGTCATGGCGAATACAGCGAGGGGCGGCGGCGGCGAATTCGGGGCGGAGCGAGGGGCCGTCGATCTGGGGCGCGGGGCCAAGGGGGGAGGGCTCGTGGTGGGTCAGGGCAACTATTACATGGAGGGGCGGCAGGCTGAGTTGGGGGGGACAGGGGCGAGAAGACATGAACGCGTCATGATCGACCCGAGATTTGATGGGATGTTTGATGGGGCGCGTGGGAACCGGTCAAAGCGCCTTCTCGCAGCGGATTCGGCCGGAAATTAAATTGGTGGACTCATGAACTCTGGACATAAAAATATGCTTTTTATATGGGCGGAGATCCGTGATTGAGGGCTTTCTGTTTTTGCATTTGGGTATCGTTGAATTCTGGAAACTAAGGTCAGGCCAGGGGTAAAACAATCTATCACCATTTTTGAAACATTAGGAGGTTGTGGGCGACGCCCGGGTGTGAATACAGTGGGGCATGAGGTGTAAATTGGAGATTCTGAGGAGAGTATGAATAGGAACAAAATGTACCACTTGGTTTTGCTCAAATCCGACGGGCAAGCAGGGTTTGAGAGGCAAAATGGGACGGTTATCCGGGCAAATCTGGGGTGACCCTGGGATTTATCTTCCCCCGGGGCTGAATTTTTCCTGTGATCTTTACAAGTTGTCTGGGTGGCCGATGTATCTCAAACCCACATATTGAAACATATCTACCATGGGGGAAAAAATCAGGATGGTATGAACAGTAGTTCTCTGGGACCCAATTGTTGCATCAAATCGTCCCCAGCGATGACCGCGTACACTAGGCGGTAGAGGTAGAGGCAGCGGAATGTGACGGTGTCGCCGCCGGCAGGCTGAACTGGGAGGATGCACACGGCACGGGGGCGCGATGGCAGCCGGACGCAAAGCGGGGGCGTGCGAGGCGTCCTTACATGAGCGCGTGCATCCTTTTTGTCCTTTTTTTTTTTGATTAGGGTACCGCTTTTGTATTTTCCATTTCTTTTTTGCTTCGCTGCTCCGCGCTACGGTACTCTATTTCTCTTCGGATATCTTTTATACTTTAGCACCGTTTTTCTTTGCTGCCTCGTACGTCTCGTATCTTATTATTATCGCATGCACGCTACATATTTCGCGATACTTGGCAATTGATTGTTCCATGTCGTCTCTGGCAGTGGCAATATCTGCTTCTCCTCCCAATAATATGTCCTACACGACAGCCCCCCCTGTCGTCGATATCATCTACCTAGGCGCAACGATGCGGGAACGTTACAGCGCTCAAAAATTCTCTCATCATGCCGTCGTGCCGCCGGGTGTTGTCATGCTTGTCTACACCATGCTGTCACTTCTTTCCTCCCACCACGTCCGCCGTCGAGGCCCCTACTTGAATTCAACCACCGCCAGTCTAGGGGTTATTGTATCGACTGCAATACTACGCCCTCGGTTATTAGCACCCCTGTAGCCCCTGTGAACCGCCTGTCGACCGAAAAATGCGACCGATTTCACCCGATCCCACCGACAATGCAGCCATTCCTCCCTCAGTTCGGAACCGAATCACCTAGAACCTCCTGCGATAACTTCTTCTACTAATTCCACTTTCGCCTGAAGTGAGAAACCCCTCTGAATGTTTCTGTCCCCTTCCTAAGCTCAAATTCCACGTTTTCCCTCTTTCGCGCGTCCTCCAGCCCCACCATCTGCCGCGAATCGTTCACGCGGCTACGGCTGCCCTGGGGCGCACCCCCCGAACACGTTTCGAGCGAAACTTCGCCCTCGTTCGCCCGTGACACTATGGCCGATTCGTTCCAATGCCGCGCTCGACTGCACCGCATCCCGGATCCGCAAGATCCGGCCAGCGCTGCGCCCAAGACGTGGGATGGCCTTTGAGATCTGTTCCGTGAATTTTGGCTACTTCTGAGAGGGCCTTGCGACGCTCAGGTGCGTCTCACGAATTTATTCCAGCATTTCCACTCACCTGCCGTGGCCAGCGCGAATTCTCCTCCATTCCCCTTCAAAGCGTACAGGTGAGCTTCCCTCTAACCCTACCATCATCTTCCGATGCTGCCCCCAATTTTGCGCTGCCCTATACTCACCCCATCCGCAGTTCGATGGTCGTTGTCGTCGCCGAGCCACTCTATTCAACCCATGCCTCTGTCCACTCCCAATTCGCGTTTCGTCGTGCACCCGCAGCTTGTAGGGCCCAGCGCTGCCCCACCCATCCGCATGCCCCGTCCCCGCGAATCCTTGACTAGTCGGTGCGCCATTGAAAACCTTCCACCCGGCGCTCCTGCTCATCCAACTGCTTATAGCGACTAATCCCCCTCAAATGAAGTTTCTCGGACAGGCAGATCCAGGCAAAACCGACAGGGCCCCGCTCGCACGGTCCCGCTCGCTACACCCCCGCTTCCCGCCGCCGTCCCGCCCCGAGCGCTCTGCACTCGCTTCAGCGCGGACCTAGTTCTCGCAGCGCGCGCCTCCCGTTTCTGTGCTAGTACATCCCCTTTCGTCTCGCCCCTGCGCCTGCTAACGTGTTGCGCGCAGCGGGCCTGTTTGGATCCCGCCGGGCGCCGACTTTCAGCGCTGCTTCACCAAGCTCTCCGCCGGATCGCCCGCCCCCCATCGTCGCACACACACGGTCGCCTGGGACTCGCCGCGCTCGTGCCCGCCGCCGTCCGCGATGACGCCGTGTCGCCCTAATCGTTGCGGAGGTCTTCCCCGCGCTCGCGCTCGCCGGATGTGGATGTGGAGGTGGGGGTGGGATGTGAGCGCCGGAGAGAAGGGCGAGGGCACGTGAAAGACGGAGACGATGTCATTCGGTGCGTTCTCGTTTTCTTTTCCGCGGATTGACCCAGTTTTTGCAGCTGCGATTGGTACCAAGTGCGCGACCTCTATGCGCGACGCATCCCCAACCTACCCGCGCACGTCTCCATTCGACGAGCCCGAGCGATGCTCCGCACGTCGACGTCGGATTCGGCGCGACTCGCCTCCGACGAACCTATTCCTCCACTGTATCCCGTGCGTTGCGCGTACGCGGTGCGCGAGGAGCAGTGGCGGACGGGTGTCATCGCGTTCAAGGTGACGCGCGAATGAGCCAGTTCTGTGGGCATAAGACGAGGGTATGGGGTCTGGGGATGGGTTCCCTGCGCCGCCGGTTCTTCCGCCGTCGCTCTCCACGTCCCAGCGCCCATACCGCAGCTTAGCTCGTGTATAGAGATGTACCGCGTGCGCTGAATTGATTCTGTCTTTTTGTCTCATGGTCCGCCCAAATTTTGACAAGCTCCCGTTCGCGGCTATGTGAGAGGGGAACAGCGCGGCAGATCATCTGCAGTTGGTAAGGTTCACCAGATCCGTGGATCTGAGATGGATACCCAAGGACATCTACTGCGAGCTGTATGCCTTCATGCCTAATGAGTGAGTCTGTTGCCTCGACTGCGTCTAACAACTAGCAGCAGATGCGGACCGCGACTGATTCGATTATTCTACATACAAAATGGACTGGATTTACCTCGGACAAAAGGTCGTACTTTTTGCTTTGATTCAACGACGCTCAGTACTGATCTCATCCAACAACAGTTCGGAAAGTCTCTGGTTCGTCGAGCTTCATTTTATATTCATAGAAAAATCTGACTCGTCTGCAGTCCTACGACACCTGGTCTGTATCTATTTAAGATATAGTAGTATCCGCCACTGCGTCCAACCTCCTCCCATCCCGTGCGCAGTTGACCGCCCGCCATCCGCCATTCACCTCGGGCCGCACCATATATTCCCCGCCAAATATGGTGTCTTCTGCGCCAATCTAACGGTCGCACTTCCGCGCCTGACGGAGCGATGTCAAAAGACATTTTGTTCTCATGTTCAAGAAGACTTTGGTCGACTCGTGCTCAATATGAATCCGCTTCGAAGTTACCAACTCTCCGCGCCGCTCGATCGTCCGCACCGCAACTTGGACGTCTCATTGGGCGCTGGTTTGCATTCTTCCCGCGATCTTGACAGGATGAACGGGCACATGCTGTTGCAGAGTAAGCCATCTAGGCGCCGTCGTATGCACTCCGAATCTAGGGCCATCTCTGGCATTATGATTACACTCATCTGCCACCTATTTATGCGAGCCACGCTCTACGCTTCTGGTCCCCATCTTCCGCCCACCAACGATGCAGGCCCTCCAAGTTCTACCGCACCACGGCCCGCTTAATCCAGACCACTACCTTGTTACAATCCGAGGCGATCTCGCGATCTCCAGATTTCTATCGAAATATCCACGCGTCGCCGTTGCACACAAGCTGCCCAACGGTGATCACGGGGGAACTCATGGATTAGCGGGTAAGCGATTCGACCCAAGGCTCGCCGAAGCGAACCGCTTACCGTAGCTCAAGTTAAATTGACCGCCGCTCAACTGGCCCAGTTCCAACCGCAGGGAAGTCGTACGGCGTCGCGAATGTCAGTTCAAAGGAGAAACGTTGATAGATAATTGCTGACCACGAATTTAGCACGCAAATATAATCTCCGTGAAAGTTTGGGATCCCAGGTGGGATTCTAGATCTCAGGGGCCTATATAGATAGGGTAAACGAGGAGCGGCGCGCTGGGCGCGCACTGAAGATGTCATCGCTGAAGACGTGAGCGTTATTCGGGAAGAAACACGTGAATGGACCTACTCCTGGTGAATCGGCATATGTTGGGGATAATAGCCGAGGCCGGTATATTCGGGCCAGGGACTGTAGTCCTGCCTGGGGAAGTGTTAGGCGCGAGTCATGCACGGGGATAATGAACGTACTTGTACGGATGAAAACGCTCGCCCAGGCGATGCGAGCGCGTCGAAGAGGTGGTCAGCGCGGGGCTAGGGGCGCGCGAGGGAAGGGAGCCGAGAGACGAGTGACTGGAGCTGCCAGTCGTGAGGGAAGGCGTGGAGGCGGAGGAAGGTGAGTAGGCTGCTCGACGCCCGGGGATAACGAGCGGCGGGGGCGGACGGCGGGCCTCCGGCAATGCGGGGGGACTATTGGGTGTATATGAGGGTAGGGTTAGACAAAGGAAGGATTGGAGACTTACGGGACGTCTATGAGATAGTTGGGGAGGGTATGGTTAGGTGCGATGTAGAAGCGGGACATGGTGGGCGGAGGAGAGAAGGAAATGAATGATGGGGCGGCTATTTGTAGGCTGTCGCGTCAGGTCACAGTAACATGTCACACTGTGGAAAATGGGACGAAAAAATATTTTTGAACCGGGTACAATGCCCAGAAAAAATCTTCTTTCAATTCGGACTCTAGGGAGTTTTGGTTCGGGTGATACTAGGGTGAAATGTAGGGAGCACGTTTAAAGGGCGAGGCTTGAAAAAGAAAAAGAGGACGTACTGAGAGACTGATGCGATTTTATTGGGACGGGTTATATCTGTGTTTCCTCTGACGGGGCGGAGGGTCAAGCGGACATGGCAGGCGCCGGCGCCAAAGCCCGAATTAGGATTAAATTTCAAGAGTTTTTTTAAAAAATAGGACGGCTTTGGCGTGAAAAAAAGGATACAGACTCTCCGAGGCAAATTGTTTCAGTTGGGGGCAGTCAATGAGATTGGGAGAGTGGAGGGTGGTGTCGAGCTTGAAGAATAGGTCGTGGGAGTCTGCGGATTTTGCACGCGCACGGCGGTTGACGAGGTAAAAGGTCGACGTGGGGGCAAGGGCCCGCGAGATCCTTGCGGGGGGATGGTCTTGGAACACTTGCCCATGGATGGCCGCTCAGGCGTTGAAGACAGAGGAGGGAAGAGGGAGCTGCATGTGGGCAGTGGGAATTTTATAATTCGGGATTATGTTGATGGATCGTACAGCGCGGGGGGAACGGGCTGAAAGGCTGAGATATTGGCGAAAGTGGACCAGAGCGCGGGTTGCGCGTTCAACTGTTTGGGGGTGGGCAAGTTGATCACAGTTTGCGTTGGGCATGGGTTCTGCCCTGGGATTGCGGGACGAATTGTGGGGGGCGGTAGGTTCGAGATGGTGTTAGTTGATCCAAAGAAGGGGGCGAAAAGGGGGCTGGGATGTAGATGGGCGGAGGGCAGGAAGGAGCTAGCTAGTGGACGGGTGTATTGAGTTTTGATTGTTGACCGGGGCCGTATGAAACAAGGAGATAAAGAAGAAAAAAAGAGGAGGGTGAGTGGTCACGTGCTCGAACGGACGGCAGCACGTGATGCGAATACGGCGCTTCAGGGGCGCTTATCTTGGCAGCGGGTTTGGTCGCAGACTTGGAGCGGGGTGCGCCAGGGGATAATGAAGAGCGTGCTGGCGAGGAGTGCGATCGGAGTGGGAGATGGTGGTGAAAGGAAAGAAGCAATCCATGACAGATGGCAACACAATGCCACGGTGGAGATCCGTCATCAATGACAGACGGGTGGATCATTTTAGACTGTGAGAATTAGATTCCAAGGGAAAGTTGTCAATGAGAGTAGGGGGAGGGAATATTGGGTGCTTTATTTTCCTTGAAAATGTAAACGAGGCCGGGTTGGGTTGCAGATTAGTGTAGCATTTGGACGACCAGTTGAACAATGTTTAGTCGAGAAGGCCGAGAATTTTATGTTTCGTTGTATGGCGATTTTTGAACACATGAAAAAAATACGTGGTGACTGAACTGGTGGTCGAAGATTTTTGTTCCTTTTTGCCAAAATAGTTGCGTGTGGACTATATTGACAGGAATCATGGGGCTCTGGCACCTCCATTGCGCAATGTGGCGCGGTTCAACAAAATGTATTGAGTGCTAAATTTACAGTGGTGTTGGGGAGAGGCGTGAGGGTATAGGAGTGGGTTGAGATGTTTGGGCTGTGGAAGGGTGCCCGGGATTCTCGGATGGAATCCGGGGGGGAATTGGGTGTGTAGAGTGAGGGAACCTGGACGGGATTTTGGGTCCTAACCCTAGGCTGAGGGATGCACCTGGCCCGATTCGAACGGGCGGCCTATCCTGTATTGCCTTCCAGGATATTTGGGAAAGTTGTGATGCGGCACTCCGAGTGCTACAGGTGCTTTAATAGGTGAGTAAGGCGTGAGTAGAGAGAGAAAAAGTGAGAATTTTTACGTAATCGACTCCCGCAGATCTGCGGGAGTGGAATTTTGGGTGGACGTGAGTGAAAAGAAAAAAAGAGAATTTTTTCTGTAATCGACTCCCGCAGATCTGCGGGAGTGAATTTTGAGAAAAGAGAATTTTTTACGTAGTCGACTCCCGCAGATCTGCGGGAGTGAATTTGGGGTGGGCGTGAGTGAAAAGAGAAAAGATAATTTTTTTTTTTCATAATCGACTCCCGCAGATCTGCGGGAGTGGATTTGAGGGCTACCTTTACTACTGAGTAGTAGTGACCACCATTGAACGGTACCTGGGGTACCTGATAGGGCGGGCTGTGGTGGGGCGAAATTTGGCAGGGAAAATTTATTCTATAACGAAGAAGAATCTCGGGACGGAATTGTCCTAGAATTAAGAATTTTGGTTAGGACAAGGGGAAAGGTCTGTACGCCGACTGTAGTGCGAGAGAGAGAAGAACATGCTTTTGGGGCAGAGGACGATTGCAGCGCGGAGCCGGAAATGATGGACATTCTAAGCGGTACTGGAGCTGGGCGGAGTGGAACCCACTGAGAATCGCAGGGCGAGAGGCGAGCCAGGCGCCGCAGACGGGCGCATCGTGACCAAGGTCTGGCCAGATCAGAAATATGTGGAATAACCAGAACGGCCCGTTGGCCAGGGCTGAGTCAATCAAATGTTCCACCGACGTGGAATTCTAGGGTAAACTGAACCCAGCCGACAGCATGTCCAGTGAACATGCGGGAGATGATCAGGAAGATATTGAGCAGGTCGCGGAAGAACCTGTTGATAGATGGCAGGAGGAGGGCATCGAGAAATGGTTGGCCGAAAATAGTCAGCTCGTGGAGCGGAGTTGTTGGATCCAGGAGAATGTGGGATTAGGGTTAGTCTCTGCAACGTGAGAGCAAAAGATGGGAAGGGTTCGAAGAATATCTGTCAGATCAAGTAGATTGATCGGGTTCTCCTCAGTTCCGCCCGCCGCTGCCATGAAAGGCCAGGAAAACGACATGCCAGACACAGCCAGTGCGAACACCTCCGCCATCGCCACCGCGCAGTTGAGTCCCTTGAGAATATTCTTCTCAACATGGTCAGGAAAGCCCCAGTTGGTCTTTGCATCGACAGCGACTGAGACGAGCTCGTAAATTATGCCATGGAAACAGACCACTTCGGCTGCCGCGTAAGTGTAGCATCCGTATCTGGTATTCAAGGCGTCAAAAGATCGGCCGAATTGGAGTTGAGCGCTCCTACCGGTTGTTCGAGACATCAGGGACTTTACAGGGCTCATCGAGATCAAACAGCTGAAGCTTCCGTTCCCGCATGAAAATTAAAACAAAGGCCGTTAGACAGGATAGAACCAACGCATTGACGCGGGGAGGACCATGAAACAAGTAACTATTGAGAACGTAAAGTGGAGAAAAAGCGCCAGAAAAGCTGTAACCAGAAAAAAGCGGAAAAAGTTGGGGTAAGTTCCGGGAAAAGTGCTTGTCAAGTTGATGATGTTGAAGTCGTGAGAATTCAGCTAACGCGAAGAAATTTAAACGGAAACACATGAAGCTCACGGAGTTACTGACAACCGCGTAGACACAGATCTTCCACATACAAGGGAACGCTCCGAGGTGGATTCTTGCTAGTTTTCTGTGCGCAGCTAGACGATCTCCAAAATTTCTGCCAAGGCTTCCGCGCCTACATACCTTCTTTCATACGGAAAGCAACGGCGAGAAGGAGAGGACCACGGGCAAAGAGGTGGAAAAGGGACCCCAGAAACGTGACAAAAAAATGGAACGAGAAGCACAATGCTCCAGGACAGCGCACCGCAGAGTCAAGAGATTCGGGACAGGAATGGCCGAGAAAATGGAGAACAGTAATTTGAGCGGCCGGTGGGGCAAACCTGGCGGTGCGAATTGTAATGGAGCTCAGCTGCAGGAATTGTAGTCCAATTTGCCAGACGATATTCCAAAGAGAGATCAATTTAATCGGATCCCAAGATACGTTCTAATTTCTTGGTTCGTTCTCTCTGCTAGTGCCATTCAGGCCAAATCTGACGGAGCCAGATGCCACAGAGAACGCGAGAGAGGATAAAAATGTCAGAGGCCAGGAACAAGGCAGGATGCGCAACAATTGGACGGAAGTTCGGAGAAACTCGGGTTGCTGCTTGTATAAGTAGATGTCTTTGAGTTCCAGGTCTAGACATCATTCCCGATACACGTTGAGGAACAGAAACAGATTGTCGACGAGCTAACCTTCTCTAATGCAGAATGCCCAGTGGATGCAGAAACCTCGCCCAAGAGAATCATCCGGCCATTTTCAGTGAGCTTTTTTTTCAAGCAGAACATTGGGAAGGAACAATTGAAATGCCGGAGAGTTGTCTGGACGAGGCACGGACACCAAAAGATACACGCGAAGAGTTGCTTACCATCGCCATGATGGTTCCGAGGAAGGTTCCGAGGCAGTGTTTGCCCCTGTTTGCTGGCTTTCCTTTTCGAGGCTCTCCTTCCTCCTGCCTCCTCAAGCTCAAGGTTGGCTTGCTCGACGAACGAACTCCTGACGAACGTGGCAATTGGACTATCGCGGTCGGTATTTAGCACCGCAACTTAGACTGGCAGACCTCTGTAGCCGACAAGAATCGTCATCTGCTGCGTGCCGGAGTCGAAGTAAGTCTGCAAACTATTCCGAATCTTCTTGCGTCTAACCCTGGCCGAAGCGATACATCTCCCTACTGAGGCACGTACGTGCCTGAAGCCGTCGAATCTCAAATGCAATGTACATCTAGGTCTGATCACTCGCGGCGGCGCGTGCTCTTCGCCTTCCGAGTTATCGTCGCCCATTTGTAGCTACGAACACGTCGTCAGTGATGACCGAAGACAGCTCATACGTTGTAGACCAGCCCATGACGTCCGCGTACTCTTCGCCTACGACGAACTTCCCGTGCGAGGTACGCTCGCCTTCCCGTCTTCCTTCAACCGGTGGCATCTCTTAACAAGCTGTATCTGCGCCTTTGCGAATATTGCTATTGGCGTAGGCGACCACCACGCGTATATCCGCCGCGTCCCCATCACCCGCTCCGTTTATATCGACGCTCGCGTACCGTTCGCGCAACGTCGTGCTGCCGCTGTACGGACATGAACGCGATCACGCATATCGCCCCGGGCAGCCGCGTCCCCATCTCCAACGGCGTGCGCGATGATACCGCGGCATCTTTCGTACAACGCCGCACCACCGTGAGCACGCGCGCAACGGATGGAAGTCGCATTTCCACCCCACATACCACGCTGCGCAGCCTCTTCCCCCTTGCTCGCGCGGGGCACGTCGAGCGGGCGCACCTCCCACCAGCCAGCACGCACGACGTCGCCCTCATCCGCAAGGCAGCGCGCGCCGCGCCATGTTTTCCCATCCCCCCAACGTGCGCATCTTCTCCCCCCCGCTCGCTGCCACCCCAGTGCAAAGCACCCACACCCGCACGATGGGGGACGACGCCCGCCGAGCAGCAGCCGCGGAAACGATTAGGATCTGGGAATCCGTACGTTTCCGTCTGCTTTCCCTCTTTCTTTGCTGTTTCCTCGTTTCCTCTATGTTTCTCTCGTTCGGTGGTGGAAGGGCCTATGTATCTTATCCGAGAACCTGGACCCGAGTTCTCGGATCAGACAGTTATAGGCTCTGGGGCCGCTCCCCGCAGGCTGCGCAGCTCCTTCGCATGGCGCGCACGAATCCCGGTATCCTCGCTCAGATTATGGCACGGCGGGCGCGGCCAAGTAAGTTCCTTCCATCTTCTTTGTTGTACCCTCATACTGATTATGGGGCTATAGCCGACGGCAAACAGCACGCCCCCATGAACGGCCCAGACGAGGCGCACGACTATTTGTGGACTGCAATAGGTCGTATACTGCGGAGCAAGTTGCCAAAAGACGGACTGGAAGAGGCACAAAGCCGGTATGCGCTTTCATTTCCTACCCTGTATCACGTCTTGATATCTGGTATGTTGCAGATTGCAACCAGCGAGTAGAAATGAAGAAGATTCTGAAGAACATTTGGAAAAACAAAGCCATGGACTCTAAGGTTTCCGCGTTCCAAGGAGGACTGCATGAGTGGCCCACGGTATTGTAAACTCTCTATTACTTACAGTCACGCATGATTAGTACTCATCATCTTGTGTGCGATCCATTTGGGATCGATGTCTTGGTTCCGACTGCGCCGCCGGGCCAACCGTCATGGGTTATCGGAGATACGTTCTTGGTGAGCCTTTGACTCCTCATGATCATTGTGTTGTGTGTGGACAGATCTAGAAAGCTAATTTGCGCACAAAGGAAAATGTGTATTCGGTGTTGAGACTGGATCCCCTGTCGGTTGGGTTTGCGCAGCTCTCGGATCTTGCGGTGTCTTTGAGTACGCGGGCTCTTCTATCACTACCCGCAATACCTCTTAACTGTTGCTTTCAGGTGTGTCGGGAGACGTAAAAAAGAGCGGGGCATCAACGACGATTACAAGCATGTCAACCGGAGTTATGGTTTCCTTCATCCTTAGCCTGTGCATGGCCCTCCTCTGAGTTTGACGACTCGCATGGCGGTCAGCCCCCATACTCACGAACACATCCTTCTGCCCACAATGACGTACTACCGACACGCTTCATCCATGACTGTTGTCTTTCGCTATCGACTCCTCGCCGCTTCTCTATTACTATGGGGTTAATTATTCACATTGGTGAACGTACTTAAAAAGTGGGTAGTTTTACCCACTAGACACCACAAGTGTAAATTGAATGAAAATTAATGTACGGATAGAAACAAAACAGATAAAATGCTTCAAGCGTCGTGACTTTCGACAGCAGCCTGGACCAGAATCTTCGCTACCTCGGACCGAGGGGTAATCGAGCACGCGAAGGGCTCAGGGTGGCTATTTTATCAGTCGCCAGCATCGCTTGTCGGCGCTCACCTGGCAGATGCACACGTACCTGACCAATCCGCCACCGTAGTTGTCTGGATCGATGTCGATCTCATTCCCGGCAGCGTCTTTTGCTTTCGCGATGTCGAATGCCGCCAGAACAGAGACGATTGTGGCCCAGACTGAGGCGTCGCCATACCAGCAACCCACGCATATGCGCCGACCGAAACTAGATGTAGCGTTAGGCCTCGAACTCGTCTGAGTTGGGCAACGCGCCCCCGAATGCCAGTACGGTGTCGTCGTCGTTCAGCTTTCCATCGGCGGTGAAGACCCGGTCGGGGCTGAAACGATTTGGTTCGGAATAGATAGATGCGTCGCGTGTCATGGCCCTTGATACAACACATTAAATGCAGCGGCAACGTGGGAATGAAGATTGTATACCATATATTACTCACGATGATCGCACCTGCGCAATGTGTGAATTTCGAACCTCTGGGAAAATTGGAGGACCAGAATCACCTTTTGGGATGAAATAGCCGTTGTACATATCCTCCGCACTGGTTGAATGGGGTACACCGAGTGGTATACCCGGTTTCCAACGCATAACCTCGCGATACAGGGCCTCGACGAAGGGCAGCGAAGCCCGATCCTCAAATCCGGGCAACCGATGGGTGCCAACGACAGCGTCAATCTCATCTTGTGCCCTCTTCTGTATATCGGGATGCAGTGCCATGGCGAGGAAAAACGAGGCGATGGATGAGACGGTCTGAGGACGCGGTGAGTTACAATACCCCGCACAGATTCAAGGGCGTACGGTCTCGGCTCCGGCTGCAATTCGACGTCAAATGAATCTCACAAGTTTAAACACGAGCCATAATACATTACATACCTGCATATGCCGTCGCAGCGGTCTCCTGAATTGTCTCCTCGGAGTGAGATTGACGACCACTCGACTCGAGTAACTTGGCAACGACTGATTTTGACTCCGCACCATCTCGCTGAAGATCGAAGTCAATTTGTGAGCCCAACACGACCAGATGACGAACCATATTTTGCTTCGCAAACTCAAACGGCCCGTTCTTCATTTCTGCATTCAACTCGCGGCATTCTAAGCGAACAGAGTCAATGGCGAGCCAAAGGTGCTAAAGGTCCAAATACCGGCAGCAAAGCGTTGAAATCCTGCTCCAGGCATCCATGAGGGTAAATGGCGGAGAATTGGAATAACATTAACAGCCACAGCGCCGGGGAAGAAAGAGTCAGCGAGTTTTCGGACAGCGGCGTCGCATATGGTGACGAATCTGTCATTGCTGGGCTCCACCTCGTATCCGTAGACCGCAGACATGATGATTGCAGCGGCGAGCCTACCCAATATATTTCATCATCAGCTTCGAGTGAACGAGGGTAGAGACCGCACGTTTTGATAAGTTCACGAAAATCTTCGGTATTTGAAAGCAGCCCGTGTAACAAGTCGTGGACCTTCTTCATCTGAATGGGGTGGCACTGTCGTGAAATATCCCGGCGAAAATGTTGTTGAAGGATTCGTCTATGACGCCGCCATCTGTCTCCGATTGGCAACAGTGCCGTGTTGTAATCCCACCCAAGGCTAGAGAATCTGAGAAAAAGGATAGACCGGAAACATGCAAAAAGCTCACAGTTTGACCATGGGAACAACTGGCCGGTCAGAATATATGTGTGACCGCTTTTCGAACAATTCAGTGGCGGTTTTAACCGAATGGATGATGATAACGTGCTGGCCGAACGCGCTTGCGTGCATGAGGTCACCTTTATTCATGAGAAGCTCTCTCGTCAACCACGGTTCGGACAATCACCATATCGGAGTCCCCAGTCCGTGTACGTCACCCACGGGTGCCTTGTCGGGAGATCAGGGAGGTTTCCAATAATGGGCCGAGGAGTTGGATCAGGAGGGAACGGCAGGCCAGAGTGGCATCGAGCGCTGAAAAAGTGTTTGATGAAGAATCTGAGTAGCAAGACGCCCACCGCGAGGAGGGCCAGAGCGCTACGATAATCCATGGGGGTGAACGCTGTAGTGGCCTTTGTACATGCTTCGCGGCGAGCAAATCTATTATATAAAAGACAGGTGTTACGTTACACCGCACTTTGGTCCCTCCGGTGGATATTTTGACAGCCTGTCATGACGGCTTTGAAAGATGCCGATCGGAGCTCTGGTGAAGCCGAGTGGTGATCGGCATCACTTTCCATTCGAGCGTCAGGACACAGGCTTTTTCAAAATTGCGGATATTCGCGTTTTACTGATGACATCGTTTCTGATATGTTCAGTCCCAGCTGCTCTGTCATATATCGCTTTGTGGGCCATCTGTATTTGATTAGCACCACATTTTCTTTGAAGGCACGAAACAGTAACTACCTTGAAATTATATCCTACGCTATCGGAAAAGAAATTTGGACTCCAACGCAATGTTGAATGTCGGGAACTGGGCGGCCTCCGCAGAGAAGACAAAAAATTTTGCCAAGTCAATGACAGATTCCGTAACGCTCCCAGTCAGGAAAATTTCCGAGTGCACGTGTGCGCGAAAGGTGCCTGTTGATGGAGTCGCAATAACAACAAACACTTCTCTTCCTTTCTTTCATCTTCCCTCCGCGCATCCTCCCCCTTTCTTGTTTAACATCCTCGCAGCCGCCCCAAACGAGCCCTGTGTTAATTCATTGACTCACGGTGAGTTTCCCGTCCCTCTTTTTATATCTGGACCTACTTTGTCCGAAGCACTCAACGCCTCTAACCAAACGCAGCCGTTGCATCTATCTCTTCCGGCGCAAATGTTCTTCAACCACCTGGATGCCGATATTCTTTCGCACATCTTCGCTCTAACTGACGTCTATACAATTTTATCCCTCAGCCAAGTACGTCCGATTCCCGCTCGTAAATTGTGGTATCTTACCTACGTTCTGCTGACTTCTCAGGTAAACAAGTATTTTCATGAAATTTCATCAACAAAACATCTTTGGATCACCATTGTCCGTGGCCTGGCTCTACGTCACTTGGTGGATACTCCGCCGGACGAGGTTCTGGAAACATTGTCAAGGGACGCGCTTGTCGACGAGGTTCGACGGGTCGTATATGGTCCAAGTACATGGTCCTTGACCTCTCCAGATCCTCTAACTCTTTCTCGTCAAACTGCTATCTCATTGCAATGCCAATACCGGCACGCTGAACTCCTCCCAGGCGGAACACACATCGTCTTTTCTTGGGCCGGTACCATGGGCACAGCCTTCCAATGCTGGGACGTGCATGCTCGCCGGCAGGTGTGGTCATGGGAACGTCCGGGCCGGCAGGCCAGGGAAGCAAAGTTCGATTTTAGCGCCGGAGAATCGGAGGCGGTAGTATCCCTGGTGGTTTCAACTGAGTGAGTTCTGGAACCGAGTTCCATACCGTTGTCAGACCCTCAAATAACAGGATTGCCATCCACAGAACCAACTGCAACTACGAAATTCTCGTTCTAAACGTCAATTTGACCACAGGTGATTCACACGATCTCTTCCACCTCCCCACGGACGAGGCCTTTCCGTCGGATATGCAGATTTCTGGAGATTTTCTAGCTTTTCGGGCTACCGTCGACTGGCTTGACCTCATGTCGTTTGTTGTCCTCGTAAATTGGCGGACTGCAGACGTGATTGTCTTCTACGTCATGAGTCAAGAGGTATGAGTGTTGTGGTGGTCTCCGTCAATCTTCTGACCCTTTAAATGTATTACAGCCGAATTTTTCTCTGCTGCCCGATCATATCATCCTTGTATACCCTGGATCTGCCCGTGGCATTCCGGACCACCTGCGTCTCTACTCTATCTCATCCCTCAGCAGCCTGTGGCGTCCCATGAACCATTTGGACCTCGAGACCTACATCATGGCGGTCAACCTCGGGCATATCCCGTTCGTCAGCTGCAACATCCCCGCGAATAACCTGATTCATGAGCTATGGCGCAACGTCAGCCTATCTGTGGTCACGAGCCCGATCCACGATGCAGCTTACGACTGTGTCGTTGAGGTCGTCACTTCCGGGCACCAGGCTGCGTCGCCTCCACCACGGCCCACCTCCCTCCTAGCACGCCTACGCAGCCGACTCAGGTCTAGGCCGACCGCTAGTTCTCCTTTCACAAAAGTTGTGACCCGGGCCCACTTCATTCTTTCGTTGCCATCCCCGCAGTTCGTCCTCAAATCCGTCGTACACCACCAGAAGAATCTCCCGTTTACCGCCCGATTGAGGTACGACTTGATTGTTCTTTATGGGCTCCCGATCGTCGTCCACGGGCGAGATGAGACGGAAGTGGCACGTGGGCGAGACCTTCCCAGGATGGGGGATGCATCCCATGTGCGGCTGGTGCATTCTGGGGCGGTATTGGCCATATATCCGTCGCAGGCCGTAGTGTCATATTACCGGTGATACAATGGTGTCATTGAACCCTAGAAAGATTTTTTTTCCTAAACAGACTCTTTTCGTAGCTCAATCTTCGGCGGCATCCTGGGATAATGCTCTGAGCTCCACTTGTGCACTGGTGTCTTATGATTACATCTGCCAATAGGCCAGGATTTTGGTTTGACCGGATCTGTGGACAGCCAATTGCATGCCTGCCAAGAGTCATTGACTCAGGTCCGAACCCTTACTGAAGCGGATTATTATGTTGCTGGTGAAATATCTGAAGGCGAAGGAGACGGCGAAGCTCGGCTCGATCCAGGACGTGACACCCTTCCATTTCAGACTCCAATGCATCCCCCAATTTTTGTCGGCGGCTGGGCGAAACTACGTCCCTAGTCGAGTTGGGTCCGCTATTTTTCGCTGTTACTGCGGAATCCCTAGTTAGGGCCTACTTACAACAGCGTAGGGCCAAACAACGCGTCGGAATCGAAAGGACGCGTCCCCGTAATTCTTGTCGTGCTCGAGACAAATAGCCTTTCTGGATTCTGAATCTCCTTATACCGCGTATTTATGAGAAGAGGGCCCGACATGCTGGCATATGTAGTTGAGCTAAATATACGGTGGTACGTAAGTGGAGGGCAGAGTCTTGGGCGCTTATTTCTTATCTCCCGCCATCATCCACCAATGGCCCAACTCCCCGCAGAAATTCATTTGAAGATCTACAGCTCCGCTTGTAGAGACGATGGGAGGACTGGGAGCTCCTTGAGCTCTGTTTCGAGGCGAATCCGCCAGCTCTCTGCGGAGCATCGGTACCAATCGATCGCGGTCTGTGGCCCAATTCAGATCCAGCGACTCCTTGAATGCCTGCGCCTCGTACCCCCGGAGCTCCGTCGAATCCGCTTCCTGTATATCTACGATTATTCTTCGCTCTCCAACTCGCGCGACACCGTCGTAGCTCGCGATGGCCCAATAAAATCGCCCCGCCCAGCAAGATCTCGCGGACGATTCGCTCCCTCCCAATCGTTCACCCCGGAGCCCGCTCCCCGTCTGATCCGCGAGCTTATCCAGTCGATGAATCTTTTCGACAACGACTGGGATCGATTGACCCATGACAGCGCCCACAACGTAGGGCGCAACATCATCGAGCTCCTCGCCCTGGCGCACGAGACCGTGGAGTTCCTCTCCCTCATCTGCTTCGACCACAAGCTCTCTGCAGATGATCCCGAAATTCCACTGCAGCTCTTGCAAGGCAACTTTCCGGTGCTGACTGACTTGACGGTCAGAGGTCCACACGAGTTGCCCTGCCGCACGGCGTTTGCGCCCTTCCTCCGCACGCTCCACGTCACCGAGACCACTCTCTGCCGCCGCTTTTTTTGCACCATGGCGAACAACCATCCGGATCTCTCCCGCCTTCGCATCTCGAGATTCCTCGACATCCACAAGCGCGCCGTTGATATTATCGGCATTCTATACGCAATGCGGATAACATCCGCCACCAAATGGGCAGAGAGTAAAAAACTTCCGCCTCGGATGCTCCCCGGCGTTCAGCGGCTCGTCCTCATCGAGCCTAGCACCAGTCGTACGCCTGACCGCCAATCCACCCAGGTACTCGAGCTCCTGCAAAAATGGCACTCTGGTCTTCTGGGATTTCGCGTTTTGCCAGCGCACCCGGGCCACAACATGCGTAGGGAGGCGAATTTGGCGCTGGTGGACTGGAATTTGGCAGTGACGGGCACACCAATGGAATGGGGTGCATGTCCCGGGAAGCCTGCTTGGGATTAAACTTTCGTTAGTCGTGAGTCGACCAAGAAATATGCACCGAGTTATTTGTTGAAAAATCTCCATCGATGCTTGGAGGTGGTACGTCCAAATGATGAGGGTGCGAGGTGTCTTCCGCCTTGCTTCCGCCACCTCCGAGGCTGAACCAGGATTCTGTTGCTCGTATATATGTATGTACAAATAATTCCCTGATCTCGCTGAGAGTAGAAAAGGCAGAAAATGGTTTGAATCTGGACACTGAAGTTAACACCAGGATCGGTGAATTTTGCACTGCTCGATCGCCGAGCGCCTCAGCCTTCAGATTGAACTTGTCATTGGGATCAGTGGCAGTGTCGACATGTGTGCCAAAGGTCGGGATCAAAGCAGGCCATAACAACGCCAGTCTTTTCTCGCGTTTCGCCCCGCTTTTCACGGTCCACATTCACCTTCCCGAGGCTGCTTCGCTCCATAGTCGGAATTCCGAGCTCCTTACTGCCGCATTTGACCCAACTTTCCCTTATCGTCTCCAATGTCCGCAGATGCCAGTACGCAGAGACGGCAGCTGCAGCAACGTCTCAGCTCGTCTAGGCCTCTTGTGTATCAGACCCTTCTAAAGCCCCGGAAGGATCATGCTAAATTGCGGACGCCGAATAAGCACACGGATCGGGTGGCTTGGAACAACCACCTTGGAACCGAAATTTCCCTCAAATACGCGCTCTTTGCTTTTCTAGGCGCCGTGCACCCAATTGAGAAGCGTCCCGACTTGCAGGGGAGTTGGGAAGACCTGGATATCCCCTGTCTCGGTAACCCAGACGTTCCAGTGTATCTTATCTCGGACTGATCCGGCGGAGTTTGAATAAATGATAAGAAAAGATGGCCGGAGATCACACTGGAACGTCTGGGGCATTTGGTGAGTGACACCCCCCATTGGATCACATCAGTCACCATCATCACCCGGATCACAACAGCCTGCTACGCGCCGCCCATCTACTTCTACAGGCTATAACCTCCCTGGCTCATCCATGCCCTCGGAAGTAAACAGGTCAAGCAGACGGCTAAATCTCAACGCATCTCGAAAAAGGTCCGTGAAAAAAGCGCGCGTCCTAAGGATGGTGACGACTTCGTGAAGAGTTGATGTGACTTTTAGCATTACAGACCTCATTTCACATTCAAATAATGCCGGAATACCCTTAGGATCGAAATCTGAGTATTCAAATATTAATCTTGGAAGATGGAAGCTCAGCCATGGGGCGGGATGGGCAGGAAGGATAGTAGTAAATCAACGGCGGAATAGCGGCAGGATGACAGATCAGTCACGTGTGACCCGATGGGGATGTCACGCACTAAATGCCCCAGACGTTCTAGTGTGATCCTGCGCCATCATTCTCTTATCATTTATTCAGTCTCCGCCGGATCAGTCCGAGATAAGATTATATGCGTAGCAGGATCACACTCAGAACGTCTGGGTTACCGAGACAGGGATATCCCACACACCAATCAGACCATCACTCATCGCATCCAACACCTCATGGATGCTGAGGGTCGACTCATCGCGCGCGCTGTTGAGGATCTCGTGTACGGAACGTTTGAGGCGGATTGGAATGGCCTGGAGCTGGAGGAAAAGAAGAAAATCACATTTGAAGGTCTCTACAGGGGCGCTTGCACTTGTACTCGCGACAGCAGTCGCGACATATGCCCCGAGATGACGATCGGCGGTCTTATAGGCGATGGCGAGTAC